>JAZKJV010000416.1:1582500-2182500 GCA_037367405.1 Ottelia alismoides
CCTCTTTCCCGACCCTAGGCTCGGACAACCCGAGGCTACACTCCAGACCTCAGGCGCACCCGAGCCGAGCCCCGAGCCTCCGCAGCCATCCGTGCCTTGGCCAACCACGTGAGGAGCACGTGCGGCCTGGGTATTTTGCACCGAGGCCCTGGAAGTTTTTCATATTTGCAAAAAGGTCCCTGTGAAGCAGACCTCACGTGAGGAGCACGTGCATGTGGAGAAATTGCATTGAGATCTCCATCATTATAGGTAATTGCATTTAAGTCCCTGTCAGCATATTTCTTTTATGTAATTTTATTTTCTTGTATTGCAAATACACCCCTGTGTTTGCACGCATCCCTAGGTCGCATTTTACATTATTTTTGAATTCCAAAAGTTGCATTTTGTTGAGTAACTTGTCCTCTATCTATTGTGCCACTTGTCACATTTTTGTAATTGCAGTAGATTTTTAAATGAATTAATTGGTTGATTTGTGTAATATTTTGCCCAGTGAGACCTTTTAAATTCTAATTAATTTTTTGTGATTCCAAAAAATCCTCAAAAATTCATAATAGCTCTAGGATAGTGAACTTAACCTTGCATAAAAATTTCATGTCATTTGCACGCATATCGAGGCCTGAATAAATTATTTAGTGATTTTCTTTTTTTAATTTTAATAATTTCATTTCACATTGAAATTTAGGTCTGTCAATTTTCCTAGATCCCTCATCATTAGAACTATCTAGGATAATTTTATTTCCTGAAAAGATGTGATTTGTTATTTATTAAAAATAAATTAGTGAAAATCACCCTGTCTGCATGTTTAATTCATTGTAAATTCATTTAATGTCTAAAAATTCAAAAAAATGAGGGTAGCTTAGTTTCATCATAATCCATCATCTGGCCAATTTTCATAAATTTTGGACTTCATTTGATATCTTAAATTGATTTAACTTTAAATTGGCTTGATATTGCATGTGTCCTGCATAGAAAACAGAAAAAGACCAAAAAATAATTCCCCGAAAACCACACACTTGAAAAGTTGCTGAAATATACCTAAGGTTTCAGATGCCTCCCTGAGTTCGACCTTGGACACTACCAAGTAAAAAAAATCACCGCTTGAAATTGACTCAAATCTAATTAAAGTGGTTTTTTATTAGCCCTCTCGTATCCGTCTGCAACGAACGACATTTAATTAATTTGGACATTAATCTGACCGAACTGTTATCAATCATAAATAGCATACTGCAAGTAGAAATTAGAATTAAAACAATGAATTCAAAAGCATCAAACCTCTCTTTTTTGAAAAAATCAAAACACATCGAAATTGTACCAGCTGTACTTAATAATAGAAGAATTTGGCAGAAATATGTAGAATTGTCCCTCCTCAAAAAATGATTCCCGAAGAAATGGGCAATAGTTAGGAGAGGTGCGCTAGCGGCGAGCAAAATCAAGGTTATTAGATACCGAAGGACATCCAGAACCACACGTACGAGTTTCCCTGCATGTGGCTCGTCCATGATAACTTCTGCAGATTTGCGTGAACTAGCCCTCCAGCATGATCGGACCTTTTTGGAACTGGTTAGGAATGGGTGCCACTATCCCAGCCCGGATCCTACCAGGTTCTATTGACCATGTCCCCTTCCTGTTTGACCTCTTGGGGCGTCAGCTTGACTCGATCGACGCCCACCGGTCCGATGTCTTTCTCTTCTCGTCTCGGGTCATAGTGAGGCGGAGGTGCGTCCACATAAGAGGAAATATCAATGCATCTTGCTCAGCAGTCCTAGCTTGGAGTGGGAGTGTTGCGGGGGTAAGGTCAGGAAAGTGGCCTAAGAGAGGAAGCAAAACCGACAAAGCTAATATGCGCCAGAGAAAGCATTGAGGGGTTCGGGTAGGAGCATAGATTCCCCGAATAGACTCACTCTATCTCTAAATTGACTATCCTTCTTAAAGCAAGTTCTAAGGCCTTGAGGCTAGTTGTCTAACTTGATACTGGGGATATTCCCCACTCCATGGCACCTTTCGCTTATCCATTCAACCCACCCGTCCAGATGCTTAGCCCTTTCTCATTATCATCTACCACCCTTTCTTTCCTCCTGTCCCTGAACGCATGAAGTGAGTCCTATGTTCGACTTCGGTTGCCGGTGCAATAGAATAGGTAGGAGTACATTATGGCAGGATCAGTCACCTAGGCAAACCAACCCTCCTCCAAGAAGAATTGTGCTATGCCCCCCCCGAGATCCCTATATAACGATAGTCTGGTGATCCCTAGGTAGCAGCACATCCGGTCTACCTTGCGTCGCTGCCGCCGTTTCTAGGACCGACCGACTCCTCACCTGCACAAGTACCTACGTAGTGTGGTGTCAGTCGCACATTCATAATAGCGTTCGGACTCATGTGCCTTTCAGAACCAAGTTCGTTCCGCAGCGTACGATTAGCCAGCCTTGCGGCGGCTAAAGGATGAGGACGTCCCCCCATGCTACGGTTCCCCGTGGTCCGGCCGCATTAGGTTAGGGAGCAGGAACGAGACGAGCTCCTACGCATCCCCAAGCACGCTTCCCTCCTAGGCACGCAACACTAAGTAATCCAAGCCAACCCACATTACTGACTAACGGTGGATAATCATCCTTCTTAAAGGTACTAAATACAACTCTATGAATGAGCAAAATTAAGGTAGCGTTAATGAGAAAGATCTCTGGAAAGCCGCTATAAAAGATTGAACATGTGGGACGGAAGAGAGAGTCTTGTTTCATTAGTTTCTTCTTTCATTTCCCCTGTCTGGAGCACAGAGTTGCTTACGGAATGTCAAAGTCAATGCCGTCCAGTGGGCCTCATATTTTTTTGAAGGGGCCCACCTCACCACTCCCCTTCCCCTATTTCAGCAATGGAATAGAGCCTCCCTTATGTCTGAATTTCTTCGACCGAGAAGAGAATCTCGTAGGGCCCCATAGTCTAGTTGATGACTAACATGGAGTTCCTCAAATTAGAAGACAGATGAGATTAAAAATGCCTCATTGAGGCAAACAATGCAATGGCTTCGGTTAGAGCAAAGCCCAAATTGCATACCCAAATACTTGTTTAGCCAATGAAGGATTTCTGGCTACGGAATGAATCAATGAGCTGAAGACATTTCCAATGCCGATGGCAGCACCTGCTAAAGCAATGGTAGCAGCTCCGGCTCCTATTAGTTTTAACCCCTCCAACATATTTCAATTATGATCTTTGCTTGCTTTTCCGATTTTGGAATGGAGGATTGTGGAGGCTGGAACAAAAATGAGAAAGGGCTAGACATGCGCCAGGAGTACTCCGTGCTCATCGCCTTCGGCTCCCCATCGGGTTTTTATATGAATGTTTTTGCACATTCTTTTAAGGAAGTCTCTAGTTCTTTTTTTCTTTCCGTTGTTAAGCCACCTTTTGATGCAAGTTCTTTGAGTAATTGTGGATCGATGGTACTAGGAATGGGTCTTTCATATTGGTTGATTCTATCTAGTGGCATTCGATCACAGAATCCATTGACAGCAGCATAAATGACTAGAATTTTCTTTTCAAAGGGAAGTGGTTCATATTGTGGTTGTTTTGGAACTTCCGTTAGCCTTGCACCTCTATTTAGTAATGCTTGAGTGGCAGCATCAAGGTCTGAGCCAAATTGAGCAAAGGCTGCTACTTCTCGATATTGTGCCAATTCCAATTTTAAACTACTGCGGACTTGTTTCATAGCTTTCAACTGAGCTGCTGACCCGATGCGACTGACAAATAAGCCAACGTTAATAGCAGGTCGGAGTCCGCGATAAAAGAGCTCAGTTTCCAAACAGATTTGTCCATCTGTAATGGGAATCACATTGGTTGGGATATATGCCGATACGTCTCCAACCTGTGTTCAATGACAGGTAAGTCCGTCAAGCTACCTGCTCCTGTCTCTTCTGATCGTTTAGCCGCTCTTTCTAAGAGACGGGAATGCAAGTAGAAGACGTCCCCGGGGAAAGCCTCTCGACGTGGCAGTTTTTCCTGTTTGCCTGTCTCCAATTATCAATTCTTGTTGACCACGACCTATAGGAACTAGGCTATCCACAACTTTTAAGCCAGTTTGCATGGGTTCGTGCACAGATCGACACTCAACAATACCAGGGGCTTTCACTTCTACACGTCTTCGTTCGTGATCGCCTAAAGAACCTCTGCCATCAATGGGTACTCCCAAAGCATCGACCACACGGTCTAACAAGGATTTTCCTACGGGAACATCCACAATAGACCCAGTGCGCTTGATAAGATCTCCTTCTTTAATAGCGGTATCACTACCAAAGATGACAATACCCACATTCTCATTCTCAAGATTCAAAGCGATTCCTTTGACACCGCTGGCAAATTCTACCATTTCCTTAGCTTGAATCTCCTTCAATCCATAAACACGTGCAATCCCGTCTCCAACTGAAATCACGCGACCGATCTCAACAAGGGAAAAAGAATAAGACAACATTCTTTCACACTTCAATCCTACATCAGTCCTAATTCCAATAAAGAGTTCCAAAGCTTTTTGTGTAAATACTCAATGTCCTAAATAGGAGGAGGAAAGAGAGCCCTGATCTCTCTTTTTGTTATCTACGAGACTACAAAGTACAAAAAAAGGCCAGAGAAGCCTACCTCCAACAACTAGAGCAGCACCCCACTAAAGTGAGGGAGGTATGCGCCCAGGTTTTGTGTCACACTCGGCTCCGAGCGCCATCTTTCCAAAAAGAAAGAATGAGATCACCGCCTAAGAGCACCCCACCTCCGACATCCCTTACCACACAGGACGTCATGACCCACTACGACATCACAATTACGACCCCTAATTTCTAGTTTGTTGGTTCGGCTCTTGACGAAGATGATCATAACATCATTTTGATTAAGCCAAATGAGGGGGCAAGGAAGAACATAATCCAGCAAAGCCCTACCGCAACACAATCCAGCACAACTCTACTAGTTAATAATTCACCAGTCCTGCTCCATTTTTGAGAGCATGTGACCTTATCTGTAGATAATTGTTATCAGATACCATCCCCCCTCGCCTTATCTCTCACTCAATGAGTTAGGACAGACACAACTAGAGGGTTTGCAGGGTCGACGTGCTATAGGTCTGATAGTGAGCAGGTCATCATTGCATAGAAAGCAGGCAAGGTTGGCAGGTTAGGTGGAGGAAGGCTATATATCAAGTAATTAGCAGAACTAGGTAGAGGATTTGATAACCGACTCCACTTTCCTTCCATACCTCTTCGCTTACTGATAAACACAATTTATCGAAGGTCTAAATAGTATGTCTCACACAAAGCGGAGACAACCGAGGTTGCTGCGGTGACCCACAATAAACTGTATTTAATCAACAATTAACCCACACTATAGATCAAAAAATAGGAAATAAATGTGGAGTTAAAATTTATTTTTAACTCTGCACAAGAGATGTATAGCAAGCAAGTATGCAGAGAGTTCGAACACAGGGAGCAAACAAGGTAGATCACAAGTGTGTGTGTGAATGAAAGTGAAGTGATGTCTACACTATGCAAGCAAATATTTTTGTGGGTTTTTTTTAAAAAAAAATTAATTTTTTTATTTAATTTTTAATTTTCTATTTTGGTTTTTAATTTTCTGATTTTTATAATTTTATATTTTATATTTTTTTCTTTTTCAATATTGGAATATATAAACAAGGTAATAGAAGGGGTGATAAAATATTTATAAAAATGTGCAAAAATAGCCAAAAATTCAGAAATAAAATCTTTTTGGTATTTTTATAATTTTCTACTATTTTGGTGATTTTTGGGTATTTTTCGAAATATTTTTGGTATTTTTAAACACTGAAATAAAGCAAAACAGTGAATTAGCTACTGGCTGGGGGTAAAATGGGAATTAAAAATAGCAAACAACCACCAAAATTTTCGAAACTAATTTTAAAATAAAGAGGATAAAATATAGAACCTACAGGAACTGAGTTTGCATTTTTTAGAGTTTTCTATAATTTTCTAGACTTTTTTGAAGTTTTTAGGTATTTTCAAATTTTTAAGGTTTTTCTTTTGTAATTTTTAGTGATTTTTGGATTGACACTACAATAGGTTAAAATAGACAGTAGGAAATTTATTTGGAATTTTCTAAGGTATTTTAATATTTTTTAGTATTTTCTAAACTAGACAGTAGATAAAAAGCATGTTTTTGATTTTTAGTAAATATGAAAATGTAATAAAATCAAAAATTAAAAATATGGTGGGGAAGTACAAGTTAACAGGAGCTTAACTTGAATTTTTGAGAATTTTTCAATTTCAAATGATGCCCTAAATAAATAGATCAAGCAAGCAAAAATGTCACAGCCTGGTAGGGGTATAAGTGCAAATATACAAAAATCCAGGGGCATCCAAGCAATTTTCCACAAAATATAACACTTAATATTTAATTTCAAGGACCAAATACAAATTCCTAAACCCGCAGGGGTGTCTACACAAAATGTCCACCAGGGCGCGTGACTTGCACGCACCTGGCGAGGACTGAAATGTAATTTCTACAAAGCCTGAGGGCTTACATGCAATTATACCAAAAATATAACACTTAAACTAAAATTTCTAGTACTAAAATGAAATATCCAAAGGGCCGAGGGCCTCCTCGCAAAATGCCCACACCTCACGTGAACAGGTCACGTGAGGTGACGTGGTAGAGGACCTATGTATAAATATGAAAAGTTCGAGGGCCTACTCGCAATTTTTACAAAAGTTTTAAACTACAGATTAAAGTTTATGGACTAAATGAAAATTACAAAAGTCGCGAGGGTATACTTGCAAAATTCCCTCGCTCAGGAGATCGAACGGTGGTGGGCCATTCACTTGACACGTGGCGCGTCCTGGTAACGCGATGACGCTTCGACGTGGATGGCTGGGATTAGAACTTCGCGAGAAGATCCAACGGTGGAGGCCGGGGTCGATCCAACGGCAGCTGCAGCGTATGGGCCTCCTCCTCGATCCGACGGCGTAGGCGCACTGAGGAAGAACCGCGGAAGAACTCCGGTGAGCCGAAGTTCTCCGAGGTGCTGCTCCTCCTCCAGTGATGTTCTTGGCTCCAAAATGCGGCTGGAGGGTCCCCGAGGTCTCGTCTTCCTCCTGGGGGCTTCAAAAGAGCCCGGCGATGGCCGAGCTGCTCGCGAGAGGGTGGCGGAGCTGGAAGGCTCGGCTGAGCTCCGGCGAGTGCCAAAATAGCTCCCAGGCGCTAGTCAAAGCTCTTTGACCTGCAAAACAAAGTGAGAGGGTCCATGGCAAGTTGCCTGGACCCCGCGGAGGCGGAGAGGCGGCGCGAAGCGATGGGATGGTTCTCGGCCGGAGTTGCGCTCCGGCGAGGAGACGAAATTGAGTGATTCACGCGATGGATTTAGAAATTTCTTGAGGGCTTTTGTTCCTACGACTAAGGCTAAGCTAAAGAACGAAAAATAAATGGGTGAAGTGTCTTCCTCGATGGTGTAGACCGGAGGGAGGGTTACCTCAACTGCCGGTGTTGCGGGAGGTGGTGGAGATGCCTCCGACCTCGTACGCCTTGGCTGAAAGGCTCACGATGGAGCTGTCACCTCCAAGAAGCCACCGAGCACAAGAGAGGCGGTGAGGGGTGGACCGAAGGGATTCCATTCTGAATCAAAAGCAGAGGGCTCCATATATTTGGTTTGACCTAAGGTGACAGGAGCTCAAAGATCGACGTGAAGCAGATGCTACAGTGCTCCACTCCCCAAGGAAATCACCGGTCGAGGATGAGGGATGATCGAGGCGCGGATTTGCTGAAGAACTTATCACGAATAGGTGCAAGATCCGGTCGTGAAAAAGCCAAGAAATTGTCTCAAAAACCAATTCTGACAACGGGTGCAGGAGGGGAGGTGACCAGTTGCCCGGGGTCAACTGGGGGCACCACCTAGTTGGTCCACGTGGACCAACCAAGAAAAACCTTGAAAAATAATCTTGTTAATTCATTTAAAAATAGAAAAAGGCCGAATTAAATTATGATTATTTAATAAAAAAATATTCTTTATTTTATGTAGTATTTTATTATGATTTTTAATTATTTTTATGAAGTATATTTTTATAAGTTTACTTTTACACTCCTTGTAGGTATAATGCCTATATATTTTATTCTTTTATTTTTATTTTGTGTATTTTAATTTTATTATTTTTATTTCTTATTTTATATAATTATAAAATACTTTTATACACATAGATACATTTTTATTTTATTTTACTGATATATTTTGTATAATTAATAAATTATAAGTCTGTATTATGTAGGTACAAGTATAGGTGTAATACCTATGAATTTTATTTACATGTATTTTATTTTGAGTTTTATTTAGGTTTTTATTCTAATTTTAATATACATAATTATTATAAGTAATATTTACAACATTATAAAAATATAAAATTATAAAAATAATTAATAAATAATAAATTGAATATTTTAATCAATACAACTGTACAATGAGGTTCCAAAACTCAACTTTCAAACCGTAGCTCCACCAAATGCGAAACCACTGCCATTAAATAGCTTATTTTATTCTATATACAATTAAAGGTGAGTTTTCTGCATTTGGATTTTTCAGTTGTGAGATACGAGTCTGGGAAGTTGGGATTCTGGATTTTTATTCAGACCATAACTTTTTATCTATGTATTATTTTTCAATGAAATCAATTTTGTATTTTTCTTTATTAAATTATCTACAACTTTCATGTACAAAGTTTCTTTATTTGATGTATAAAAAGTGGAACCAAAAATAGGTCCCAAAATGAATAAAGAATGAATAGAATAATATAGGTATTTGACCCTTATCTCCCCCTACTTTATTCCGGGTCGACCTATTCATCAAGATGCCTAGGTCTCGGGGTTTTGGGTCATAAAATATTTACACTATTTTATTCTTTTTCTTTTCTTTTATTTATTCTATAATTTTGGCTTTAATTACAGTATTTTATACACTAATGGGATGCACATGCATGAATGCTAAGATGCTATATTTAAAGCTATTTACAGGCATTTGCTAGGGTTTTTGGTGCCAAAATGATAGAATAAAGATGATGAAATGTGGATTCATCATCCCCCTATACTTTACCTTTGCTAGTCCCTAGCAAACACTTATGCAATAAGTGCAAAAAGAAAAGAAAGAAAAGAAAAAGAAAAAGAAGAACTTGGATTTAGTTTAATTATCAAACTTGTCTTCACAAGATCAAAGTTTGGAGCTTAAGTCGGACCTTTCTAATTTTAGTGTGGGCGGAACCTTAGTGAGAACCGAACTTGAAATCCAATAGTCCCTGAGAATCCCAAAACTCTGTCCAAGTCTCCTCAATAGCCAGGTCAGAAATACTTTAACTCATACGCAAACTCTTACGACTATGAATCTGACTCGTACAGTGTAAGTGATGGTGGCTCTCCTCAACTAGAACGACAAAGAAACTGACTTCTCCAGTACGACAACCCAATGATTCCCCAATCCAATAACTCCATCCTCGAGGAGTAGGGTATTCCCTTCTAAGTTCAAGTGGCAACCAGCTCAAGAGGAGGGGGTAAAGAGAAGAATGGACGGTAGCCAGTGTAGCTACCTATCCCGGGATGCAAGACCAGTGTAGTCAAGTCATCCAGCTGCAGGCTCACATATTTGACTTTGGAACTCAAGCTTGCTTATTGACTTTACAACATTTGTACATACTTTGTAGGCTTTTTATTTTTGTACATGCCTGAACATTTTTTTGAAATACTAATCACAGCAGCATTTGCATAAGGAGTTTTTCCTCTTGAGCCAGTAGACTATCCCTCTTTTGAAGCTCTATTGCAACCCACAGCCTCCTGTCTTTAGACTTCTTAATCACTGGACGGGTTGGGGTGCACTTTCCTCCCTAGAGGAGGACAAATGTTTCCACTTGTGTGTGTCTCAAACCGGCAAATCCAATCCCCTCACCACTCCAACTGAGTTGAGCCATGTGAACGGTGCAAGTGTCCAAGTTAGGTCATTATCAATAAGAGTCGTGCGTGTGCTCCGAAATACTCTACTTAGGCAGTCAATAATCCATTGAACCACGTCTCATGATCCTCAAAGAATTAAGTCAACTAGACCTGAAGTACCTCAAACCCAGTTCCTATAAGGTTCCTGTTATTAGGTAGATTTTAAGGTCTAATCAAGCTCCAATCTCCGGATTTTACTTAGACTTGTTCAACTATCAAACTCAATCCGAAAAATGCAAATGTTATGCAATACAATGCATAAAATATTTTTGTGATGCAATTTTCAAGATTTTGAACTTTTTATGGATTTTTGAAAAGATGATGATGCATATGCAGATGCATTTTTTGTATTTTTCAAAAGATTTTTCAAATGTTTTTGGATTTTTAATTTTGCAAATGTTTTGGGAATTTTGAAAACAAAAAGTTTTTGGCTAAAAGTAGGTGAAAAATATGTACACGGGAGTGCTTCATATATATACAAGAAGTGGATTTTAAGAATTTACAAGGGTAAGTGATCAATTTTTATACATATAGATATATATAGCGGATTTTGGTGAGATGTAAGTATTCCTCAAACTTATTTGACACAAGCTTTTTCACACAATTTTTGAAAACTATAGTCCAAAATAGTTTTTACAAACATTTTACAAACATGTACACCATTTGAAAATCATTTTGCAAAGGCTTTCAAAACAGTATATATAGGTTTTTCAAAACAGTTTTGCAACCATTTTTCAAACCATTTGCAAATCATTTTTAAAACTTTTTATTTCACACAAAGAAAATAAATTTTTGCAAACCACATATTTTTACAAAGGTTGAAAGCATGTAACAAAATGTTTTCAAAATAGTTTTCAATAGATTTTCACAAAGATTTTCAAACTATTTTTCAAACATTTTGCAAAAAACATTTTCGCCTGATTTATTAATCAGTATATACAACAAGAATTTGAGGAATGATAACATCTTTTTATTAGGGATTTTAATGGATTTTAACAAATAATTAGCCATATTATTAGGAAAATACGAAAGTACAAGTTATGGCTAAAGTATATACACATTATATACGACCCCCCTATACTTAGCTTGAGCTATGTCCTCATAGATCGGAGAGAAAAGAGAAGACATAACTCGTACTAAGTATAGACAAGTCTAAAGAATAAATGAATAAAGAAATGAATCAAAGAATGAACCAATGAGAAGTTGACCGTCCCCCCTATACTTAGGATCAAATAATCCTAAGTATAGCAGATTGTACACACAGCAGGGAGGGTCAAGGATGGGAATGAACAGATCGTACTCAGATTGTCTCCCCCTATACTTAGGGTAAAATATCCCTCAGTATAGACAAGAAGAGGAGACAATGGAGAGGATTGAAATGAAAATGAAAGAACCCTGGTTCAAACCCCCCTATACTTAGGACAAAGTACGTCCTAAGTATGGAAAACTGTCTACAAGGATGGCACCTTTTTGATAAATAAAGAAAATAGAAAAGGAAAAGAAGAACAGAAGAAAAGAAGAGAATAAATCAACAGATGAAAGAGTGATATGAACAGATGGATCTGTACAACGGAAGATGGAATTGATCACCATGTATGAGATGCAAATGATGTGAGTCAAAGAGCACATCTCATACCAGAAGAATGGGGGCAACGTTAATGGTCGGTGGATCATGATCTAGATATAGTTTCAGGCGTTGACCATTGACACGAAAGGTAGAAGAAGATGACGGTTCGGATATGTCGATGCTGCCATTGTCATGTACCTTCCTAACCACATACGGACCTTTCCACTTGCTCTGTAATTTCCCTGGAAATAATTTTAGCCTGGAATCAAACAACCATACTCTCTGATCTGGCTCAAACTTTTTATGGCTGATGTGAGAATCGTGCCATGTCTTCACTTTCTCTTTGTATTGTAGGCTGTTAGAAAAGGTTGTATCTCTCAGTTCTTCCAGGGCTGCCAACTCTGCTCTTCTCTGGTCTCCTATGCTCTCGGGATCTAACAGTAACTCAGTGACTGCCCAAAAGGATTTGTGCTTGATCTCCACTGGCAGATGGCACGGCTTGCCATAGACAATATGAAAGGGAGATGTCCCCAATGGATTCTTGAAAGAAGTCCGATAGGTCCACAGGACCGAGTCCAAAAGCTGTGGCCAATCCTTTCGGTCTGGGCGGACAACTTTCTACAAGATAGTTTTTATCTCCCGGCTCGAGACTTCGGCAAGACCATTAGTCTGAGGGTGATATGGCGTGGCAACCCGATGGTCAATGCCAAACTCGTCTGCAAGGGCCCTAACCTTGTCATTGATGAAATGAGACCCCCCGTCTGAAATCAAGACTCTAGATACCCTGAACCGTGAAATGATATTTTTCCTCAAGAATTTGCACGCGGTTTTAGCATCTGTGGTTCGGGCGGGGATGGCCTCAACCCATCGGCTAATATAATCCACAACGAGCAAAATATGCTCGAATCCCTGACTCTTAGGAAATGGGACCCTGAAATCAATCCCCCATGCATCAAAAACCTCACAAAAGTGAATGGGTTGCATGGGCATCATGTCTCTCTGTCCGCAGGTTCCCATTTTCTGACAGTAGTACATCTCTTCACGAACTCATTAGAATCCTTGAAGAGAGTAGGCCATCATAGGCCGGATTGAAGCACCTTCTGTGCTGTTCTCTTTCCAGAATGATGTCCTCCTGCCTCAAGCTTGTGGCAGTATGTGAGGACGCTATGATGCTCTTCTTGAGGAATGCACCTCCTCCAGATACTGTCCCCTCCTTCATGATAAAGGAAGGGATCCTCCCAATGGTAAAACTTGGCCTTTTCCAAGAAGGTCTCGAGTTTCTGCCTGGGCCAACCTTGTGGAATCGTCTTGGCGACAAGATAGTTCACAATGCCGGCGTACCATGGGAGCGAGGTGATAGCCAAGATCGCCTCATCTGGAAACGTCTCTGTGATAGGTGCGCTGGGCTCAGATTCCTCAAGATTCTCCAATCTGGAGAGATGATCCGCCACCACATTTTTGACTCCAGGCTTATCCTTAATCTCAATATCAAACTCCTGGAGCAGAAGGATCCATCTTGTAAGGCGTGCTTTGGCATCCTTCTTAGCCATTAAGTACCTGATGGCGGTGTGATCAGTGTAAATTGTCACTCTATATCCGAGAATATAAGATCGATACTTATCCAAAGCAAAGACTACGGCCATCATCTCTTTCTCAGTTACAGTGTAATTTTGCTGAGCAGCATCCAAAGTCCGGCTGGCGTAGTGAATGGCAAACGGTAAACCATCCCTCCTCTTTCCAAGCACAGCCCCAACGGTAAAATCTGAAGCGTCCGTCATGATCTCGAATGGGAGAGACCAATCGGGTGGCTGAAGGATAGGAGCTGAAACAACCATATTTTTGAGAGTCTCAAAAGATGCAAGACACTTATCATTGACAATGAACTCGGTGTCTTTCGTCAGCAAATCGGTAAGCGGTTGGGCAATCCGACTGAAGTCCTGAATAAACCATCAGTAGAAACTGACATGCCCGAGAAAAGACCGCAACTGACGCAAATTGGATGGTGGATTGAGTTTTCTGATGATATCCACCTTGGCTGGATCGACCTCCATGCCCCTGTTGGAGACGATATGACCAAGGACCGTCCCTGGAGTCACCATGAAGTGATTCTTCTCCCAAGATAAAACAAGATTGACCTCCATGCAGCGCTGAAGCACACGGTCTAGGCAGTCAAGACAAGCATCGAACCCATCGCCATAGACCAAGAAGTCATCCATGAAGACCTCTAAACAGTCACCCACCATGTCCGAGAATATGGACAACATGCACCTTTGGAATGTCGCTGGAGCGTTACATAGACCAAAGGGCATCCGTCTGAAAGCATACGTCCCAAACAGACAGGTGAATGTCGTTTTCTCCTGGTCTTCGGGTGCAATGGCCACTTGATTGTATCCGGAGTACCTGTAAAGTAAACAATAGTGACTCTTCCCAGCTAGCCGCTCGATAATCTGATCAATGAAGGGTAGCGGGAAATGATCCTTCTTGGTGGCCTCATTCAATCGTCTGTAGTCCACACAGATCCTCCAAGAAGTGGGTACTCGGGTAGCGATCTCCTCTCCAGACTCATTGACAACTGTAGTGATACCCGTCTTCATGGGTACCACATGTAGTGGACTAACCCATTTGGAATCGGAGATGGGGTAGATAAAATCGGCGCTCCACCACTTTGATATTTCTTTCATGACCACATCTTGAAGATTGGGGTTCGATCGTCGTTAGAACTCACGCGACGGCCTAGCGTCATCCTCAAGATAGATGTGGTGAGAGCACCGAGCTGGACTAATCCCCTGTAGATCAGCTATACTCCAACCTATTGCCTTGTAGTTTCTTTCAAGAACCTCCATCAGACGAGATTCTTGTTCTCCAGTCAAACCTGCTGAGATAATGACTGGGTGCATATCAGGCTCACCCACAAGGAATCTATACTTCAGCGACTGCGGCAGAGGTTTCAGTTCTGGACAACTGGGAGGTGGCAGATCTGGCTTCTGATATGTCTGTATGAAAGCGACAAGGTCTGCATGGGAGAACTCTCGCTCTGCATGAATTTCTGACAAAGGACGGCCTACTGAATCATCAATGAACTGCACTGGCTCGCACTCTGTCGTGTCTGTTGGCTCAAAAGGAATCAGACAAGGCAAATAATCATCAAAATCATCCCAATCAATGTCTTAGTTCGAGGGATCAGAAGAAGATGAACAAGAATGAAAATCATCAGCACCACTCGTCCCAACACTGTCAGCCTCAGGTGTATCCTCATCCAGGGGTGTGCTCTCCCGGCTCTCGACTGCCATAAGCTTTAGATATAGTGAATCTGTGGGAAGGGCGAGGGTCGGTGCTACAGGATCTATCCAGTTGGATTCATCATCTGTCATCACAAAATCGCACTCCTGGTGGATGTCTAGCTCTTCCTCTGTCATCTGCGCGGCTTCGCTGGACTGCTCTGAGCATTCTAGTTCTCTGGCTCTTGTTTCTTCGATCGTCTCTATTTGTATGGTTTCACCCTTTACGCAAAAACATACCCTCCCGCATTCATGATCGGTCACCGCCTTGGCTGTGGCCAAGAATGGACGTCCGAGTATGATGGGGGCATCAGTTACCGACTCAGGGATCTCCATGTCCAACACAACGAAGTCCACGGGGAATTTCAGACCCTGAATGGTAACGACCACGTCTTTCAATAACCCCTTCGGCCTCTTAGTCGACCTATCAGCAAACTGAAGGACTGTCCTGCTCCTAAGAAGAGGACCAAACTCGAATCGGTCGAGTAAGGCTGCCGGAAGAAGGTTGATTGAAGAGCCGCTATCTAATAGAGTACGATCAAACTGCTGCTCATGAATCTCGCATCTGACATAGGGAGCTCCTGCGTCTGGTCTCTTGGTTGGCAGTTTGTTTTGAATGGTGCAGCAAGTGTCATGGGTGAGCATATGGATCTGATCTCTGTACCTCTTCTTCCTGCAGACAGTAGTTGTCTCTTTCAGATTCTTTTTGAAGAAGGGGATATGCTCAATTGCTTCCTGTAGAGTCAGCTGAATGTGAAATCTGTCAATCATTTGGTTGCTGAACTCTACTTGAGGGTTCTTTTTTGGATTTTCTTTTTTATTCCCCTTCGCTCGGCGGAGTGCCTCAGGGAAGGGGATGGTAGGGGCCTCCTCAGATGGAGGACTAGGAATGGGTCCCTGTGCCTGTGAAGGAGGAGAATCCATACAATCATCATCATTCAACACATATGGATCCGCAATGTGAACAGAAACCTTTCCTTTATTCATATTTTTGTTTTTCATTTTGTTACCACAGTCCATAGATACAAAAGGTGGTAACATCACAGAGGGGGGGTCAACAAAAGTAGATATAGTGGCCTCAGTACCACCACCGACACCTGTGTTCACGGTATCAGCACCGCGCTCTGGCTCAGCATCCAAAATGGTGGCATCAGCACCACCATCTACATCTGGTATCACAACGGCTTCAGTACCGTCGTCTGGATCTCCATCATTGGTGGCCTCAGCACCACCATCTTCAACATCATCATTAGCGGCATCAGCACCGCTACTCTGCTCCTCTGGCGCTCCTGGTTCTGTATCTGGTTGTCGCTCAGAAGAGGCGCTGCCTGCTAGCATCCTACCGCTCCTAGTAGTCACAAAATCAGCATCATACAAAGAAAGAGATATGTCACTCAAATAGTCACTAGGAGAGGTCTCCACTGTAAACTCTACCTACTCAGACTTTCTTTTCAGATTGTTCAGGTTAGGTTCAATCTGAGAAGGTATGGCGGCCTTGCCTTTGATGATTTCCCTCATCTCCTATCGGAATTCATCCATTTCTTGCCTGAAAGATGCTCGCTGTTCGGAGAGCAAGCGGGCAAGATCATCGAGAGCAGGGTTCTCAAAAACTGGGGCTTGAGAACCGGATGGGTTCCCTTGCTGGAAATGAGGCTACTGCTGCTGTGGTTGCTGGTATGGATAGTTCTGGGTCGGCTGGGAATAAGATTGATGAGGCTGCTGACGCTGCCTCCACTGCTGTCCCTGATAGGCGGGATGAGGATCACTCTGGTATTGCTGCTGATGGGCGTATTGGGGCTGCTGCTTCTGTTGTTGCTGGCTGCTCTGCTATCCTTGAGCGGGATTCTGCTGCTGGGATGAGGAGCCACCGTTGCCCCAACGGAATCCGGGATGATCACGACGAATCCCGGGCTGAGGGTACCAGTCGTACCAAATCCCATTGATTCCATCAATGGTTCCTGCTCGAAGGAGGGTGGAGGAAGAACTGCCAGTGGCTGCTCCGGTTGGTAGACAACCATCTGAGTGTCTGGAGATGGCGGCTGCGCTGGGTAGTATTGTAGCAGTGGAACCGGCTCTGCCTGGATATGGTTGACCTGGCGGTACGAGGTAGAGGGTTGGTTGGAATTGCTACTGCTGGGATCAGCCCGTGACCTGGGAGGCTGTTGGGAAGAAGTCTGTGCCTCCTGGACGCAAAGAATCTGCGTCTTCAGGTCACTCATGGTTTTAGCAATCTAGTCCATCTGGGCCATGCCTTGCATCTGTTTCTTCTCAAGGATCTCGAGACAGTCCAATTTCTCACTAATGATGCCCATGTCGGCTGCGGCTGATTCAGCTTGGGCTGCGGCTGCCGACGAGGTGTTAGGACCGGCATCGATGCGGGCGATCATCTGGAATGATCCCGCTCCTTGCGTGGGCTTCTGCTGTGTGTAAACACGGGCTTGGGCCATGACGGTGGAGTTCTCTGCCATGCCTTCATAGATGGCCCAAACGTCGTCTTCACCCTTTGAAAAGTAGGACCCACCGCAAGAGGCGTTCACTAGCCCCTGCAGCTCCGGTGTCAGCCCACAGAAGAAACTCTGAACCAGGTTGGGCTTGGAGATATCATGATGTGGACACCAATCAATGATCTCTCTGAATCGATCCCATGCTTCATGGAATTGTTCATTTGGGATCATGACAAAGTTGCTGATCATAGCTCTAGATGCATTCGTCCGACCGAGAGGGTAGTACTTCTTCAAGTATGCGGTCCGGAGATCTGCCCAAGTATCGATAAATCGCCCCAGATGTTTGAGCCAGTATGCGGCTCTGTCAACCCAGGAGAATGGGAAGGCGATCATCTTAATCGTGTCCTCGGTCATCAGCCTATCATGGATCATGCTGCATATCATTTCGAACTCTTGGAGGTGGAGGTGTGGCTCTTCGGTCGGCAACCCATGGAATTTGGGTAGAAGCTGAATGGTATGGGGCCGAAGCTTGAAATCTCCATGGATAGGCGGAAGTCTGATCCAACAATGAGTGAGCGATGCGGCTGGGTTGTGCAATTCCCTCATGATGGTCTGTGGCGGTCTCTCAGCTTCGGGATCACCTTCTCCTGCATCGGGTCCTCCTCCTTCACCACCACCGCCATCGCCCCCAGGTCAGTTTTCTCTCATCTGAGCTATCTCTCGCATGAGGTCACGCATGAAGGTTCCCTGATCACGAATCTGCCTCTGCATGGTCTCCAGGGATGCTAGAAGTGAATTGTTGATGGCGGCTTGATCAATGAAGTATGGAGGGTGCTCATGGTCATCTGGATGCTCGCCTCTGTCAGCCATCTTAGGATTCTCTGAAAAAGCAAAAGAGGCCATCTCAGGTGCTGTCGAATGCCCAGAGCTCTGTGATGCAGTAAATTCTGACACTCTTGGGCTGATGGAAGGAGAATGAGAAGGGTGGTCGAGGGGGAACAAGGTGGAGGTAAACTCAGGCTCGGAGAGCAGACTCTCCGAGGTCGTCCTAGATGAATGAGGAGGAGTGCTGGATAGCGGTGCCGACAAAGTCGACCTAAGAGACCTCTGTCCCATCATCTTGATTATTGGGAAGAGCAAGGTGAATGCAGAAGAAGAGGAAAGAAATGAGAAACAAAACTGCGCACAATTGTGCTGTGTTTTTGATCTTGACCTAAATAGAACTAGCAATCAAACACAAAACAGGGGTGAGTTCACCAACTCAACACATGAAGCCGTCAAGGTTCGGCTTTTATCTTGTCAATTTTAGTCTTGAATTCAGGAATTTATCTTTTCACGAGTCCTTAGAGTGCTACGCCTAAAGGAGAGAGAGTCTTGCCGGAAAAGTATTCCCGTACTTGTCCTCCTCCTGTATAACCTGTAGCTTGTGCTTTTTAAGGTCCTTGTAACCCTTCTTGGATCCCTACTCAGCCAAAGAATAAGAGGGAGGAAGCCGATAGGCGAAACCGATACTTCGAATCTCGCTCGCAACGGAATCACCCGTGAGCGTGCAAGATCCTACTCGAACGCAGACGGTGAGACAGACACACCCGTGAAGGCGTGGCCTATGCTCGGTACTTCGGACAAGGTCGGTGCTCACACAATAGTGAGTCACCAATGGCGACCAAGCCCTACTCGCCTATGTACGATAGTAGCACCAATACTTCGGAAATCCAGGCGATACACAAGGCAGCCACAAGCTGGGATTCGGGCTCTAATCCTTACGAAGCACTCTGCTCACTTGGAAGGAGACCTTCCCATGCAACCTGAATACAAGTGAGGGTGTTGCTCTCCCCAATCAATGAGTCCAATTATCAATTTTATTTTTGGTCAAGGTTTTCTTAGCAGTCCCTTTTTTATTTTTTTTGGTGTTATCGCTTCTTTTGAGTAAATTCAAACAAGCGCCTAACAATTTTTGTATTTTCTTGATCCTACTTTGTCCAAAAACAGAGGGAGAATAGAGTCGGAAAAGCCGTGCAAGTCGACACCAAGGTGGAAATCTCACCTTTGTGCCTAAATGATGGATGCAAAGTAAGAAGACTTACAACGAATCCCAGCTCTCTCCATGCGAGATGCAAAGCAGAATTTTATAAAACTAATCTACATACCAGTATGCAATGCGGAAATCGTCCTAAGATAGGCAACTGCTAGCGTGAAGAACCACAAGCCAACCACTAGTCCCCAATCCTAATGTCCGGTCTAGGCTCACCCCTCCTTCTCTCGACACATCGAGTTTAGGAGAAGCGCTTGGCGGGATGAGCTCGCGGCGCGGCGGATTAAAGAGAAGTGAATTGACTGTTTAATTAAACTAAGTCCAAATACGATCTATAGGTGCATGCAAAGGTTATTAGTGTGTTTGGACCTAATCTAATCGAACAAGCAGGCCTAAAGTTAAGGGCTCAATCCACAAAAGAAATGAAAATGAAAACAAAACCGGAAAATGACAATCGGAAAATGCGATGAAAACCACGGTGAGCCCCCGGGTGAACAAACACCCGGAAATTAGGCCCGGTAGTCTGAGTGTCCAAGTCCCTGTATTATTACAAATTAATAGTCACTCTCTCTCAGAAAATAAAATCCAAGCTAACTAAGCACTCTCTCACTCCTCCTGCTCTCTCCTACCGGCTTGGCTAAAGAACAGCCGGCTCCGCTTCCCAAGGACGCTTCAGATCCCCTAGGAGATCCGCCTCACTCCGCGATCCCTCGCAAGAAGACAACAGAGTGGTCAGAAAGCTCAACAAAATATATCAAAAATAAGAGAGATAAAAGTGAAAGCAATAATGAAGACACAAACACAATCAAGCAAAATGATGAACTATTCGTTGTTGCTCCCCGGCAACGGCGCCATTTGATAAACACAATTTATCGAAGGTCTAAATAGTATGTCTCACACAAATCGGAGACAACCGAGGTCGCTGCGGTGACCCACAATAAACTGTATTTAATCAACAATTAACCCACACTATAGATCAAACAATAGGAAATAAATGTGGAGTTAAAATTTATTTTTAACTCTGCACAAGAGATGTATAGCAAGCAAGTATGCAGAGAGTTCGAACACAGGGAGCAAACAAGGTAGATCACAAGTGTGCGTGTGAATGAAAGTGAAGTGATGTCTACACTATGCAAGCAAATATTTTTGTGGGTTTTTTTTAAAAAAATTATTTTTTTATTTAATTTTTAATTTTTTATTTTGGTTTTTAATTTTCTGATTTTTATAATTTTATATTTTATATTTTTTCTTTTTCAATATTGGAATATATAAACAAGGTAACAGAAGGGGTGATAAAATATTTATAAAAATGTGCAAAAATAGCCAAAAATTCAGAAATAAAATCTTTTTGGTATTTTTATAATTTTCTACTATTTTGGTGATTTTTGGGTATTTTTCAAAATAATTTTATTATTTTTAAACACTGAAATAAAGCAAAACTGTGAATTGGCTACTGGTTGGGAGTAAAATGGGAATTAAAAATAGCAAACAGCCACCAAAATTTTCCAAACTAATTTCATAATTAAGAGGATAACTTATAGAACCTACAAGAACTGAGTTTGCATTTTTTAGAGTTTTTCTATAATTTTCTAGATTTTTTTGATGTTTTTAGGTATTTTCAAATTTTTAAGGTTTTTCTTTTGTAATTTTTAGTGATTTTTGGACTGACACTAAAATAGGTTAAAATAGAAGTAGGGATTGTTTTTGGATTTTTCTAAGGTATTTTAATATTTTTTTGGTATTTTCTAAGCTAGACAGTAGATAAAAAGCATGTTTTTGATTTTTAGTAAATATGAAAATGTAATAAAATCAAAAACTAAAAATATGGCGGGGAAGTACAAGTTAACAGGAGCTTAACTTGAATTTTTGAGAATTTTTCGATTTCAAATGATGCCCTAAATAAACAGATCAAGTAAGCAAAAATGTCACAGCCTAGCAGGGGTATAAGTGCAAATATACAAAAATCCAGGGGCATCCAAGCAATTTTCCACAAAATATAACACTTAATATTTAATTTCAAGGACCAAATACAAATTCCTAAACCCGCAGGGGTGTCTACACAAAATGTCCACCAGGGCGCGTGACTTGCACGCGCTTGGTGAGGACTGAAATGTAATTCTACAAAGCCCAAGGGCTTACATGCAATTATCCCAAAAATATAACACTTAAACTAAAATTTCTGGTACTAAAATGAAATATCCAAAGGGCCGAGGGCCTCCTCGCAAAATTCCCACACCTCACGTGAACAGGTCACGTGAGGTGATGTGGCAGAGGACCTATGTGTAAATATGAAAAGTTCGAGGGCCTACTCGCAATTTTTACAAAAGTTTTAAACTACGGATTAAAGTTTATGGACTAAATGAAAATTATAAAAGTCACGAGGGTATACTTGCAAAATTCCCTCGCTCAGGAGATCGAATGGTGGTGGGCCGTTCACTTGACACGTGGCGCGTCCTGGTAACACGATGACGCTTTGGCGTGCATGGCTGGGATTAGATCTTCGCGAGAAGATCCAACGGTGGAGGTCGGGGTCGATCCAACGACAGCTGCAGCGTCTGGGCCTCCTCCTAGATCCGACGGCGTAGGTGCACGGAGGAAGAACCGCGGAAGAACTCCGGCGAGCCATAGTTCTCCGAGGTGCTGCTCCTCCTCCGGTGACGTTCTTGGCTCCAAAATGCGGCTGGAGGGTCCCCGAGGTCTCGTCTTCCTCCTGGGGGCTTCAAAAGAGCCCGACGATGGTCGAGCTGCTCGCGAGAGGGTGGCAGAGCTGGAAGGCTCGGCTGAGCTCCGGCGAGTGCCAAAATAGCTCCCAGGCGCTAGTCAAAGCTCTTTGACCTGCAAAACAAAGTGAGAGGGTCCATGGCAAGTTTCCTGGACCCCGCGGAGGCAGAGAGGCGGCACGAAGCGATGGGATGGTTCTCGGCCGGAGTTGCGCTCCGACGAGGAGACGAAATTGAGTGATTTACGTGATGGATTTAGAAATTTCTTGAGGGCTTTTGTTCCTACGACTAAGGCTAAGCTAAAGAACGAAAAATAAATGGGTGAAGTGGCTTCCTCAACGGTGTAGACCGGAGGGAGGGTTACCTCAACCATCGGTGTTACGGGAGGTGGTGGAGACGCCTCCGACCTCGTACGCCTTGGCTGAAGGGCTCACGGTGGAGCTGCCACCTCCAAGAAGCCACAGAGCACAAGAGAGGCGGTGAGGGGTGGACCGAAGGGACTCCATTCTGAATCAAAAGTGGAGGGCTCCATATATTTGGTTTGACCTAAGGTGACAAGAGCTCAAAGATCGACGTGAAGCAGACGCTACAGTGCTCCACTCCCCAAGGAAATCACTGGTCGAGGATGAGGGATGATCGAGGCGCAGATTCGCTGAAGAACTTATCATGAATAGGTGCAAGATCCGGTCGCGAAAAAGCCAAGAAATTGGCTCAAAAACCAATTCTGACAACGGGCGCAGGAGGGGAGGCGACCAGTTGACCAGGGTCAACTGGGGGCATCACCTGGTTGGTCCACGTGGACCAACCAGGAAAAACCCTGAAAAATAATCTTGTTAATTCATTTAAAAATAGAAAAAAGGCTGAATTAAATTATGATTATTTAATAAAAAATATTCGTTATTTTATGTAGTATTTTATTATGATTTTTAATTATTTTTATGAAGTATATTTTTATAAGTTAACTTTTACACTCCTTATAGGTATAATACCTATATATTTTATTCTTTTATTTTTATTTTGTGTATTTTAATTTTATTATTTTTATTTCTTATTTTATATAATTATAAAATACTTTTATACACACAGATACATTTTTATTTTATTTTACTGATATGTTTTGTATAATTAATAAATTATAAGTCTGTATTATGTAGGTACAAGTATAGGTGTAATACCTATGAATTTTATTTACATGTATTTTATTTTGAGTTTTATTTAGGTTTTTATTCTAATTTTAATATACACAATTATTATAAGTAATATTTACAACATTATAAAAATATAAAATTTTAAAAATAATTAATAAATAATAAATTGAACATTTTAATCAGTACAACTGTACAATGAGGTTCCAAAACTCAACTTTCAAAGAGTAGCTCCGCCAAATGCGAAACCACTGCCATTAAATAGCTTATTGTATTCTATATACAATTAAAGGTGAGTTTGCTGCATTTGGAGTTTTCAGTTGTGAGATACGGGTCTGGGAATTCGGGATTCTGGATTTTTATTCAGACCATAACTTTTTATCTGTGTATTATTTTTCAATGAAATCAATTTTGTATTTTTCTTTATTAAATTATCTACAACTTTCATATACAAAGTTTCTTTATTTGATGTATAAAAAGTGGAACCAAAAATAGGTCCCAAAATGAATAAAAAATGAATAGAATAATATAGGTATTTGACCCTTATCTCCCCCTACTTTATTCTGGGTCGACCTATTCATCATGATGCCTAGGTCTCGGGGTTTTGGGTCATAAAATATTTACAATATTTTATTCTTATTCTTTTCTTTTATTTATTCTATAATTTTGGCTTTAATTACAGTATTTTATACACTAATGGGATGCACATGCATGAATGTTAAGATGCTATATTTAAAGCTATTTACAGGCATTTGCTAGGGTTTTTGGTGCCAAAATGATAGAATAAAGATGGTGAAATGTGGATTCATCACTTACCCACCTCACCAGAACTCAGGATTCTTGACGGACCGGGTGATCTTTTGATAAGATAGGACGGATAGCTTTTCTTCACACTCGCTATCCTTCGGTACCTCACTCGAAGACACCCTGGGACTGTCAGGAACTTAGTGCGTGCGTTAAGCAGTTAATCTCTCTTTGAACTCTAGCCAAAAAGAGAACAAACAAGCTTAGTAGTTAGGCAGACCCCATGTATGTAAGTAATCAGACCCAACACATAGAAGTATGCCAGGGGGTGAAGAAAGTCATACTCGACGACTAGGTAGGCTTTCACGGTCAGGGTCTAAGAAGGATAATGAGGTGGGACATACACAAGGGGAAAGAAGGTAGAAGCAGTAGCACGGGGTCCGAGAGTCAGGTAGCTGACCCCGCTAACATCATGCCCGAGACCTAGCCCACGTCTCGTCTTTTTCCGAGGTGCTAGCTCGAAATGCAAGCTTAACTGCTCTTCGCTAACTCCAGACATTCTTCGGGAGTAGAGTCAGCTTTCTTTTTGATAAAGCTCAGTTAGATATTCCACTAAGCAGGATGGAAGAATGAAAGGTGCATGGAGAATCAGAAAAGAGAAAACTGAGTGGTGCGAAGCCGTGGAGGCGACTATGTATTTGGAAGCTGGAACTATATATAAGGGGCTAAGTAGGATAGTGAAAATCGGAGGAGACATAGTGTACGACCCGAACTTAATGGCGAAGAAGGCTAGGTGCGAAGCGGCTTATCGAAATTGGCCAAAGTCAAGCGGGTTAGGTGAGTGAAGTGAAAGTGAGACGCTAGTCGATAAGGATGAGGAAGCTATATATGACGAGGCCGACAGGCGAAGAGACGTTATAAGTGAGTACTGAGCCGGCATTGGATTACTCGTCAGGGAGCCGACAGGCGAATACGAAGCAGGTGAGACAACTAGGATATATAGGTCAGGATTGAGTGGAAAGTGAGCATCAAAGCGAAGCACGGGAGCGAAAGTAGTTTAAGCTGTGAGTTGGGAATCGACTTATATCGCGTAAATCAATGATGAGACTCCCCAGATTTTCCCAGCTCGAACTTGCAAACTAGATATTTGGCCTTTCCACTCTCTTCCCTAAGTCATCAAGGACTCATCCTCTGCCACTTGACTTCAATACCCTGCCCCCTGCTTCGCCCCATCCCGTGCCCAGGAGGAGAAGGCGAGCGTCACAGCAGTTGACAGTGAGTTTGATCTTTCGGTAATGGAAAGTGGGAGAAGCCTTGCAAGGAGGGTGCGTAGAGTCAAGACCTACCCCTTCCGTGTCATTTCAAAAGTCATCATATCCAGACTTGCATATGTGAAGGATTCGAAGATGAGCATATGAATGAAACGTGCACACCAGGGTCAAAGCGGATTGCCCAATGTGCTCTCGATTAGTCCTTAACCAATTCGACGATGCTTCAAAGAAGGGGCGTAGAGAGTATTGGATAGTTCGAGGTAGTAGAGAGGAGCTAAAGTATACTCCAATTCAAATCAATCACCCCTAGTCCATCCTTTTCCAGCCAGAGGCAAAGAGGGTGAGCCCTCAGGACAGAGCTGAGAAGCCCTCATATATATACGCTACGAGCCCCAGATATATAGAAGGTCGGATGAATTTCTTTGATTTATATAGAATGAAAAAGAGTCAGAAACAAAAGAAGACCGAAAGACCCCAAGCCATGACCTGATCCAGATCGGTACTCTGGAAAAAACAAGACATAAATGCATCAACCAAGCGAAGACTGCATTCCACTCTACGATACCACTATCCATAAGGAAGGTCCACTTACTGACCTGAAAAGGGAGTGAGGAAGCATCGAGATCTGAGAGAAGTACCGACAGTGGTGATGGCTGGCCCAAGTCAGACCTAGAGCTGACGATCCCTTGTGATCCCCCTTATCAATAGTTGCAGAAGACTTCGCTCCTCTCTCTTTTGTCGAGCGGCTTTCTTCGCTCCTCGAACAGAGAAGACCTCATTCCATGTAGAAAGAAGGAGGGCCTCTCAGAGGGAAAAGAAAGGAAGGGTAGGTCGAGACCAGTCCAGACGGGAGGATATGTGGTATATAGTGAGTTTCAGGTCCACCATCTCCTTAATCAATGAAGCAAGCGCCTCCCACTAACAAAGAAATTCAAGACCAAGGGGTTCTGCTTAGTTGTCGGGATCAGCCTGGAAAACTAGGCCCTTTACCTGATCCCCCTTATCAATAGTGAAATGGGATTCCTACTCTTCCCTCTCTATCTACCTTTGTACCCTATAGCTATTTGTATTATGCATAGACCTTTGTATTAGATGGATCAAGCATGCTCGTCGTGATGGTCTGATGCTGCTGCGGATTGAGGGTGATTGACTTTGACCCTTTTTTCTTGTCGTAAAGCTTTAGTAAATGGAGTCAACCCCAAATATCTAGTCAGCAAGTTGGCACAAGTCTTTAAGTAGTACGTGGAGTACCGTATACGATCCGCTACAGTAAGCGAACCTCCCTAGGACCCCTAGCCTTTCCTACATCCTCGCTGCGTACGCACCTTCGTAGCCTTCGTCCCGCTACGCACCACCTTTGCAGCATGCAGTCAAAGCCTGTTAGTTTTGTCCCTCTACTGCTTTCCATTACAGATTAATTAATTATGTATCATTGTGAAGTATAGCATACTGTTTGATATCAATAATGAAAAGCAAGCCACACACAAAGCCTGAAATTGACACACATATATCAGATCAGTCATCCATCACTGCGCTCATTCCCTTTCTTGTGAATGCCCGTCGGAAGGCCCTAAGCCCAACGACAAAGGCACTATGTAGAGTATAAAGGAGCAGACATCTTTCTTTCATCCTGGTCGAATGAGAAAGCTTGTACGCTTCGCAGTGAGAGATGGAAGAGGTTGCATGGCATGCGCTATTGATGGCGGTGTGATGAAAGAAAAGCGTAGTGAAAGCCCAATCAGCTATCAGTCGCCGCAACTAAGGCAGGTGGCTCTTCAAGTAGGCAGTGAGGAAAACGTGGATGGAGGTCCATAAGAAGAATTGGAGCGAAGTGAGGTCGCGGTCAGACTAGTGGTTAAAACATATGCTCGAGGGTCCGGGGAGCACACATAGGTGAGAGACCATCAATAAGTGGTGAGCAGGAGCGGGGAGCAAAGGGTTAGTCCATTAGTCAATCTCTAAGAATTGGTGAGGTGCAGTGAAGACACGTTATGACTCATGGAGGGGGGAAAGAGCGAGATTGGACTTGGAAGACCTATGGGCAGACAGATGACCTGCCTGGGACCTAGTTTGGCTTTCCTAAGGCCCGGAGAGGATGCCCAGGGATGAGGCCGTAGTCTCATTTCTCAATGCGAGAGGTGGGACTTGTATTCACATTTAGGGCTTTTTGTCCTAATATAATCAATAGTTAGTGAAGCTATCGAGAAAGAGAAGCAAGTGAGAATCAAAGCTACTAGACTAAAGAATTGAAAAAATATATTGATTTACCGATTAACCTCTCTCTTTCCTTCCCTAAGGCTCGTACCGCTAGTACAACTCCTCGGTTTTTTACTACAGCTTCTTTAGGTATTCACCTCTCTTGGTAAGCAGGGTTCGCAGACTCTCTATCATCAGATCCAACCTTTCTTTTCTCCCAGACGGGCTCACTGATAAAGAACAAGGAGCTCTCTTTCTCCGTGGAGGTTGAAAGTTCCATGCTAGCTTAGGGCGGGGTCATGAATTAGGAAAATAAATAAGGAAGGGCTCCTCCTTCCCTATGCTTTCTATGTCCCAAACTCCGAGGTGATGTCCGCGGTTGCCCTCCCCCGAATATATAAATACTAAGAAAGTCTACTCCAACGAAGAAGGTCAACCATTTACCCGCATCAGTCCTGGAGTATACGATCTTTGTAAATAGATAATAGGGGGAGGGAACTAGCTTGCCTTGTTTAGGCATAGTTGGACAGCAAGCTGTAGAACATAGGTAGGATAAGTGCTGGAGGCTGATTATATTACTAAGGTAGGATAAATACAGTACAATATAATAAGTTGGTCGCTAGTCCCCTAGAACACTCAGGCTTGGTAGGTAGTGTGGTGCATCATCATCTTAGTGAATTGGTTGAGGGTGAGCATTTTCGTGACACACCTTGCAGCCTTTTGATATTGAGAAAGCAAATGAGAAAGAGGAGCCTTAGAGATGACCTCTGACTTCTACATAGACTACTTCCATCGCATCAATGCCTGACTTACTTGCTATGTATCTATTAAAGCCCATCTCTTCGGCTCGCTTAACTTGCTCATCTACGCACCTTTCCTTCTTTGGCATCTTGCCTCTAGACCTTGCTCCTTCTCCTCTGTAGGTCAAGAGATCAAAGTCAGGTCAAAGCCAGATGTCAGTCAGTATACTAGACATAGGAGGGAAGTGGATGATGGGCCAAAGAGTCTAGTCTTGACGATGAAGAGGAAAAGGGACTATCGAGACCGACCTCTGATAGGTATGGAAGAGAAAAGTCATCGACGAAAGTCCACAACTATCTTGACTATGGGGGCATCTGATGCAGACTGATTGAGAAGGGTTGAAGAGTATGAAGCCGTAGAAGGTCAGTTTTCTTAGAAGGGGAAAGCGAATAGAGTCAGAGGTCTCAGAGAAAAAAGATCGACAATCAGCCCGCGCTGGAAGTATGCCTCAAAGAACTCCTCAGCCGGCTCTCTCTTTCAAGTACGTGAGAGGTGCGTCACTATAGGGCATATAGTGAGTCCGGGAAGTGGATAGGAGGCATTAGGGATTCCATCTGACTCGACCGACCTAGGATAAGAAGCTCATGAGCTTGGTCTAGATTGATAATAGTTGCCCTTGAGAAAGGGAACTACAGGATCCCTATAGTAGTTTTCACTAATTCCCTCGAAGCCATGTCATCCTTATCTTAGATAAGACCTAGCTCGCACATGTCTTTTTGAGTTCGGTGTGAAGCAGTGTCAAACCAACAAGCATTAGTTCCCCCTGAAACTAGATATAAAGGCCGCACCTTCCTTCACAAAAAAACCTCCCACTATCAAAGAGGAATGATGGAAGAATCGTCGAGGTTTCCACAATGGAATCTTTCTTCATATAATCGTGTACGGTAGTTATGTAACCATTGGAATAAGAAAGTAGTTTCCCCAAAGAGGAAGTCATCCAGTAAATCTCGTTTACTAAGGCAAAAATCAAAGTCTTTCTCCGTAGCATTTCCATAATATATAGGCCATTTTCTTGCTACTGGACTGGATATCCCCCTTTGATTATCGATCTCAAAGAATACGAATATCAGAGGTTGTACTCTGCATTGATTTACCATGGACAATAGACATCAAAACCTTTTGAACAAGCTTAGGAGTGAGGTTTTGACAAATAGCATTACTAAGAAGTCTAGGTAATTGTTCTCTGATCTCATCTTTGAGACTGTCTATTAATGAGTGGTAGACATCTTGTATCTCATCCTTCTCAGAGAGGATCAAATGAGAATGAATCTAGTAGACGCCAAATCCTTATTGTAAACGAGGAAACTCATTATTTTATAAGCAGAAGAAGGTTCATCCAGAGTAATGGGAATTGTGTAAAAAACCTCATTTGATCTACTTATATCAATATTCATCACATCACGATATGAACTGAAAAGGCCACTATATATGTCGGGCTATGGTTTTCAAAAGATCAAATATATCAAAAAGAAAGGATCTTCTCCAATCTACTATGCTTTTTGATCCCGCTTTGATCTGCCTCTGCATTTGATGTGAAAGAAAAGTAATGGAAGGCCTTTAATGAGGTCCCAAGCCGAGTCTGATAAAGGGATTCCTTTTCTTCATACTCTGGTAAGAGGAAATTCGGTTGAGGGGTGAATAGAATGGCTAAATCCCTTTCATGAAAAAGACTAGTTCGGTAAATCCTTCCCCAAGAATGCAGGTAGGTCAAAGTTGTACCCCATAACATAATTGGCAGATGCAATATTTTTGAAACTCTATAAGCGGTTGTTCATACCGAGCTCTTTAAATGAGATCTCAATTCCAGGATATCCACTAAGCCTTCCCATTTTGACTTTGTATTCTCTTCTAATAACCTCAGAGAGACTTGATATATACCTCATATATACTCATCTTTCTTACTCAAACTAGCCCCCTATAATGCTATTTGGAAAGGGGCTATCACGTTCTCTGAACCTGGTTAACCTCTCTAATTACGTAAGTGAGTTGTCGGGTAAGAACATGTATACTAACCCCTCGACCCAGACTTGCAAGACGGAGATTGGAACTCGACTTGAACCAGAAAAAAGAAAGACGCTACTCGGCATGAGAGTCCCGCTCTTAGACCTTTTGGAAGAATCTATTGAGTGAGGCTCTTAGATGCTCCTGTGGAAGACGAGAAATGCATGGGAGGTGCTTGTGCTTAACTAGCACTCCTGGGCAGGGGGAAGCCATTCTACCAGGGACAGGGTGGGACTAATAATGACATATACACTGGGCAAGCATGGATGGGCAACTGCAGCTTACACGGAAGGAATGACTAGTTCGTCATAGATCCGTCGTCAGCTATATATGTAGTTCGACGAGAGGACATTAAGGAGGTGATGTTTGTGGACTTACTCATTTGAAGATCATCTATCAGATCCTCTAGTCAATCAGTGAGTTCAAGTATCAACTCTCAATCGAAGGGGTCGACCGGTGGGCAATATAAGTTATGGGAAGCATTCCTTATCCTCTTTTGAACTATTTGGAATGAATGTCTACTCGATTCGATAATCATATTCGTGCGCATTGATTAACAATTCACGATATTAATCATTTTCGAAGTGGCTTATTATATAGAAAGTTCGGACATAGTTGCATGTACTATAAATGGTGCCTGCTCATATGCTCTTACTTGGCGAAATGGCTAGCAAGACAACTATCAGTCATCTTGTAGTTATCTGCTAAGGCATATTATATAACTGCATGGATTCCTAAAAGAGGAAAGTCTGACCACCAATATCACGAGAGCAAGTTCCACGCTTCTCTAATTCTAGCATCATCCTTCTGAGGGCTAAACCATCTCTTGCTAACTTTGCATTCTCTGCTCATGTCTATGTTTGCAATTCTTTTGAATGGAGCCCCCTCGACGCCCCTCCTTCCCCCGCCTCCTTTAGTGCCAACCCGGCTTATCGAGGAAGATCGGAAAAGGCTAAACAGGAGCAAGGGTTCTGATATAGTCTGTAGTCTATATAATGGACAAACTCTTGTTCTATAACCCAATATCACCAACTAAGAAAGGATGCAGTTACGAGGGGTATAGGGACCTAGGAAGTAGCTTGCTTAAGCACAGGAGAACAGGTAGACTATTGATAAAGGGTCAAGTTCTTTCAGATAGTGATATTGATCCTAATATTCTTCATGTATTAAGCAATCTTTATGAGGTTTATGATGCTGAGGAAGTCAAGGGGATATCAATCCGTGTTTATTATGAGGGAAATCAAGGAGAGAATAATGCGGAGTAGCGAGGATATCTATATCAAGCTTGGAGCCTTGTGGGTTTAGGAATGAAAAAGTGGAGCGTAAATGCTATAAGTGAGGTGAATGCCTTAGGGAAAAAGAAGAAGCAAGCTTCCCTTAAGCACAAGATATCCCAGCACCTAAGTGATAATGCCAAGTTCCGCTCATTAATTAATGAGAAAAAAGTGAAGAAGAACCCCGGTTGGTGGTGGGTGGACCTTTTGGTATTTGGTATAAGTCAAGCGGCATGTCTCTTAAATTCATCAAATCATCCAGCGACATGTTAATAATGCCTATAAGTGCAAGGACTTTTAGTAGCTTCTAGATCTAGCTTCTTTGTGAAGCTAGGATGATGTGAGCTTATAAGCATGGTGATGTCCTCCTAGGGGTCTCGAATTCCCCCTATTATATATTTCCTTAGTATAGGCATCATAGGCTTTGATAACCTCATTTATCCATTTAGTTAAAGATTGAAAGTCTTTATCACTTAGAGTGGAAGGTGCTAATTTCTTCAGGATCTCCCTAAGTGTATTAGGGTTGATTCACGGGATGATAGCTCCCTATTTTCATGCTAGTAACCCTCTTCATTTACTTCAATCATCATTCAGGAAGCTCTCAATTTCATCATTAATATCAGGTATAATATACTTAATCAGGTTCTAGTGAAGGAACTTATTCACTAACTCTAGGGGTCATTGATGATATGAAAGACTTCACAATAAATAAGAGGAAGGTAGTTGCTACAACGTCAAAAAGTGATCATGTACTGTATAAATAGATGCATTTACCATCAAGGTCTAACAGATAACACTAATAGATATGAATGCGTGAATGAAATTAGCAAAGGTAGATACATCTATTTTCCGGATATTTAGAGACCAGGGTCAAAAGGACGTTGTGAGGCTAGCGGAAAGAGCGAAGAAAGGACGTGGACACTAAGCAATAGAGCCCATGCCCCCAATTAATTAAGGTTAGCCCAGGTATGGTCTTAGCAGCCTTAGAAATGAGTGTGAGGTAGGACTCGCTCGCCTCGGGGCTCGCGCCACAACTTCTTATTATTTTCTTATTATCGATTTTGCCTTGTCTTCCCGAAATCTTTAGTAGACCTGAGGCTTCCGCTCTATCAAGAAAAGGAAATCAAGCTGACTCTTGTCCCTTGCTTACAGACCTACCTTCCTACTCTCCCAGATGACTTTAGCTCCCCCTATTATATAGATTCGCAATAGTTGCTTTGCGAAGTTGAGGGGACTGCCTAGGGCTATCTATCTCTCTCTTGTCTCGCTCCCTTTTTGCCTCTGATCCGCCTGGACCTTTGAGATTGCGCATAACAAAAGAATATAGATCTCGAAAATCAGATTAAGCTCACGAAAGCCAGGATATTCTCAAAAATGCGCCGATTTAGTATGAGAATTGGAAAATCAACTTTTCTTTCCCTTTTGAAAGACGAGGAGGAAGAAGGGAGCTCTGAGTCTACCCTCGAAGATAGTCGAACTTTCACTCTCTTGGACCCGATGTTGCGTACTACGAACCTACCAACCTAAGCAACTAGGATGAATCTCTTGCTTTCGGACTAGCTCTTTCTCGGCAAAGGTCAATTTCTCGACCTCACTTATCTTAGCCAGATTGCCAAAGCCAGCTCAGCCTCTTGCGGGAAGAAGACCTGGTCTCATGCCTCACATCCACTCGCTGCTGGGGAATTCCACTCTACCGAGCCTAGCTCTCTCTTTCCCTCAGAAAAGTCCAACCTCCCGCGAACAAGGCAGAGTCCTCTGGCTATAGAACTCCTCCTGTCTCGCTTGCTGGAATCCGATCTAGAGAGCTAGAACCCGGGTCGGGGGCAGATAAGCCTGGCATCCCTAAGACCTCAGGTCCCGCCTGAAGACTTCAACGCCAGGACACTTCTCCTCTTCCCATCACCTTCTACAACTATGGCTCTGCCCCAGCTAGACAAAAGCCTGTGAGTTCGCATATGAGTCCAAGCACCTCGTCTTGCATCGTATACGCATATGAACCTTCTAAGAGAAAGCAGAGCGGCTAAACGGACCCCTCTCTATCGATTGGTTGTTAGTCTTTGGGGATCAGATGGGGAAAGCCAACGTAAGGGGGAAAGGGAAAATGCGCATGATCTCAGACAACTACTGACGAGGAAAGCTATAAGGCACTAAAAACAAACGCGACGCGATAGATATATAGATCAAGGGGTCAAGAGAGTGAAATCCTTTTTAGTTAGATAACCCTGGGGGGCTATATATATGAGTGCTTTCTGACCTTCTGTAACCTGAGGTTCACTCCACCGGGGAAGAGGAGGAGAAAAAAAGGGAGCTAGGAACATTTGTCCGCAGGTGCAGAACTCTACCAAGCAGATCTCATCTAAGTACGTTCGCGGGGGAAGAAGCGAAGCGTAGACAGGCGCCAGAAGCAAACACGACGCGATAGCACTGTGACAAGTCAATTGCCGCGATTCCTATAAGTGGTCTAACCCAAGAAGCATAGAGCTGTAGAGCGGGAAAGCTGGCCTTCTCAAGCTCAGCCTGAGGTTATCTCTACCATCCGCAGAGAGAGAATTCATCGAGCTAAGATTGATCGGAGATTCAAGAGAAGAGCGAGGAGCTTGGACTAGAAGATTATAGGCCCGGGCCGAGTGGCAATGCCAATGTGCCTGCGCCCGGCTCTGCCATATCCTGCCTTGTCTTGATCGCTCTATCAATAAGCACACTGCCCTACGCATCTTGCTTGGATGGATGCCCTATGAGTGAACTCGCTGCGCTTCATCCTTTTGTGTGAATCATGATGGGAGGAAGATCTCTCTTCTCTCGACAAAATTAGATAATTGTCTCGCAGGTCTCGTGGCAGGATGGTCCCGCCCTACCGAGTAGCGAGGGCGTAGCGAGCAACTAGTATATAAGGGTTGTCTTCCTGTCTGTCAAGTCAGATGATGTCTCTCAGTCAGTCGCGTCTCTGCCCGTTGGATGAGGAGGGTGTCAGTTGAGCGGGGGGTACAGTCTGTGTGAGAAGTCTGTCGATTCCGAGCGTTTAAGATCCTTCGAGTCAGTCTCGACCATGGTAGTCGCAGAAGCAGTTTGCTAGTCGCACAAGCAGTCTCGAACGCGAATGAACTTGAACCCGTTGTTCGATATGCGAAACATGAACAGTTGGATTACCTAAACCCCTAGTCTAGCATGTGTATCTCACTTTTCTAAGCAAACTGGTCTATGTCTAACGAATGTGAATTGCGAGTTAAAGTGCGTCATATAGATATATAGTGGTGGAGATTGTATGACTCAGTTTATGATGTTCGCGGACTTGAGTGGACAGGAGGTGAGAAAGGAGCAGGGTAAAACGGAACTCTGAACTTTCTTACCATAAACTAGCGGCATGTGAGCTAACCGACCAACGCTTAGCGGAGGTGAGCCTTTAAGTGAATTTCTAGTCTGGGTGTCAACGAGGGATGAGACTAGAAAGCTGAAGTGAAGCAAGAAAAGAGTTGGGGCGAGACATTATCTACGCGGGAAAAGAAAATGACCTCAGAAAAATAAGAGAGGTAGAGAGGGCAAAGGCTAGCGGGAGGTCTCAGAAAGCTACCATATCACCATTTCTGTAGATCTCTGTAACCTAAGTTCAAACTGAATGACGCAACTCTTTCTAAAAGGCATGAATGCAAATAAAAAACATCTCCCGAATAAGCTTCACGCCCAGGGGGTCTTTTTAATAGAAGAGGCATTTGACGATAAGCGGATAGATCATCATCAATTCTTTAAGTATGTTGTTCAATATATCAATATAATCAAATCTTCAGCTAGACCAGCTCCTGTATAAGGAGCGAGATATTGTAATGTAGCAGGCGAATCCGCCGTTTCGACTAAAACAATAGTGTATTCCATAGCCCCCCATCTATATATTCGGGGCAGAACTAGATATTAAGGATGCTTTTTGACCAATAGCTACATAAATACATAAGACATTTTGCCCTTTTTATTGATCCTGTTGTTTGAACAGTCAGTCTGTCCCCAATAATTCATTCTCGTGGGCAGATCATCGAATCAATAGCAATAAGACCCGAGCCTTATAGTGACCTTGGTCTCTAAATCATGCACCACAGGAAAGCAATCGGCCACAGGTCTTCTGCAAATCCTAAACAAGCAAAGGCCTTGGGTTCCGCTTGACTCCTAACCTAAGTTCACCCTTTCCCGATTCGCAACTACTATTTCTATAATGATATGGATTTTCTCGGGGGTTCCGAAAACTGCATGAAAGAGGAAAGTACCTCAGACATGTCAGTCTAGTATTTCTGGTATCCGCGGGTCTCTCACGTCAGGGGAGGGGGAATTGACGTACATTTCCTCTTGTATCTCAGAAGTGCCGACACAAACCGAATCATGCGAAGGATCAGACATCTACGGAGTCAGGTACTTTCCCATCTCAATACTCTAGCGACGAGTGACGAAGGCGGAAATCCCGAGAATAAGATCACTTGAAAGAGAGGAAGGCAGAACCCCCAACTTCACAGTGCTTTCTCTGTCTCTAGAAGATGATACCCAAACTCAGCCATTAGCCGCTACGAAAACAAAGAAAGTCAGAAAATCAAAATCAATATTTTTTTCGGGTCTAAAGAAATATCAGAAATAGTGATTAGAGGCGGGTCTTCTCCATCCCTCTTCTCCCTCCCCGTAGGGTCCGCAGGGTACAGACCTCATGGGTATCTGGCTACAGTTGTGTACCATGGTAGGTACCGAAGACTAGGTCTCGACCTTGCACATGGGTAGTGATGGAAGTCCCTTAGAAAGGGGGGCAGGGCCCACCTCACCACTCCTTTCCCACTCCGACTTTCTAGTAAGCAATTCTCCACTTAGCAAGATTTCTCAAACCCTTATCCATGATCACATAGGGGAGGTATCTCAGGATGCATCGTCAGATAATAGATAAACTGAGAAAATACTACGGATATTCAAAAAAGCTAGAGGGGTACCTCGATTCAAAAGCACCCCGCGATTCTTCCTTCCCCTTCTCGGGACAGAAAGAGAGAGGGAGCTTGCCATGGCAAGAAGCCGACATGGTCAACGACATATTCGCTACTATATAAATATGTTATACAATCTATATCGATAGTTGTTCTAAAAAATCGAAAAAAGGATGACCAATCTTCACTCCCGAGAAAGAGAGCCGGGACCTGGAATCGACGGGACCATATCCCTGCATCCTTCCTACATCTTCCAAGTAAAAGACCCTTGGGGCAAGCCGTCCAACTAGTATATAAGCGGATATATAGTGATGTTCGATCGACCTTTCAACCCTTTGAGATGTACTTGAACTAGGGGCCTGCACTCACCCCTGCGCATTACTATCGACCTGTGCACTAAGACTCACTTCCGGGTGTGGATTCCATGATTGATTCGCTCGGGATCGAGGACAGAGCCAAGGGAAAGAGCAGAGTTCGGATAGAGCAGAGTGATATTCGAGTAGTTGTCGATGCGAGAGAGCGGTACGACCAGGAAGAGAATTAGATAATAGACAGATGCATACAAGGTCTGCTTTTCTTAGCAGTTATTTACTTCTTTGACTCGCATCCCTTCCTGCGCAAGCTTCACGTTTACGCTTTGCACCATACATAACTAATTCCGATGAGCCATGAGAGGAAGGATAGAGTCTGAGGTACCTTCCCGGCCTGTCTTTCAAGCTACTTCATCCCTGGACTTAAGGAAGGCAAAAAAGGTGCCCCTATTACTCTGGTTCTAGTTAAAGCGATGAAAGTCTAGCTGTGCTCCAGTTTTTTAGGTAAAGGTTATACGGTGAAGAGCCCGGTCAAGGCGACCTTATTAAAGAGAACATTTGGGACATAAGTAGCTTTTCTGCTCTTTCTTATTCTTTCCAAAGCTTTCCTAGGGTATATATAAGCAAGGGAGCTGTGCTTTCGAGACAGGGACAACTACTGAATTTGACTTGAAACTAGAACTCGATCGCGCGGAAGTAGTTAAGTTTAGGGCTTTTTCTACTAGCGGAGTGGAGTCTATCTTTCCTTAGTCGAGTCAGAGATGCGCTTGGAACTTGACAACAAATAAGGGCTCGCTTGCTCAAGCTTCAAAATACTGCTTGCCCTCGCTTGCCCACGCTTAGCATACAACCGTATGTAATAGTAATAGTACTAGATTCTTCTTCTATCTTCTATAATATCCATAGGTAAAAGAAGACTAGCTAGAAATAGCATTGGCAACTTTCTTCCTTGACTTCGTAACTTGTACTGTGCCTATTCATTCTTCCGATTGAAGGGATTGATTCTATGAACTCTTTCCGCTTCTCAGGCTATGAGACAGATTCACAGTAAGCACAGCTCTTGCTTATCCCCCTTTGCCATCTTATTCATGCTTGGCACACTAAGTGAGGAAGGTCAACGGACTGAGCGTGTTAGCGTAAGAGGAATTGAAAGTTCTAACTAAGCCGAAAAAGTGTGTAAAGAAAGCGTGAAAGTCGGTTATTCAAAAAGCTGATGTTCTTCAAGAAGCTTCTCGATGCGAAGTCAAAAGTATAGAAGACGACTTGATATCCCTGACCCTTTGTACCTTACGAGCGTGAAAGTAAGACTAAGCAGTAAGGAAAGTGACCTTGCGAAATTCTCCTATTAAGTTATAGAAAAAGCTTTAGAATCTGATTCAGAAAAGGCCCTATTCACGTCAACATATCTACTTTGCTATATAAAGGGCAAGAGTTTCAGTCTTTACTAGATTACAAGTCAGAAATGGAATAAAAAAGAGTCTGTCAACTTGGGAATTTTGAACATCATCAAATTAGCCTTTCGAAATTCCCCATCATAAGTCGGTATTTTTGTGGCAGTGAAAAACTTTGTCAATTATCTTTTTTATGGTCTTCAAGTCAAGCTTAGAAAAAAGACCTATATTACTCCTAATCATGCTATTTGTTCTCGAATTCGGGCGCATCTCGTACTATCGTGAAGTCAATCTCAACAGATTACCTTTCCTACCCATTTACTCTCCCATTGATTTTGATGCTTATGTCAAGACGATCAATCATTCGTCAGCGGACAGCCTCAGAAATGAGTTTCATTTTTTATTCCCACCAAGAATTTGATCGCTCTATTTAATGAGGATGTTGAAGAATTGATGAAACGATCTTTGAACCAGTAATTAAGCCCTTTTCTTGATAAAGAGAGCGTAGTCAGGCGAATGCCTCCGCCACAGAATATATAATCTAGGGGGAGTTCCTATTCCAATAGAAGACACAAAGAAGGTAGTTCTCACTCTATATGGCTTCGCTTCCACTACTGACCCAGGACTCTGATTGAAGAAAATGAAATCGCCTCTTTTCTAAGCAATTGTTTGCCTTCACGTTCTAGCAGCGACCACTTTGTTTCTAACTTGCCCCCTATAATCAGTATATAGATTTTCATCATCTTATATGTGTTGCCTTATAAAAAAAAGAACTTATAGCTCAGACGCTCTTTCGATTTAGGTCCCGTACTTCTTTTAATGATTTATGTCTGAGACTGCCACCCCTTTCTTAATGAAAGTCACCCGCAGTCTCTTATACTCGCTATAAGTATAACGCTCGATTGACTTGTCTTTGTCGTACACCTACAAGACAAAGAAACAAAGAGGCAGCTGGAGCAAAAAGAACTACTTACTCTGATTGATAGCTTGCTCAACATGGAAACCTACTTTACTCTATTCAATTCAACCCAGCGAGACTCCTCTCCAGTTCAGCCAGGAGCAAGTAGCTTGCCTTGTCATCTCTGATCCTATAAGAGATAATGTCCTAAATAGGAGTATCCTCCTTCGGGCATCCGACTGGTCAGACATTAGCTTAACACATGCAAGTCCTTCGCACCTGGAAGAAAGCGCGAGGTGGAAAAAAGATTGCACATTGACTATTTTATGCTAGCAGTGAATTGATGCACTTATTGATAATAAGCTAGTGTAATTCCCATGTTCAAGTCAGAATCCGTTTTCTAAATCCCCTCTTTTTTGCATCCCCTCGACTTCTCCTTCCCTTGGTTCACGTCGGGGATGACTCTTCCCCACTATATATAAGCTTGCCAAGCTTGACAATTTCTTTGATATTATAGCTAAGGGCTGGCTCGTACAAGCTCTCCTGAGGGTAGCTTTTAGGGTCAGACTAGTAGTTTTGCTCCTTCGGTCGGACCTTTCATACAGGGGGGGTCAAGGGGGGGACTGGGAGGAGTGGAAATAGTCCCAGGGTCAAGGGATGATCCCGGATGCCAGCAGCCTATGATCATCAATTCTTGCCAGCTCTCATATATAAGAAAGAGAGAATCCAGAGAACATTGAAAAAAGGATAGTGCTTGCCGGTAAGACCCTGACATGCAACTTGACTACTCTTCGAGTCCGAGCCTTCGTCCTATAATTCAACCCACTCCCCTGCTCCCTTGTCACAACCGAGCTTCTCGCTCCCCTGTCCGCTTGAACATGAGCTCTAACCTCTTCGGGAAAGAGCGGGATCCTGTTCTAATAAACTGAGGATCTAACTGAAAGCAATTGATACGCCCCGCTTTCACATGACGAAGAGTCTCCATTCTTGCTTTAACAGACCTTGCTCATCGCAGATAGATTCAATAAAGACACTCCGGAGGCGAGGTCTCTCATCAGGGAAGGTATAAGCTCCTTCCAGTCCAGCAACCGCCAATCATACAGGACTGATCTATACTTTCCCGGGATTGAGTGGTCCCTTGGGGAACATACAACCATGATGACGAATTTTCCCGGCTCACGCGACAATAAAGCAGACCGCGGTTCTACTTTCATGAACCAACTGACAATCTCCCTTTATACCTCGTTCCGGCAATATTAGGCACTCGTACCATCCCAACATCACTATAGGACAAACCTAGTGGCTTCAGTTCTTCTAAGTATTGCAAGATCGATCGAGGGATAATTTCTTCTGAGGGCATATTTATTCATAGGTCAATTCTCCAATCCGGTTGAAAAGGGGTTGGCGCCTGGCCGAGTGTGAGTATAGTGGTAAGTAGCTTTCCCATGAGCTCTTAATGTTCCCTTTCATTCCTAACAAAATAGGGTTGGGACTAGGGGCTTCTTCCCTTTCTATCCAGTTACAGGTGGAGGCCTAAGGGGGAAAGTGCTAGGGTCATTTCCTGCTTCTATCAAAGCAGCTTTCTCTCTTTAAGTAGCAGTTCAAGTTTCCTATATATATATATATAGTAGTAGAACTAGTATAAAGGCTTGGCCTATAGATTTGGCAGGCTCTCAAAATCTCATATATCTATTCCTTATGGCTTGACTGCTTGTTTTTAGGAGAGTCGCTTTCCACTTCTGCCCCTAGGACTTGTGGGGGCCTTTTGGTCAGTCCCAATCGAGGGTCGAAATGTCGATTAAGCTCGATAGGACTTCCCGCAGATAGCCACTTTCACATATACTTGAGCTAGTAGGATAGACTGACTCACTGGTTAGAGCGTAGGGTTGACTTGTGAGAAGGTTGATCCCTCCTGACACGTCAGAAATATGAGAAATCTGATAGGGTATCGAGAGGATGACTAACAAAGGCTAATATAATACATAGGGTAGGGCGACGAGGCTAACTCCATAAATGCATTGGATGAATCCACTTTTGCTCCCATTCCTGACGATATCCGTACTTGCTTACCAGGGATAGACTAGTATTAGCTACAGAACCAGGGGCAGACTTGCTTCGTGCCTTTACTTCACTTATTTACGGGTATATGTATTATGAAAAACTTATAATGATTCGCTCTGAACTAAGAGCTGATTCGTGCCTTGCTTCTAATCCATCTTGCTCCTGGTCAAAGGCTTTGCTTGCTCATACTGCACGAGGGAGACAAGGCTGATTGACGAACCTGATAGGACCCCCCAGACCCCCCACGAGAATATATATGGGCTTCCTCTCGATGATCCTGGGGACTGAGCGCACTTCCTCTATTTATCCCGTGGCAAAAGAAAACTCCTGACTCTTTCACCTGGGAAAAGCCCCCAAACTATTAACACCACCTATAATGACGCATTCTATAAGCCTCAGGTCTATTGACTTTCGCAGAAGAGAGAGGGCTTAAAAAAGTAGGGAAGCGGCTACGCTTCTTCTTCCCCTGGTCGAACTCATTCAATCCCGTCTCTTTCCTGACGTACCAATCCGCTATTACCTTCCTGACTTCAATTAGAAAATAGCACTCATAGGTTGACTATAGGCTTAAAAGACAACCAGGTCTAGCCTTTTCTTCGATCTTCTTCCTGAATACCTTGATTTAAGGCCAAGAAAGCATATGATCTGAAGCAGGGTCAAGATAAGCACTACTACGAAAACCACTACCCCCTTCCTCTGCAGCTTCCGAGTCCTATGCGGGAATAGCGAAGAGTGAGATTCATCCTTTTCCATGTCCAGAAACAAAAAGCACGCTGGACTGAGTGCCTGCGTATCCCCATTAGGAAGATTTCTCACAAATAGTAAAGGAAGAATTGATCTCTATAAAGAAGGCAGAGTACCCCATTGTCTAGTAGAAAGTTGTCCTTTCTCTCAGCAGAATGATGACTTCCCCGGCTGGATGGCGCTTTGGGCAAAGAATGACCTTGAACGTCAGCGAGAAGTTGTGGAAGTAAATAGTCCGACCTTGATTCGCTTTTCTGAATGAGTGCTAGAGCACGTTCCCTGAGGCTTGCAAGCAAGCTCTTTGGGCAGGTGCACATAGCAGACTCAAAGAGCAGCTACGCATACAGGGGGCATGGGATTCACTTCCACATTAGCGGTAGCACATACAAATGAGGCAGAAAAGAATCTCGAGACTCAAAAAAGAAAGACTACACATAAGAGGAAGTCTAAGACCCTCGGAAACCGCCTTTAGACTTTCGGGTATAGTAGAAAGTCGCTCACTTCGGATAGTCAGCTCGAACCTAAACACTTTCCCTGAACTCAGATCAGAAAAAGAATCGACGCCTTGGAAAAGGCCCCCTCAAACCCCCTCTGCCCCTATTATAAGCAGCTGCGAGCACTCACGATTCCCCCCTCTATTTCGTACTCGAAGCCCATGCATCTCACTAGAGGGAAACCCGAATCAAATCACCTGGAGGCTTTTTTGATATAGTTTCTAGTTTGAGCTATTTGAGATTCTAGTTGACCTTGACACTCTTTCCTCGAGCCTCAAGGGTCCATGCTTATTGATGCGATGAAAGATCCAAGTAAATCCTTCCCCATGAATGCAGGTAGGTCAAAGTTGTACCCCATAACATAATTGGCAGATGCAATATTTTTGAAACTCTATAAGCGGCTTTTCATACCGAGCTCTTTGAATGAGATCTCAATTCCAGGATAACCACTAAGCCTTCCCATTTTTACTTTGTATTCTCTTCTAATAACCTCATAGAGATTTGAAATATACCTCATATATACTCATCTTTCTTACTCAAACTAGCCCCCTATAATGCTATTTGGAAAGGGGCTATCACGTTCTCTAAACCAGGTTAACCTCTCTAATTACGTATGTGAGTTGTTGGGTAAGAACATGTATACTAACCCCTCGACCCAGACTGGCGAGACGGAGATTGGAACTTGACTTGAACCAGAAAAAAGAAAGAGGCTACTCGGCATGAGAGGCCCGCTCTTAGACCTTTTGGAAGAATCTATTGAGTGAGGCTCTTAGCTGCTCCCGTGGAAGACGAGAAATGCATGGGAGGTGCTTGTGCTTAACTAGCACTCCTGGGTAAGGGGAAGCCATTCTACCAGGGACAGGGTGGGACTGATAATGACATATACACTGGGCAAGCATGGATGGGCAACTGCAGCTTACGCAGAAGGAATGACTAGTTCGTCGTAGATCCGTCGTCAACTATATATGTAGTTCGGCGAGAGGACATTAAGGAGGTGAGGTTTGTGGACTTACTCATTTGAAGATCATCTATCAGATCCTCTAGTCAATCAGTGAGTTCAAGTATCAACTCTCAATCGAAAGGGTCGGCCGGTGGGCAATATAAGTTATGGGAAGCATTCCTTATCCTCTTTTGAACTATTTGGAATGAATGTCTACTCGATTCAATAATCATATTCGTGCGCATTGATTAACAATTCACAATATTAATCATTTTCGAAGTGGCTTATTATATAGAAAGTTCGGACATAGTTGCATGTACTATAAATGGTGCCTGCTCATATGCTCTTACTTGGCGAAATGGCTAGCAAGACAACTATCAGTTGTCTTGTAGTTATCTGCTAAGGCATATTATATAACTGCACGGATTCCTAAAAGAGGAAAGTCTGACCACCAATATCGCGAGAGCAAGTTCCACCCTTCTCTAATTCTAGCATCATCCGTCTGAGGGCTAAACCATCTCTTGCTAACTGTGCATTCTCTGCTCCTGTCTATCTTTGCAATTCTTTTGAATGGAGCCCCCCCCGACGCCCCTCCTTCCCCTGCCTCCTTTAGTGCCAACTCGGCTTATCAAGGAAGATCGGAAAAGGCTAAACAGGAGCAAGGGTTCTGATATAGTCTATAGTCTATATAATGGACAAACTCTTGTTCTATAACCCAATATCACCAACTAAAAAAGGATGTAGTTATGAGGGGTATAGGGACCTAAGAAGTAGCTTGCTTAAGCACAGGAGAACAGGTAGACTATTGATAAGGGGTCAAGTTCTTTCAGATAGTGATATTGATCTTGATATTCTTCATGTATTAAGCAATCTTCCTGAGGTTTCTGATGCTGAGGAAGTCAAGGGGATATCAATCCGTGTTTATTATGAGGGAAATCAAGGAGAGAATAATGCGGAGTAGCGAGGAAATCTATATCAAGCTTGGATCCTTATCGATTTAGGAATGAAAAAGTGGAGCGTAAATGCTATAAGTGAGGTGAATGCCTTAGGGAAAAAGAAGAAGCAAGCTTCCCTTAAGCACAAGATATCCCAGCGCCTGAGTGATAATGCCAAGCTCCGCTCATTAATTAATGAGAAAACAAGCGAAGAAGAACCCCTGTTGGTGGTGGGTGGACCTTTTGGTATTTGGTATAAGTCAAGCGGCATGTCGCTTAAATTCATCAATTCATCCAGCGACATGTTAATAATGCCTATAAGTGCAAGGACTTTTAGTAGCTTCTAGATCTAGCTTCTGTGTGACGTCCTCTTGGGGTCTCTAATTCCCCCTCTTATATATTTCCTTAGTATAGGCATCATAGGCTTTGATAACCTCATTTATCCGTTTAGTTAAAGATTGAAAGTCTTTATCACTTAGAGTGGAAGGTGCTAATTTCTTCAAGATCTCCCTAAGTGTATTAGGGTTGATTCACGGGATGATAGCTCCCTATTTTCATGCTAGTAACCCTCTTCATTTACTCCAATCATCATTCAGGAAGCTCTCAGCTTCATCATTAATATCAGGTACAATATACTTAATCAGGTTCCAGTGAAGGAACTTATTCACTAACTCTAGGGGTCATTGATGATATGAAAGACTTCACTATAAATAAGAGGAAGGTAGTTGCTATAGCGTCAGAAAGTGGTCATGTACTGTATAAATAGGTGAATTTACCATCAAGGTCTAACAGATAACATTAATAGCTATGAATGCGTGAATGAAATTAGCAAAGGTAGATACATCTGTTTTCCGGATATTTAGAGACCAGGGTCAAAAGGACGTTGTGAGGCTAGCAGAAAGAGCGAAGAAAGGACGTGGACACTAAGCAATAGAGCCCATGCCCCCAATTAATTAAGGTTAGCCCAGGTATGGTCTTAGCAGCCTTAAAAATGAGTGTGAGGTAGGACTCGCTCGCCTCGGGGCTCGCACCACAACTTCTTATTATTTTCTTATTATCGATTTTGCCTTGTCTTCATGAAATCTGTAGTAGACCTGAGGCTTCCGCTCTATCAAGAAAAGGAAATCAAGCTGAAACTTTTCCCTTGCTTACAGACCTACCTTCCTACTCTCCCGGGTGACTTTAGCTCCCCCTATTATATAGATTTGCGATAGTTGCTTTGCGAAGTTGAGGGGACTGCCTGGGGCTATCTATCTCTCTCCTGTCTCGCTCCCCTTTTGCCTCTGATCCGCCTGGGCCTTTGAGATTGCGTATAACAAAAGAATATAGATCTCGAAAATCAGATTAAATCATGAAAGCCAGGATATTCTCAAAAATGCGTTGATTTAATATAAGAATTGGAACTGGAAAATCAACTTTTCTTTCCCTTTTGAAAGACGCGGAGGAAGAAGGGAGCTCTGAGTCTATCCTTGAAGATAGTCGAACTTTCACTCTCCTGGACCCGATGTTGCGCACTGCGAAACTACCAACCTAAGCAACTGGGATGAATCTCTTGCTTTCGGACTAGCTCTTTCTCGGCAAAGGTCAATTTATCGACCTCACTTATCTTAGACAGATTGCCAAAGCCAGCTCAGCCTCTTACGGGAAGAAGACCTGGTCTCATGCCTCACATCCATTCGCTGCCAGGGAATTCCACTCTACCGAGCCTAGCTCTCTCTTTCCCTCAGAAAAGTCCAACCTCCCGCGAACAAGGCAGAGTCCTCTGGCTATAGAACTCCTCCTGTCTCGCTTGCTGGAATCCGATCCAGACAGCTAGAACCCGGGCCGGGGGCGGCGAAGCCTAGCATCCCTAAGACCTCAGGTCCTGCCCGAAGACTTCAACGCCAAGACACTTCTCCTCTTCCCATCACCTTCTACAACTATGGCTCTGCCCCAGCTAGACAAAAGCCTGTGAGTTCTCATATGAGTCCAAGTGCCTCGTCCTGCATTGCATACGCAGGTGGAGGTGCACTGATGAACCTTCTAAGAGAAAGCAGAGCGGCTAAGCGGACCCCTCTCTATCGATTGGTTGTCAGTCTTTGGGGATCAGATGGGGAAAGCCAAGGCAAGGGGGGAAAGGGAAAATGCACATGATCTCAGACAACTGCCGACGAGGAAAGCTATAAGGTGCTAAAAACAAACATGGCGCGATATCTATATAGGTCAAGGGGTCAAGAGAGTGAAATCCTTTTTAGTTAGATAACCCTGGGGGGCTATATATATGAGTGCTTTCTTACCTTCTGTAACCTGAGGTTCACTCCACCGGGGAAGAGGAGGAGAAAAAAAGGGAGCTAGGAACATCTGTCCGCAGGTGCAAACTCTACCAAGCAGATCTCATCTAAGTACGTCCGTGGGGGAAGAAGCGAAGCGTAGACTGGCGCCAGAAGAAAACGCGACGCGATAGCACTGTGACAAGTCAACTGTCACGATTCCTATAAGTGGTCTAACCCAAGAAGCATAGAGCTGCAGAGCGGGAAAGCTGGCCTTCTCAAGCTCAGCCTGAGGTTATCTCTACCATCCGTAGAGAGAGAAATCATCGAGCTAAGATTGACCGGAGATTCAAGAGAAGAGCGAGGAGCTTGGACTAGAAGATTATAGGTCCGGGCCGAGGGGCATTGCCAATGTGCATACGCCCGGCTCTACCATATCCTGCCTTATCTTGATCGCTCTATCAATCATCACACTGCCCTGTGCATCTTGCTTGGATGGATGCCCTATGAGTGGACTCGCTACGCTTCATCCTTTTGTGTGAATCATGATGGGAAGAAGAACTCTCTTCTTTGACAAAATTAGATAATTGTCTCGCAGGTCTCGTGGCAGGATGGTCCCGCCCTACCAGGTAGCGAGTGCGTAGCGAGCAACTAGTATATAAGGGTCGTCTTCCTATCTGTCAAGTCAGATGATGTCTCTCAGCCAGTCGCGTCTCTGCCCGTTAGATGAGGAGGGTGTCAGTTGAGCGGGGGGTATAGTCTGTGCGAGATGTCTATCAATTCCGAGCGTTTAAGATCCTTTGAGTCAGTCTCGACCATGGTAGTCGCAGAAGCGGTTTGCTAGTCGCACAAGCAGTCTCGAACGTGAATGAATTCGAACCCGCTGTTCGATATACGAAACATGAGCAGTTGGATTACCTAAACCACTAGTTTAGCGTGTGTATCTCACTTATTTAAGCGAACTGGTCTATGGCTAACGAATGTGAATTGCGAGTCAGAGTGCGTCATATAGATATATAGTGGTGGAGATTGTGTGACTCAGTTTATGATGTTCGCGGACTTGAGTGGACAGGAGGTGAGAAAGGAGCAAGGTAAAATGGAACTCTAAACTGTCTTACCATAGACTAGTGGCATGTGAGCTAACCGACCAACGCTTAGCGGAGGTGAGCCTTTAAGCGAATTTCTAGTCTGGGTGTCGATGAGGGATGAGACTAGAAAGCTGAAGTGAAGCAAGAAAAGATTTGGGGCAAGACATTATCTACGCGGGAAAAGAAAATGACCTCAGCAAAATAAGAGAGGTAGAGAGGGCAAAGGCTAGCGGGAGGTCTCAGAAAGCTACCATATCACCATTTCTGTAGATCTCTGTAACCTAAGTTCGAACTGAATGACGCAACTCTTTCTAAAAGGCGTGAATGCAAATAAAAAACTTCTCCCATATAAGCTTCACGCCTAGGGGGTCTTCTTAATAGAAGAGGCATTTGACGATAAGCGGATAGATCATCATCAATTCTTCAAGTATGTTGTTCAATATAACAATATAATCAAATCTTCAGCTAGACCAGCTCCTGTATAAGGAGCGAGATATTGTAATGTAGCAGGCGAATCCGCCGATTCGGCTACCACAATAGTGTATTCCATAGCCCCCCCATCTATCGTGAAAGTCAAGTCGTCACTACCACAACTATATATTCGGGGTAGAACTAGATATTAAGGATGCTTTTTGACCAATAACTACATAAATACATAAGACAATTTGCCCTTTTTTTATTGAGCCTGTTGTTTGACCATTCAGTCTGTCCCCAATAATTCATTCTCATGGGAGGATCATCGAATCAATAGTAATAAGACCCGGGCCTTATAGTGACCTTGGTCTCGAAATCATGCACCACAGGAAAGCAATCGGCCATAGGTCTTCTGCAAATCCTAAACAAGCAAAGGCCTTAGGTCCCGCTTGACTCCTAACCTAAGTTCGCCCTTTCCCGATTCACAACTTCTATTTCTATAATGATATTGATTTTCTCGGGGGTTCCAAAAACTGCATGAAAGAGGAAAGGACCTCAGACACGTCAGTCTAGTATTTCTGGTATCCACGGGTCTCTCACGTTGGGGGGGGGGGAATTGACGTACATTTCCTCTTGTAGCTCAGAAGTGCTGGCACAAATCGAATCATGCGAAGGATCAGAAATCTATGGAGTCAGGTACTTTCCCATCTCAATACTCCAGCAGCGAGTGACGAAGGCGGAAATCCCGAGAATACGATCACTTGAAAGAGAGGAAGGCAGAACCCCCAACTTCACAGTGCTTTCTCTATCTCTAGAAGATGATACCCAAGCTGAGCCATTAGCCGCTAAGAAAACAAAGAAAGTCAGAAAATCGAAATCAATATTTTTTTCGGGTCAAAGAAATATCAGAAATAGTGATTAGAGGCGAGTCTTCTCCATCCCGCTTCTCCCTCCCCGTAGGGTCCACAGGGTACAGACCTCATGGGTATCTGGCTACAGTTGTGTACCATGGTAGGTACCGAAGACTAGGTCTCGACCTTGCACATGGGTAGTGATGAAAGTCCCTTAGAAAGGGGGGCAAGGCCCACCTCACCACTCCTTTCCCACTCTGACTTTCTAGTAAGCAATTCTCCACTTAGCAAGATTTCTCAAACCCTTATCCACGATCACATAGGGGAGATCTCTCAGGATGCATCGTCGGACAATAGATAAACTGAGAAAATGCTACGGATATTCAAAAAAGTTAGAAGGGTACCTCGATTCAAAAGCACCCCGCGATTCTTCCTTTCCCTTCTCGGGTATAGAAAGAGAGAGGGAGCTTGCCTTGGTAAGAAGCCGACAAGGTCAACGACATATTCGCTACTATATAAATATGTTATACAATCTATATCGATAGTTGTTCTAAAAAATCGAAAAAGGACGACCAATCTTCACTCCTGGGAAAGAGAGCCGAGACCAGGAATCGACAGGACCATATCCCTGCATCCTTCCTACATCTTCCAGGTAAAAGACCCTTGGGGCAAGCCGTCCAACTAGTATATAAGCTGGCAAATATATAGTGATGTTCGATCGAACTTTCAACCCTTCGAGATGTACTTGAACTAGGGACCTGCACTCACCCCCGCGCATTATTGTCGACCTGTGCACTAAGACTCACTTCTGGGTGTGGATTCCATGATTGATTCGCTCGGGATTGAGGACAGAGCCAAGGGAAAGAGTAGAGTTCAGATAGAGCAGAGTGATATTCGAGTAGTTGTCGATGCAAGAGAGCGATACAGCCAGGAAGCGAATTAGATAATAGACAGACGCATGCGAGGTCTTCTTTTCTTAGCAGTTATTTACTTCTTTGACTCGCATCCCTTCCTGCGTAAGCTTCACGTTTACGCTTCGCACCATACTTAACTAATTCCGATGAGCCATGAGAAGAAGGATAGAGTCTGAGGTACCTTCCTAGCCTGTCTTTCCAGCTACTTCATCCCTGGACTTAAGGAAGGCAAAAAAGGTGCCCCTATTACTCTGGTTCTAGTTAAAGCGATGAAAGTCTAGCTGTGCTCCAGTTTTTCAGATAAATGTTATACAGTGAAGAGTCTGGTCAAGGCGACCTTATTAAAGAGAACATTCGGGACATAAGTAGCTTTTTCTGCTCTTTCTTATTCTTTCCAGAGCTTTCCTAGGGTATATATAATCAAGGGAGTTGTGCTTTCGAGACAGGGACAAATACTGAATTTACCTTGAAACTAGAACTCGATCGCACGGAAGCAGTTAAGTTTAGGGCTTTTTCTACTAGCGGAGCAGAGTCTATCTTTCCTTAGTCGAGTCAGAGATGTGCTTGGAACTTGACAACAAATAAGGGCTCTCTTGCTCAAGCTTCAAAATACTGCTTGCCCTCGCTTGCCCACGCTTAGCACACAGCCGTATGTAATAGTAATAGTAATAGATTCTTCTTCTATCTTCTATAATCTCCATAGGTAAAGGAAGACTAGCTAGAAATAGCATTGGCAACTTTCTTCCTTGACTTCGTAACTTGTATTGTGCCTATTCATTCTTCCGGATGATGGGATTGTTCTATGAACTCTTTCTGCTTCTCAGGCTATGAGACAGATTCATAGTAAGCACAACTCTTGCTTATCCCCCCTTGCCATTTTATTCATGCTTGGCACACTAAGTGAGGAAGGTCATCAGACTGAGCGCGTTAGTGCAAGAGGAACTAAAAGTTCTAACTAAGCTGAAAAAGCGTGTAATGAAAGCGTGAAAGTCGGTTATTCAAAAAGTTGATGTTCTTCAAGAAGCTTCTCGACGCGAAGTCAAAAGTATAGAAGACGACTTGATATCCCTGACCCTTTGTACCTTACGAGCGTGAAAGTAAGACTAAGCTGTAAGGAAAGTGACCTTGCGAAATTCTCCTATTAAGTTATAGCAAAGGCTTTAGAATCTAATTCGGAAAAGGCCCTATTCACGTCAACATGTCTACTTTGCTATCTGAAGGGCAAGAGTTTCAGTCTTTACTAGATTACGAGTCAGAAATGGAATCAAAAAGAGTCTGTCGACTCGGGAATTTTGAACATCATCAAATTAGCCTTTCGAAATTCCCCATCATAAGTCAGATTTTTTGTGGCAGTGAAAAACTTTGTCAATTATCTTTTTTAAGGTCTTCAAGTCAAGCTTACAAAAAAGACCTATATTACTCCTAACCACACTATTTGTTCTCGAATTCGGGCGCATCTCTTACTATCGTGAAGTCAATCTCAGCAGATTACCTTTCCAACCCTTTACTCTCCCATTGATTTCGATGCTTATGTCAAGACGATCAATCATTCGTCAGTGGGCAGCCTCAGAAATGAGTTTCATTTTTTATTCCCACAAAGAATTTGATCGCTCTATTTAATGAGAATGTTGAAGAATTGATGAAACGATCTTTGAACCAGTAAGTAAGCCCTTTTCTTGACAAAGAGAGTATAGTCGGACGATGCCTCCACCACATAATATATAATCTAGGGGGAGTTCCTATTCCAATAGAAGACACAAAGAAGGTAGTTCTCACTCTATATGGCTTCGCTTCCACTATTGACCCAGGACTCTGATTGAAGAAAATGAAATCTCCTCTTTTCTAAGCACTTGTTTGCCTTCACGTTCTAGCAGCGACCACTTTGTTTCTAACTTGCCCCCTATAATCAGTATATAGATTTTCATCATCTTATATGTGTTGACTTATAAAAGAAAAAGAACTTATAGCTCAGATGCTCTTTCAGTTTAGGTCTCGTCCTTCTTTTAATGATTTATGTCTGAGACTGCCACCCCTTTCTTAATGAAAGTCAACCACAGTCTCTTATACTCGCTATAAGTATAACGCTCGTTTGACTATATTGCCTTTCCCAATTGTCTTTATCGTACACCTACAAGACAAAGAAACAAAGAGTTTGAGCAGCTGGAGCAAAAAGAACTACTTACTCTGATTGATAGCTTGCTCAACACGGAAACCTACTTTACTCTATTCAATTCAACCCAGCGAGATTCCTCTCCAGTTCAACCAGGAGCATGTAGCTTGCCTTGTCATCTCTGATCCTATAAGAGATAATGTCCTAAATAGGAGTATCCTCCTTCGGGCATCCGACTGGTCAGACATTAGCTTAACTCATGCAAGTCCTTCGCACCTGGAAGAAAGCACGAGGTGGAAAAAAGATTGCACATTGACTATTTATGCTAGCAGTGAATTGATGCACTTACTGATAAGAAGCTAGTGTAATTACCATGTTCAAGTCAGAATCTGTTTTCTAAATCCCCTCTCTTTTGCATCCCCTCGACTTCTCCATCCCTTGGTTCACGTCGGGGATGACTCTTCCCCACTATATATAAGCTTGCCAAGCTTGACAATTTCTTTGATATTATAGCTAAGGGTTGGCTTGTACAAGCTCTCTTGAGGGTAGCTTTCAGGGTCAGACTAGTAGTTTCGCTCCTTCGGTCGGACCTTTCATACAATGGGGGTCAGAGGGGGGGACTGAGAGGAGTGGAAATAGTCCCAGGGTGAAGGGATGATCCCGGATGCCAACAGCCTATGATCATCAATTCTTGCCAGCTCTCATATATAAGAAAGAGAGAATTTGGAGAACTTTGAAAAAAGGATAGTGCTTGCCGGTAAGACCCTAACGTGCAACTTGACTACTCTTCGAGTCCGAGCCTTCATCCTATAATTCAACCCGCTCCCCTGCTCCCTTGTCACAGCCGAGCTTCTCGCTCCCCTGTCCGCTTGAATATGAGCTCTAACCTCTTCGGGAAAGAGCGGGATCCCGTTCCAATAAACTGAGGATCTAACTGAAAGCAATTGATACGCATGGCTTTCACATGACGAAGAGTCTCTATTCTTGCTTTATCAGACCTTGCTCATCGCAGATAGATTCAGTAAAGACACTCTGGAGGCGAGGTCTCTCATCAGGGAAGGTATAAGCTCCTTCCAGTCCCGCACCCACCAATCATACAGGAACTGATCTAGACTTTCCCGGGATTGAGTGGTCCCTTGGGGAACAGACAACCATGATGACGGATTTTCCCGGCTCACGTGGCTCTAAAGCACACCGCGGTTCTACTTTCATGAAACAACCGACAATATTCCTTTATACCTCGTTCCGACAATATTAGGCACTCGTACCATCCCAACGTCACTATAGGGCAGACCTAGTGGCTGCAGTTCTTTTAAGTATTGCAAGATCGATCGAGGGATAATTTCTTCTGAGGGCAGATTTCTTCATAGGTCAATTCTCCAATCCGGTTGAAAAGGGGTTGGCGCCTGGCCTAGTGTGAGTATAGTGGTAAGTAGCTTTCCCATGAGCTCTTAATGTTACCTTTCATTCCTAACAAAATAGGGGTGGGACTAGGGGCTTCTTCCCTTTCTATCCAGTTACAGGTGGAGGCCTAAGGGGGAAAGTGCTAGGGTAATTTCCTGCTGCTATCAAAGCAACTTTCTCGCTTTAAGTAGCAGTTCAAGTTTCCTATATATATAGTAGTAGTAGAACTAGTATAAAGGCTTGGCCTATAGATTTGGCAAGCTCTCAAAATCTCATATATCTATTCCTTATGGCTTGACTGCTTATTTTAAGGAGAGTCGCTTTCCACTTCTGCCCCTGGGACTTGTGGGGGCCTTTTGGTCAGTCCCAATCGAGGGTCGAAATGTCGATTACGCTCGATAGGACATCCCGCAGATAGCCACTTTCACGTATACTTGAGCTAGTAGGATAGACTGACTCACTGGTTAGAGCGTAGGGCTGACTTGTGAGAAGGTTGATCCCTCCTGACTCGTCAGAAATATGAGAAATCTGATAGGGTATCGAGAGGATGACTAACAAAGGCTAATATAGTACATAGGGTAGGGCGACGAGGCTAACTCCATAAACGCATTGGTTGACTCCACTTTTGCTCCCATTCATGACGCTATCCGTACTTGCTTACCAGGGACAGACTAGCTCTAGCTACAGAACCTGGGGCGGACTTGCTTCATGCCTTTACTTCACTTGTTTACGGGTATATGTATTATAAAAACTTGCTGGGATTTGCTCTGAACTAAGAGCTGACTCACGCCTTGCTTCTAATCCATCTTGCTCCCGGTCAAAGGCTTAGCTTGCTCATATTGCCCGAGGGAGACATGGCTAACTGACGAACCTGATAGGACCCCCACAGACCCCCCACGAGAATATATATGGGCTTCCTCTTGACGATCCTGGGGACTGAGCGCGCTTCCTCTATTTATCCCATGGAAAAAGAAAACTCCTGACTCTTTCACTTGGGAAAAGCCCCCAAACTATTAACACCACCTATAATGACGTATTCTATAAGCCTCAGGTCTATTGACTTTCGCGGAAGAGAGAGGGCTCAAAAAAGCAGGGAAGCGGCTACGCTTCTTCTTCCCCTGGTCGAACTCATTCAATCCCGTCTCTTTCCTGATGTACCAATCCACTATCACCTTCCTGACTTCAATTATAAAATAGCACTCATAGGCTGACTACAGGCTTAAAAGACAACCGGGTCTAGCCTTTTCTTCGATCTTCTTCCTGAATACCTTGATTTCAGGCCAAGAAAGCATATGATCTGAAGCAAGGTCAAGACAAGCACTACTACAAAAACCACTACCCCCCTTCCTCTGCAGCTTCCGAGTCCTATGTGGGAAGAGCGAAGAGTGAGATTCATCCTTTTCCAAGTCCGGAAACAAAAAGCACGCTGGACTGAGTGCATGCGTATCCCCATTAGGAAGATTTATCACAAGTGATAAAGGAAGAATTGATCTCTGTAAAGAAGGCAAAATACCCCATTGTCTAGTCGAAAGTTGTCCTTTCTCTCAGCGGAATGATGACTTCCTCGGCTGGATGGCGCTTTGGGTAGAGAAAGACCTTGAACGTCAACGAGAAATTGTGGAAGTAAATAGTCCGACCTTGATTCGCTTTTCTGAGTGAGAGCTAGAGCACGTTCCCTGAGGCTTGCAAGCAAGCTCTTTGGGCAGGTGCACATAGCAGACTCAAAGAGCAGCTACGCAGACAGGGGGCATGGGATTCACTTCCACATTGGCGGTAGCGCATAAAAATGAGGCAGAAAAGAATCTCGAGACTCAAAAAAGAAAGACTACACATAAGAGGAAGTCTAAGACCCTCGGAAACTGCCTTTAGACTTTCGGGTATAGCAGCATCTCGCTCACTTCGGAAAGTCAGCTCGAACCTAAACACTTTCCCTGAACTCAGAAAAGAAAAAGAATCGACGCCTTAGAAAAGGCCCCCTCGAACCCCCTCTACCCCTTGTTATAAGCAGTTGCGAGCACTCACGATTCCCCCTCTATCCCGTACTCGAAGCCCATTCATCTCACTAGAGGGAAACCCGAATCAAATCACCTGGAGGCTTTTTTTGATATAGTTTCTAGTTTGAGATAGAAAGAGCGATCCGACTTATATGGTGCCTCGACCATAAGTCACCAAGAAAAGAAGCATGACCTGACCTCCTCAGATCGCTTCGACATCCTAAAGCCTTAGAGTAGGGGGCCCTTCCCTAGCTATGGCTTGCTTCTTGGATGCGCGAAGAAAACGAAAGCTTTGCTTGCCCTTACTAGTGGTCGAGGGCAAATGCAGTCACTAGTCCAACTGGCCTTCTTCCAGGAAATATCTCGCGGTAAGGGGTCCCTAGGATGTGAGCTTATAGTTACGTTGGGAGGAGCAATAAAGACTCACTTCGATTCCTGGCAGGGCAGGCAGGAGCGAGCGCAGATGATTGACCAAGACCCTAACCTACCAGTGGTCCGTGTTCGATCCCTCTTCGACGCGAGCAAGAGACACAAGAATCATAGGTTGGTGCAGAGGCAATCGCCCGCCCGCTACCGGTCCTAAATCCAAACCCTGGCATCAGAGCCTTTTCACCTTAACCGAGAAAACAACCCTTTATAGCATGAGTAAGCAACTACCGATCATCCATCCAGAAGAAGCTATTTGTATACCATCTTTGATTTTCTCACTTTTCTAGGGTAAAGAGAAAGAAGTAGCTTGAGGCGACCGAGTAGGCAGCTAACCAGGGCGGCTAAAGCATGGGCTGGAGGAGTGGCGGGGGAGCTGTTTCAGTCCCACTTCCAAGTGCGAATCCTTTATGGAAAGTAGTGACAGGAGCATTTCATATTATAGAAGAAAGCATGTGGTTGTCCTATAATAAGTGAAAGAAAGGGCCCGTCGTGAACTGACAGCTTTTGTGAATATAATAGTTTCTCCATAACCGGTGAACAAACTCATCCTCCGCACGCTGTGAAAACAAACCTCCCTCCTATTTGCATATCTCATTGCACCTTCCATTTCACCCCCCTCGGACGAAAGAGTTCGAAATGCGAAGTCCTTCTCCGGAACCTGGGACCTCAAGCTGCTGCAAGAGACCTCGGGACTCCTTAGCCTTCTCATCCACCTCAGCACAAAGGCCAATTTCGTTAGCATCAGTCTCCTGAAGCTCATTGATATCTTTCACGACCAAGAGGATCCTTCCCTTTCCTTCTCGGGTCGCCCAATCGATCCGCTACACTCGCTACTATAGAAATATGTTCTAAAGCCTCGTAACCTCGTAGCTCTTCTAGTCTGACGCCTCTCGTCATTCTACCCGTATGAGAAATTCTCGCTTTTTGCCACTGGAAGATCTTTTCCTACTATATACAGGGCTTGTTTTCCTGCGAAGGGTGAGAGGTGAACTCCCTGCTCGAATCCCATTTGAAACTCACCCTCACGAGAAGCCCATCATGAAATTGAGGCGTGAGAGCTTTGAATCCTCATATATCATCGTCGAGGCCGGAAAATCTTGCCAACGACTTTTGAACTATCACGAACGTAGTGAGAAGTAGGACAATCAGAGAAGAGAATAAGATAGAGTCGAGTATTTCATCAATCAGGATCGGATTACCGGGGGCTTCGGTGGTTCCCGGGTTTCCTCGTCAAAGCCCGACGTATTTCCTTGTAACCAAAAATCTAGTCTCCGATGCCTATCTCCCACTTCCCATTGTTTAATTCCACCTCTTCTATTTCTATCTCTATTTCGATTTCGATTTTGTCATGCTTTGGCCCAGTAAGCGCTATGGATGTCAGAGGCGGAGTTAGCCTCGCAAGGGTAAGTCCGATCTAGCCAGTGAGCAGAAGCACTAATCACGAGCTAAACTCGTCATATAGAATTTCGTCAGTTAAGCTCTTCAGTGATGTCCCTCTCATCTGTGCTTGTCGCCTTGGTCCTTCCTTCCTCCTTTGCTTGCTACTACTATGGATTCCATTCCTGAAAAGATGGCAAGAGCAGCTGAAGAACCCCACCCCACCCCAGCCCAAGAAGATTAGGGGCGAGCTTCTTCCCTCGTCCCACGATCGGTAAGCATAGCAACTACATTACGAAGTTTGCTAATAGTTTGGGTTTGAGATTGTTTTGGGAAGAATTGTTTGGGTTTTCGGACGAGAAGGGAGAGAGAAGCATAGTCCTAGAGGATCGGGCAAGTAGCGCTTTATCTGTTTAAAGAAGAGAGCTCGGCTTCTCGACAGGAATTCTAATCTAGGGGAGGGTTGTGTTAGAGGTAGCAGTCCATTCTGATATACACCTAGATGCCCGCGGGCCGAGTAGTCAATCAGTGGTCAAAGGTTGGGCAAGCTACACGGGAAATCAGAAGTCACAGATAGAAAGGAGCCGAAGTGCTTTGCTTTCTTCCCAACTAGAACGTCCAATAATATTCGTTAGATAAGAAAATAATACCTGTCGAAGGTATGAGTTACGGGACGAATAGGAGACTGGATTATACTAGCCACCATTACTGGTCAGTTCAAACGAGCACGGGAAAGAGATAGGGTGTATACTGGCCCAGCAAAGATGCGGTTCCCTTTCCGGTCGAATTCTATCTCATATAACTACAATTTGTCATGGTCCTGTCCCATATATAAGGAAGTTGGGGGTCAAGGATGATTCTTTGCGTCATATAACTGTGATTTCTGATTCAATTGCAACCTCGAACTCGACCAATTAGTTTGATATAGTTTTGGGGACCGACCCGGGGAAGAGGACTAGGCTTCTTGCAAGGTGCGAAGCGGAGTTCGACAGCTTTGATTATATACTAGTTGCGAAGTCTTTGACTTTTTTCACTTTATAGGGCCTGGGCCAGCTATCCAAGAGCGAGGAAGTAAGGGGACTGGAAAGACAGGTCGGGAAGGTGGCTTATGTGGTGGTAGCATTGAATTGGTTAGCAAAATCCTTGCTGACTAGTAGTTCAATCTTCTAATAACCGCTTTGGGCCCTATAGTCTAGTTGCAGGGTTCATGGACCTACGAGCGAAGCGAATGAGACTTAACTATGGGAAAGAGTATCAAGCGTAGCGAGTAGCTGAAAGGCCTCGGCCTTAATAAGATAGTCGGGGATGACTGAGTTAGGTATTTCAATCCTAGTTCAATCCGGCTAAGATAAGCTATCCGGAAGGACTCTCTAGGTATATGAGCTAACACCAATGGGAGAATGGGAAATTGGTGGGGGCTCCCCCCCATAATCAATTGAACCTCATCCACAAATCCCTGCCATATCAAACCATTTTCTACAGTCCTGATTTCGATTTCTTTGATCTCTGATTCCAACCCCATAGAGCATCTTCACGCCAAGCAGGGTCAACTATGTCTGCCCAATCTTCTTCGACGCATCCCCCTTCAGTCCCAACACATGCAGGCAGAGCGAAAGCTCTCGAGCAGGTCCAAGACTATATTCAGCCTCATTTAATATCATATATCCGCGCCTCTTCCCCGAGGCCTCTCTACACGATATATATATATATATATATATATACACGCGAATCGACCTGTCATCTGATATTGGATTTCTGGTGTTTCCATACTCGCTTATACCTCATGTCATTCTGCGATCGGTGTGAGACTTTGATCGATACGATCAAAGGCTTTAAAGTGAAGTTCCATTCGTCTAATAAATCGAGAAGTCAAATTGAGTAATTCCCTTCATTCTCCTTCTTTCCTTAGGACCTTTTGGTATGTATTGCCCCCTAGATCTGATCCACCGGATGAGAAAGTCCATTCCGCATTGCTGTTGATTCGTCGGACTTATCCACCGATGGGATTCATGGAATTTCCCTTTGTGGATTGCGTTGGGGGAAATCTACCAAGGCAGATAGATAGAATCCTTTCCCGCTGCTAAGGGAGAGCAAGAAAGGAAAGAAATTGAACCCCTTTTCCTTTATGGGTACTAAGAGTCCTCTCACTACCAACCAGAAGACTCTGGCTGGGTCTTTCCGGTATCAACAACGAGAATCAAGCCCAATGGAAACAACAACTAACTATGGATCTTGGCCCATACAAGGTCCTAGGCGTAGGGGAGATCAGAGGGAAGCCTAGACGACGAGGCCCGTCTTGGGCTGCAATAAGTAGATCGAGAGGTCGTTCCGCCCCTTGTCCCCTAAGATGGGTAATATGTTCTCATAGAATTCCTACTTGAATGTTACTTCTAAATCAATAGGGAAGGGATGGCGAGCGATCCCAGTCTGCGGCAGAGAACAAGACAGCAAGCGAGCCTTTGTTCGCTTCTTCTCCTCTAAGCACGGAAGTTTCAAGATAGCTGTAGATCGGTGGCTACCTAAGGAAACTCCGATTAGATCCTTCCCCTTGACAGAGAGGCATCTACCTCATCCCGATCACAAGGGGAGGTTCACCATGATGAGGGGTCATAATTCGATCCGTTCCGGAAAGAATGAAATGCTTTTTTTCGGCATGCTCCTTAGATTTACAGATTCGCAGGGGGATGTTAGCTCGCTCTACTCTGTTTCCTGACAATGACAAAGGCTTGCGAAATGGAGGGGAGCCTTCGGGTAGGGTGCGAAGCAGCTTTGCCCCGGGGAGCGAAAGGAATAATGAGATGGTGCGAGGGAAGGCGATAGCCGTATCGAGTCTATTATATTAGAAAAGTCAGCGACCTATTAACACCTCAAAAGCCCTGCTCTCTCTAACAAAGAGTGGAGGGAGGAAGCATAGTAGAAGAACCACACCGACTCTCTCTGATCTCTCCGCTTAAGCTCGCTGAATCGCTCGCCTACTCACTTTCGAAAAAAGGGGGGCGATTCCCGGCCGCCGCTGACGAAGGGCCCCTAATGGAGAATCCCCCGCTACTATATATGACGCACTCTGATTTTTGAGAACATATTTATATAATTGCGAACATTGTATATATAGATATTGATGTTGAATTCCCCCGATTATATATTACGGGGCCCCTATAATGACGCATCTATATATCCCCCAATTATATATTAGGGGCTCACACCAATTATTATATAGTTTCGAAATTAGCCTGACTCTTCCTATATATAGTTTTGAAATTAGCTTGTCAAATATTTTTTCATTTTGAGGCGCTTTCATCAGTCAAGTAGGCGAGCCCATAGGCCCGTCCGGGGAGTTGACAAAGAAGAACAACCATTCCCTAGCCGAAGAAGACCATGACCAATTCACGTGGTTGACCCCTTTCCTCTTGATCAGAGGTGCAAAGAGAATGATCACTTTTATTCCCAGAAAACGACGAACTACCCACGATATAGATATATAGGACGTCATTATAGGGGACGAAAAAGACTATATAATAAAAGAAAGGCTTTTCCGAGACCTGTAAGCCCACACCTGTATAGAGTAGATCGTTCAACACCTGCGTCACAAACCCATTTTTGACTGAGAGATACGGGGATCATAGGCGACCGAACGGGTCGAGGCTTTCCAGAGCTGGGCGCAGTCAATAGAGAGAGTGCCCCCTCGAGGTGAAGGTTCAGGGCTAGGTCTCGGGGAATATATAGAAGGATGTTCACTTCCCTTCTGGCCTCAGTGGAAGAGAGAGAGGGGGAGGAAAAGTGATCAATAGTCACTGGAAGAGGAAGAGGTCAGGCTCGATGCTTCGACTCGCAGTGAGTTTTCTCCTTTCGGTAGAGGTAGGATATTTTAAAGTTGTAGTGTGCTTCGAGGGGCAGCGAGGAGGGAAGATGTTAGACGGGTCTGCAGCAAGAGTAAATAGTGTAGTAGTTTCCCAGGGTACGGGATACGAGACGGAGCGAGATGGTGCCCTAATATATAGTTGGAAGTAGAGAAGTAGAGCGGCTCTCTCCGAGCATGCGTGGGGGGAGGTCCCTAAGCCAACACTCTAGTGGTCAGGAAAGATTCCATTCTTATTTTGCCTCAATCTTCTCTAGAGTGCTTTTCTATAGTAATTAATCATTTCATTCCCAGACGACTATTTGCTTGGTTCTGTCTGCCACTTTCTTCCCTTCCTTGACCGAAGACCATGTGGTCGAGCCGAGCCCTTTTCGTCAAGGCCCTCTCCATCTCCCATTGCGGAGAGAGAGCTGGAGGATCTCCCTATTGAACCGTCTGATTGGGCATCAACTATCATTCCGGGTCAGCTTTTTCCTAAGACGAGCCGGACATAATGCAAGTGTAGCCCTATAGTGACCTAGGTCTTCCTGAACTACTTCGCAGTCAAGGGGAAAGGACTCGATCAGATAACTTCCACTGGGAATTGCTCAGCCACTGCAAGTCCTCCGCACTAAGGAAGAAGAGTAGGATGCTGTGAGAACAGGTAACAGAAAGGTGTGGATGATGAGATAGTTCACCCCTCTCTATCTACTATCTACTGCATTTCGGGATAGAAATCCAAAGCATTCACCTAGGATAGCAGGTGAGGATTTCCTAGCAGGGTGAAAGGGGGAGTACAAGTTCAAGTGTGTCACTGGTTAGTCTTTGACCTATTTTGATCTTTCTTTCGCAGGTAAAGAGCCGTGGGGCATGGGGACCGCTAAGGTTTCATAGTAGTTCTAAGTCTTGTGAACTCACTATACCTCTGGAAGGCTACCTAGTGAGCCTCTTCCAAGTGAGCTATACCTAGTCGGAGCTATGCCTAGCCATGCGGAGCTATGCTTTGCTTCTTCTGACTCACCAGGCTTCGCTCCTTCCTATTAAGACTGACCGCTTGGAATACATCTATTCTTTTCCGCCCTGACCGAGCAGGCATTGAGGAATACACAGAAGTTGTGCCCCAATTTTGTCTTTAGTACTTGTTGACTCAAAAAACAATATATATAAGGTAAAAGCCTGAACTCTAACAGCTTGACCCCATTCCCATACTACTAATAGCTGGGGCTTGAGGGTTTTGATCCTCTTTTGGGTAAAGGCGTACAACCGCATCACAATGCCTTATAGATAGAATAGTTTCCAATTTTCCCTTATTCTTCTTTCAAGACAGAGATAGGTGGACTCTTTTTCAGCGTCTGAACTTCATCCTCACTTCTTTACGATGGTCCACATATGTATTGCGATACTATATGAACCACTAGCAGATTGAGTCTGCGCTAGCTGTATGAATATACCCACGTTAGCAGCATGTTAGTTAAACAACGGTTGTGCTCGTGCCCTTCGCGACTGCCCTTTCATCTTTGAAGGCCAATCTTCCGGGCTCTCAGGTGGATTCCTGATATCTAAGAATCCTGGTCTAAGCAGCCGTCCCACCACTAGATAAGCTCTCTCCACTGGGAAATTTCTTTCCACTGCCCTTTCTCAATATATCGTGAGAAAACCTAGCCTTCCCAGCTTTTTATTGATTGTTAGAATTTCTAGTCTTTTTGATCAACTTCACCTCAAATGAAATTTGGGTCTGAGCTATCTATTTGGGGTTTTGGCTTATGTGCGAGGTTTCTATCTCAGGGTCTGACATTATATAATAGCGCTCTGTCCTAGGGCTGACGTCTTTTGCTTTCCCGCTTTCCCAGCACCATTTTGAGCTTGGCGTTGTTCATATTTTCCCGAGCTAATATTATATAAGTTTGTCTGTCTTCCTTGATCCCAAAACAGACGATGATTGGTTTTTCGTGTGGTTCTGGTCTTCCTCTGTAGTTTCTGGTGAAAACGCGGTGATGATTGTTCCTTGGCAGTCTTCGCTAAGTCATGCAGTGCTTCAAACCCTAGACTATGGGTAGGGTTTTCCTTTCCGGTCTATCTGGGAAGGGGAGGGGAGCAAGGCTGGTTAACCTAAGGTGTAGCACACACTACAATAATATTGCGAACAGTAGGTCTCGTGATCTCAAGATCGAATGCCTAAGGCATCTACATTTGCGCAGACTAATGGAGGAAAGTTCTCCGCTACTATATATTACGAGCAACAGCTGGGACATACATGCAGGGTTCCTTAGGCCACTTAGCGCTGGACAGTGGCTGAGGAACAATTGTCTCTTAGAGGGCTTGGGTAAAAGTGCACGGAGTATGAATAGCTATTGGGGACTGGACCGCCTTTTCTTGTTTTTGCTTAAGGCGGACTAACTATAGGAGACAGAAACAAGCCTCTGTACCTGTAGTGTGGTGCTCCTTCTACTTTTTTTCTTTTATCCTTTGAGACGGGAGGCTTTTTGATTAGTCTTTGGTTGCCGGATGACATGGGAAAGAATCAAGAATGAGGATATTAATCAGCATCTTCTTTAATTAAACCTAATTAAATATATCAATTTGAGTTCCTGAAGTCTTGTATTCTTTCGGTGGGGGCGCTCTAGCTCTGTGGGTCTCTTTCTTTTCTCGTTGGTCTATAGTTTGAGCATATCAACAGCAGCTTCCTGACTTCCTTGCGTTCCCTCAGTTATCTGGCTACTCAGATGATGCCAGAGTTTCTCTTTTCTCTTCCTGACCTACTTAGCCTTCTTTGCAATCGTGCTTGAGTCAAATTTCATGTATAACATCGTTCCCTCAAATCATTACCCTCGTCTGCTTCATCATAGGCTAATTTCCATCTTTCCATTTCATAGGAAAATTTCCTAAAGGAAGAGAGCCATAGGAAAAGCTGCCTTCCCTCTTTTCATGCTGTGATTCATAGGTAAATTTCCTCCTTCTGCTTCAGTGATGAATAGGTAAATTTCATGCTTCGCAAAACCATCCCTCTCCCTACGGTCGAGCATTTATCAAACCTCTGGGAATGCAGTGATGAATAGGGAAACAAACTCTCTACTGGCAAAAATCTCCTCCTTTCCCCTCTGCTAGCCTCACAACTATCTGACCACCCACCCCCGACATCATATATTTCCAGAAGAAGCAAAGGGCATTTTACGTCCCTTGGGGATCGGACTTGAAAAGGCTCTTTTGGGTGAGGGGCAACCCTGCTAACACCTGGAAATAGATGATGCTGCTACCGTCTATGAAAAAGAATGTGCCTTTGCCCTCCTCACGACTCTCTTCCCTCTTCTCCCCCGGTCTCAAATCTTTCAAGAAAGAAGGACATTTTACGTCCCTCGGGGACCGGCCTTGAAAAGGCACTTTTGGGCGAGGGGCAACCTAGCTTACCAGGAAAGATATGAGACAAAGTTGAAGCGTAGAGAAGGTAACATGATCCGTCCTAGTCACCAGAATCCACCATATTATCTATGACAGACCTAGGAGAAAAAGATGATTTCTGAAAGCCCCCTCTGACAATAATCAGTGCAGGTACGCCTATAGGAATCTCATCAATCAAGCAGACGGATGCCGAAGACGAACTTGCTGGCAAGTGAAGGATCAGGAAAAATCCCAGGGAGAAAGAATCCAAAAGTGTGTTAAGCATATATAAGTTGAACCGCTATCAAAGAGCCCTCGTATAAGGATTTTGCAGGAGCGGACTGTATGAGAGGTGCAGTACGTGCCCATATTCCCTATCTTCAGAAAGCAAGAGAGGGGAATGATTGATGTATCCGGAACCCCCTCCTCACCCCGTCAGCCAAGAAAGGAAGATATGAAACATCTCATATTCTCTCTATGTCATTGAAAGTCGAGTCCCTTTTTAAGTCTAATGCCAAATGTGAAGCAGTAGGGAAGAGTACAACTGACGTCCTTTGTTGGGATCGAAAGGGAAGAGAGGCTAAGACTGTGTGCTGTGCTTTCCACCTAGTACTTATATGAAGCATGCGATGCTAGTAAATGCATAATGAGCTTGGTCATCCTTCGGATCCGAGAAAGAATCCGGGCTCAGTCTTCCAGAATGCAAAGAGAGAAAGAGGGGCCCGAAATATATAGTTTGCCTCGGAACAAAGAGAGAAGTGGGAAGGATGCCGAGGTCCCTCCGGCTACACGGATCGAGGCCAAAGGAGGCTTCTGGCAGAGGCACCGGGAAGATGAGGCTGGGAAGATGAGGGCACAAAAGATCTCTAATCATGTCGTTTTAGAAAAAAAGAATAGTAAGTCCACCTCACCTCTCTTGGTAGGCAGGGTTCGCGGACTCTCTATCATCAGGTCTTGGGAAAGAGATAACTATTTCATCAATTTCTTTGGGCTAAGATAAATGGGAAATGCAAGGCTACGACCTAACTTTTCACAGTAGGTAAGGTCCTCTCTTTAGGTTGTCCGGCTCCTATCCTTGGGATTGGGACTTCACCCGTCCACTCTGGGTCCCATCCCACCAACTGAAGTCGCCTTTCATTGCTGAGGACTGAGATCTCAATATTAGAGTTGAGATCCCCTGCAATGAATATATAGTAGTTTAGCCTCTGAGGGTCAAAGAGTGGAAAAGCCTCAAGATGGGCAGAACTGACGTCAAGGACGATCCCCGTCTTCCTCGCAGAGGGAGCTCACCATACTTTTGTCTATATTCTGACTCATCATCCAAGACCTGGACAAAAGAAGAGACATACCGATCCTGAGGTCGACTCCTGTCTCTCCCACTGGCTAAGTCTAAGTCAGGGCTTAAACTATCAACATATGTCAAGATTAGCAGAAAGAAGATATGCTTCGATTTGATTGCAGGCGTGCAAAGTAGTAAGGAACGTAGGTCCTACTAGCTCTGATCTGACAAGCAAGGGTCATTCGAGGGCTTGTGGGTGCCCAGGATTAAGTGAGAAAGTTCTGTTTTCTTCCCTTTCCTCGTCTGCCGTCCAAGGCTCCCATGTTCCGATCGTCTTTTGCTTCAGGACACAGTGTAGATGTACCAGCTCATCATCCTACGCTCTTAATGCTTCTGATTCTCTGATTCCCTAGTGCAGTCTGATGTGGTCAAGCCCTTTGCTATAATAGGGTGGACGCCTCCTCAGCTTGCTTTGCTGCATTCGCGCTCCGATTCTACTTCGAGAGAGAACTAGAGGAAAGAGACTTCAAACTCCCCGACTGGCTTTTTCGAGGGTGCATCCGCAGGGTAGTCAAACATGACCCGTGGTTTCATATCGTCCGTCCTGATCCCTTCCCCACCCTTTTCCAGGCTGCGATTCCTAAGGTCAGGAGCAAGCTAAGCGAGCAGGGATGGCCGATACATCCTTCCACGATAGGAAGACAGCCTTCCAACTTCTGCTGTCTGACCCCTGAGGTCTCATTACGACACATTCACCACGTCCGAGATCTTAGTCATGCTTTTTGATAAATAGACTCGCCAACTACTGTATAAAAGTGCCAATTTCTCTAGGGCCTAAACACTCTATTACGCCTCTATTCTGACATAAACTAGACGTAATTCACATATGGATCACTAGTCCAAAAAGGAGTGATCAAGTTACGAAACCCCTCCCTCCTAGCAGGAACTAGATAGAAAGTGGCATAATTCGACTCCAGAAAGCTGGACAGATGATGTGAGAGACCATCCTTCTCTCTTCCCTCAGTAAGAGCAGATCTCTTCTTTTTCTGATCACAGGATAAGCACATTAGAAAAAGTCAGCGCAGCGGCTTCTCCCCCCCCACTCACTCACTCTTTGCATTCGCTATTTGTAATCTAAAATGCGGACGTCGAGATCTTCTTGCTGGAACAAGCGAGAAGATGGTCAGCCGCTGAACTACTCAACCCTGGGTTGAAGAGAAAGAGATCAGGTCGTAACCTGGATGATAGAAGGGAAGCATAGTCCCCTCTCGCCCGACTTCACACCTAGCGCTTCATATGAGGCCTGATTTGCCTAAGAGCTCTCGCTCCACGCTCACACACCCTCTCTAAAAAAATGCCTGATTTCATCAAAGAAGGGAACTTTTTAGCTCATACTGCTGGAAAGGTGGGAAAAGGAAGAAGGAAATAACCGAGGATGACTTTTCCCTCTTTAAATGCTTCACGTGCGATCCTACAGAGCTGCAACTTAGTGAAATAGCTATCTCTCCCTTCCTTAGTCTCAGCAAGACCACCAGGTGCACTGACCATCTTGGGAAGGTTCTGAAGGTAGAGCCCCGCGGAGCCGAAGGAGGTAGCTGACTTCCGTACCCTAATCCCTGACCTCTTAATTGACCTCATAGCGACCTTTTCTCGCCTTAAGCTAAGCACACACAGGAAAGTCCATTTACAGGGTGAGACCCATCATTGGATAGTCCCAGGGCTCCATATATGAAGGAGGCAAAGCAGGAATCCCCCCCTGATATAAAATATCCGTAGTCCGAGGTGCAGTTATTACGTCGATTCGACTTATCCAGAGAAAGAATTCTGGGTGACGAGAGGGATGAGTGAGAGCTCAACAAGCACAAATCATGGGAGGATCCTCGAGGGTATAGATCTTTTTCCACTGCCCTTTCACTTTGTGTCCCAGACGAGGCCTTTTAATGACGTCTACTTGACTTTCTTTATTGACTTGAATTTCTCTTCTGACTCTCAGCCTCTTCTATTCCCAAGCATTGGATGCATCGGTCTCGTAGGAGCTCTTATTCCTCATTCCCACATCTCACAAAGCAGGATCCTACTGTGGCTCCCCCTGGAGTATAGCTGGGTAGAAAGGTGGGGTAGTCGAGGGAGCTCTGACCTTTCTGACTACTAAATTATATCCGACGTTTGTAGGGGTTTCCGGATTGGCAGTCCTCGAGGTTGGCATCAGTTAAATGCGCCATGGGACCGAGGATGAGGGTCAGATCCGCTGATTATATAGTCAGCATCTGGCCTCAACTAAAGACCTGAGAAGTCGTGGTCTGCTATCAGAGAGTGAACCAGTTCTGATGGTGTGCCTCATTCTCAGATGTCTGAGTCCTTCGATCTGAACCTCTGATTGCAGATGCAATAATCAGCTTACTGGAAATGAAGAGAGACCCATTCCCACTAGCAATGAGGGCCAGAGAGAGAGAGATCGAAAAATGAGATCGAGGATGTCGAGGTGCGTCATTCGAGGCTTTGTAGCATTCTCTCACCTTGAGGATCGCTCGGGAATCTCTAACTCCAGATGAGATGCTGCCTCGCTTCCATTGCTGCTCATATATAACTTCCTACTTGAAGCTACTTTCATTTGAGGACTGGAACTCACTCTCAGAGAAGGGCCACCCAGCTAGGATACGAGCTTTCTGAGGAGTCTCTTTCATGATCAGTTGTCGATCTACTCTTGCTGATTCAGCCAAGCCACAATCATACTCTTTTTCATCAAACTATCGAGATATAGAAGGCATCGACTATAGTCTAGTTAAAGCTGACCTGATCGTGATTAGCAGAAGACTGAGTCCTTGGTCGGACCATTCGAGAGGAGACAGAGCAAAGTAGAGAGAAAGCTTGATTAAATATATATTTGGCGTGTGGGTTTACTCAAAAAGTGAAAGTCGAGGACCTGGAAAATAAATCATTAGTATGCAAGGAGCATGTGGACTATATATCATAGAAGATCATCCTGACCGCCGCACCTAGCCGATAGTCTGTGAAAGCAAGCGGGACAGATAGAAAGTCCCTCTCTCTGTCGAGTTGGCCTTAGACGTGCATCGAGCAAGCAAGACGAGCCAAGTCAAGGCCAGGCACGCGCATTCTTTCCTCCAATCAAGAACCTACTTTGGAGCGAGCAGTGTGATAAACGCACTTTATCGAGGGTCTAAATCTGTCGCTGTGGCGACCCACAATAAAATGCGATTAATCAACAGTGAACCCACAATCAAATATCAATCAATGAAAAATAAGTGTGGAGTCAAATTTATTTTTAACTCTGCACAAATGGTGTATAGTGTCAAGTATGCAGAGAGTTCGAACACAGGGAGCAAACAAGGTAGTTCAAGCAAAAATGAGCACAAGTGTGTGAATGTGTGTAGTGTCTACACTAAGCAAGCAAACAAAAGAAATGTTTTTGTGGGTTTTTAAATTTTTTATTTTAAATTTTTTTTATTTAATTTTTAATTTTGTATTTTGATTTTTAATTTTCTGATTTTTATAATTTATATTTTATATTTTTGTATTTCTTTTTCAATATTGGAAGGTAAAAGCAATATAAGAAAAGGCAAGGTAAAATATTTATAAAAATGCACAAAAATACTCAAAAATTCAGAAATAAAATGTTTTTGGTATTTTTATAATTTCCTACTATTTTTGTGATTTTTGGGGGTTTTTCAAGGTGTTTTTGATATTTTTAAATACTGAATTAAAGGAAAACAGTGGAAATAAGGCTGGCTGTGAATAAAATGCAATTTAAAAATAGCAACCAGTACCCAAAATGTTTCACACTATTTTTCTACTGGAAAGAACAAAATAAGGGATAAACAGAAGCTGAGTTTATATTTTTTTGATTTTTTCTACTATTTTATATATTTTTTTTGAAGTTTTCGATTGTTTTTAAATTTTTAGTGTTTTTCTTTTGAGATTTTTAATGATTTTTGGACTGACACTAAAATAGGATAAAATAGACACTAGGTGATTTTTTTGGAATTTTTAGATGTGTTTTAATATTTTTTTGGTATTTTCTAAACTAGACAGTACACAAATAGGCTGTTTTTGATTTTTAATAAATATGAAAATAAAATAAAATCAAAAATTAAATATGTGGCGTGAAGGTACACGTGTCCAGGAGCTTAAGTCTATTTTTGCGAAATTTTTGGAGTTAAAATGATCATTCAAATAAATATAACAAGCATCCAATTAATAATCAGGCCTGGCAGGGGTATATGTGCAATATTTAAAACATCCAGGGGCATACACGCAAATATCCACAAAATATTGAACTTAGTATTCAACTTCTGGAACCAAAATGCAAATACAAAAGCCGCTCGGGCACGCAAACAATTTACCCCTCAGGGCGCGTGACTTGCACGCGCCTGGGAAGGACTAAAATGCAATATAACAAAAGACTGGGGGTCTACTTGCAAATTATCCAAAAAGTTTACACTTCATGCCAAAATTTTTGTACTGAAACGAAATACACAAAAACCCGAGGGTGTCCTTGCAAAATGCCCACACCTCACGTGTACAGGTCACGTGAGGTGACGTGGCGGAGGACCTAAGTGCAAATAAGCAAAGTTCGGGGGTCTTTACGCAAATATTACAAAATATTTAAACTACAGACGAAAGATTACAGACTAAAAAGTAAATACAAAAGTTGCGAGGGGTAGAATGCAAAATACCCTCGCTCGGGCGCTCTGCAGGTGACGCGTGGCGCGCATCCAACGGCTGGGAGGCGATGGGCGATCCAGCGGCGGGAAGCACTCCACTTATCCACGTGGCAACACCAGGGCGGCCGATGACGGTTGGGCGATGCACGGTCTGGATTAGATCTCCTCCGATGATCGGACGGCAGGCACGTGGGGAGATCTAACGACTCCCATGCGATCTGGGGCTCCTCCTGGATCCGACGGGTCTGGCAGCAGAGGGAAGAACTCGAAGGAGCTCCGGTTGGGCGAACTTCTCCGAGCTCCTCCGTCCAGCTACGGGGATGATCGGGCTTGCAAATCGGTCGAGGACGCTCCTGCAGGTGTCAGCTGACGTCTGGGAGCAACAAAAGCCACCGGTGGTCGCCGGTGCTCTCGCACGGAGGTGGCGGAGCTGCAAGGCCCCAGGTGCTCCGGCGAGAGGGCAAAATCGCTCCAGAAACTTCGATGGGCTTCAATACCTGCACCAAAAAGTTAGGGAGGTCGAGGGCAAAATGCCTCGACCTCGGGTGGCTCTCGAAATGGACGGGGAGGCGAGATAGGCACTCGCCGGAGTTGCGCTCCGGCGAGGTGATCGATTAGGTGAGGAAGTGATCGATTCAACGCGGGGTAAAGGGGGAAATGATCCTAATGTTAACAGGAACAAGATGGAGAAAGAAAGGGGATGAATGGCAGCCTCGATAGCCAAAAGCCAGAGGGTGAATACCTCACGGGGGTACCCGCCGGAGGTGATGGTGGAACACGCCCAGCTCGCATGCCTCCGCCTCTTCGAAGGTGCAGACGAAGAGCTGTCACCTCCACGTTGCTGAGCGACTCCAAAGAGGGGGGGAAAACTGGATGAAATGCGGTTCCAAAATCAAATTGGGATTCAAAATTGGTTTTTAAAGGGTTGACGGAGGGCTCCATTGACCAAGGCGTATCTGGAGCAGCAGTGATTCGACGCCCGAAATGATCCAAGGGCGTGAAAGCTCTATGTAAGGGCTAAAAAAGTTGTGAAGGTCGATTCATGGAAGGATGAAAGGATTGGCCTCGAAAATAGGTTGAAAACAAGGTCAAATGCATCTCTGACACAGCCCAGACCTGGGGCAGAGAGTTGACCTGCGGTCAACTGCTGCTGCCCCCTGGTTGGTCCACGTGGACCAACCAGAAAAAGGCCTGAGGAAAAAAAATGAAAAATTAATTAAAAATAGATAATGATTTTATTGATTTTTGGTTATTAAATAAAAAATATTTATTATTTTATAAATTATTTTATTATGATTTTTATTTATTTTTATGAGACATATTTTTGCAAGTTTTCATTTGTACCCCTATATAGGTATAATATCTACATACTATATTCTTTTATTTTTATTTTGAGTATTTTAATTTTATTATTTTCATTTCTTATTTTCTAAAATTATGAAATACTTTTATCTATACAAATATATTTTTATTTTATTTTTCTGATATGTTTTGTATATTTAGTAAAATACAAGTGTATTTTATATAGGTATAAGTATAGGTAATGTACCAATGTATTGAAAATATACAACTATTTTTATTTGTATTTTATTTATATTTTTATTCTGATTTTAATACACATACTTATTATAAGTAATGTTTACAAAATTATAAAAATATAAAATTATAAAAATAATAAATAAAGAATAAATTGAATATTTTAATATGTACAAGTATACAATGAGGGTCCAAAAGTCAACTTTCAAACCGTAGCTCCGCCAAATGCGAAACCATCGCCATTAATTAGCTTATTTTCTTCTATATACAATTAAAGGTGAGTACGCTGCATTTGGAGTTTTGATTTGTGAGATACGGGTCTGGGAAGTTGGCATTCTGGATTTTTATTCAGACCATAACTTTTTATCTGTGCATTATTTTTCTATGAAATCAATTTTGTATTTTTCTTTATTTAATTATCTACAACTTTCATGTACAAAGTTTCTTTATTTGATGTACAAAAAGTGGAACCAAAAATAGGTCCCAAAATGAATAAAGAATGAATATAATGTATAGGTATTTTTTCTGTGCTTTGGCCCTTATCTCCCCCTACTTTATTCCTTGTCGACCTATTCATCAAGATGCCTAGGTCTCGGGGGTTTTGGGTCATAAAATATTTACAATATTTTATTCTTTTTCTTTTCTTTATTTATTCTATAATTTTGGCCTTAATTACAGTAATTTATACACTGTTGAGATGCACATGCATGAATGCTAAGATGCTTGATTTAAGGCTATTTACAGGCATTTGCCAGGGTTTTTGGTGCCAAAATGATAGAATAAAGATGATGAAATGTGGATTCATCATCCCCCTATACTTTACCTTTGCTAGTCCCTAGCAAACACTTATGCAATAAGTGCAAAAGAAAAACAAAGAAAAGAAAAGAAGAACTTGGATTTTATTTGATTATCAAACTTGTCTTCACAAAATCAAAGTTTGGAGCTTAAGTCGGACCTTTGGAATTTTAGTGCGGGCGGAACCTTATTGAGAACCGTGTTTGAAATTCAACAGTCCCTGAGAATCCCAAAACTCTGCTCAAGTCTCCTCAATAGCCAGGTCAAAAATATCTCAACTCATACGCAAACCCTTACGACTATGAATCTGACTTGTACAGTGTAAGTGATGGTGGCTCTCCCCAACTAGAATGACAAAGAAACTGACTTCTCCAGTATGACAACCCAGTGATTCCCCAATCCAGCAACTCCATCCTCGAGGAGCGGGGTATTCCCTTCTAAGTTCAAGTGGCAACCAGCTCAAGAGGAGGGGGTGAAGAGAAGAATGGACGGTAGCCAGTGTAGCTACCTATCCTTGGATGCAAGACCAGTGTAGTCAAGTCATCCTGCTGCAGGCTCATATGATATGACTTTGGAACTCAAGCTTGCTTATTGACTTTGTACATACTTGGAGGCTTTTTATTTTTGTACATGCCTGAACATTTTTTTTTTGAAATACTATTCACAGCAGCATTTACATAAGGAGTTTTTCCTCTTGAACCAGTAGACTATCCCTCTTTTGAAGCTTCATCGCAACCCACAGTCTCCTGTCTTTAGACTTCCTAATCACTGGACAGGTTGGGGTGCACTTCCCTCCCTAGAGGAGGACAAATGTTTCCACTTGTGTGCGTCTCATACCGGCAAATCCAATCCCCTCACCACTCCAACTGAGTTGAGCCATGTGAAAGGTGCAGGTGTCCAAGTTAGGTCATTATCAACAAGAGTCGTGCGTGTGCTTCGAAATACTCTACTTAGGCAGTCAAGAATCCATTGAACCAAGTCCCGTGATCCTCAAAGAATTAAGTCAACTAGACCTGAAGTACCTCAAACCCAGTTCCTATAAGGTTCCTGTTATTAGGTAGATTATAAGGTCCAATCAAGCTCCAATCTCCGGATTTTACTTAGACTTGTTCAACTATCAAACTCAATCCGAAAAATGCTCATGCTATGCAATGCAATGCAGAAAATATTTTTGTGATGCAATTTTCAAAGATTTTGAACTTTTTATGGATTTTTGAAAATATGATGCATGCAGATGCAATTTTTTTGTATTTTTCAAAAAGATTTTTCAAGTGTTTTTGGATTTTAATTTTGCAAATGTTTTTTGGGAATTTTTTTGAAAATAAAAAGTTTTGGCTGAAAACTAGGTGAAAATATGTACACGGGAGTGCTTCTTATATATACAAGAAGTGGATTTTAAGGATTTACAAGGGTAAGTGGTCAATTTTATACAAGTACATATAGTGAATTTCGGTATGATGTGAATATTCCTCAAACTTATTTGAAAACAATTTACACACGATTTTTGAAAACTATAGTCCAAAATAGTTTTTACAAACATTTTACACACATTTGAAAATCATTTTGCAAAGGCTTTTCAAAACAGTATATAAAGGTTTTTCAAAATATTTTTGCAACCATTTTTTCAAACCATTTGCAAATCATTTTTCAAACATTTTATTTCACACAAAGAAAATAAGTTTTGCAAACCACACAGGTTGAAAACACGAAACAAAATATTTTCAAAATAGTTTTCAATAGATGTTCACAAAGATTTTCAAACTATTTTTCAAACATTTTGCAAAAACATTTTCACCTGATTTATTAATCAGTAAATACAAAAAGAATTTGAGGAATAACCACATTTTTTTATTAAAGATTTTAAAGAATTTTAATGAATTTTTAGCCATATTATTAGGAAAATACGAAAGTACGAGTTATGGCTAAAGTATATACGTAGTATATACGACCCCCCTATACTTAGCTTGAGCTATGTCCTCATAGATCGAAGAGAAAAGAGAAGACATAACTCGTACTGAGTATAGGAAAATCTAAAGAATAAATGAATGAATCAATGAGAAGTTGACCGTCCCCCCTATACTTAGGATCAAATAATCCTAAGTATAGCAGACTGTACACAAAGTAGGGAGGGTCAAGGGTGGGAATGAACAGATCGTACTCGGGTTGTCTCCCCCTATACTTAGGGTAAGATATCCCTAAGTATAGACAAGAAGAGGAGACAATGGAGAGGGTCGAAAAGAATAGAGAAACTCGGGGTGCCAACCCCCCTATACTTAGGACAAGGTACGTCCTAAGTATGGAAAACTGTCTACAAGGGCGGCACCTTTTTGATAGATAAAGACGATAGAAAAGGAAAAGAAGAAAAGAAGAAAATAAATCAACAGACAACAAAGTGATATAAACAGATGGATCTGTACAACGGAAGATAGAATTGCTCACCATGTATGAGATGTAGATGATGAGAGTCAAAGGACACATCTCATACCAGAAGAATGGGGGCAACGTCAATGGTCGGCGGATCATGATCAAGATATAGTTTCAAGCGTTGACCATTGACGCGGAAGGTAGAGGAAGATGACGGTTCAGATATGTCGATGCTGCCATTGTCATGTACCTTCCTGACCACATACGGTCCTTTCCACTTGCTCTGTAACTTCCCTGGAAATAACTTTAGCCTTGAATCAAACAACCATACTCTCTGATCTGGCTCAAACTGTTTATGGCTGATATGCGAATCGTGCCATGTCTTCACTTTCTCTTTGTACTGTAGGCTGTTGGAGAAGGCTGTATCTCTCAATTCCTCCAGGGCTGCCAATTCTGCTCTTCTCTGTTCTCCTATACTCTCAGGATCTAGAAGCAACTCAGTAACTGCCCAAAAAGATTTATGCTTGATCTCCACTGGCAAATGGCACGGCTTGCCATAGACGAGACGAAAGGGAGATGTTCCCAATGGATTCTTAAAAGATGTCCGATAAGCCCACAAGACCGAGTCCAAAAGCTGTGACCAATCCTTTCGGTCTGGGCGGACAACTTTCTGCAAGATAGTCTTTATCTCCCTATTCGATACTTCGGCAAGACCATTAGTCTGAGGGTGATAAGGAGTGGCAACCCGATGGTCAATGCCGAACTCGTCTGCAAGGGCCCTGACTTTGTCATTGATGAAGTGAGACCCCCCGTCTGAAATCAAGACTCTAGGTACTCCGAACCGTGAAATGATATTTTTCCTCAAAAATTTGCAAACGGTTTTAGCATCTGCGGCTCGGGCGGGGATGGCCTCAACCCATCGGCTGACATAATCTACAACGAGCAAAATATGCTCGAATCCCTGACTTTTAGGAAATGGGCCCATGAAATCAATTCCCCATGCATCAAAAACCTCACAGAAGTGAATGGGTTGCATGGGCATCATGTCTCTCTGTCCGCAGGTTCCCATTTTCTGACAGTCAGTACATCTCTTCACGAACTCATCAGAATCCTTGAAGAGAGTAGGCCACCATAGGCCGGATTGAAGCACCTTCTGTGCTGTTCTTTTTCCAGAATGATGTCCTCCTGCCTCAAGCTTGTGGCAGTATGTGAGGACGCTCTGCTGCTCTTCTTGAGGAATGCACCTCCTCCAGATACTATCCCCTCCTTCATGATAAAGGATGGGATCCTCCCAATGGTAAAACTTGGCCTTAGCTAGGAAGGTCTCAAGTTTCTGCCTGGGCCAACCCTGAGGGACTGTCTTGGCAACAAGATAGTTTACAAAGTCAGCATACCATGGGAGTGAGGTGACAGCTAAAATCGCCTCATCTGGAAATGTCTCTGTGATAGGTGCGCTGGGCTCAGATTCCTCAAGGTTCTCCAATCTGGAGAGATGATCCGCCACCACATTCTTGACTCCAGGCTTATCCTTAATCTCAATATCAAATTCCTGGAGTAGAAGGATCCATCTGGTGAGACGTGCTTTGGCATCCTTCTTAGCCATTAAGTACCGGATGGCGGTGTGATCAGTGTAGATTGTTACTCTAGATCCGAGAATATATGATCGATACTTATCAAGAGCAAAGACTACGGCCAGCATCTCTTTCTCAGTCACAGTGTAATTCAGCTGAGCGGCATCCAAAGTCCGGCTGGCGTAGTGAATGGCAAAGGGTAAACCATCCCTTCTCTGTCCAAGCACAGCCCCAACGGCAAAATCTGAAGCATCCGTCATGATCTCGAATGGAAGAGACCAATCGGGTGGCTGAAGGACAGGAGCTGAGACAACCATATTTTTGAGAGTTTCAAATGCTTCAAGACACTTATCATTAACAATAAACTCGGTGTCTTTGGATAGCAAGTCAGTAAGCGGTCGGGCAATTCGACTGAAGTCCTGAATGAACCGTCGGTAGAAACCGACATGCCCCAGAAAAGACCGTAACTGACGCAGATTGGACGGCGGATTGAGTTTTCTTATGATGTCCACCTTAGCCGAATCGACCTCCATGCCCCTGTTGGAGACGATATGACCAAGGACCGTCCCTTGAGTCATCATGAAATGACTCTTCTCCCAGGATAAGACAAGATTAACCTCTATGCAGCGCTTCAGCACACGGTCTAGGCAGTCAAGACAAGCGTCGAACCCGTCGCCATAGACCGAGAAGTCATCCATGAAGACCTCTAAACAGTCACCCACCATGTCCGAGAAGATGGACAACATGCACCTTTGGAATGTCGCCGGAGCGTTACATAGACCAAAGGGCATCCGTCTGAAAGCATAAGTCCCAAACGGACAGGTGAATGTCGTTTTCTCCTGGTCTTCGGGCGCAATGGCCACCTGATTATATCCAGAGTACCCATCAAGAAAGCAGTAATGACTCTTCCCGGCTAACCGCTCGATAATCTGATCAATGAAAGGAAGCGGGAAGTGATCCTTCTTGGTGGCCTCATTCAATCGTCTGTAGTCCACACAGACCCTCCAAGAAGTTGGTACTCTGGTAGCGATCTCCTCTCCAGACTCATTGACAACTGTAGTGATACCCGTCTTCTTGGGTACCACATGGAGTGGGCTAACCCATTTGGAGTCGGAGATGGGATAGATAAAATCGGCGCTCCACCACATGGAAATTTCTTTCATGACTATGTCTCGAAGATTCGGGTTCAGCCGTCGTTGGAACTCACGTGACGGCTTGGCGTTATCTTCAAGATAGATGTGGTGAGAGCAAAGATTTGGGCTCAGCCCCTGGAGATCAGCTATACTCCAACCGATTGCCTTGCGGTTTCTTTCAAGAACCTCCATCAAACGAGATTCTTGCTCTCCAGTCAAATCTGCTGAGATAATGACTGGGTGCATTTCTGGCTCTCCAACAAGGAATCTGTACTTCATTGACTGCGGCAGAGGTTTCCGTTCTGGACAACTGGGAGGTGGCAGATCTGGCTTCTGATAAGTCTGTGTAAATGCTACCAGGTCTGCATGGGAGAACTCTTGCTCTGCATGAATGGCTGACGAAGGGCGGCCTGCTGAATCATCAATAAACTGCACTGGCTCGCACTCTGTCATGGTTGTTAGCTCAGTAGGAATCAGACAAGGCAAATAATCATCAAAGTCATCCCAGTCTATGTCTGAATCCGAGGGATCAGAAGAAGATGAGCAAGATTGAAATTCCTCAGCACCACTCATCACGACACTGTCAGCCTCAGAGATATCCTCATCCAGGGGATGTGCTCTCCCGGCTCTCGACTGCCATGAGCTTGAGATACAGTGAATCTGCAGGCAAGGCGAGGGTCGGTGCTACGGGATCTTTCCAGTTGGATTCATCATCAGTCATCTCAAAGTCACAAACCTGGTGGATGTCTAGCTCCTCTTCTATCATCTGCTCGGCTTCGCTGGACTGCTCTGAGCATTCTGCCTCTCTGGCTCTGATCTCTTCGATCGTCTCTATTTGTATGGTTTCGCCCTCCACGCGAAAGCATACCTTCCCACTGTCATGGTCGGTCACCGCCTTGGCTGTGGCCAAGAATGGACGTCCGAGAATGATGGGGGCATCAGTTACCGACTCAGGGATCTCCATGTCCAACACGACGAAGTCCACGGGGAATTGCAGGCCCTGAATGGTAACGACCACGTCTTTCAATAACCCCTTCGGCCTCTTAATCGACCTATCAGCAAACTGAAGGACGGTTCTGCTTCGAAGGAGAGGGCCAAACTCGAATTGCTTGAGTAAGGCTGCCGGAAGAAGGTTAATTGAAGAGCCGCTGTCTAATAGAGTACGATCAAACTGCTGCTCCTGAATCTCGCATCTGACATAGGGAGCTCCTGCGTCTGGTCGCTTGGCTGGCAATGTGTTCTGAATGGCGCAGCAAGTGTTGTGAGTGAGCATATGGATTTGATCCCTGTGCCTCTTCTTCCTTCGGACAGTAGTTGTTTCTTTCAAATTCTTCTTGAAGAAGGGGATATGCTCAAATGCTTCTCGTAGAGTCAGCTGAATATGAAATCTGTCAATCATTTCGTTGCCGAACTCTACCTGTTGGCTCTTTTTAGGATTTTCTTTTTTATTCCCCTTCGCTCGGCGGAGTGCCTCAGGGAAGGGGATTGTAGGGGCCTCCTCAGATGGAGGCCTAGGAATCGGTCCCTGTGCCTGTGAAGACGGAGAATCCATACAATAATCATCATTCACCACATATGGATCTGCAATTTGAACAGAAACCTTTCCTTTATTCATATTTTTGTTTCTATTTTTGTTCCCACAGTCTCTAGATACAAAATGTGGTAACATCACAGAAGATGGCTCAACAAAAGTAGATGTGGTGGCCTCAGCACCACCACTCGCACCGGTCTTTGCGGCATCAGCACCGCGCTCTGGTTCAGCATCCAAAATGGTGGCATCAGCACCACCGTCTTCAACATCATCTGTAGCGGCATCAGCACCGCTCCTCTGCTCCTCTGGCGCTCCTGATTCTGCATTTGGCCGTCGCTCAGAAGAGGCGCCGCCGGCTGGTATCCTACCGCTCCTAGTAGTAACAAAATCAGCATCATAATAGGAATAAGACATGTCACTCAAATAATCACTAGGAGAGGTGTCCTCTGTGAACTCTACCTGCTCAGATTTTCTTTTTAAATTATTAGGATTGGGTTCGATCTGAGCGGGTATGGCGGCTTTGCCTTTGATAATATCCCGCATCTCCTGCCGGAATTCATCCATTTCTTGCCTGAAAGATGCTCGTTCAGATAGCAAGCGGGCAAGATCATCGAGGGCTGGGTTCTCATAGGCTGGACCCTGAGAACCGGATGTCTGTCCCTGCTGGAAATGGGGCTGTTGCTGCTGGTGTTGTTGCTGATACTGGGGGGGAGGCTGGGCATAAGAATGCTGAGGCGGCTGTCGCTGCCTCCACTGCTGTCCCTGATAGGCGGGACGAGGACCATTCTGATATTGAGATGTCTGGGCATACTGGGGCTGCTGGTTGTACTGTTGTGGCTGGCTGCTCTGCTGTCCTTGAGCAGGAGGATGTTGTTGGGATGAGGATCCACCATTACCCCAACGGAATCCGGGGTGATCCCTACGAATTGCGGGCTGAGGGTATCGGTCATACCAAATCCCGTTGACTTCCATCAACGGTTCCTGCTCGAAGGAGGGTGGAGGAAGAACTGCCAGTGGCTGCTCCGGCTGATACACCACCATCTGCGTCTCCTGAGATGGCTGTGGCTCTGGATGGTACTGCAACAATGGAACCGTCTCCGCCTGGATATGGTTCACCTGGCGGTATGAGGTGGAGGCCTGGTTGGGATTGTTGCTGCTGGAAGCAACCTGTGACCTGGGAGGCTGTTGTGCATGGGCCTGTGCCTCCTGAATACAGAGAATTTGAGTTTTCAGGTCACTCATTGTCTTGGTGAGAAGGTCCATCTGGGCTAGACCTTGGTTCTGCTTCTTTTCGAGGATCTCCATGCGGTCCAACTTTTCACTGATGATGCCCATGTCGGCTGCTGTTGATTCGGCTTGGGCTGCGGCTACCGACGTTGTGCTGGGACCGGCATCGATGCGGGCGATCCTCTGAAATGATCCCGCTCCCTGCGGGGGTTTCTGCTGAGTGTAGACTCTGGCCTGGGTCATCACTGTAGAGTTCTCTGCCATGCCTTCGTAGATGGCCCAGACGTCGTCTTCTCCCTTGGAGAAATAGGACCCACCGCAAGAGGCGTTCACAAGCCCCTGCAGCTCCGGTGTCAGCCCACAGAAGAAACTCTGCACCAGGTGGGGCTTGGAGATATCGTGATGTGGACACCGGTCTATGAGCTCTCTGAATCGATCCCATGCTTCATGGAACTGTTCATTTGGGATCATGACGAAATTGCTGATCATGGCTCGAGCTGCGTTGGTTCGGCCGAGAGGATAGTATTTCTTCAAATATACGGACCGGAGATCTGCCCAAGTATCGACGAATCGCCCTAGATGCTTGAGCCAATATGCGGCTCGATCAACCAATTAGAACGGGAAGGCGATCATCCTAATGGTGTCCTCGGTCAACAACCGATCGTGGATGGTGCTGCATATCATTTCGAATTCTTGGAGGTGGAGGTGCGGCTCTTCGGTCGGCAACCCATGGAACTTGGGTAGCATCTGAATCGTGTTGTGCCGAAGCTCGAAGTCTCCGTGGATTGGCGGGAGTCTAATCCACCGGTGAGTGAGGGACGAAGCTGGGTTGTGCAGTTCCCTCATGATAGTCTGTGGCGGTCGCTCACCGTCTGGGTCGCCTACTGCATCGGGTCCTCCTCCTTCTCCGCCACCGCCTCCTCCAGGTCTGTTCTCTCTCATCTGAGCTATTTCCCTCATGAGATCACCCATGAATGCACCCTGGTCACGGATCTGTCTCTGCATATTCTCCAGGGATGCTAGCAAGGAATTGTTGATGGCCGCCTGATCAATAATGAACGGAGGATGGTCGTGGTCATCTGGGTGCTCGCCTCTGTCTGCCATTGCTTGATTCTCTGAAAATGCAAAAGAGGCCATTTCAGGTGCTGTTGAATGAGCCGAACTTGGTGATGCACTGAAGTCTGAAATGATTGGACTGAGGGAAGGAGAATGGGAAGGGTGGTCGAGGGGGAACAGGGTGGATGTAAACTCGGGCTCGGAGAGCGGACTCTCTGAGACATTCCTAGATGAGTAAGGAGGGAGTGCTGGATAGCGGTGGCGACAAAGTCGGCCTAAGAGATCTCCGTCCCATCATCTTGATTATTCGAGAAGAGTGGGGATAATGCAAGAGAAGAAGGAGAAGATGATATGCAACAAAATTGTGCACAATTGTGCGGTGTTTTTGATCTTGACCTTAATAAATCTAACAATCAAACACAAAGCAAGGGTAAGTTCACCAACTCAACTCGTGAAGCCGTGAAGGTTCAGCTTTTATCTTGTCAGTTTTAGCTTGTTTTTCAGGTATTTATCTTTTCACGAGTCCTTAGAGCGCTACGCCTATAGGAGAGAGAGTACTGCCAGGAAAGTGTCCCCGTACTTGTCCTCCTCCTGTGTAACCTGTAACTTGCGCTTTTTAAGGTCCTTGTAACCCTTCCTGGATCCCTACTCAGCCAAAGAAAAGAGAGAGGAAGCCGATAGGCGAAACTGATACTTCGGACCTCGCTCGCAACGGAATCACCCGTGAGCGTACAAGGTCCTACTCGGACGCAGCCGATGAGACAGACACACCCGTGAAGGTGTGGCCTAAGCTCGGTACTTCAGACAAGGTCGGTGCTCTCACAATAGAGAGTCACCAATGGTGACCAAGTCCTACTCGACTACGTACGATAGTAGCGCCAATACTTCGGAAATCCAGGCGATACACAAGGCAGCCACAAGTTGGGTTTTGGGCTCTAATCCTTACGAAGCGCTCACCTCACTTGGAAGGAGACCTTCCCATGCAACCTGAAGACAAGTGAGGGTGTTACTCTCCCCAAGCAATGAATCCAATTACCGATTTTATTTTGGTCAAGTTTTCTTTAGCAGTCCCTTTTTTAATTTTTTTGGTGTTATCGCTTCCTTTGAGTCAATTCAAACAAGCGCCTAACGTTTTTGTATTTTTCCTTTATCCTACTTTGTCCAAAAATAGAGGGAGAATAGAGTCGGAAAAGCCGTGCAAGTCGACACCAAGGTGGAAATCTCACCTTTGTGCCTAGATGATGCGTGCAAAGTAAGAGGACTTACAGCGAATCCCAGCTCTCTCCATGCGGGATGCAAAGCAGAAATTTTAAACCTAAGCTATATGGCGAAATGCAACGGAAATCGTCCTAGAACAGGCAGCTGCTAGCGTGAAGAACCACAAGCTAGCTAATAATTCCCAATCCGAGTGTCCGGTCTTGGCTCACCCCTCCTCTGCCCAACACATTTGGAGTAGGAGAAAGCGCTTGTTCGGGTGTGAGCTCGCGGTGCGTGGATTTGGAAGCTACTAGCTAACTGTTTAATTAGTCTAAGTCCAAATACGAATCTATAGGTGCATGCAAAGATTATTAGGTGTTTGGACCTATTCTAATCGAGTCAAGCAGACCTAGAACTAAGAGCTCAATCCACAAAAGAAAGTGAAAAATGAAAACAAAACCGGCAAATCACAACGATGAAAACTCGTCAAAACTGCGGTGAGCCCCCGGGTGAACAAACACCCGGAAATTAGGCCCGAATGTCTAAGTGTCCAAGTCCAAGTGTACCTGTATTATTACAAATTAAATGAATCACTCTCTCACAAAATAAATGAAAACTAATCTAACACTCTCTCTCTCACTCCTTGCTCTCTCCTGCCGGCTAGGCTAAAGAATAGCCGGCTCCACGTCCCAAGGTTGCTTCGGGTCACCTAGGCGATCCGCCTCGCTCCGCGGTCCCTCGCAAGAAGACAAAGAAGAGTGGTCAGATAGCTCAACAAGATATCAAAATGTAAGAGAAGGAAAATGTTATGGTAAACAATCACACAATCAAACAAAAATGTGAACTACAAGCTGTTGCTCCCCGGCAACGGCGCCATTTGATAAACGCACTTTATCGAGGGTCTAAATCTGTCGCTGTGGCGACCCACAATAAAATGCGACTAATCAACAGTGAACCCACAATCAAATATCAATCAATGAAAAATAAGTGTGGAGTCAAATTTATTTTTAACTCTGCACAAATGGTGTATAGTGTCAAGTATGCAGAGAGTTCGAACACAGGGAGCAAACAAGGTAGTTCAAGCAAAAATGAGCACAAGTGTGTGAATGTGTGTAGTGTCTACACTAAGCAAGCAAACAAAAGAAATGTTTTTGTGGGTTTTTAAATTTTTTATTTTTTATTTTTTTATTTAATTTTTAATTTTGTATTTTGATTTTTAATTTTCTGATTTTTATATTTTATATTTTATATTTTTGTATTTCTTTTTCAATATTGGAAGGTAAAAGCAATATAAGAAAAGGCAAGGTAAAATATTTATAAAAATGCACAAAAATACTCAAAAATTCAGAAATAAAATGTTTTTGGTATTTTTATAATTTCCTACTGTTTTTGTGATTTTTGGGGGTTTTTCAAGGTGTTTTTGATATTTTTAAATACTGAATTAAAGGAAAACAGTGGAAATAAGGCTGGCTGTGAATAAAATGCAATTTAAAAATAGCAACCAGTACCCAAAATGTTTCACACTATTTTTCTACTGGAAAGAACAAAATAAGGGATAAACAGAAGCTGAGTTTATATTTTTTTGGTTTTTTCTACTATTTTATATATTTTTTTTGAAGTTTTCGATTGTTTTTAAATTTTTAGTGTTTTTCTTTTGAGATTTTTAATGATTTTTGGACTGACACTAAAATAGGATAAAATAGACACTAGGTGATTTTTTTGGAATTTTTAGATGTGTTTTAATATTTTTTTGGTATTTTCTAAACTAGACAGTACACAAATAGGCTATTTTTGATTTTTAATAAATATGAAAATAAAATAAAATCAAAAACTAAATATGTGGCGTGAAGGTACACGTGTCCAGGAGCTTAAGTCTATTTTTGCGAAATTTTTGGAGTTAAAATGATCATTCAAATAAATATAACAAGCATCCAATTAATAATCAGGCCTGGCAGGGGTATATGTGCAATATTTAAACATCCAGGGGCATACACGCAAATATCCACAAAATATTGAACTTAATATTCAACTTATGGAACCAAAATGCAAATACAAAAGCCGCTCGGGCACGCAAACAATTTACCCCCCAGGGCGCGTGACTTGCACGCGCCTGGGAAGGACTAAAATGCAATATAACAAAAGACTGGGGGTCTACTTGCAAATTATCCAAAAAGTTTACACTTCACGCCAAAATTTTTGTACTGAAACGAAATACACAAAAACCCGAGGGTGTCCTTGCAAAATGCCCACACCTCACGTGTACAGGTCACGTGAGGTGACGTGGCGGAGGACCTAAGTGCAAATAAGCAAAGTTCGGGGGTCTTTACGCAAATATTACAAAATATTTAAACTACAGACGAAAGATTACAGACTAAAAAGTAAATACAAAAGTTGCGAGGGGTAGAATGCAAAACACCCTCGCTCGGGCGCTCTGCAGGTGACGCGTGGCGCGCATCCAACGGCTGGGAGGCGATGGGCGATCCAGCGGCGGGAAGCACTCCACTTATCCACGTGGCAACACCAGGGCGGCCGATGACGGTTGGGCGATGCACGGTCTGGATTAGATCTCCTCCGATGATCGGACGGCAGGCACGTGGGGAGATCTAACGGCTCCCATGCGATCTGGGGCTCCTCCTGGATCCGATGGGTCTGGCAGCAGAGGGAAGAACTCGGAGGAGCTCCGGTTGGGCGAACTTCTCCGAGCTCCTCCGTCCAGCTACGGGGACGATCGGGCTTGCAAATCGGTCGAGGACGCTCCTGCAGGTGTCAGCTGACGTCTGGGAGCAACAAAAGCCACCGGTGGTCGCCGGTGCTCTCGCACGAAGGTGGCGGAGCTGCAAGGCCCCAGGTGCTCCGGCGAGAGGGCAAAATCGCTCCAGAAACTTCGATGGGCTTCAATACCTGCACCAAAAAGTTAGGGAGGTCGAGGGCAAAATGCCTCGACCTCGGGTGGCTCTCGAAATGGACGGGGAGGCGAGATAGGCACTCGCCGGAGTTGCGCTCCGGTGAGGTGATCGATTAGGTGAGGAAGTGATCGATTCGACGCGGGGTAAAGGGGGAAATGATCCTAATGTTAACAGGAACAAGATGGAGAAAGAAAGGGGATGAATGGCAGCCTCGATAGCCAAAAGCCAGAGGGTGAATACCTCACGGGGGTACCCGCCGGAGGTGATGGTGGAACACGCCCAGCTCGCGTGCCTCCACCTCTTCGAAGGTGCAGACGAAGAGCTGTCACCTCCACGTTGCTGAGCGACTCCAAAGAGGGGGGGAAAACTGGATGAAATGCGGTTCCAAAATCAAATTGGGATTCAAAATTGGTTTTTAAAGGGTTGACGGAGGGCTCCATTGACCAAGGCGTATCTGGAGCAGCAGTGATTCGACGCCCGAAATGATCCAAGGGCGTGAAAGCTCTATGTAAGGGCTAAAAAAGTTGTGAAGGTCGATTCATGGAAGGATGAAAGGATTGGCCTCGAAAATAGGTTGAAAACAAGGTCAAATGCATCTCTGACACAGCCCAGACCTGGGGCAGAGAGTTGACCTGCGGTCAACTGCTGCTGCCCCCTGGTTGGTCCACGTGGACCAACCAGAAAAAGGCCTGAGGAAAAAAAATGAAAAATTAATTAAAAATAGATAATGATTTTATTGATGTTTGGTTATTAAATAAAAAATATTTATTATTTTATAAATTATTTTATTATGATTTTTATTTATTTTTATGAGACATATTTTTGCAAGTTTTCATTTGTACCCCTATATAGGTATAATATCTACATACTATATTCTTTTATTTTTATTTTGAGTATTTTAATTTTATTATTTCATTTCTTATTTTCTAAAATTATGAAATACTTTTATCTATACAAATATATTTTTATTTTATTTTTCTGATATGTTTTGTATATTTAGTAAAATACAAGTGTATTTTATATAGGTATAAGTATAGGTAATGTACCAATGTATTGAAAATATACAACTATTTTTATTTGTATTTTATTTATATTTTTATTCTGATTTTAATACACATACTTATTATAAGTAATGTTTACAAAATTATAAAAATATAAAATTATAAAAATAATAAATAAAGAATAAATTGAATATTTTAATATGTACAAGTATACAATGAGGGTCCAAAAGTCAACTTTCAAACCGTAGCTCCGCCAAATGCGAAACCATCGCCATTAATTAGCTTATTTTCTTCTATATACAATTAAAGGTGAGTACGCTGCATTTGGAGTTTTGATTTGTGAGATACGGGTCTGGGAAGTTGGCATTCTGGATTTTTATTCAGACCATAACTTTTTATCTGTGCATTATTTTTCTGTGAAATCAATTTTGTATTTTTCTTTATTTAATTATCTACAACTTTCATGTACAAAGTTTCTTTATTTGATGTACAAAAAGTGGAACCAAAAATAGGTCCCAAAATGAATAAAGAATGAATATAATGTATAGGTATTTTTTCTGTGCTTTGGCCCTTATCTCCCCCTACTTTATTCCTTGTCGACCTATTCATCAAGATGCCTAGGTCTCGGGGGTTTTGGGTCATAAAATATTTACAATATTTTATTCTTTTTCTTTTCTTTATTTATTCTATAATTTTGGCCTTAATTACAGTAATTTATACACTGTTGAGATGCACATGCATGAATGCTAAGATGCTTGATTTAAGGCTATTTACAGGCATTTGCCAGGGTTTTTGGTGCCAAAATGATAGAATAAAGATGATGAAATGTGGATTCATCACAGTGTCGCCGGTTTCATGATGATGTAGACTCCCGCCCGCTCCGCATGCTTTGTGAACTCTTTCTATCGACTTTGACGCACTAGCCCACTCATCTCACCGTCGGGCTCGCACTCCTTCCCTGAACTGCCCTTATCCTCACTCGCACGTCAGTTGGCTATTATATCACGAATTCTCACTAGCCTGGATACCTTGTCCTATATGGCCGCCACCTACCTATGCTAGCGGGAATGACATTCTAGTCTACTCTGACACTCTTTTAGTCTAAGCTTTGTAAACTACATACATTTAATATCATAGGCCAAAAAAGGCTCTCCCTCACTCACTTGACCAAGCTCCCTCCCCTAGTCCCTTCCGTAAGGAAAAAGCCAGACTACGTCGGCTAAGCGGCCATACTAGCCTTTCTTAGAGCTGGTTTTTTTGGAAAAGCATGAACCGTGGGAAGAGAGAAAAAGGCGAGTTAACAAAGCAAGCGAAAGGTAACAGAGGTCAGGAAGTTCTGGTTTAGCTCTGGAACTGTTTACCATGATGCTATGACCCTGGCGCAGTTCTCGGTCCCTTCTAGGTCGGAAGGGAGTATACGGAGCGGGGAGGTCGACAGCCTTATAAAGAAATGAGACTGACAATTATTAGCAGTTGATCAGGCAACAGTGCAGAAAAGGGATCCTTTGTCCAAGGTCGGGATGGTAGTTCACTGGGGGAGTTCAGTTAGATATGTAAGCATGACCATTAATGCGTGGGGTAGTAAGAGAATCCATAGTCGACGTCTCCCTTCGGTAAGGGGACCCGTACTACCAAAAAGTATGTCGAGAAAGGGCTTGTGTCTCCGGGAGGTCGATAAGCAGGAAAATCTTTCGAAGCCTTGGCCTCGATGTTGAACTTACTTAACCTTATTAGTAGGTGCACCCTCATCTACAGGTGCCCCAGTGTGTGCAGTCATCCAAGTGTGGTGAGATGCAATTCTCGGACAGGGTTCCGGGTCGTCAATCCGCTTCGTGAGTTAGCGATCTAGGGAATCTCACTCGTTTAGGATGTGCAGAAGCTTTCTGAGGGTATGGGAAGGACTATATAGCCAACTTGAGTCTTTTCCTGTGTCAGTAAATAGATAGCTGACTTAGTGGTCTAACTTCTGTGAGCCTCCTATGCTTCCTTTCCTGGTCCACGTGAGTTGGAAGGGTGGTGGGAGTCTATGTAATTCGAGGTTTGGGATCAAAAAGTCAGCCAACTATGACTTCGGCCAACCTGCCGAAGACTTCTTGGATAGTCCTAGCTGACTTGCGAAGCCAAGCCTTTCCAAGATCGCTCTCCTTCATCAACTCGTAGTCAAGCTTTCTCTCGGCAACTATTATATCTTTGATTACATTGATTTGAGCTTATAAAGCTTTTCTGAAATATCTATTTGTTGCGAGGATTGAGGGTTTCTCTTTGACTTTCCAATTTCTATCTATTTATTAACCTCAAAATTCTCTCAATCATAATATTATGTTGCTTTGAATACGATTCTATTTGTCAAGGGGTCTTCCCGATGTAGATGAGTGAGAAAGTAGAGTGAGTTAATAGCGGAGCAAGAGACAAAGCAAGAAGGTCTACCTATGACTCATCCCTTTCTAGGATTCAAGCAAGCAGCAGGGGAACTCTGAGCAGTCTCAGAAAGGTCAAGGGAGCAAGAATATTGCAAGGATGATGTCGGAAAGGTCAGAGATCAGTTTACAACCAGGAAAAAAGCCAGTTTCCCAGTCTACGGAGCTGAATATTAAGTGAGGGAGGCACCTAAGATAGTAGGAAGGAGGATTTTTTTTTGAGCTATGAAATGAAGCCAAGCCTATCGGATTCTCTATGATGGCTTATGACTCTCTTTGAGTTATATATCAGACCTCTTCGCCGCACCCTTAGTCACCTAGTCCTATCTTGTACGTCTTCTGGGGTCTAAGCGGTACCTAAGCCCCTGATATATAATTGCGGTAGTTCATTCGGATCAGAGCTCCATGCCCATGCGTCACAATATATAAATCTACTTTCACTCAAGCATACGTCAGTCATTCATTCACTCTTGTTTTTTTCGTAGGTTTAGGGGACTTTTCTCTGATTAAGCTTCTTCGCGTTGGTCCCTTCTGTCTTTAGCTTGTATGAAATCTTATAGGGCCTTTTTGATCGATGGAAGAGGTCTTTCTACAGGAGCACTCCAACCTGCCACATCTTTCCCATAACTATCAGATACCGTCCTCACCTCACCATGTGGCAACATCCAAGTAGGTTTCTGACTGCCCGCTGCGGCTGAGGCCTTGAGATGCTACGTCAGCACCACCCTACTTATTACCGTCCGAGGCCTCGATGCCTATCCTTACCTGTCCGCACACCACTTTCCTAGCTTATCTATCTAGACCTTCACACCGAATATATAAATAATCAAGCTTTCCGCTACCCTCAGCACCTTCCAACTAGTATATAAGATGCGACTATGCCCCCTCCTTCCCCTCGTCGAACCTACTGTTCCGCACACTAGGGAGGGAATCGAGGCATTTGACCCTGGAATTGCTCGCCAGCCTCCGCTCCCGTCAATCCCCTGTGTAAGGGTGGCTACTTCTGAGACATTCCGCAGCTCCAGCTCAGAATATGCCTACTCCCTGTTACATCTTTTTCTTGAATCCGGGGCATTCTCAGAGATCCTTGGGGACCCGTGATCAATTAGCTAGTACCTTCCCTGTGTAACTAGATATATAAGCCACGTGAACACATTGAGTCTTCCTGTCACCGAAATTGATGCCTATAGAATGAGAATGATTCTGAGAGCTATCGCGATTAAGGTCGTCAGCCTCAGCTCATCAATCTAACTCATCGATCACTAGCTAAAGGAGATGAAATCTAGGTCGTTTGATGATCATAAACAAGCTGAGCTTGAATTCAGTCCTTTTGCTCTTTTTTATCAACTTTGCCAAAGACCTGACCAAGCGTCGAAGCGCTTTGAGCTTCTGAGTGATAGAGCTCACAGACGCCATACGCTCTTTTAAACAAATCAGTAGTAGACGCGGAATCGGTTGCTATCGCCTAAAACTTCCCCCAGGCTCAACCACCAGAAGCAGATGATGAAGACAAAGAAGGATTGCTAGCTTTAGTTAGGCAGTCAGTAGCGATGCAGGAGGTAGAGAGAAGACCCGGATGGAAATGGACTTCGTCTTTCCCTGCCAGAAGGGCCCCTATTTTATAGCCCTACCTCTTAGACTAAAAGAAAACTAGACTTCAAATGCTTTCTTTCTATAGTGTCTAGTTAGCAAGTTAGAAAAGAGAAAAATAGTCTACTTTGGATCTGGTTTGTAGGCTGCCTATCTAAGATCCATATCTTTGGCTTTTTCGTACACCTTCCTACCTTTGGGATTTCCCCTCTTGCTAGTTCTTCTTGCCTTCCTTCTCTGTGCGGATATCGTCACCCCTTATAAATAGCTCTGATGTCTCTAGCTAATAATATATTCCTTCTCATCGAGCCGTGGGGAATTCGAAAGGCCATGGAGCGCTAACTAGTAAAGGGACAGGGTCGAATTGGCATAATTTGAGATCAGGAGGCAAAGAGTCTGTCTGTGGAAGTTCCTGACGAATCGATCTAGACTACATAAAGAGCTCCAGAGACTTGGATTAGTTCAAAGGCTTGGGACCAAGGGGTGTAGCTACTATTTCACCAGGAGTGAAAGACGCGTTGGCTATTTTCCACTAAAAAGAATCTCCTGACCCAGGTCGTAGATCGGAGATTGTCTAAATTGTAATAAGGAAGTGGCAGCAGTCCAAGTCCAAGTATATAAGGAGAAGACCAAGTCAACAGTTAATAGGTTATAAAGAGCCCGATCCCATTCGACCATCCCCTCCATGCGCTCCCCAGCTACTTCATTATTACACTAGTCTTGGTGATTGGCTTGGTCGTCCTCACACCACTGGCTGATGCGGATATGGGAGGCTAGGTCGGCAGGTTTTTGATTAGTTTCTTCACCACCCTTGTGTTCTAGCTTCAACTAAGCAAATCTACTAAATTCCATTCTGGGTTCGTGAGATTTCCCTTGCCTTCGCAGCTAGGCACAATCCCCTAGTTGGTCTTGTCCTCTCTTAGGCTTTCTCTTGGAACTATCATATATAATTGGGCACGTTAGTTTATGACTTTTCTGGCATAAGAGGTCCTGTCTCTTTGCTGTTTTAGCGGAATAAGCAGTCTGGTTTGGGCATGGCACTAGTCTGATTGTGATGTGCTTTCCGATCTGATCTTGCCAGGAAGAAGGGCATCCAACAATCCAATATATAGTAGGGGGTCTGAGGGGGGTTCGGGGGGAAAGGGCAAGCTATCAGGGCTAGGAGTTCTCTTTTCAATGGTAGGGCGAATACATACAATCAGTCAGATTTTCCCAATGGGACTTTCTTTCGGAGCAATCTTGTGTGTATCAAAGGTCAAGGGCAAATGCAGTCACTAGACAAGGATGAACTCTTTTCGCTGAAATGTTGAAAGTGAAGCAGGTACCTCACTATCTTTTTTGAGGTCATCTTTGACGTATCAATCTCACATCTGTCTCTGTCCTTCACATTACTTGATCTCCCTTTGGTGTCGACAACACAAGGCCCCCCACAATGCAGCTCCGAGGCTTATAGATAAGAAAAGGTTAGTTACTCAATCAGGGAGGCTAGCCCGCTCCTTTTTCAACAATTCCTCATTCCAGGGTCGACTGTAAAGCGAAGAAGTCTGAGCTCTCTTAATCAGTTGGGAAAGAATGCCAGCATTCTCTTTTCCCAGGCATTCCATTGTGGGAGGCCAATGTTCTAGTGGTCTTCCTTTTCTTTTTTTGTAAGGATCATCACAAGACCTTCAAAGAAGAAAACAAGACTATAAACATGCGCGGGAGTCTTGACCTAGCCACTGTGCCTATGCTGGGAGCTCCCTCTTTCAACCAAGCCCTTTTTTGCAAACAATTCAAAGCTCTATAATAAATGCAGCAAGACATTCAGAAGTGTTGCCCGGCTTTCGCGAATATAATAGTTTTTCCACAATTCATATATTATTGAAATATGGATAGAAATCAATCCCTTTAGTTCAGTGACCCGAGGGTTCAAGACTGACTCCTTGTATGGGATGTCAAAAAAGCAAACCCACATAGCTTAAACCACTCCTATTTACCTTTGTGGAATCATAGTCTGCATTCTACTTGAAAAAGCCAAAGCTGCAACCTGAGCTCGCTCCTGCTTTCCTTTCGCATCGATTCATCGATTGATCATAGATGAGTAAGCGCCCATCTTCCTTCAAAACCTTAAACTAGTTGTATGTGCCGACCTAAGCACATCTGCACCTTACCGGTAGATATAATAGAATATCAAAGTGGAATTTTAGCCGAGGAATTGGTTATAGCCCCAGATAGATATCCGGATAGCCCCGATTAATTAGTTCGCAGTTGGCAGCCTGAATGGAATTGATCGAGGTCTATTTCTCGTTCATTCTCTGGGGATATTAAGTAGCTGGAAAGATAGGACCAGGGACGAGAGAAGCAAGAAAACCCCAGGAAAGTCTGACCAACCCACTACTCACTTAAAAAAGGAACTCTTACCCAGCCCTGTAAGTTGGCTTGCTTATGCATTATCCCAAGAACTGAAAGAGAACTTCTTTGCTTACTCACCATCAGGCTGACCTCAGGACCCAGATTCCTATGGTCCAGCATCTCAGCCAGTATTCATTCCCCTCAGTCGAAAGCAAGGAGATCCGGACCCGCACTGTCTTGATGCCATAGGCTAGAAGTATGACTCCAAAAAAAGCCTGGGAGAGGTCGAAGTGCATCATTAGAGGGTTGATTGATTCAGCAGAGGTCTTAGATGTGCTAGCGTCAACTTTCAACTAGTTAGCCATAGAGCGTCTGAACATGCTAGGCAGAAAGACTGAAGAAGTACCACTCAAGCAATCTCTTATTAAATATAGAAAATCATCCCTCATACTCAAAAGCAAAAATACGGTCAGAGGAGAAGAGAGCCGCAGGGAAAGGAGAGGCTATGCACTCAGAGAATCAAAATGGATAGTCTGAGATAGGGAAAGAAGACAACATTATAAATATTATCCCCAGAATGCTTCTCACTTTTTGTCTGGGAGTTTTCATCCCCCATATATATTCGTGAATTTTCTGTGTATATATTTAAGGGTTGGTAGGAATATTCCAAAAAACAAGGAAGGCTAGTAGGATAAAAGCATGCTACAGAGGGGCGGAGCTGCAGTAGAGGGTAGAAAGAAGACCTCATAGGGATACCAAGGATAGACATCTCTAAGTTGCACATCTACACCCGAAAGCCCTAAGAAATGCATGGGAAAAAAGGAACTGCACTGCATCCGAAAAATAGACTGCTAAAGAGCTTCTCGACTTTGGAGATCAAGGCTGTCAAGTAGCTATACGCAAAAAAGTCATGCAGAGGGCTCAAAGAATCCACGTGTCCCATCACACACGATAGATAGGAAGAGATATAGATTAAAGTCTCCTCAAGAGATATAGAACCAAAAAGAGATGTATAACCAGTTATTATATCACATTAGAAAGATGAAAATCAGTATTCGAAAGGCCAATTATTCGTCTATCAAGGTAGACTATGGGAGATTTCATTGAGAGGAATCAGACAACCTGAAAGATCAGGGAAGACAACCGGATAAAATCGAAAAAAACACAGACTAGGATGCGAAGAGGAGAAGAAAATGCCCTTAGCTAGGAGAGTTGACTGGGTACAGGAAGATGGTAGCCCCACTATTATAAGGGAATCACAGGGTCTATTAAGATAATTGATTTTGACTTAACAGATACCCCTCCGTCTGACTGTGCGTCATCAAGGAGCAACTAGACTGACCATCAATCAAGCTCACTTATATACAATGAGATAGAATGAGGAATGAGACTCAGATGCACCTGGTCCTGTGGGGGGAAAGTTTCAGACCAAGAAGGCTCAGGGCTGAGAGGGAATTTCAAAGTACCATAGAGACTTTAGTCGAACCCGATCCACCATAGACGATGCTGACCACTTTCGTAGACGATGACCCCATTTATAGACGCATAGAAAGTAGTACTCACTAGAAGAGGAAGACATAGAGGATAGTTACCACTAGAAGAAGAAGACATAGAGAGTTGTATTCACTATAGTACCCGTCAGAGAAAGCTCGAAAGAGCTAGCCTCATTCCAGCCCTCTACACTGAGTCAGATGCATCGATCCGGCCACTAGCTACTTAACAAAGAAAGACCACTTCCCCATCCTATACTCGACAGAATCAGCACATCCACTATCAATAGCTTAGGTGGTTGGTCCTTGCATACCAGATACTCTGACTCTGATACTAACCTTTCCCGGTCTTCTCTTTTCAAGTAAGGGAACAGACCTAGACCCCGCAATGATATATATAGCACTTTGACTACTAGGATATATAGCAGGCGACTTTCTAGCCCACTTAGTCCAGAGCTTGTTTACCCTACCATATTTGACTAGCTTGATTTTCACCCTCACCTATGTCCTTTTCTGATCCCCGAAGACTGAAAAAAACCAACTGATAGAGAGGCTTCCCTCAGAGTGTAAGAGTGACTTATATTATTGATAGAGGCCATGTGGATATCTGACTCGATCAAGGCGACCAGGCCAGGCTATAGTGACGTTGGTCAGCTTCGAACCCATTGGACCAGAAGGAGGGGGAAAAAGAATCCACTTGGCTACATCTACCCCTTTCCCTGTGGAGGGCTTTCCTTATCTATCTGAGATCTGATATCCTGCCTCGATCCTTTTAGCAGTCAGTCACGTCTATTGGCACTGGTCCTACCTTTCTTTCATTAGCTACCTCCCTCCGCTCTTCACTCTGGAGAAAGAAAGAAGTATACACGATAGTCGAGTGAGGGCTGCTATACCCCAATAAACTAGGTGTACGAAGGAATTCACAAATTCTTCCCAGCGGTTCACTAGAAAGCTAACCTAAATGTGCGAGCGGGAGTGAGGAGCGTAGACGAGGTCTGAGAGCTGTAGCGGTAAGCTCCGACAAGTTCTCAAGTGCCAAATCCGGTGAGTTGAGATCTTTTATATAATAGCGGACGATAGGCAAAGTCGAGTTGAGTTAAGAACCGTAGAAAGAAAGAGGAGAAAAAGGGATCTAGAACTCTAGTCGAAGCGAGTAATGAACAAGGGGAGACATATATATAAGTTTGAGTGGGAGTAGGGCTCAGCTTTATAGTAGACAATGGAGACGACTACATGTAAGCATGAAAGATGACTACATCCCACACAAAGCAAGAGCTCACTACTATGCGGGGGTGCAAAGCAGCCTGTGTCAGCTGTCTACTCTTTCCGGCTGAGGATAGAGCTATGACTTAGACCTTTCCGTAAACCTGGCTAATATATAGTAGTATTCTACTTATATCATACTATACTGGCAGGGACAACAATCACGATATCTAACCTTCCTTTATTTTTCTTATAAGAGAGAAATCAGCAAGAATTTAGACCTTGTCTGTCTAACATGAGTTCTTGACCTATGGAAGGGAAGGAGCACTTTGAAGACTGCATCGGCTCTTGCTTCCCGCAACGTCATTATAGCTTCTTAGAACATATATTTCCAGTCTATCTTCTCTTCCTTAAGAACTAGTGGAGACCGTCACCTTCCTGGATCCGAGACTAAGCAGACAGGCCCCTCTTGCTTTGCTCGACCCTCACATACACGAAGAGATGAGACCTTCCCCTACCGAAAATGAAAGCTCTGAAATCTTTCTCTCCCTCCAGCTCGCCCGCTTCGCACCGCTCCGTTCTTTCACTCGCTGGCTTCTCCCTCTCACCTCGCAGCGACAACTACTTAAATATAATCATGCTCCTTGAGCGCGCACTTCTTCTCTTTGGGTTTAGGTGTGCGGACAATGCTTTTGCGGTGAGAGAGCTAGCTTTTGGGATAAGAGAGGGATTTTGGCTAGAGGGGTAGACTGCTGATCTTCGTAGAGTAGTCTTCACTGAAGTAGGTTTCAATCCACGGGCCTATAATCTTCTAGTCCAAGATCCTCTCCTGGACAAACCAGATGATGGATGGGTTGACCAGCAATGCATAATGAACATTATTAATCAGTAAGGAGGAAAGAGGGGAGGAGCCCTTCAACCTAGGGGCAAGGAAAGGTCTGATAATCGACAGATATATTGGAATAGCTTCGAGACCCCCTAGGAGCTAGGGCCCCCTTTCAGGCTCTATCACCTATGGGTATAGTCAGTTTAGAGAGTCTTATAAAGAATTTCTCCTCGTCCATCTATATTAATAGGCCCAGTCAAAGAAAGGACCTAGATACCCGTCCCACACTTCTCTTCTCAGTCCAAGCCTGACTTTACTGAGCCACAATAGTTGTGAGGGAAGGGGTGAGGGGAAAGGGGGGTCCCTACCCACGCACTCATTCTTCCCACCTATTCCCTGATCTACTCTTCTCTTTTTGCATTTTAGAAACCCCCGTCACCAGAAAGTCCCAATATGTGATAGCACCAACGCCTACTAATAAGTACCAATCGCCATCGCTCATCTCACTTCATGCCATCACTGAAGAGACAAGATTAGGGAATGAATGGGATATGATATGGGGGTCCTAGAAGCAGAAAGAAATAACAAAAGAATCAGCCTCACTCATTATCGAAGCGAAAGAAGTAGATGGGGCTCACGAGCATCAAGTAATTCCTGACTCATCGATGATGAGACTGGGCGGTAGAACAGGAACAAACCAAGAAGAGAAGGCAGGAACCCACGCAGATGAAAGGCAGCCAATAAGGAATAACATGACGCAAACCTTTCCATCAAAGCAAAAAGCAGCAACTCTTTCGCCAGACTATAGACTATAAAAGAATCTTTGGTTATAGAGGAGAGGGTGCAAATACATTTCGTGCTTTTCACACAAGAGAGTGAAGCCTATTATAGAGGAGAGGGTCACTGCCAACTTGGTCCGGGCTTGCTTTAGATATTTGATTAAGGTGACATTTCTTTATGTTATTTGTACCAGTTATTATCGCGTATTATTCTACGGATGAGTGCTATTGGAGTAGTCGATTTGGCTCTGAACCTACGTGCCTTTCCTTTCCCTACCTCAAGCTACGGATGGCATGAGTGAGGATACGTCGCGATATATATATATATATATATATATATATATAGCATTGGGGAATTTGCATGGAGCGAATTTAGCCCTAATATATAGTTGGGTGCTGGCTCGCCCCTGATCTTCTTGGCGACTTCGCCATTTTATCATTCAAATAGCGGACATCCCCCTCAGTTCTCCGTCGCAGAGAGAGTAGGCCTTGTTCTTGGCTGATTATACGAGGCTCCTGTCTTCGGCTATTACTTTCCTCCAAAAAAGGAGGCGAGGGAAAGGTAGTTTACTTGCTCGATTTGCAGGAATGAATAAGGGAAAGCATTGTGCACCTAGTGCTTCTTTCTTTGTTCAAAAGATTCGAGAAATGTCAAGTCCTTGTTCAAATATAAGGGTGGTGGAACCAACCGACGATGTATGTCGTCCAAGCCTACCTCTGACTCTTTCTTCCCGACCTCGTCTAACTCCACTTTCAGGCACCCTCTGGTGGTATCCCGAGGGTTGGTGTGGCGGGAGGTAGAGGTGGGCTTGTTGGATTAGAGTACCGGGAACAGATGAAAGTCAGATATGAACTGGGTAAATTGAAATGGAAATGATATGTTTCTGTTAGCAATGTGAGCCCGAGGCAAGCCATTCCTGCAATAAATATTACTATAATAAATGATTTATCAATAAAAGTTATTGATTATGTTTCACTCCCTTTCTGATATTGAATGAATGAATGCACTATAAGGTCCCTCTGTACAATAAGGGTTATGTACCATGGCCAACTTGATAATCATACAACTGTTGATTCATTGATTGAATCATAGAGGTTGATGCTTGGATGAATATCTAAGGAGTTAGATAGAGGACTCATCAAGCATCATCACATGATTGACAAGTGATGATCTCCAGCCTGAGTAGGAGATGGCAATCCTATCTCATTAGGTTGATATCTGATCGACCTCTTGATGCAGGTCCTCTGCATGGGGAATAGTGATTCAGAGGTATCAGATTAGTTGAGTCAATGGGTTGACTTAATGAGATCGAGATAACCAAAAGACTTATGATGAATACTATCACATCATAGGCACAAATCCTCTGACCAGAGACAGATGTGTTGTTATATGTCTGAGTATGTACATTTGGCAGACCATTAGGTTGATGACCTAACCAAGGTCTATATACCGACGAGCTGGTGTGCATGTAAGGGCATATGAGTAATACGATCTCTCAAAGGGATCATACAGGTTCACTTGAGAACCGGGAGACATGAGCTCGCTCATGAGGTATTGGGACTGATCAAATTCCATGCATGGTCGTCATGCTTCAGAAGCATGACATAAATTTGAAGGTAAGATATATGCTTTGTGAAAGCACATGATCTGTACCATATCCCAAGGACCAAGATTGAGAAACTTAGTGATCAAACCATGAAGATAACAGTATAAAAGTGATCTATATCTTCAGGATGATCATGAGTCTTCCAGTATGCAGGATGTACAGGTATTGGGAATACTTGAGGGTGATTTGATCATAAACGATTGTATAACCATGACGCTTCCATTCCGAGGGAGTGATGAAACAGGTTTGGATTTTAGTGACTCCTCTCAGGAGATAAGTGACCTAATCTTAGTCCATGTACTAGACATTGATCTGAATGAGATTCAGATGCAATGAGAAGATTAGGTTTGCGGTCTTGATTTAATCAAGCATCTATGAGAGGTCCATGGGATCTGGATTTGAGATGTGATCTCAATGTCCAAGTCACTATACGTGGAACAGTACAATCGTCCTGTCCTTATCTCCAAGTATCTGAGGAGAAATAGCATTGTTCTTGAATGGTTCAAGAATAATTCCATAAGATCTAAGCATTGAGAAATTGATAATTAAATGAGATTTAATTATCATGATGTATAAGGAATTATCCAATATAATTAATGTGATTTAATTATTATGGATAAGAATAATGTAGATAGAAATATCCAATTATTCATAATATATTATAAATGTGATTTATAATGTATTAGAGAGAGCTAATTATAATTTATATTTGTTGATTAATTATTAATGTGTATTGGATAAACATTGTCTAATTAATTGAAAATGTAAATTATATTTTGTTTTGGGTTGTGAATGTGACTCACAATTTTCCAATGTCAAGATTGCAATATTCTCAAAATTTATTGTGAATTATTTTTGGTGAATAAATCCCAACAAAAGTTGTTGGAATAAATAATGGAGAAAATCAAGGAGATATGCAATCTCATGGAAATCCATTAGATTGCCCCCACTTGGAAGGTGATGGGCGGCACCCAATTCATATATGGAATTGGTGGCCGTCCACCCTATTCCTTGGAAAGGCTTGATCTCCTTTGTAATCTTCTCCTTATTTGATTGATTTAATTTTAGGATTGATGTATATTTGATTTATCAAATATATTTAATCTAAATTAAATCATAATTTGTTGGTTTTTACCAACAACAATCTTGACCATTGGATTGACATAAATCAATCTCATCCATTGATTTTATATGTCCCATGGATTGAGATCCATGGATCGTAAAACCCTATAAATAGAGAGGCATGCTATGCTCTCTAGTACATGCTATTGGTAGCGCATCTCTCTCTCTCTCTCTTTTCTCCTCACATGCCAACCCTCTCCCTCTCTCTCTTGGTGGTTGACCACCAAAACCCTAGGGGAGAATATCGTCGTCGCCTACGCCATCGCGCCGCCGCTTCGACGCTCCGTGGTTCTCTGTCTTCTTGGAGTGCTTCGCTCACGGAGGAGACGTTCGATCTCGTATGACGATATCAGGAGTTCACTGTGCTTGGATCAATTCGTTGGATTGCGAGGACAACGTGACTCATCCCCGTGCTCGCAAGCCGCTTCTCCGAAGATCGGACTTGAGACAGGAGGTCTCTTTTCGTAGAGACTCAATCAACCACACTTCAAGAGGTATTGCATTATACTTATTGTGGTTATAGATGAAACGATCTGAGAATCATTCTTGGATCATGCGGTTTCATCGCATGAAAAAATTTTTAAATTCCGCTGCACCGAACAACTAGTACGACTAGTCATTCTCCGTCGTATCCAATATGACGCTCATGCTTCCGGTGATGCGCTGGAGGATTTTTTTCCATATCCTTCAAGTGGTATCAGAGTCTTAGGTCGAAGGTTTTGGATACGATCCGCAAACCTAGTACGACTTGGGTTCGTGGAAGTCACGAAAGTTTTTTATCGCATTTGATTTTCGCACTTCTGTTTAGTGAATAAATTAGGCACTGTTTAAATTGTTTAAACATGAATTAAACAACTTGGATTATGTTTCCCATTAAATAAGGAAACCATAGGATCTGAGTTTACGTAATTTGGATTCCGTTTGCTCGAGATATGGTTGTTTTAATGAACATGTATACACTGTTACGGGAACTGCAAATCTTAACGTGATTAAAGAGTTAATTACTGTTTAGACTTGCCTCGAAATGCGTGAAATATCACTTGGGTTTTTTTCTAAATCAAATTATCAATCTATGAAAATTGGTTTTGTCTAATTTGGATTTAATATGATTGAGATATGTTAATTTTAGTAAGTAGGGGTCACTGCTGAAATTACAGTCCAATCAAGAACCATGTGATTGTCAATTTATGAAATTAATTGTTAATTTCAAGAAATAATTATGAAAAATATTTGATAAATATTGGAAGATGATTATTTCCTTAATTGACTTGGCCTCAACCAATTAATTGATTAGATATGATCTAGATCAAAATTGGAAACACAATCATCAAACTCCTTGCTTGAATAGGATTGGGAATTTGTCTAGCAAATTTCCTTATAATCAAAAATATTTTGATTATTACTATATGGTATAATTTCAGTTGAAGAACCGATGATCATCTCAAGTGCAAATTGATCTATTTGTCATTATCCTTTCTCGAGGCGGATATGGTGTCTAGTCGGAGATCGCTAGGGTAGCGGGTTGCAACGTATGTGGTCCGTCCCACTCTCGTCGGTACTGGCCATGACAGCGGGTAGGGACTTGATAATGCCGAAGAAATCAAGATGTATTTTTTAATTATTAAAATACGAATTAATACGTACTTTGAGAATAATATCATATATATATTCAAGTAAAACAATCAAGTTTGATTGATTGAATTGGATTGATAATTAATTTAGTATGATTGAATTAATTATGTCCAATTAAAATACTCTATTATGAATAGAGTTGTTGATTACCTTGGAAGAATTAATTATATGAATGTGATTCATGATAATTAATTAAATTTGAATAAGAGGTGGAGGATCGCATAAGTGACATCCATGGTCTCCCGTCAAGGCGAAGGGTTTCCGTCGCCAGGGATTGTATATAGGAGACGCCTGTATGAAGTGACAGCTCCTATATACAAGCACATCTAGATCAAACTCTTTGCTTCTCGAAAGAGTAAAGCCGTATGCGTAGTGACCCCAATATCGGATCCTCATATTATTGGGGTAATATTGGATTGTGCATAGCGAGTTCTATTCATGTTGATGGCTGGTTCAATTAATGACGGGTCAACATCACCTTAGGGGTGGTGGGCCCGGGTATTAAGACCGAATTAGGAAATGCAAGTTGTACTTGCAAGGCAGAATGTGTTCCCGCTACTCTTTATTGGAGTTGCAGTTTCTCATATTATTGGGATGTAACAAAAATAAAGAGGAGATCTCAATTCTTGCTTGAGATATAGCGATAAGTATATCTCTTACTTTGAAAGTGATTAAGGGAATGAACTTTCAAAGTTGACAATGCAAGAATAATTTGATTTGAAAACCTTAATCAAATATCTAAAATTTGAATATATGATTATATGTTCTAATATAGTGCATTCTCAATTTCAGAAAATGAAGTCCATGAAACCACTAAGCAGGCTTCTGGAGGTCAACCAGTTGACCGGACCGAATTACTCAGATTGGATCCGTAATTTGGAGCTTGTACTCTCGGTTGAGCACATAAGTTATGTGCTCTCAGAAGACAAGCATGAAAACCCTAAATCTAAGGAAGAGAAAGCATACAATGACAAGTATGATGAAGATCATGTCTTGGCTAGATGCTACATCTTGGGTTCTCTCTCCAATGTTCTTTAGAAACAACATGTGGAGATGAGTACTTGCCAGGAGATTATGCAGAATCTGAAAGATATGTTTGGTGACATTAACCGCACCCAGCGGTACAACGTTATGAAAGAACTCGTTCGCTGCAAGATGCAAGAAGGGACTTCGGTCCGTGAACATGTACTCAAAATGTTTGGGTACTTATCGGAGCTGGAGACTCTGGGGGCAACCATGGATGCAGACATGCAATCTGATTTCATTCTGCTGTTGTTGCCCAAATCTTTCAATAACTTTGTGGTGTCATTCCACATGAACAAGATGGAGTTGACAAATGTTGGGCTTATTGTTTCATTAAAGTCTACAGAAGACGTGATGAAGAAAGATGGTCCCGCTGGCAGTGCAATGGTTGCACAGGTCAGAGGGAAGCGCGGTCAAAAGCATGGTTCTCGGAAGGGCCCGACCCAGAAGAGAAAGAAGAAGGGACAAAGTGTTGGCTCATCTTCCAATGCATCCACTCTAATGGCGTCGAAGAAAACCGACATCTGTCACCACTGTAAAAAGCCGGGCACTGGAGGCGTAATTGCCCGGATTACCTAAAGTCAGTCGACAAAGGTAAAGCCCCAGCAGGTATGAAATCTAGTTTTATCATTGAAACCAGCTTTCTTGTTGGACGAGAAGGAAGTTGGGTTGTTGATTCTGATGCTTCTGTTCATGTATGCAATTCGTTACATTTGTTTCAGGAAACTAGAAAACTTGAAGAAGGGGAGATAGTCATCCAGATGGGATCTGATGCAAGTGTTGCAGCAATCGCCGTCGGGACTTGTCGGTTATCATTATCTAGTGGTAGAGTCCTAGTACTTAAAGAGTGTCTTTATGTACCTGAAGTCAGAAGGAATTTAATATCTGTATCTAAGCTAGTTAGAAGTGAATATTCGTTCCTATCTGTAATAAATTAGTCATAAATCATTATGATAAATATATTACAGATGGCATTTTGACTTCTGGAGGACTCTATGAATTGTGCATTGATAAATGTGTTATGAATGTTACAATCACTAATAAAAACCCTAAAAGATCCAGGGAGGATGAAAATCTTTCGAATGAGATTTGGCATCAAAGGCTTGGTCATTTATCTGTTGATAAGATCAATAGATTGATAAAGGATGGACCTTTAGATTTTCTACAGGTTCAATCTTTGCCTACTTGCAAGAATTGCATTCAAGGAAAAATGACCAGGATGCCTTTCCGTGACAAGGTTACAAGATGCGAAGGTATTATTGACCTAATACATATTGATGTATGCGGTCCCTTCAGTACCGCGACTCGAAATGGATATCGATATTATTTGACGTTTATTGATGACCATTCGCGATACGGGTTTGTCTTCCTATTACATCATAGATCTGAAACCTTTGAAAAGTTCAAAGAATTCAAGTCCTTGGTTGAGAACCAAACCGATAGGAAGATTAAACGAATTCGATCAGATCAAGGTGACGAGTACCTGTCAGATGAATTCAAGGAATACCTTAAAGAGAATGGAATTATTTCCAATCTCACTCTTCCTGGAACTCCCCAACTTAATGGTGTTGCTGAAAGACGCAACATGACCATCATGGATATGGTTCGTTCAATGATGAGCAAAGTACATTTACCACTTAGTTTCTGGGGATATGCAGTAGAGACTGCAATATATATCCTGAATAAGATTCCTAGCAAATATGTACCTAAGAATCCTCATGAGCTCTAGTATAGAACCAAACCTAGTGTTAATCACTTGAGGGTTTGGGGTTGCTTGGTCAATATGAAGAACGTGGAGGCAAGTAAGGTAGAATCTCGCTCTCATGAGTGTTACTTCATAGGGTATGTAAGAGATGGTATTTGATACCAACTCTATGACCCTGAGACTCAAAAGGTTTTTGTTTCTAGAGATGTGAAATTTCTGGAGAATGATTTACTTAATGGTCAAGATAAATATGAAGTAAAGGAACTCATTGAATCCCCTGAGGATTCTGAGCTTCCTAAGCCAGAAACTGAAGAGATAAATAAAGATGAAACACCCATACCTCTTCGAAGGAGTTCGAGGGTGGTTGCACCACCTGAAAGGTATGGATTCCATGTGTCAAGTGAAACTAACAATGATCCTACTTCATTTGATGAAGCACTCGCGGATCATGACATGGACAGATGGATGCTAGCAATGAAGTCAGAAATTGACTCCATGCATAAGAATGGTGTATGGACCCTAGACGATCCACCTAAAGGGGTAAAACCCATTGGGTGCAAATGGATCTTCAAGAGAAAGAGGGGACATGATGGGAAAGTAGAGACTTTCAAGGCATGGCTCGTAGCCAAGGGATACACACAGAGAGAAGGCATCGACTACGATGAGACATTCTCTCCTGTGGCTATGCTTAAATACATCAGGACATTGCTAGCTATAGCTGCATATCTTGACTACGACATCTGGTAGACGGACGTTAAGATGACTTTCCTCAATGGATACCTCGAGGAGGATATCTACATGGAGCAGCCCCAGGGCTTCATGACTGAGGATGGCAAAGTATGCAAGCTGAAGAAATCCATCTATGGGCTCAAGAAAGCTTCTCGTAGTTGGAACATCAGATTTAACGAAACCATAAAGAGTTATGATTTTGTGCAGAATCCTGATGAACCTTGTGTGTACAAGAAGCTTAGTGGGAGCACCATTGTTTTCATCGTGCTTTATGTAGATGACATCCTTATCATTGGGAATGATACAGGGATGATGACCAGTATGAAGGTTTGGTTGTCCCATACCTTTGAGATGAAAGATCTTGGAGAAGCCTCTTACATCCTGGGTCTGAAGTTGTTCAGAAACTGAGAAAAGAGGATATTATGATTGTCACAACATGGATACATTAAGAAGATTCTTGAACGATTCTGTATGGATAGTTCCAAGAAAGGATTCCTACACTTAAGACATGGTATCCACCTGTCTAAAGGAATGGCTCCTCAAACTGTTGAGGAAAAGAAAGCCATGGCTGGATGCCCTTATGCATCGGCTGTAGGAAGCTTAATGTATGCCATGATGTGCACTAGGCCAGATATCTGCCATGCAGTGGGAGTGGTAAGTCGTTACCAATCCTGCTATGGAGAACAACACTGGAATGCAGTAAAGAACATATTTAAATATCTGAGACAGACACAAGATTACATCTTGATCTATGGAGATGGTGATCCCCAAGTCTTGGGATATATAGATTCTGACTTCTAATCGGATATTGATGATCGAAAGTCGACATCAGGGTTTGTGTTCCTATTCAATGGTGGTGCTGTGAGCTGGAGAAGCAAGAAGCAGGACACTACAATAAATTCAATAATAGAAGCCGAATACATTGTCGCATCGGATGCTGCAAAGGAGGCGGTGTGGTTGCGCAATTTATGCTAGAGCTTGGCGTAGTTTCCTCTGATACTCCCATCCCGCTACTCTGTGATAATACGAAAGCCATTGTCCAAGCGAAGGAACCCAGATGGCATCAAAAGAGCAATCACGTAGAAAGGAAATACCACATCATTCGGGAGATTCAAAAGCGTGGTGACATCATCATCACCAAGGTGGCCTCTGCCGACAACGTTGTTGATCCTCTTTTTAAACCTCTGACACAGAAGGTTTTCAACTAGCATGTAATGAGTATGGGTTTAAGGATTGTTCCTGAATGGTTCTGAGGGCTAGTGGGAGATTGTTAGCAATGTGAGCCCGAGGTGAACCATTCCTGCAATAAATATTATTGTAATAAATGATTTAGAAATAAAAGTTATTGATTATGTTTCACTCCCTTTCTGATACTGAATGAATGAATGCACTATAAGGTCCCTCTGTACAATAAGGGTTATGTACCATGGCCAACTTGATAATCATACAGCTGTTGATTCATTGATTGAATCATAGAGGCTGATGCTTGGATGAATATCTAAGGAGTTAGATAGAGAACTCATCAAGCATCATCAAATGATTGACAAGTGATGATCTCCAGCCTGAGTAGGAGATGGCAATCCTATCTCATTAGGCTGATATCTGATCGACCTCTTGATGCAGGTCCTTTGCATGGGAATAGTGATTCGGAGGTATCAGATTAGTTGAGTCAATGGGTTGACTTAACAAGATCGAGATAACCAAAAGACCTATGATGAATACTGTCACATCATAGGCACACATCCTCTGACCAGAGACAGATGTGTTGCTATATGTCTGAGTATGTGCATTTGGTAGACCATTAGGTTGATGACCTAACCAAGGTCTCTACACTGGCGAGCTGGTGTGCATGTAAGGGCATATGAGTAATACGATCTCTCAAAGGGATCATACAGGTTCACTTGAGAACCGGGAGACGTGAGCTCACTCATGAGGTATTAGGACTCATCAAATTCCATGCATGGTCGTCATGCTTTAGAAGAATGACATGAATTTGAAGGTAAGATATATGCTTTTGTGAAAGCACATGATCTGTACCATATCCCAAGGACCAAGATTGAGAAACTTAGTGATCAATCCATGAAGATGATAGTATAAAAGTGATCTATATCTTCAGGATGATCATGAGTCTTCCAGTATGCAGGATGTACATGTATTGGGAATACCTGAGGGTGATTTGATTATAAACGATTTTATAACCATGACGCTTCCATTCCGAGGGAGCTATGAAACAGGTCTGGATTTTAGTGACTCCTCTCAGAAGAGAAGTGACCTAATCTTAGTCCATGTATTGGACATTGATCTGAATGAGATTCAGATGCAATGAGAAGATTAGGTTTGCGGTGTTTATTTAATCAAGCATCTATGAGAGGTCCATGGGATCTGGATTTGAGATGTGATCTCAATGTCCAAGTCATTATACGTGGAACAGTACAATCGTCCTGTCCTTATCTCCAAGTATCTGAGGAGAAATAGTATAGTTCTTTAATGGTTCAAGAATAATTCCATAAGATCTAAGCATTGAGAAATTGATAATTAAATGAGATTTAATTATCATGATGTATGAGGAACTATCCAATATAATTAAATATGATTTAATTATTATGGATAAGAATAATGTAGATAGAAATATCTAATTATTCACAATATATTATAAATGTGATTTATAATGTATTAGAGAGAGCTAATTATAATTTATATTTGTTGATTAATTATTAATGTGTATTGGATACACATTGTCTAATTAATTGAAAATGTAAATTATATTTTGTTTTGGGTTGTGAATGTGATTCATAATTTTCCAATGTCAAGATTGCAATATTCTCAAAATTAATTGTGAATTATTTTTGGTGAATAAATCCCAACAAAAGTTGTTGGAATAAAAAATGGAGAAAATCAAGGAGATATGCAATCTCATGGAAATCCATGAGATTGCCCCCACTTGGAAGGTGGTGGGCGGCACCCAATTCCTATATGGAATTGGTGGCCGTCCACCCTATTCCTTGGGGAGGTTGGATCTCCTTTGTAATCTTCTCCTTATTTGATTGATTTGATTTTAGGATTGATGTATATTTGATTTATCAAATATATTTAATCTAAATTAAATCATAAGTTGTTGATTTTTATCAACAACAATCTTGACCATTGGATTGACATAAATCAATCTCATCCATTGATTTTATATGTCCCATGGATTGAGATCCATGGATCCTAAAACCCTATAAATAGAGAGGCATGCTATACTCTCTAGTACATGCTATTGGTAGCACATCTCTCTCTCTCTCTCTCTCTCTCTCTCTCTTTTCTCCTCACACGCCAACCCTCTCCCTCTCTCTTGGTGGCCGACCACCAAAATCCTAGGGGAGAATATCGTCGTCGCCTACGCTATTGCACCGCTGCTTCGATGCTCTACGGTTCTCCGTCTTCTTGGAGTGCTACGCTCATGAAGGAGACGTTCGATCTCGTATGACGAGATCAGGAGTTCACCGTGCTTGGATCAATTCGTTGGATTGCGATGACAACACGACTCATCCCCGCGCTCGCAAGCCGCTTCTCCGAAGATCGGACTTGAGACAGGAGGTCTCTTTTTGTAGAGACTCGATCAACCACGCTTCAAGAGGTATTGCATTATACTTCTTGTGGTTATAGATGAAACGATCCGAGAATTGTTCTTGGATCATGTGGTTTCATCGCATGAAAAATTTTTAAATTCTGCTGCACCGAACAACTAGTGCGACTAGTCGTTCTCCGTCGTATCTGATACGACGCTCACGCTTCCGTGATGCGCTTGAGGATTTTTTCCATATCCTTCAGTTTCCGAGGGTTCTAAAGAATCCACTTTTTCTACATCCATATGAAATGCTAAAGTAGATCGATATTGCCCATATAATAAAAGCAGATCTTGGTCCAAAGAAGGTAGGAAGTCCGACCTGTCAGATGCTTCTTCAGCTAAATACAATATACAAGTGGGGCCCGCCCCCTGATCAAGCTATGCAAAAAAGCCCTTCTCGGTTCTGGAACTTGGTCGAAATAGGGTTCTACCGGGAAACCATAGATTTTTGAGTTTGCGTCGTTGGTTACTGGTCAAGCCACTTGAATGGAATGAGACCAGAATCTCTGGGGATCTTTCCTCGACTTTCATATAATAAGCTTGGGAAAGGCTTACTTTTATTCTCCTCATTCTTCAATTTCTTCCTCTATCTTCGATGCCCTACTTCGCATACTCCCACCTTTCGATTCCGAAAAGAAATGCGAGGAGAAGCCCACCCTCGCTGAGCCCCAAATAGATTATATAGTAGAGTCTCAGCTTGAAGCCGCATTCGAGGCAACAGATGAAGAGGAGGAAGGTCCCCCCATGAGCAGGTACAAGAAGAAGGGCGACAATCCTGATACGTGATTAATAAGGGACGTGTCACGAGACTAGCGTCACTCTCCCTCCCTATCGAACTATATATTAGGGCTCACAGGGATGCCTTATTATCGCAAATCGAGCGAAGGCTGCTACTTCTCCAGGCTCGTCGACCTCTACCTCCCGCCCCACCAATTCTAGTTCAGGAGCTAGCGAACACGATCTTGGTCTTTCTCTATCTCATCAGAGGACAGAGAGAAGAGCCAACGAGCCTACTCCCTCCCTCAAGAGGAGGCGAGTAGACGCCCTGCCTCTCCCCCAAGGGAGGCCTTTGAGTCGGAGGTCGACGACTTCTCTAGACATTCTGAGACCTCAGTCAAGACTATAAGCAGCCCACTATCAATAGCTAAGGTGGCTTTAGGTAGTCTTTCCGCTTTGCTAGGACCCTTTAAATCTCTCTCAATGTGTGCTCTTCTTACTCCCCTACGCGTTTGGCTTCGGGAAGTTCCCCCTATAGTGACGCATCTCAGACTTTTGAGAACATCAAAATATAGTAGCGAACGTTTATCTCTATTTGAATTAATGTTCGCCATCTATATAAATATGTTAGTTTAAAATGTCGAGCTTGCTCTATAAAAGTTCAGAGCTAGGTCATAAAGACAGGTTCTCAATCTGTAGCTAGCACTGGTCTAAAGGTGAAGTCGGGACTGGCATATATGAACTCTCCGGTAACGGCTGGTGTAAAAGAGTCTGATTGCTTTCTTGCAGGCGCTGTCACACCACCTTTCAAACAACCTTAAAGGCGAAACCTAATACTGCTAATCGTGATAGAATTCTCCTGTGCTAGCACTATTAATTGAAGGCCTAACGACGATACTAAGTCTTCGGATATCCTGCTCAGCAGAGCTTTACCCGACTCCAATTCTTCGAGTTGATCTGGACTAGAAGATTATAGAGAAGTCAAAAAACTAATGCGTCGAGGCACCTTTTTGATAAGAGTAAATTGCCCATTCAAGCTTTCAAAGAGCGGGGGAGTTCTAGGATTCTTCCTACCCTTGGTAAGTAGGCTAGCAGCAATCAAGAGCTTTTCACCATGTATCGTCTGGTCTGGGGATTGACATTAGGGCTATGGCTATTGCGCTTAAAAAGTATACTTCAAAGTCACTTCCATAGTGGCTTTGCCCTAATATATAATCTTACGAGCAGATATGGCATCCAATGACACACCCGTCTTTAAAGCTCGCCCCGGATATATAATACGAGTTGGCCTCGTAGCTAGGCTTGAGACTCGCAGGTCTCCGAGAGTAGGCTTCTTTCCCATATCATTGCGATAATCAGACTCGTATATATATTCTCTGACGGCTTTTTCGGATATCGGAGTTCTCTTCGCTATGTTCTTACCCATGCCGAGTCCTATGGTAGATGTAGTATGGAAGCTTCTTTTCTTGCGTCGTCGTGGGAAGGATTCTCCTCTCCTGGGTCCCCAATCGGGAGTTTGAGTAAGTACATCGATGTAGCTCTCGTCATGTATGGTGCAGGTGAAGTAGTAGGATGAAGAAAGCTTCTTCCCCTGCTGCTCTTGACTGCTCGCCGTCGCCATTATCTGACTTTTCTCAAGCTGCTTTATCCTGGCGCTCTCGCTTGATCTTCACGTCTATCTAACAGGCGCAGATAGGATTTTTGAAGGGTTCATGGAATTGTTGTCCCTGACGGATGACCTGCTTGGCCTTTCACCCTGACATCTATTGCCTACGTTGACCTTGGCTTCCCCACTATTTTCGACTCCTTCTACATGCTCCGGTCCTTGCTGCACTTCACTATACTATCTGCTTCGTCCAGCTTGCTTGAATCAACTACCAAACTAACTTTCTTTCTTAACTCATTTCTGTCTTTCACCACCTGCCTCTCTTCTCTTCAAGACTTGGCTGAGACTCCCTGGGTCTATGCTTCTGAACCTCAAATCAAAACTATATAAAAGAACTTCACTAGGTTAGGTCTCGCATCGCTTATCCGCTCTACTTTGCTCATGCATTTCCAGTGCAATAAGTCAATCAGACCGCATTTAGTCTTCCCTACGAGCAGTTCATTCAAAGAAGGCATCAGTCTATCCTAGGTCTAGTCCTCTTGCTTGCCTCGATCCTTGACCATCGATCCACCCTACTTTGATATGTGGAAAAAGAACTCAATTTCCCTCTTCTCAAAATATTGAGTTTCTAGTTCTAGTTCGCCCGAAAAAGAATAGTGAGTGCCCTAGAGAAATTGGCGACCCGAAACTATTAGAACCGGAGAGGCGGAAAGAGATCAAAAAAGCCTCTCGATAGGAGGCATCAGGGAAAATCCATCAGACTCTTTCTCTCTGAGTAGCTGTTCAGCTGCCCTTGCTTTCCTAGCTTCTTCCAACCAAACAAAGGAGAGATCTCAGTAGTGAAAGGCTAGTCCGCACATCGAGGAGGTTCACGTTCTGGGGGGTCTCGAACTCGACGACCGAAGGGCAAAAGACAGAGGCTAGCCTAGAATTAGAACTCTGTTTTTTTATAGGCTGAGAAGATCCGTGAGGAAGGTTCAGACGAGTAGGAAAGAGACTGTGCTCTGATCCTCAATCTCTCAAAAGTCAGGGATGACCCTCGAAACTATAAGAAGTTGATATTGGTCTAGCCAGTCTGTTTGTCAAGTCTAGCCTCGCTATCACCGTTTACTCGTTGTGGAGGGAAGGAGCGAACAACGAACGAAAGTGAGGAAGGACTCGTTGCCTCACGACTTATAGCTAAAAAGTGAATTAGAATATATATTAGTCACGTTCTTGCTCGCTTCGTGTTATTTATTACCGGAGCTCCTCTTCACATTTGATGATGCAATTATGTACTCTCCTTCCTGTCTGGGCCTATTAATATTAATATAAAAGAAGTCATCAAGTTGCAGCCCAGAGATGCCGACTTCCCCAGATATATAGAGATATAAGGAAAGGGAAGAAGGAAGTCATTTCATTAGTGGCTATAGGTATGAGGCGGTGGCCAGTGATTGATCCAGTGCTGTCCCGGGCTATGGATATTCAGTCATGTTAGAAAGGAGAAAAGCCATAGGCCTTATAGATAAGGGCAGTCTTCCTCTATTAAGATTATATAGAAAGAAAGAAGTGAGTGCGCTTCAAATTAAATAAGATCACATATAAAGGAATCCCCCTAGTCTTGCAGCTCACCCCTCTCTCCCGCTTCACTCTGGAGCGATAGCGAGCACTCACTCTCATGCCAAATATCTATATCCATGGCATTTTTTATTTAATATCAATGGCTTGCACGATAAGAGCGAGGAGGAAAGTAGGCTCCATCCTTCTAAAGAAAGTGGAAAGCTCCTGACAAGGACCGGGCAGTAGTCTCCAATAATCAGCCAGCTGCCTATAAATAAGTACCCGGGAGAGATTTGACATGGATCTTGCCCAGTCTACGGACTATAAGCAAGCACCAGGGGTAGATGTTGACACTCGACTTTGAAATATATGTGCTTGGGGGAAGGCATAGTATAGACTTTGGGGCTGAACTCGAGCACTAAAAGACATCATCTGTCTACGAGGCCTTCACTCACAAACAAGCTAGCTCCCAACAAAGGGAATGATTTGACATAATTCCGCTCTGACTCTATGAATGGAGTGGGAATCCTCGGAGGGGAAGGAAGAAGAACTTTTAATCTTCTTTAATCAGATCAAAAGGAATGTTTGAGCTTGTTGGTCATATCTACCATGGCCGGTATCTCTGGTCACCAATGTTCCGATCCTTGATTCTATTCCACCTCATTATCCACCTGTTTGATATAGTTTCGGGGTCAACTTCGTCCTATAACTCAACCAGCTCCCTAGAATCCTTTGGCATTGAACTCTCTGGCCCCTGTCTGAAGTCAAATGCTGGATGACATACTGTCAGATTACTCTCATGGGTTCCTCCCTTGCCGCGGTACTCATTCTCTTCTGTCCCGGGTGGTGGAGGCCTTTATGGGTTCAAAGTGATATTGTTATAAATGTTGTCGAAAATCTTGTACTTATGTATTCTATATATTAGCCTTAAGGAAGATATTTCAAGTAGAGAGAACCCGGGGAATGAGCGCTTGGTCTTGAGGCTCATTCCTATCTACCCCCTATTGATGATCGTAATGGAAATGAGTATACTTTGAGCAATCCCCACTCCTGATGAACTTGTACAAAGACTGCTGTCGAGAAAAAGCCTACCTCACCTTCTTTATTAATTAAGGAAGTCGTCGGGCGATCCGTTTAGTTTAATATAATAGTCCCCTTGCCAGTGCGCCTGCGGGAATTCCGCCTACCTTTCCCCTCCCTGGCATCCTTACTTAGCTTCCCCGTCTGCTTTCCCCCTACGTCACCAGGAACCCAAAGCTTAGTCGTGAACCCTCCCCTGAAGTTCTTTATAAGGATAATGATTTCCTCCCTTTTCCTATAATTATAGTCGAACTGCTTGATCCGCTCGATCCTGAGACTGACTTTTCTAACCCCACCCTCTCGCACTAGTTTTCCCACGGTGCGGGTCTGAGGTTCACTTTCAATGATAGTATACCCTAAAGCAAGCCTCAAGACCAGCGACAACTTTTCGAGATGGGGCCTTTTTATGAAATCCAAAGTCAGGCGTGGTTGCAATCGCCTTCAAAGTCACAATGAGCCTCATCCCGGGTTAATTAGTTGCAGTGTTATGTTTGAAAAACCTTATCCAACTCCTTCTTTGAGTACTGATGAATCTATGATTCATCACTCTAAAAGTTAAAAATAGAGTCTTGTTCCCAAGTAAAGAGAGGCGTATTTTCCCTTATAATGCATAAATAGCATTTGTTCATGCATTCATAATACCTGCATCTTAGCACTCCATTTGCATTTAAATAAGAATCCAAAATCCCTTGTAAAATATCCACTTATCAAAATAACCTCTTCCTTATAATATGTACTTCCTAGTTAATAATATAGGGAAGAAAGCCAGAAATCCCCCTTGTAAAATAGCCAATAAAACCCTAGAACCCCTGGAGCATAAAATACCCATAGCTCCCTCATACAAACTCCAAAATAGGTCTACTCACTGTTAGAATAATACACATTAAAAGACCTTTAAAATGAGACTAATTTCATCCAATTTGGAGCTCGTATGAAAAAGTTGGGTTTTGAGCCTCTTTGTATACTACTTGTATGTATATTTGTATCATTGTATTTTTTGTATCAGATTTGATCTCATCTCCATCTTTGATCAACATTAAACTTGTAGATCTCATCCAGATCTACAACTTTCATGTTTTGAATTTTTCCAAATTCGGCCCCCTCTTCTCTCTACCCTCATTTATTTGTCCAGTCAATCACAGCAGGCCACGTGGCGCCATCTGGTTGCGCCACGCGGCCCGCCCCCTTTAACCTAACCGCTCGCGCCCACAACCATTGGATCTTCTTCCAGATCCAATAGCCACACCGCCTCCACGTACGCCTTTCATCTCAACCTCCAGATCAAGTCCCCTGCTTCATCTGACCCGCTCATTAGCGCCTCGCCCACAGCGCGACACGCGTCGCACGCTACGCCATCAGATCACACCTCAGCCCTTCCATCTGAGCCGTTAGCTCCCCAGGAATCTCAACCGCCCGATCAAACTCCCACGCTGATCGCATCCGTCCGCTCGCGCCTTGCCCCCGTTGCGCCACGTGGTTGCTCCATGACCCTCAGATCGCTTCGCCCAGATCTAATCTTAATCCTCCATTCTGCCTTGATCACCACCGTTGGATCACAAGATCCAACGGTGGAGACTTCGTCTCCCACCTCCAGTGCCCCTCTCTCCCACCTTCTCCGCCTTGCGGGAGGGGCAGCCCCTTCCTATTCTCAGCTGCACCTCAGCTGCTCTCGCCGACCACCATCGCTCCCACGTTCACCCCCACTCTTCCCTCATCTTCGCCGGCTACCCCACTCACCACCACTTCCACCAGCGACGCCCCACTTAAAGAATATGGTATAATCCTCAAGCGCATCACGGAAGCGTGAGCGTCGTATCGAATACGACGAGGAGCGACTAGTCACACTAGTTGCTCGATGCAGCGGAATTTTAAAAAAATTTCTTACGACGAAACCACATGATCCAAGAACACTTCTCGAATCGTCTCGTCTAAGCCACAAATAAGTAATAGGATTACCTCTTGAAGCGTGGTTGCGATCAAGTCTCTAAACGAAGAGACCTCTGTCTCAAGTCCGATTCGACGGAGGAGACGCTTGCGAGCACGGGGATGAACCACGTGCTTCTCGCAATCCATGTTGATGATCCAAGCGACGGATCTCCTGATCTCGACACACGAGATCCGATGTCTTCTTCACGAGCGAGGCGCACCGAAGGAGACGGAGATCCACGAGCAGACGATCGGGCAGCATAACGACGACGCTGCGGCGATGAAGACTCTCTCCATGACATCCATGGTGGACGGCCATGAGAGGGAGAGGGAGGGCTGACGTCTAGAGAAAAAGAGAGAGAGAGAGAGATGCTTCTTAAGCATTGTGTGTGTATTAGAGAGCATGGTATGCCTCTCTATTTATAGGGTTTTGGGATCCATGGATCTCAATCCATGGGACATATAAAATCAATGGATGAGGTTGATTTATGTCAATCCAATGGTCAAGATTGTTGTTGGTAAAAACCAACAACTTGTAATTTAATTTAGATTAAAATATATTTGACAAATCAAATACAAATCAATCCCAAATTAAACCAATAAATAAGGAGAGAATATACATGGAGATTACATTTCCATGTACATTCCATGTGGGGGCAATCTCATGGAAATCCATGAGATTGCATGCTTCCTTGATTTTCTCCATTATTTATTTCCAACAACTTTTGTTGGTTATTTATTCATCACAAAATAATTCACAATTATATTTGAGAATATTGCAATCTTGCCATGGAAAAAATGTGAATCATATTCACAACCCAAAACAACATATAATTTACATTGTCAATTAATTACACAATGTGTATCCAATACACATAATAATTAATCAACAAATATAAATTATAATTAGCTCTCTCTAATACATTATAAATCATATTTATAAAATATTTTGAATAATTGGATATTGCTATCCACATTATTCTCATCCATGATAATTAAATCATATTTAAACATCTTGGATCTCTTTTTCTCATATGTTCAAATAATATGAATCACATTCACATTATTCTCATCTTTGATAATTAAACCATATTCAATTATCTTAGATAACTCTCTTTATAATATGAATCAAATTCATATTAATCATGATAATTAAATCACATTTAATTATCTATTTTCTCAATGCTCGGATACATATATCAACAATAGAATTATCCATGAACTCTTTCAAGGATAATACACTTTCTCCACGAATACTTGGAGATAAGGACAGGGTGATTGTATTGTTCTACGTATAGTGACATGGATATTGAGATCACATCTCAAATCCAGATCTCGGGCCTTCCATAGATGCTTGATTAAATCAAGACCGCAAATCTAATCTTCTCATTGAATCTGAATCACATTCAGATTAATGTCCAACATTTGGACTAAGATCAGATTACTTCTCTACTGAGAGGAGTCACTAAAATCCAGACCCGTTTCATCACTCCCTAGGAATGGAAGCGTCATGGTTATACAATCGTTTATGATCACATCACCCTCAGGTATTCCCAATACCTGTACATCCTGCATACTGGAAGACTCAGAATAAACCCGAAGTATTAGATCAACTTTATACTGTCTACTTCAGGGTTTTATCAGTAAGTTTATCATTCGATCATTGGGAGTCGGTATCGATAATATACTTTCCAAAAGCATATATCATACCTAGGTCTTGATCATATACTTTCCAAAAGTATATATCAAACCTACAAATTCAGTCAAGCTTCCAAAGCGAGACGACCATGCACATGGAATTTGATTCTTCCCAATATCTCATGAGTGAGCTCATGTCTTCCGGTTCAATAACTGAACCTGTATGATCCCTTTGAGAGATCGTATTACTCATATGCCCTTATATGCACACCAGCACACCGGTGTATAAACCTTGATTAGGTCATCAACCTATTAGTCTGCCAAATGTACATACTCAGACATATAGTAATACATCTGTCTCCGGTCAGAGGATGTGTGCCTATATCATGACAGCTTTTGATATAGGACTTAGGTTATCTCGATCTCTTTAAGTCAACTCTTTGACCTAACTCGTCTGACACCTCCGAATCTCTATTCCTATGTAGAGGACCTGCATCAAGAGGTCGGTCAGATATCAACCTAAATGAGATAGGATTGTCATCTCCTACTCAGGCTGGAGATCATCTCTTAATAATCATTTGACGGTGCTTGATGAGTCCTCAATCTAACTCATTAGATATTCATCTAAGCACCAGCCTCTATGGTTCAATAATTGAATCAACAGTTGTATGATTATTAAGATGGCCATGGTACATAACCCTAATTGTACTAAGGGACCTATTATGCAAATTATGTACTCTTTATTTCAGATTAAGGAGTGAATTGCAATAATATTTATTGCATAAAGGCTTGTCGTGGGCTCGCATGTCCAACAATCTCCCACTAGACCAAAGAGCCATTAATGGGCTAATCTTATAAACCCACACTCATGTGACAATCATAGGATATTTAGAAAATAGCTAGGTAAGCTGATCAGTCACTCTGTTCCCAAGAGACTACGCCAAGTCCTTTTACGGCACTTGCATATCTCCTAGTAACAGTGCTTGCATCCAATGCGAATGTTGCATCCTATACAACCAATACTCAATTTTGTCGGTTATAGTGTCATTGACACTACATCTTATTAATTATCATAACCAATATTCCCATAATCCTTTTAGAATGCCTTCATTCCTAGAGATCTCTATCTCCTAAGGTATCTGCAGTCAAGACCCTTATAGATCACTATCTACGAGATCTTAAACTTTTGAAGATAAGACTTTGAGATTACTATCTCTAAGTTTATCATCTTTGAAGATATTATTATTACTGCAATCAAGTGTTTTATCTCCATAGCAGGATTAGTAACAGTTTACTACTCCCACTGCGTGGCAGACATCTGGCTCTTGTACACATCTAGCATATACCCAGCTTCTCATAACTGATGCATAAGTGCAAGCAGTTCTGGCATTCACTTCCTCAACTCTTTGAGGTGCTATCCCTTTAGACAAGTCACTACCACATCTTAAGGGAAGGAAGCCTTTCTTAAAATTTTCCAGAAAATGGAATAAGTCCAAGGTGTATTACTAATGTGACGATCCCAATACCCTCTTCTCTTTGCTTCTGAACGACTTCAGATTTAAGATCTAAGAGGTATCATTGAGATCGTATCTCAAAGTATGGAACAACCAAATTTTAAAACACTTATTATTTATTCTTATATCATTCTAAATGATTAGAATAATATCTACATTTAGCACGATGAACACAATGGCACTCCCACTAAGCTTTACATGGTTCATCAAGATTCTATCTGAAATCATAACATTTACAATTTCATCAAATCTTATGTTCCAGATACAAGAAGCTTATTTGAGTCCAAAAATGGAGTTCTTTGGCTTGCACACCTTGCTTTCATCAACCATGAAGCCCTGGGGCTACTTCATATGAATATCCTCAGAGAGGTATTCATAGAGGAATGCAATCTTGACTCACATCATGAAGATGTCATAGTCAAGTTGTGTAGCTATAGTTAGCAATATTCTGATGAGTTAAAGCAAGGTCACTGGAGAGCAAGTCTCATCGTAAGCGATGTATTCTCTTCGGTGTGTAGCTCATGGCTACGAACTGTGTTTTGAAGGTCTCTACCTTCTCATCAGGTTCCCTATTTCTCTTGAAGATCCTATTACATCTTAATGGGTCTGACCCATATAGGTGGATCCTCGAGGGTCCATATACAACACTTGTATATGAAGTCTACAATTAGACTTTTATTGCCAACATCCATCTTTCCATGTCATGATCCTCAGGAGCTTCATCACATGAAGTCCGATCATTTTCAGATGGAATACATCCTCAAACTTATTTGAAGAAGTATTAGTGTTTCATCTTCAATTATTCTTTTAGTTTCCGATTCCAGGAGCCTCATTATCTTCTCAAGACTAAATGAGTTCCTTTATTTCATTTTCATCTTGGTTCTCAAGAGAGTCATCCTACAAGAATCATATTCTCAAAGATGAGATCTTTTAAGAATCTCAAGGTCATAAAGTAGGTATCCAATACCATCCTTTATTTTCCTAATGAAGTAGCACTCTTTGGTGCTAGATTCCAGCTTACTAGCTTGGAACCTTATTAAATATGTATAATGTAGTCTCTACCACATATACATATACCTGGAAACTAAGAGATAATTATGCTAAGATTAATCATTGATCAAATCATGTTACACATGATTAATTGCATCTCCTTACAACTCTATTGAGTTAAGGTTCATTAGGAGGGGTGAGATAGGAATGATATTCACATCTCTATAAGGTATTCCTTGAATTCATCTAATAGGTACAAGCTGCCCTGGTTAGATCAAATTCTTTTCATCTTCCTTCAACCTTTGGTTCTAAACCAAAATTGTGAAATCTTTGAACATTTCAAGGTTTTCTAAGTGAAGAGAAGAAATCTCATATCACAAATAATCATTAATAGATATCACATATCCATAATGTTTACTCTGATATAGATGATTCACATACATCAATATGTATGAGATCTTGAATACCTTGACATTTTTCACCATTCCAAGGAAGGGTGTATTGGACATTTCTACTTTTGAATACAATATTCACAAGTATGTAAGATTTGAACATTTAGACAATCTAAAGGTTCATCTCTTATCAGTCTATTGATCATATCAATAGATAAATGTCCAAAACATGATGCCAGATCATTGTCAAATGATCTTCGTCCTCCTATTGATCTTTAAAGGTTTAATTTTCAGTATTAGAAATCTTAATGAACCATTCATTAATTTCTGATTTTATGGAGTCCGCTAGATGTTAGATTACTATCTGAAATATATATCCATCATAAGTCTTTATGATAGATAAATTTCAGAATTCATGTTTATCTCCAACATTTAGAAATAAACAATAATGTATTCTAATATCTGGATCATAGAGACATTCTCTATGACTAAGGGCTCCCACTGAAATTGAGAAGTCTATCAATCTAATAGAGATTGTTGCAACAATTGCATCAATATCCATGTAGAAGACTATAAACCTTAAGATCAAATTTTCTAGTCTTCTAAAACATATGCAACCCATTGCAAGTGTTGTTAGAAGATTGAGATACAATTATAAGACTTTATATTATTCAATAAGCAAGTCAATATCAATGATCTATGTAGATTATACTGATGCTCCATCTGAGTCCTTTTCTGAGGATTCTAGACAGACTTGATAGTCATACTATCAACACATCAACTTATTGCAATATTGGCATTCATCCAACTCTTTGGATGGAAGTCACAGAAGTACAATCAACTCTTTGACTATACTTCTTACTTGGGTCCAACCCATGCTTCCACTGCGCTCCCTTTATCTCTAAGCAACCATTTCTCAAGACTAAAGGATCTCTCATGTTAAATTCAAAAAGAATTCAAAATAATAGTATTTCAACACTTATATATGCTTCATTACATTCATACAATATGAATATTATGAAGCTTCATGAATGACTAGAGTAAAGATAGTAGAATGATGACACTCATCACCTACATCCATCTAAACTCTTAAAACATTGGTTCAGGTAGGTATTCAAATGTTTTGAATACATCATCTCTTACGGAGCCACCATTCTGCATGATGCAGAGAACCATGTCATTCATGATTAAATGTTGAGAGCACATATGTATGCCAGAATATCTTTATTGATTTTATAAGGATTAGTTTGGCAATTGCGATCATCATCAACATGTCACTTCCAAAGCACATTTGATGATATCAAGACTATAGAAACATACAAACCCTAGGTTTGAAGTCCTACTATCTATTTAATTGTCATTCCTCATTATTATGAGGAAACTTGCATGCTGCAACCACATAATTATGTGTCCAACTGCAAGTACAATATCTGGATCATGAGTCCAATCCATGATATTTTACTGGTTATTATTGAGTATAGAATTGAGTGGGTTTAATGAAGGATTATCTGAAATAAGAAATTTGCATGAGTGTATATATTTATATATATATATATATATACATATTATACTTTGATTTAGGAGTTTTTATATCAAAGTTGTCTTGCCTTGTCAATAATGAAAGTTCATTCCCTTAATCACTTTCAATGTAAGAGATATACTTACCATTATATCTCAGCAAGATCTGGGATCTCCTCTTTATCTTTGTTACATCCCAATAATATGAGAAACTGCAACTCCAATAAAGAGAAGCGGGAACACATTCCGCCTTGCAAGTCCAACTTGCATTTCCCAATTCGGTCTTTAACACCCGGGCCCACCACCCCTAAGGTGATGTTGACCTGTCGTTAATTGAACCAACCGTCAACAGGAATAGAACTCGCTATGCGCAATCCAATATCGCCCCAATAATATGAGGATCCGGTATTGGGGTCACTACGCATACGGCTTCACTCTTTCGAGAAGCAAAGAGTCTGATCCAGATGTGCTTGTATATAGGAGCTGTCACTACGTACAGGCGTCTCCTATATACAATCCCTGGCGACGGAAACCCTTCGCCTTGACGGGAGACCATGGATGTCACTTATGTGATCCTCCACCTCTTATTCAAATTTAATTAATTAGTATGAATCACATTCATATAATTAATTCTTCCAAGGGAATTATTAACTCTAATCAAATTTGAGTATAATTGGACATAATCAATTCAATCATATTAAATTAATTATCAATCCAATTCAATCAATCAAACTCGATTTTTATGCTTGAATATATACAATATTATTCTCAAAGTACGCATTAATCCGTATTTTAATAATTAGAAAAATACAACTTAATCCCTCGGACATTATCCCGGCCCTACCCGCTGTCATGGCCAGTACCGGCGGGAGTGGGACGGACCGCATACGTTGCAACCCGCTACCCCATCGATCCCCGACTAGACACCATATCCGCCTCGGGAAAGGATAATGCCAAATTGATTAATTTGTACTTGAGATGATCATCGGTTCTTCAACCGAAATTATACCATATAGTAATAAAAAAATTTTTGATTATAAGGAAATTTGCTAGACAAATTCCCAATCCTATTCAAGCAAGGAGTTTGTTGATTGTGTTTCCAATTATGATCTAGATCAAATCTAATCAATTAATTGGTTGAGGCCAAGTCAATTAAGGAAATAATCATCTTCCATTATTTCTCGAATATTTTCCATAATTATTTCATGAAATTAACAATTAATTTCATTAACTGACAATCACATGGTTCTTGATTAGGAAAGCAATTTCAGCAGTGACCCCTACTTACTAAAATTAGCATATCTCTATCAATTTAAATCCAAATTAAGCAAAGTACCATAGTTTTCTAACTTGATTTACAACAGAACCTATGTGATTTGCACGCATTTCGAGGCGTGTCTAAACAGTAATCAACTCCTTAATTACGTTAAGATTCGCAGTTCCCGTAACAGTGAATACATGTTCATTAAAACAACCATATCTTGAGCATACGAAATCCGATTTACGCAAACTCAGATCCTATGGTTTCCTTATTTAATGGGGAAAAAATCCAAGTGCTATTTTCGTGTTTAAACAATTTAAACAGGACTGAAAAAATACACTAAACAGATCTGCGAAATCAAATGCGATAAAAACATTCGCGACCTTAACGAACCCAAGTCGTCCTCGGTTAGCGAATCATATTCGAAACCGTCAACCTGGGGCTCTGATACCACTTGAAGGATATGGTATAATCTTCAAGTGCATCACGGAAGTGTGAGCGTCGTATTGAATACGACGAGGAGCGACTAGTCGTACTAGTTGCTCGATGCAGCGGAATTTTAAAAAAAATTCTTACGACGAAACCACATGATCCAAGAACACTTCTCGGATCGTCTCGTCTAAGCCATAAATAAGTAATAGTATTACCTCTTGAAGCGTGGTTGCGATCAAGTCTCTAAACGAAGAGACCTCCTGTCTCAAGTCCGATCCGACGGAGGAGACGCTTGCGAGCGCGGGGATGAACCGCGTGCTTCTCGCAATCCATGTTGATGATTCAAGCGGCGGATCTCCTGATCTCGACACACGAGATCCGATGTCTTCTTCACGAGTGAGGCGCACCGAAGGAGACGGAGATCCACAAGCAGACGATCGGGCAGCATAACGATGACGCTGCAGCGATGAAGACTCTCTCCATGGCATCCATGGTAGACGGCCATGAGAGGAAGAGGGAGGGCTGACATCTAGAGAAAAAGAGAGAGAGAGATTCTTCTTAAGCATTGTGTGTGTATTAGAGAGCATGGTATGCCTCTCTATTTATAGGATTTTGGGATCCATGGATCTCAATCCATGGGACATATAAAATCAATGGATGAGATTGATTTATGTCAATCCAATGGTCAAGATTGTTGTTGGTAAAAACCAACAACTTGTAATTTAATTTAGATTAAAATATATTTGACAAAATCAAATACAAATCAATCCCAAATTAAACCAATAAATAAGGAGAGAATATACATGGAGATTACATTTCCATGTACATTCCATGTGGGGGCAATCTCATGGAAATCCATGAGATTGCATGCTTCCTTGATTTTCTCCATTATTTATTTCCAACAACTTTTGTTGGATATTTATTCATCAAAAATAATTAACAATTATATTTGAGAATATTGCAATCTTGCCATAGAAAAATTGTGAATCATATTCACAACCCAAAACAACATATAATTTACATTGTCAATTAATTACAGAATGTGTATCCAATACACATAATAATTAATCAACAAATATAAATTATAATTAGCTCTCTCTAATACATTATAAATCATATTTATAATATATTATGAATAATTGGATATTTCTATCCACATTATTCTCATCCATGATAATTAAATCATATTTAAACATCTTGGATCTCTTTTTCTCATATGTTCAAATAATATGAATCACATTCACATTATTCTCATCTTTGATAATTAAATCATATTCAATTATCTCAGATAACTCTCTTTATAATATGAATCAAATTCATATTAATCATGATAATTAAATCACATTTAATTATCTATTTTCTCAATGCTCGGTTACATATATCAACAATAGAATTATCCATGAACTCTTTCAAGGATAATGCACTTTCTCCGCGAATACTTGGAGATAAGGACATGGCGATTGTATTGTTCCACGTATAGTGACATGGACATTGAGATCACATCTCAAATCCAGATCTCGGGCCTCCCATAGATGCTTGATTAAATCAAGACCGCAAATCTAATCTTCTCATTGAATTTGAATCACATTCAGATTAATGTCCAACATTTGGACTAAGATCAGATTACTTCTCTACTGAGAGGAGTCACTAAAATCCAGACCCGTTTCATCACTCCCTAGGAATGGAAGCGTCATGGTTATACAATCGTTAATGATCACATCACCCTCAGGTATTCCCAATACCTATACATCCTGCATACTGAAAGACTCAGAATAAACCTGAAGTATTAGATCAACTTTATACTGTCTACTTCAGGGTTTTATCAGTAAGTTTCTCATTCGATCATTGGGAGTCGGTATCGATCATATACTTTCCAAAAGCATATATCATACCTAGGTCTTGATCATATACTTTCCAAAAGTATATATCAAACCTACAAATTCAGTCAAGCTTCCAAAGCGAGACGACCATGCGCATGGAATTTAATTCTTCCCAATATCTCATGAGTGAGCTCATGTCTTCCGGTTCAGTAACTAAACCTGTATGATCCCTTTGAGAGATCGTATTACTCATATGCCCCTTATATGCACACCAGCGCGCCGGTGTATAGACCTTGATTAGGTCATCAACCTATTGGTCTGCCAAATATACATACTCTGACATATAGTAACACATCTGTCTCCGGTCAGAGGATGTGTGCCCATATCATGACAGCTTATGATATAGGACTTAGGTTATCTCGATCTCGTTAAGTCAACTCTTTGACCTAACTCATCTGACACCTCCGAATCTCTATTCCTATGCAGAGGACCTGCATCAAGAGGTCGGTCAGATATCAACCTAAATGAGATAGGATTGCCATCTCCTACTCAGGCTGGAGATCATCTCTTAATAATCATTTAACGGTGCTTGATGAGTCCTCAATCTAACTCATTAGATATTCATCTAAGCACCAGCCTCTATGGTTCAATAATTGAATCAACAGCTGTATGATTATTAAGATGGCCATGGTACATAACCCTAATTGTACTAAGGGACCTATTATGCAAATTATGTACTCTTTATTTCAGATTAAGGAGTGAATTGCAATAATATTTATTGCATAATGGCTCGCCGTGAGCTCGCATGTCCAACACCACTTCCTCCATGAACCTCGCTCCATCACCAGCCCGACCGAGACCTCCAACCTATAAATACTCAACCTCCGGCCGATTTCATACCCATCCGCCACCCTTGAGAGATACCCCGAGCTCGGAGCATCCAATTAGTGATAGTAGGTGCACGAATCCTTGAGCGAAGACGGTTGTCTTCTCCGGTGAGATCCTCGACCCACCGCCGTGTCGCAGCCACTCCTCCGAGCCGTTGCTTGAGCTCAGGGACTTACCGCCCCTTCGAGCGACGATCTGGACCTCGATCTCGAGCTCCACACCCCAGGTAAACTCCTCCATCTCCATTTGATTTTTGTATTGATTTTTCCTTTATTTCTCCGATTTTATTCGAGCTTCCTCTTCATCTTCCTGCCTCGCTTCCACTTCGCCGAGCTCCGCGACGGAGCTCTCATCCTCGCGGACCCCTTCACGCCCTCAGACACTGCACTTCGCTCTCCACCATCTCCAGCTCTGCCACTTGGCCGGAGCACCACCGCTAGACCATTTCCGATCCGCCTTAGGCCTCGCTGTCCACCCCCACGTCTCCACAAGTGCACCACGAGCCTCGGCTATTCTTCTAACATCTGCAGGTACCTATCTTGTGCATTGGCCGGAACTTCACCGAAGTCATCCTCGAGCTTCGTCGTCAGCGAGCTCCGACGGCCCTCTCCAGATCTTGAGACCACCAGCACATTCGATGCATCGCCGCGCTTCCTCTGGAATACCTCCGAGACCTCGGAGAGCGTCACCAACACCTGGAGGGACGGGCGGAGCCAAGGCATTGTCACCGGAGCCCCGCCATCTCCTCTGCAGGCGGCGGAGGTCCGTTGAAGAAGAAGGCCTAGATATCGTTCGATCATCTAATCGAACGGTCCTTAGCTCGCCACGTCAGCGACATCTGGAGCATCACGTCAGCCGTAGGATCATCAGAGATCCCACGAATAGGAGCGAGCCATGTCACCACGATCGGAGCAGCAGACGACCGTATGATCATCATTGATCCTACGCTCAGGAGTCCGCCACGTCTTCAGCATCAACCATCCGTTGGATCGATCCTCTGATCCAGCGGCCGACAGTCAGTCACGTCACCATCATCCGCGGTTCTCAGGCGCCGTTGGATCTATCCAGATCTGACGGCCTCCTAGCGCGCCACGCGTCTCCTTCCAGCAGCCGTTGGATCACTCTTGATCCAATGGTCGTCAGCACACCACGTGGAGGAGTCCGAGCCTCTTCTCCGACCCTAGGCTCGGACTACCCGAGGCTACACCGAGCCTCACTCCAGACCTCCAGGAGCACCCGAGCCGAGCCCCGAGCCTCCTAAGCCGCCCGAGCCTAGGCCGGCCACGTGAGGATCACATGCGGCTTGGGTATTTTGCACAGAGGCCCTCGGGACTTTTTGTAATTACAAAAAGGTCCCTGTGAAGTAGACCCCACGTGAGGAGCACGTGCCTGTGGAGAAATTGCATATCAGTCCCCAGCATTATAGGTAATTGCATTTAAGTCCCTGTTAGCATATTCCTTTTATGTAATTTTATTTTCTTGTATTGCAAATACACCCTGTCTTTGCACGCATCCCTAGGTCCCATTTTGCATCATTTTTGAATTCTAAAAGTTGCATATTGTTGAGTAACTTGTCCTCCATCTATTGTGCCACTTGTCACATTTTTGTAAGTGCAGTAGATTTTTAAATGAATTAATTGGTTGATTTGTGTAATATTTTGCCCAGTGAGACCTTTTAAAATATAATTAATTTTTTGTGACTCCAAAAATTCTCAAAAATTCGTAGTAGCTCTAGGATAGTGAACTCAACCTTGCATAAAAAATTCATGTCATTTGCACACATATCGAGGCCTGAATAAATTCCTTAGTGATTTTCTTATTTTAATTTTAATAAATTCATTTCACATTGAAATTAAGGTTTGTCAATTTTCCTAGATTCCTTATCATTAGAACTATCTAGGATAATTTTTGTTCCTGAGAAAGATGTGATTTGTTATTTATTAAAAATAAATTAGTGAAAATCACCCTGCCTGCATGTTTAATTCACAGTAAATTCATCTAGTGTCGAAAAATTCTAAAAAATAGGGTAGTTCATTTTCACCACAATTAATCATCTGACCAATTTTCATGATTTTTGGACTTCATTTGATATCTTAATTGAATTAACTTTGAATTGGCTTGCTTGTTGCATGTGTCCTGCATAGAAAACAGAAAAAGACCAAAAAATAATTCACCGAAAATCACACACTTGGATATTTGCTAATAATTCACCTAAGGAGACAGATGCCTCCCTGAGTTCGACCTTGGACACTACCAAGTAAAAAAAATTTTACCGCTTGAAATTGACTCAAATCTAATTTAAGTGGTTTTTGATTAGCCCTCTGGTATCCGACTGCAACGAACGACATCTAATTAATTTGGACATTAACTTGACCGAGTTAACATAGGTTGTGGGGCGGTTGTCAAAATGGCACCGTTACTGGGGAGGCACGGCTTAGGTTAATTTTTAGTGATATTCTTTGTGTTTGATTTTCGTTCCCCGGGTAGTCTGACCCCCAGTTTTCTTGTAATTATTTTTTCTCTCCATTATTTCTTTGCATTATTTTATTTTTTGTGTCACTCTCTGACCTCAATTTGTTTTTGTGCGAGGAACGTGAGGAGTCGACGACGCTTCGACAATCGAGCATTTAAAATTGTTGAGTGAAAGAGAGGCTTTGTAAATTTTCATTTTAATTTCTTTCTTTCTTTTTCGCATCATTTCCAGCGGTTCCCGTTCGGGTTCTCGTGCGTGTAAATATAGTGGAACTGTGTCCCTGTGTGCTGTGTGGATGAATGTAAATTAGCTTGCACTAGCGGCTCCCCAAGCCAATCTAGGAATTGCTTGTACTCGTAATCATTAGGACCACACAACTCACTTAAAAGACGCACTTAGACCGCAGGACTTAGCCAAAATAACCCGTTCTTCACGCTAATAGAATTGCTTGTCTAAAAGCGGCTTTCATCGCCTGCATTTGCATTTAGATAAAGTTTTCAATTCTGTTTTGCATCCTGCATAAAAAAAGCGAAGGGATCACTGTAAGTCTCCTGAACTCAGCATAGCATCATTATTTTTGCATCGGCTTTTCTCGATTTCTCCCTCTGATTTTCACATTTAATTAAACGGAAATTGGGATTGTCCGATAGGCGTGCTGTGTGGTTGACTTAATCAGTAAGAACTTAACTTAAAATCGGGACTGCTAAACAGTATTGACCAAAAAAAAGAATAAAATCTGAAAATTTTTTGCGGGAGATTAATCCCAGACCTTGTTTTCAGGCTGAGTGAGGGTACTTGAGAGTGTGTGTGTGAACATCTTAAGGCAGAGCCCAAATCCCCACCTTCCATATCACGTTCTGACTGATCCTAACAAATATCACAAGTCGAATAATTTCAGATTCATTGACTAGTACCAAGTAGCCTCCGCCTGTCTCAGGTAGATAGGGGCGAAATTGTGGTACTTTGCGACAAGTTGCCAGTAACCCCCCGGGGTGAAGTTCTGGCCTTGTCAGCCTCCGCCTGCTTGCAGATAGATAGGGGTGTGGTCATTGAATCCATCGACTTGGGATAGGAGCGAAGAAAGGAAGGACCGACGGTATCTTAGGCGACAGGTTAAACAGGGAAGATGCATCTGGCTCTGAGCCGACTTCCCTATTGGCCGCGTAATCCTTGCTATTTTTGCTTGAAAACCACACTTAAAAACTACAAGACTAATTGGACTCGATTTCGAGTCCTTCACTATTTTGAGTATGAACCCAGGGTCTTGGATTGATTTGTTTGCTTCAGGTAGGAGTTAAATCCTATCTTCTTCTCGCCATATCAAAGATGAGCGACTTGGGAGATCTCGACTCTTTATTCACCGATCTTTCTATGCGTCCCCCACGTAACTCATCTTCATCGGCCCAAGCGCACCTTGGACCACCCAGGACTCATGACCCTCTTGAGTCCTGGTTCCCTATCACCCAGGGTGGTTACTCTCAAACCAACCCTTTCCTCTCCTCCGAGATTATTGAGGAAGACCATTGCTTCGGTAATCCCTTCCTTGATTTGTCCTCTGACACCGATCTTATTTCCCACCCAGGACTAGAGGACAAAATACCACCTAAAATTCCACCGGATGAGGAGCAAATACGACAGATTCTTGCTCGCCTTGCCGAAGCCGAACAGAAGAATGCAGATCTCACGACGTGGATGGGACAGATAATAGTCGCAGGAGGAATCGACCGACCAATGGTCGATTCCTACAACCTGGCGGAAAACGAGATTCAGAATTGGTTAGCACCAGCAGTTCCCGTCGAGGCATTTGAGCTGAAGCCCCACTTTCTCAGTCTGCTTCCGAAGTTCAACGGAAACACAAATGAAGAACCGTACACTTTCCTCCGTGATTTCGAGCTGGTTTGCAACAATCTTAGCCATCCCAATGTTGGCCAAGATTATATTCGATTGAAGGCCACCCCTTTTGCCTTAGGAGATAAGGTTGCTCATTGGCTGATGAACTTAGGGGTGATATGTACTACCTGGATGCAGTTCAAGGACCTCTTCCTGAAAAAGTTCTACCCTCTCAGTAGGACTAATCAAATGAGAACAAAGATCGCCAGCTTCTCCCAAGGACCTAACGAACCCTTCCACGATGCATGGGATAGGTTCAATGACTTAGTGCAGAAATGCCCTTGCCACGGCATTTCTAAGGCGATCCTAGTCCAAACCTTATTCTGTGGTCTAACCCCGGAGATGCAGGGGTTAATTAGTGCCGCCTGTGGAGGAAGCTATTTGAACAAAAACGAGCACGCTGTATGGAAGATCTTGGAGCAGATGGCGGAAATTGGCAGGTCACAGGCCACCAGGGCCTATATGTTGTCTCCCTCAATCCTATCCAACGAGACAACCCGAAGGACTGTAGCGGATCTGACCGAGGACCTCATCCCCAGCATGGGGATGATTGCCGACAAGCTTACCATGGTCGAGCAGATCCACAAGAGGGTCACTGACCTTGAGTCTCTCTCGCGTCCACCGAAGCAAGTGGAGGAACTCACTAAGAAGGTAGCCAAGATGAAGCTACCTGCCCCTTCTGCAGCACCTGCACCTGTGCATCGAGTCCATCTTGTGCAGGAGCAGGCACCGGGGCCTCACAGTGGCTGGGTGGAGGATCAGACTTACATCCAACAAGACCAGCATGCACCCCCACAAGCAGAGACCGGATACGAGGAGCCTCCGTAGGTGTTCGAGATCAACGGGCTGTGGTACAGCCGTAACCCCGTCAATAGACAGTCGGGGATGGGGAATGGTCAGCCTCACTGACCTTCCCTAGCTTACCAAGCAATCAGATCCGTCCCCGCACCGCGCTTTCAGTCCAGGCTAGAACAAGTGTACCAGCCTCAGCAGCACCAGCAGCAACAGTGCACATATCAGCAGGGCCCAGCACCGTCCCACCAGCAGCAGCAGTACCGGCATGGCCAACAGGGCCAATACAGAACCTCGTCCACACGCCAGCCAGCTCAGCCCACCAAATTGGAGTCTCTCACTTTGGTGATCCAGACCCTGTCTGATAGGGTCCAACAGATGCAGAATGATTACCTGGACATAAGAACCGATATCAATCGGGTCTCTCGTACCCAGGACCAACAGATGGTGCCAAAGACCCCAATTCCCGCACAGGTTCAGGCCAACCCGAACAGCCTACATCATGGCCAGAACCGACCTCGAGATCAGGTATATTATTCAGATGATTATTTATCTGAACATGAGATCCTTTCGTACGATAATGTAAATCATATGTCCCTCAGGAGCAGAAGGACCGTGACCATACCTGATCAGGCACGGGCACAAAAGGAAGGAGCCTCCAAGACTCTACCTGAGGAGAACTTGGAGGAAGAAGAGGAGGAGCATCACCACCACCATCGCCGGCAGAAGAAGAGGACATCTGAGTCCTCGAAGCAGCAGTCCCGCATCCGCATGGAGTCCGACGAAACCGATGAAGAGCCCGCACCTCCATCTGAGGAGGATCGTCCAGCAGTCGCGGAAGAAGCATCATTGGTTTCGCCTCAGCATTTTCTTTTCAGTCAGAGTCAGAGTCCTAGTTTGTTTCAGAGTCAGCGTCATGTAAAGAACTCAGTTCCTGAAGTTAATGAAAATCATTCAGTTTCCGAACATGAGTTGGAGTCAATAATCCCTTTCCCCCGAGCTCTCAAGGGTGGAAAGAAGAAAACCAAAAAAATCCAAAAAGATGACCCTAAGATGGCAGATTTTTCAATAAACACATCAAGGTCACAATCCCTTTTGACAAGTACGTAGAGATGACCCCTGCATTCCAAAAATACCTTAAGGTGAGATGCACACCTACTAGGGTTAGCAGGAAGACCAAAAGCCGTGTTGAGAAACACGTTTTATCAGTAGCCACGACTTGTGCAATAAAGAACTTGTTTCCAAGGAAACGAAGAGACATGGGTGCACATTATGTAGTGAGTCATGTTGATGACATCGCGTTTGCACTCACTCTCCTGGACAATGGTTCCTCCATCAATCTGATGCCTACAGCCCTCTATGAGCGGCTTAATCTCGGACCTCTTAGGAAATCTAGAGCCCTTCTACAGTTTGCTGATAAATCAACCAAGAGGTCCCAAGGAGAATTGAGGAACATTGTGATCAAAGTCGAGGGGCAAGAATACATGGTGGACTTCACTGTCCTGGATATGGAAACCCCTCATAATTGGAGAGACTCCCAGATCATTCTAGGTAGGCCCTTCCTCAGAACAGCAGGGGCCTTATTTGATTATAAGATCGAGAAGATTCAGTTCCAAACTCTAGGCGGAGATGAGGAACTCGAAATGAAGCAGACAAGATGGCAGAGACAGGATTCAGAATCCAGCATCGAGTACTCTTCTACCGGAACAGACTGCGATCATGTAGACACAGTTGGGCCATGGAGACAGAACCCAGCCAGCACCGATGAGTCCCTCCCCTCCGGAGATGATCTAGTGCATGAATCAGTTTGCGAGGTCCTCAGAGACGAGTACAGCTCAGAACTTGCATCTCCCTACATCTTCGATGACGTAGAGGCCCAGTTGGGCATGTCTGCCCTCCCCTCTTTAGGACAATCAAAAGATGAGGATGACGAGTCGGACGTGGCTTTTGCTGATTGCATGGAGACTTTTGACGATCTAACTCCTGAGCCGAACAACTTGGTGGCAGCTATCACAGAGAAAGATCCAGCCACTTCCAACACCGAGCCAGATCAGATTGAGCCAGGCTTCTTAGACGATCACACTATTCCTGAGCTCAAACCCTTACCCACAACCTTAAAATATGCCTTCCTTGCGGGCCAGGACAAGAAATTTCCGGTCATCATCAGTTCGCGACTGACCGAGGAGCAGGAATCTCGCTTGCTAGAGATCCTGAAGAAAAACTGCAAGGCGATAGGCTGGAGCATTTCTGATCTCCACGGGATAAATCCCTCTCTGTGTTCGCACCATATTTACTTGGAGAATGAATCCAAACCCTCTCGTGAATTCCAACGTTGTTTGAATCCAAATTTACGAGAGGTCGTGAAGAAAGAGATAGAAAAATGGTGCAACACGGGTTTCATTTACCCAATCTCTGACTCTAAGTGGGTGGCCCCAATCCATGTTGTCCCGAAAAAGTTGGGAATTCAGACAACCACCAACGAGGACGGAGAGGAGATCGTGACGAGAGTGCCCACGTCGTGGCGCGTCTGTGTGGATTACAGACGCCTGAATGCCGCGACGAAGAAGGATCATTTCCCCCTACCGTTCATTGATCAGATCTTAGAGAGATGATAACCGCGATCTTCCACGAGGGTCACCATGATATAAAAATGTTGTCGCTGAGGCGACCACTCACAGAAGACCGGTGTTAATCAGCAATTAACCCACAATAAAAGAATGTATCAATTAAGCTCAAAAAGAAGTGTGAATTAATCTTTATTACTCTACCATAAAATGTATAGGGAACAAGCATGTAGAGGTCGAACCACAGAGAGCAATACAAAAATGCATAAGCCTACAATGTATATCTATCACAGAGTCGTCCAAGTGTGAAGCCTATTTTTGTGGGTTTTGAATTTTATATTTATTTTATTTTATTTTATTATTATTATTTTTTATAGTATAATTAGGGAATATGTATATATATATTATAGTATATCAATATATAAATATATGTATATCCCTAGAGGATAGGTATAAGGTATATACTACATACAATATATATATATGTATATAAATAATATATATATATATAATTTATTATTTTTTATTATTATTTTTTAATATTTACTCTGAGAATATCATATATTAATATATATATATATATATATATGTATATAGATATGCATTTTTTATCATTTTTCTTTTTTATAGGGTAATATATATATAGGAGTTATAATATTCATAAAAATATACAAAAATGGTCAAAAATTCAGAAATAATGTCTTTTTGGGATTTTCAAGATTTTTCACTTTTTTGGTGATTTTTGGATATTTTTAAAATTGTTTTTGGTATTTTTAAATGCTGAAATAGAGGAAAATAGTGAAAAGGGTATTGGCTATAAGAAAAATAGGCATTAAAAATAACAAACAGCCTCAAAATTTTCCACTTTATTTTTTAGATACAGATAATAAAATATAGAAGAAATGGAGACTGAGTTCATATTTTTCTGATTTTCTTTAATTTTACATATTTTTTTTTGAAGTTTTTGTGTATTTTTGAATTTTGAAGGTTTTCCTTTTGAGATTTTTAGGGATTTTTGGACTGTAGCTCAAATAGGTTAAAATACATACTAGGGAATTTTTTTTGGAATTTTTCGAGGTTCTTTAATATTTTTTTTGGTATTTTATAAGTTAGACAGTAAACAAAAGCATGTTTTTGATTTTTAATAAATGCAAAAATGCTACAAGATTAAAATCTAAAAATATAGCGTGCAAGGGTACGCTAACAGGAGCTTATGTCTATTTTTGCAAAATTTTTCAAAGAAATATGAAGCACAAAATAAAATAGACAAAGCATACAAAAATAAATGGCCTGGCAGGGGTATTTTTGCAATTAAAATATTCCTCAGGGGCCTACATGCAAAAATTACAATAAAAATGAACGTTTACTTTTATTTTTGGGGCCATTTTACAATTACTAAAACCCGGCAAGGGTTAAATGCAAATTTCACGCGCCTCACGTGGGGTCTGCACGTGAGGCGCAGAGGGACTAAAATGTAAATACATAAACTCCAGGGGTCCTTCTTCAATTTCTACAATTTATTTACAACTGGCATTTTTATTTATAGCATTAAAACTTAAATACAAAAAGGCGGGGGGTTGAATCTGAAATTTACCCCTAATAAGCGTGCGATCCGACGGTTGGATTGCTTCCACTTGCCACGCGTCGTGCTCCTGTCGGCCGATGACGATTCGCGGATGACGGCGGAGATTAGATCAGCCTCGCTGATCGGACGGTCGATGCGGCGCATCGTCTGACGACGCTGGTTCAATCTGGGCCGGCTCCTTTAATCTGACGGTGCTGGAGGTGCTTGGAGGAACAGGGAAGAAGTCCGCCTCCGGCGAGCTTCGATCGTGCAGCGTCGGCTTCTCCGAGCATCTCCCTCACCTCTGACGCGCTCTGCTCGTAGCTGGCAACCTTCCGCATCTCCTGAAGGTTCCATCATGGCTCCTGGAGGTCCGAGTCGCTCGGACAAGGTCAGAGAAGTAGGGGACCTCCAGGAACCTCTTCCTGATTCGATTCGAGCCCAGATGGGCTCTATTCTTCGTTTCACCTGCAGAGGAAGAATCAGGGGCGAGAGGGCTACCTCCTCGACCCGGGGTTTTGAAGCTTCGCAGCAAAATGGAGTGGGGCGGAGGGGCTCCGACGAACGGCGGAGGTGGAGCCCCGATTCGCGAAGACCAGAGGTCCTCGGTTGGTCAAAGGCGATGGATAGATGGAGAATGCGATGGGGATTGAAATGGGGTGTACGTGGCGGTCGGAGACAGTTGATTTCACAGTGAAGAAGTCGTCAGAGCGGAGCTCCGGCGAACTTCGAATTTGGTATTTTAAACTACGGGGATTAACTAAAGACTAATCTAACAACGGGAATTAAAAACTAACATTAAAACCTAACTAAAAAGCATGAAAAGGACAGCTCTTATACCTGGGGCCACCAGGGAGCAGGGCGGACGTCGGAGCTCCGCCACGACAAAACTACCCTTCCTCCGGCCGATTCGAGACGCTGGCACACTCCCCCTGTCACGAGGAACGTCCCAGGAATGGAATCAAGGCTTAAGGTTGGATTAAAATTGGCCAAATTCAAGGAAGGATGCGGAGCTACTTATTTATAGACATTGGCATGGAGCCTTATTGACCGGCGATTATTACTTAATCCAATGAGTATCTGATCGATCCAAGTTATTGGCGGGCATCATGGATAATCAGAGAGCAATTCTTGTGAAGGAAGCGAGCTTGAACGATGGACGGGATGGCCGCAAAAAATGGAGGAAATCGAGGGGAGTTGACAGTTCAGAGGCGCCAGACCTAGGATGGGACAGTTGACCAGGCGGTCAACAAAGGCCAGCGCCCCATTGGTCCACGTCAGCCGCTAAAAGACAAAACAGGAAATTTGAGCCTAAATTGGTTTATTTACCATAGTAAATGATTTTATTTGAATTTTCTTAAAACATAAAAAATGTGTATTTTTTCATGTAGTATTTATTTGTGATTTTTATTGAATTTTTCGAAGTGTTTTATTATGGTTTTAATTTAATAATGTGTATATGTATGTATTTACATGTATTTTTGTGTATTTTATTTTAGTTTGTCTATTTTCTTTTATTATTTTATTGGCTTATTTTATAAATTTATAATTTATTTTTGTGAGTATAAAGGTATTTTTATTTAATTTTTAGGAGTTTATTTACATTTTTAAATAAATAGGTATATGCATATGTAGGTATGCTTATAGGTGTTTTACCTATATATTATGTACATTTTATTTATTTAATGAATTTTATTTGTTTTTATTTTGGATTTGAATTTTTAATAAGTTATATATAATATATACTTTATTATAAAAATATAGATGAATAAAGAATAAAAGAATTAAAATCCCTTTTTTATTTATATACATTCTTAACATAGGTATTTTGCCTATGTATTACATGGGTTTATTTTATTTTACAAATTCTTTTTAGTTTTCTTTTAATTTTAATATGTACATGTATTCTATACATAATTTGTAAAATTCTAAAAATATAATGTTGTACAAATAATGCATATTGAATAAAATGATTATTTTAATCAGCCCTATATACAAGGAGGGTCAAAACCTAACTTCTACAGATGAACTCCAAAAATTATGAAACCAATTTTATTAAATAGTTCTTGGAATGCTATATACAATTAAAGGTGAGTTTGGGTGATTTGGAGTTTTTATTTGCAAGATATGGGTCTGTGAAGTTGATATTTTGGCTTTTTATTCTGTATATAAAATGTACACTGAGTATTATTTTTACACAAACTCAATTTTGTATTTTTATTTACATTATTATCTACAACTTTCATGAACAAAGTTTCTTTATTTGATGAATAAATAATTATGTACAAAATAGGTGTCAAAAATGCATAAATAAATGCATGAATAAATGAGGTATTTATTGTACACTAGCCCTTATCTCCCCCTACTTTATTCCTTGTCGACCAATTCCATACTGGCCTTGGTCTCGGGGTTTGGGTCATAAAATATTTTCAATATTTTACTCCTTTTTCTTTTCTTCTCTTTATTCTATAATTTTGGTATTAAACACCTTATTTAATGTGTAATTAGAACAATGAATGATGAATGCTATTATGTACAATTTGATGCTATTTACATGCATTTGCTGGGGTTTTTGAGGCCAAAATGATAGAATAAAGGTGATAAAATGGAGATTCATCACCCCCCTATACTTGCCTTTGCTAGTCCCTAGCAAACACTTATGCAATAAGTACAAAAAGAATAAAGAAAAGAAAAAGAGAATTAAAGAAGGATAGAGTGAATAGGGGTGCTTTCAGTGCAATGCATGTCTTTGTAAAATCTGAATTTGGAGCTCCTGTCAGACCTTGAGTGTAGATGTGTGTGGAACCTAATCGGGAACCAGCTCTAAAATACAACAGCATTTGATAGTCACAGAACTCGGTTTAACCCACCTCAATAGCCTGGTCAGAACTAGTCTACATCATACGCAAACCCTTATAACTATGAAGCTGACTTGTACAGTGTAAGTGATAGTGGCTCTCCCCAACTGAAATGATAAAGGAACTGACTTCTCCAGAATGACAACCCAATGATTCCCCAATTCAACAGCTCTTTCCTCGAGGAGCAGGGTATTCCCTTCTAAGTTCAAGTGGCAACCAGCTCAAGAGGAGGGGGTGAAGAGAAGAATGGACAGTAGCCAGTGCAGCTAGCTATCCTGGGATGCAAGACCAGTGTAGTCAAGTCATCCAGCTGCATGCTCACATATTTGACTTTGGAACTCAAGCTTGCTTATTGACTTTGTACATACTTTGCAGGCATTTTATTTTTGTACCGGTCTGACCAATTTTTTTTCAATATACTATTCACAGCAGCATTTACATAAGGAGTTTTTCCTCTTGAGCCAGTAGACTATCCCTCTTTTGAAGCTTTATCGCAACCCACAATCTCCTGTCTTTAGACCTCATAGCTATTGGACCAGGTTGGGGTGCACTTCCCTCCCTAGACGAGGACGAATGTTTCCACCCGTGTGCGTCTCAGACTGGCAAATCCAACCCCCTCACCACTCCAACTGAGTTGAGCCAAGTGAAAGGTGCAAGTGTCCAAGTTAGGTCACGGTCGGCAAGAGTCGTACGTGTGTCTCGAAAAGTTCTAGTTAGTCCACTGAGGTGACTTGAATCCATCCCTGATTTCTCAAAGAATTAAGTCTGCATAGACTTGAAGTACCTTAAACTTAGTTCCCATAAGGTTCCAGTGCAGTTAGGTGCGGTAAGGTCTAACCTAGCTCCAATTTGAGACTTTATTGGACTGATTCAATCATCAAGCTCACTCAAAAAGAATATGAATGGTATGCTTATGCTATACACAATGAATGATGCAATTTTTCACAAAGAATTTAAAAGAATCAAAGAATCTTTTTACACAAAGAAATTTTTGCAAATAAAAACTTGACACATACAAAAAGGTTCATACAATTATTTACATGGGCGTACCGCTTTATTTACAAACTGTATGGATTTTCAAAGACTTTACAGGTTTTATTGGCGTACAGAAAGAATTTTATGCATTTTATTTCTGATTTACAAGTCTCTGTATCAATGCTCTTTATGCTTCAGCTCTAGTTTTGAAAATAATTTTGCAGACTATAGTACACGATAATTTTTGCAATCATTTACACATATTTGAAAACTATTTTTGCAAAGATTTTTCACACCATATATACATTTTTCACAATAGTTTTGACAAGCAGTTTTCAAAACATTTGCACATAGGTTTTTCAAATCCTTTCTTTCACACAAAGAAAAGTTTTACAATCCAAACAGTTTCACGCCAGTTGAAAACATTTCACAGCAAATTTTTCAAACAATTCACACTATTTTTCAAATCATACGGTATACGTATCTACCCTGATCAGTATATACAAAAGAAGAAAAACTGTATTTGATGTACAATATGGTTTTGGTTCTTATAAGCTTTATTTGGGCTTATTCCTTATTTACAAATGAGAGATTTTTGTGAAGACTCCTCAGACCTACTCGAGAATCATTTTCACAAGAGCTTTGAAAACTTTAGTCCAAAATAATTTTTGCAAACATGTACACGTATTTGAAAAGGATTTTACAAAGGTTTTACACATCATAGATAGGTTTTCCAAAAAATAATTTTGACCATCAAAATTTTACAATCATTTGCACACTGGTTTTCACACATTTTGATTTCACTCAAGGAAAATAAATTTTACACACAAAACTGATTTTTCAAAGGTTGAATACTTGTACACACTATTTTCAAACAATTTTCACAAGATTTTTCAAAGAACACTTTTTGCATAAAAAGCTTTTTCTGATTTAATAATCAGTACACGTACAACGAGCCTGAGGAGCTCACAATTATCTTTTATTATTATAGAGTTACTTGTTGCTTTTTAGATTGAATTGAAGTTTTATTTTTCAGTATGAGTTATGGCTTATAGTATATACATGGTATATACGACCCCCCTATACTTAGCTTGAGCTATGTCCTCATAGATCGAAGAGAAAAACAGAGACATAACTCGTACTGAGTATAGACAAGTCGAAAGAATAAATATGAATGAAATGAATGAATGAGAAGTTGACCGTCCCCCCTATACTTAGGATCAAATAATCCTAAGTATAGCATACTGTACAAAAAGCAGGGATGGTCAAGGGTGGGAATACACAGATCGTACTCAGATTGTCTCCCCCTATACTTAGGGTAAGATACTCCTAAGTATAGATAAGAAGAGGAGACAATGGAGAGGATCGGAATGAAATGAAAAACTCGGGGTGCACATCCCCCCTATACTTAGGACCAAGTACGTCCTAAGTATAGAAAACTGTCTACAAGGGCGGCACCTTTTAGATATACAGAGAAAATAGAAAAGGAAAAGAAGAAAAGAAGAAAAACAAAGAAAATCAGATAAACAGTTGTTGGATTGCATAGTCTGAATCTTTTGATGCCGCAGGTGCTGAGGAGATGTCATCATGGTGCATGAGCTGGATTGAGTCAACAACGGCCAAAAATGCATCAGGTTCTAAGTAAGGCTTCAGGAGTTGGCCGTTGACGACGAAGGGCTGTGCGTCAGGGGACAATTCTGATATAGCAATGATTCCATTGTCACGCACTTCACAAACTCGAAATGGCCATGTCCATTTACTCTTTAATTTGCCTGGAAATATCCACAACTTTGCATCAAATAACCACACTTTCTGTCCAACGTCAAAGATCTTTCGTCTGATGTGCCGGTCATGTCAGTGTTTCACCTTCTCCTTGTACATCAAGGTGTTATCGTATGCATAGTCTCGGAATTCCAAGAGCCTGTTCAGATCGTCTTTTCTCTTCTGACCACTTTTGCGTGAGTCCAAATTGCAACTGTTGATTGCCCAAAGAGACTTGTGAATTAATTCCACGGGCAAATGGCATGGTTTTCCATATACAAGAAGATAGGGCGACATGCCCAAAGGAGACTTGTAGGTGGTTCGGTAAGCCCACAGGACCGAGTCCAAGAGTTGAGACCAGTCCTTCCTGTTTGGCCTAACAAGTTTCTGCAGGATAGTCTTGATTTCTCTATTTGATAGCTCTGCCATGCCATTGGTCTGAGGATGATAAGGAGATGCGACACGATGGTCGATGCCGTACTCCTTCGTTAACTTCTTGACCTCTTTGTTAATGAAGTGGCTACCCCCGTCTGATATGAGAATTTTCGGTATCCCGAACCGCGAAATGATGTTCTTCTTCAGGAACTGGCATACTATTCGGTTGTCAGCAGCTCGAGCGGGGATAGCTTCAACCCAACGACTCACATAATCGACGGCGAGAAGGATGTGTTCAAATCCTTGACTGTTAGGGAAAGGTCCCATGAAGTCAATGCCCCATGCGTCGAAAACATCTGCTATCTGAATGATTTTCAGGGGCATTGAATCTTTGGCAGTAAGTTTACCTTTCATTCTCTGACAGTCAATACATCGCTTAACAAATTCAGCTGCATCCTTGAATAAAGTGGGCCACCAGAAGCTGCACTGAAGTACTTTGGCTGTCGTCCGTTCTCCAGAGTGGTGTCCACCAGATTCGAGCGAGTGACAGTGCTCGAGGACACTAAATTGCTCCGTCTGAGGAATGCACCTGCGCCAAATGCAATCCGCTCCTTCCCTGAATAGAAGAGGATCCTCCCATTGGTAGAATCGGATGGTCGACATGAATTTGTTCTTCTGATTTTTCGTCCAATCCGCTGGTGTTACCCCAGAGGCGAGGTAGTTGACTATATCTGCATACCAAGGAAGAGAATCCATTGCTAAGATGGCTTCATCAGGAAAGGTCTCTGTGATAGGTGCATTGTTCAGAGGAGGCTCATGCTGCTCTATCCTGGAGAGATGATCTGCTACCACATTCTGGACTCCAGGCTTGTCCTTGATTTCCAAATCAAATTCCTGGAGGAGAAGGATCCAACGAATCAGTCTCGGCTTGGCATCCTTCTTCTGCTGAAGGTATCGGATAGTAGAGTGGTCTGTAAAGATGGTGACTTTTGATCCCAACAAATAGGATCTGAACTTCTCTAAGGCGAAAACCACAGCCAACAATTCTTTCTCTGTCACTGTATAATTTCTCTGTGCTTCGTCTAGTGTTCTGCTGGCATAGTGAATGGCATAGGGCGCTCTGTCTTTTCTTTGCCCAAGAACAGCCCCGACTGCAAAGTCTGATGCATCGGTCATTATTTCAAAGGGAAGAGTCCAGTTGGGCGGTTGCAAGATTGGAGCCTGAGTGATGAGCTCCTTCAACTGATTGAAAGCAAGGAGAACCGGCTGATCAACAATGAACTCAGTCTCCTTGCACAAGAGTTCTGTCAGAGTTCGGGCGATGCGGTTGAAATCCTTGATAAATCTTCTGTAAAACCCCACATGCCCCAGGAATGACCTCACATTCTTCACTGACTGAGGTGGCTGAAGATTTGAAATGACATCCACCTTTGCCGGGTCGACTTCCATGCCATGTTTGGAAACGACGTGACCTAGCACAATACCTTCTATGACCATAAAGTGGCTCTTTTCCCATGAAAGTACTAGATTGACTTCTCGACACTTCTGAAGCACTCTGTCTAGGTGCTCAAGATAGGAATCGAAACTATCACCATAGACAGAGAAGTCGTCCATGAACACCTCGAGAAAACTGCCTAACATCTCGGCGAAGACTGCTAACATGCATCTTTGGAAGGTTGCAGGTGCATTGCACAATCCAAAGGGCATTCTCTTGAAGGCGTAGGTGCCGAACGGGCAAGTGAAGGTAGTCTTCTCTTGGTCTTCAGGGGCGATCGCCACTTGGTTGTACCCGGAATACCCATCCAGAAAGCAGAAGAACTCCTTGCCTGCTAATCTTTCCAAAACCTGATCAATGAATGGCAAGGGAAAGTGGTCCTTCTTAGTTGCTGCATTGAGACGGTGGTAGTCAACACACACCCGCCAGGATGTTGGTACCAGAGTGGAAATTTCCTCTCCTTTGTCATTTGTAACCACGGTAAGCCCTGACTTCTTCAGAACTACATGCAGTGGGCTTACCCATTTGGAGTCGGAGATGGGATAGATGAAGCCTGCATCACACCATTTCGTTATCTCCTTCATTACGACGTCCCGAAGGTTAGGGTTCAGCCTTCGTTGGAATTCGCGGGACGGCTTGGCATCTTCTTCTAGATATATGTGGTGTGAGCACAGGGCTGGATTTATCCCTCGGAGACCTGATACGCTCCAACCAAGTGCCTTGCGGTTCTTTTCTAGAACCTCGAGAAGACGAGATTCCTGATCCGGATTCAGCCTGCTGCTGATGATGATCGGATACATTTGTTCTTCACCCGCAAGGAAAGCATACTTCAGGCCTGCCGGAAGTGGCTTGAGTTCTGGTTTTGACCTGTCCACTTTATCTGTCACTTCAGATACCATGCTGGTAGGGGGATGTACTTCTCTGAGATATTTACCATCCTCATCATCTTGTTGAGATCCCAGTGATGTACCGAATGGTTCTGCGCTAAGCTGATCGTGTTCGGTCTGGAGTGACTGCTCGAATAGATGCGCCTGCATTTGAGAATCTGTCTCCCATGAATCATCGGAGCATATGCTGACTGCGCTTTCCAAGTCCTCCTCAAGAGTGAGGATTTCTCGGGTCCATGATTCATCCAATGATAAAGCTGAGTCTCTGATCTCTGCAATAGAATAACAGTATGCTTCTGATGTCGCCTGGCTCTCATCAGTTGTGTCATTCTGCTCTTTGTTCTTGTTTATCGTGATTCGTTGGGTGTTCGAGCTGAAAGTGATCTTCCCAGACCCGTAATCAACCACGGCACCTGAAGTGCGGAGGAATGGTCTGCCAAGGATGATAGAGGTCTGGAGCAGAGGTGCAGGCGAATCCATATCAAGGACTACAAAGTCAGCTAGGAATTTCATTTCCTGCACTTTAACAACCACATCTTCTAAAAGACCTCGGGGCCGCTTGACGGATCGGTCAGCGAACTGAAGGATCATGCGTATCTGCTTGAGCGGTCCCAGCCCAAATTCTTGCATGATGGACGAGGGAAGAAGGTTGATGGAAGACCTGATCAAAAATCTCACAACTGATCAGAGGTGCTCCTGTATCTTGTTTCTTTTGGGGGAGATTGCTGATGGTAGCAACAGTGGCCATGGAGAGAACGTGCTTTTCTACCTCTCGCCGTCTGTTGTCTTGCGTTGGGCGATGCCTGTTAGTACATGCCTCTTTCAGTCCTTTCTTTACGGCTGGCATGTATTCCACGGCCTTCGACAAGGGAATCTCAACAGTAAATTTATCCAAAATATCCACAACACCTGGATCAGACAATGCCTTTTTTCGTTTTGCAATTTTTTTGGATTTTTGTATTGCATAAGGAAAAGGAATATTTACACCACTGGCAGAAAAATGAGAGTTCTTATTTACATCAAAATCATCGCCCACAGAATGTTGTACATCCAAACTACAAAAAGGAGTACAAGCTGGATCTTGGCATGCTGGTGTTGTTGGACGATCAAAAAGGGTAGCGTCTGCTCCATCGGCTGGCGAGGGATTGGCTGCTGCTGGCGGCTCCTCCAATGCTGGCGCGGCTTTGCTTCTGCTACAAGCTTCTTTTTGTTGTTTTTGCTTTTGCTGTTTTTTTTTTATTTTCTGCTGAGGCTGCTGGTGACATGGCACGACGGCTGGACTGGCTTCTCCTTCTTCTTCCTCCTTACCTGCCCCTGTAGCTGGCACGGCTGATGCGGAAGATGATGATCCACCTGTTTCTTTATTCACCCCACTTCTGGTAGCAGGCGGAGGCAAGGCCCTACCGCTCCTGAGAGTAACAGCATTAGAATAAACAGTAATATCATTACCAGACTCGGACAGGACATCACAATCTACCTGCTCTTTCTTCTTGAAATTATTGGGGTTGGCTTCGACCTGCACCGGAATGGTAGTTTTGGTGGCGGTCAGGTCGTCGAGCCTCTTTGTCATATCCGCTAGCCCTTTAACAAGCTGGGCCAGACAATCCATGGCGGGATTCACAGGGGGTGCTTCAGTAGGTTCAGCGTACAGACCACGCTGCTGATGGTTGGATGGGTGTGGAGGTTGTGGCTGGTGATTCAGAGGAGGTGCAGGAAGTTGAAGTTGTTGGTAGGATGGAGGAGGATACTGCTGAGAGGGGGAAGCCACGTACTGGTGATACGGCTGTGGGTGGCAGTACTGCGGCTGTTGCTGGTAAGGAAAATTCTGCCTCCACTGCTGTGCAAACTGGGGAGGCTGCTGGTACTGCTGGTGCTGCTGAGAGGATTGACCAAAACGACCACCCTAAGGTTGGTGGTACTGCCGATTGGCAAATTGCTGACCCTGGGGTTGTCCCTGAGGACGGGTCGGCTGTGCATCATGAGCCCATACCCCGTTCACTTCCTGAATCAGGGGTGGTGGTGGGAAGACTAGATCAGGTACTGAGAGGAACTCTGGCTGGTACACGACCATCTGCTGCTGCGGCTAGCCCTGGTCGGACGCCTGCACGTAGTATACGTGCTGGACTGTCGGTGGCTGCTGGCTCGGCTGAGGCTGATGCTGCGGTTGCTGCTCGTCCTTCTTCTCAGCGGGAGCTTCCGGTGGTGTAGCCGACTGGACAAAGTTGATAGTGCCGACCAACAGTTCGAGGTACTTGTTGATCCGATCTAGCTTGTCCAAGTTCTGGGTCCTCTTCTTGATCACAGCGAGTTTCTCGAGGTCCTGTGATCGCTTCTCAATGATATCTACCTTAGAGAGATGGCCCCCGATGATGCTGAGGTTGGAGCTCTCATCTCTCTCTGCTTCCTTGGATGCAGCCATGTGCACTTGTTTTTGAAGGATCTGGGGCTGCTTCAGATACGCCTTGGATGAAGAGAGGGCGGCCTCTCCTTCGGCCATTTCTTCAAATATCTGCCAAACGACATCTTCATCCTTATTAAAATGGGAGCCCCCACATGCTGCGTCCACAAGCCGTTGGCTTTCAATGTTCAGTCCCCCAAAGAAATGTTGGACCAAGCTGGTCTTTGGGATATCATGATGGGGACACTTCTCCTGCAGGTCAGTGAATCTCTCCCAAGCTTCATGTATCGACTCGTGGGGTCCTTAGGAGAAATTACTGATACGGGCTCGCATCTGGTTGAGCCGACCAAGAGGGTAATACTTGTGCAGAAAGGCAGACTTCAACTCCTCCCAGGTCGTCACGACCTTCCCCAGATGGTTGACCCAATAAAGGGCCGTGTCCTGTAGACTGAATGGGAATGCCATCATCTTGACAATGTTCAGAGGGACATTGGGATAGTGAGTAGTGCGGCAGATGCGGGAGAATTGCTGCAGGTGAATGTACGGTTCCTCGCTTGTGTTTCCATGAAAGGCAGGGAGAAGGGCAATGAATTGGGGATTCAGCTCAAAGTGAGCGTGTACCGGTGGAATGAGGATCCACTCGGTCATCTGGCTGTCTCCCGGATTGTATGTTTCTTTAAGGGTTGGCTTTGGTGGTGGGGGAAATTCTACATCGTCATCGGCACCACCACCTCCACCTCCACCTCCTCCTCCCCTGCCTCCTCTGCCTCCTCCTCCGTCGTCACGGTTCATCATATCATTCGACATGTCCTGGAAAGCTGTTTGTGTGAGGGCCTGCTCGGTCAGCTGCTGCTGGATGGCCTGGATAGATGCCAGTAACTGTGCATTGACTTGGTTCTGGTCTGGCAACTGTCCCTCTGGTTGTGGTGGCTGCTGACCCTTGCCCTTTCCTCCTGGAGCCATGTCAGGGTCTGAATCGGACGAGATGAACTCCGGAGTAGTCTCCAGGACTCGTACTGTCTTCTATCTGCATAAGTAGATAGTCCTGATCAGACCGCTTGCAATTAACGTTCAGCTGCCGTGTTTAAGCTGGAATTTAGGTCAACCCCAGCATGTTGTGAATGGAAAAGGATGTAGACTGTAATCGACTTCCATTCACAACGGCGAAAGCGTGACAAAAGTGATCCCGATTTATTGGGTGGCCAAGAGAAAGGTAGAAAACGAGGAGTCTGGAGATCGATCCGCAAAGTCCAGATCGGGTTCTCGAGAATCGCCTCGAACTTATTGGCGGAGTTGGGTCCATGGAATCGATGTGGGTGTCGGCATGGTCCCGACGGAAACCATCCATGGATCAACTTCGCGAAGTACAAGAGAGGATCGGATGTTGGATGAAAGATACGGGGGTCAACGAGGAATAAAAGGAGTGTAAAACAGTAGAGAGGCTCGGTTAAGCGAGGTGGTCAAAGGGAAGAAACAACAAAAATGTGCGCAAAGGCGCGAGACTCGATCTTTGAACCCTAATCTAGATCCATACAAACACAATACAAAATTGGGTTCACCAACTCACGCCATGTGAAGCCGTGAAAGCTCGGCTATTTATTATCTTTTCATTTTTAGAGTTGTGATTTTCAGCCATATCTTATAACAAGTCCTTAGTACGCTACCCTATAGGAGAGAGAGTACTGCCGAAAGAGTATCCCATACTTGTCCTCCTCCTGTGTAACTTGTAGTCTGTACTTTTTGGAGTCCTTGTAACCCTTCCTGGATCCCTACTCAGCTAAAGAAAAGAGAGAGGAAGCCGATAGGCAAAACCAATACTTCGGTTCTCGCTCGCAACGGAATCACCCGTGAGCGTGCAAGAACCTACTCGGACGCAGGACAATGAGACAGACACCCCCGTGAAGGCGTGGCCTATGCTCAATACTTCGGACAGGGTTGATGCTCTCACAACAGAGAGTCACCATTGGTGACCAAGTTCTACTCACCTACGTACGATAGAAGCGCCATTGGCGATACAGATGAATCCCTTCGGGGGTTTCCTCACCGCTGAGATTATTACCTTTCCGCCAGACTGGTGTCTTGGTGATGGGGTAGTGATCGATTGACATGTGACAGTTCACCAATTACCCAGTAAAGGTTCCCCATTTAACATTGATGACCTGTTTAATTACCTTTCCGCCAGGCTGGTGTCCTGGTGATGGGGTAATGGTTAGTAGACACAGGGGATTTAATTACCTTTCCGCCAGGCTGGTGTCCTAGTGATGGGGTAATGGTTAGTAGACACTGAGGATTTAAATACCTTTCCGCCAGGTTTGTGACCTGGTGATGGGGTAGCGATTAGAAGACACTGATGATTCCCTTAATTACCTTTCCGCAAGGATGTGACCTCGTGATGGGGTAAAAGACGTATGACGACTTTTCCGCTAGGAGACTAGTGACGACAGTTCCGTTAGTAGAGGCTAACGAGGGTTGGGTGAGAGAGAGTTGTGAGTACGTTTCCTCTTGTACACCTTCGTGAGCAAGCTATCACACGTGTCGACCGAGGATCAATGAGAGTTGAGAGAACAATCTAGAAGGAGTGTTGGGAACTTAGTTAGGATGCAAGACACCATCGCATGCCTACGGAGGCACCCCAACCCTGAGGCATACATCATACCTCAGATTCATAGTGTGAGAATCAACCTGGACTTTGAAGTCCTACCCGGATATCGAGGTCCTAACCGGACCAAGACTATAGACTTACTTCTAGGCTTGAGTTGTTGTTTGGTTAGTCCCATTGATCGAGGGAGATACGGTGTGGTAGTGAGCGAGAGTGCTTCTTCTTGTGAGTTTTCCGAAAGCAAGTAAATAACTTAAAAAGAATCAATTAACCTACTTTTACTTGCTAGTTCTTCTTTTGTCCACTACAGTTACCTTACCGTTTTTCTAGTTGTTCTAGTCTGTTTCTTACTACTTTCCTTAGTAAAACTGTGTAGAATTTGTACTTGACAACTTTGTGTCAGATACTTGCTTGTCCCTTTTCTACTTGTGGCAGGCAAGGGTCCGGTGATCGAGTAGCCAGCATAGTTGGTGTTGCATCGTTTCTTTTTGCAAGGTTACACTTTCAGAGCAGGTATACCTTTTGGAGCTCATTGTACATTTGTATGTTGTGTTCTCCTCTGTAGCCTCTTTTTGGGATATATATATATATATATGTATGTATATTGAATGTTGTGGAACCTCAGCATGTTATATGAATGAAATGAAAATGAATGGATATTCTTGTTGTTCAGTTCTGGTGTACTACTTACTTCCGCTTTTAGTTTTCTTGTGGTTGCTTATTTAGCCAAAATAAATCATGTGAATGTCATGTTTAAAAAGCGAAAAATTTCCTGAGGTTTTTATAACAATGGATTAACTCTAAGCTAGTTAAGTAGGCAAATGACGTGTTCGACAGGTAACCTAAGGTCCTCGAGAGGAGGTCGTGACAGTTTTTGGTATCATAGCAAGGTTACCCTGATACACGCATTTACACAATTTAGTTGCTTGAGTTTCGAGTAACGAGAGTCTTATGACGTCTCGTGAAGCCGAATAGGAAAAATTTTGACATTCATAAGATTTATGTAACCACAAGTCACCAGAACATTTCATTCATATAAGTATCCCAAGAGGAGAAATAGTACAACTGATTTATTCATAAAGTGTGCTTAACTATGCTATGATCCGATACATGGAGGATTAGCATGGCACCACGAGTAGCTCGTGATCAGCCAAGAGAGATGGCGCATGTGTTAGCCGCACTCGCTGACCTGCGACAGAGACAGGATCAAATACTTGCCCAGAAGAATGAGTTGGCCGAGCGACAGACTGGGATGGAGCTGAGGATGGAGGAGCTGTCTGACTCCTCATACCACCCATCCAGGGATGAGTCCGCTAGAGCTGAGCATCTATTCTCTGAGAAGATTCACCATTATTCTGAGGTAGAAATTCCGAGGGAGTCAAGAGCCGACAGAGCTGAGGTAGGCCAAGGGCCTGTTGCAGAAGTAGAGGTCACAGGGTTTGTTCTTCCTACTGCACCAAGACACCATGATGTCTTCGCATCCTACCAGAGAGCTGGAGTACCCAGGCTCCAGGGCACGTGTACGTCTGACGAGGCTGAGCAGTGGCTCAAGATAGTGACGAAGGTGTTCAGGATGATTCAGGCACCACCAGAGTCGTGGTTACCTTTTGTTGAGTTCTCCCTTACTGGGTTTGCAGAGCGCTGGTGGGAGGCTACTGTGTCTGAGATGGGGCATGTGCCGACTTGGACAGACTTTGAGACCCACTTCAGAGCCCACTTCTTCTCAGGGAAGTAGAGAGAGACACAACGCAGGTTGTTTGCAGAGCTGAAACAGGGCAGGATGACAGGCGAGAGTACTTTATGCACTTCACAGAGTTGTCACGCCACACATCTTCTGCAGTTGCTTTTCCAGATGAGAATATGGAGAAGTTTGTTCGTGGCATGAGGGAGGACGTTCAGGAGAAGTTGGTAGGATTGAGACTGACTACCATTGCTGAGGTGACTGACGCAGTAGAGCGGATTGAGGACGTCCGCGAGAGACATTTTGGGAGTACTTTTAGACTGCCACCGTACCACATAGGTCGTCTGGACCTATTCGGCGGCAGTTCCGACCACAACGGTCAGCATGACGCTTTCGTTCGACAGGGATGGCTTCTTCTGGCAATGTTCGCTCGACCCCCACGACTACTTTGGGAGGAGCACTAGCCAGTAGAGGTTTTGAGACAGCACAACCATCAGGGTCGCAGAGGTTTGGAGCACAGAGCGCGAGACCCGCAGAGAGTGCATGTCCATCTTCTACGCCGAGCAGGGCGATCAGGTGCTACCAGTGCCAGCAGGTGGGACATGTCGGGTCCCAGTGCCCACAGCTACAGACTCCACCACCTCCACCTCCACCACGTTCGAGAGCTACCGAGAGGAGCTTCCGGTATAGAGGCCAGCAGAGACCAGCTCAGAGCGCAGCAGGATCCAGTGCCGGATCTATACGTCAGGGACAGATTCACGCAGTTACAGCTGAGCATGCACGGTCCGCGGCCACGGTCGTGAAAGGTATGGTTTCAGTTTCGAGCCATCCTTTTTACGTGTTGTTTGATTCTGGTGCTACCCATTCGTTTCTTGTTGTGAGGCTTCTAGCCACATTGAGTAGAGTCGCGGAGGACGTAGATCCTCCATTTCACATCCGAGGGCCAGGCAGACAGTTGTTCGTGATTTCAGAGATAGTTAGAGGGTTACCAGTGTCCATAGGCAGTCATGAGATGATTGCGGACTGCCTTCTACTACAGCTTGTTGAGTTCGATATGATTTTAAGCATGGATTGGTTGTCTACACATCATGCCTTAGTCGACTGTTACAGGAAGACTGTTGTCTTCAGGATCCTTGGCTTGACAGAGTTCACTTTTGAGGGGACATTGAAGGACTCCGGGATGGAGTACATTTCAATGCTGAGAGCACACACGGAGGGTACGATAAATTGGCTATACACTTGGGACTTACTTGCAACACTGATGGATTGGCATCCGCAGGACAGTGCGTCTTCTCCCATCTCCGTACCTCCTAGGTACAACAGTCTTTGGGACCGTATAGTGGTAGGTTAGCAGACAGACCCGTGGATTCGCGACAGATACATGCGGGCGGTGAAGGATGAGTTTAATGACTTTGTTGTCTCAGAGTCGATTCTGTGGAAGGCAGGTCGGGTAGTTGTTCCCGACGAGGCGCATTGTTTGCATCTTTCCATTCATCCCGGCAATACGAAGATGTACCACGATCTTCGCAGGCATTTCTGGTGGGACGGGATGAAGAGGGACGTAGTTGGGCATGTCAGCAGGTGTTTGACTTGCCAGATGGTGAAGGCGGAGCACAAACGACCACCTGGTTTACTGCAGTCTCTTCCCATTCTTGAGTGGAAGTGGGAGAGCATTTCGATGGACTTTGTTACGAGATTGCCGAGGACACCGGGAGTCCACGATTCCATTTGGGTCATTGTTGATAGGTTGATGAAGTCAGCCCATTTTATACCTGTTATCATGACTTATACACCTTCTCAGATGGCCAGATTGTACATACAGCACATTGTGGGGTTACATGGCATACCCCGAGAGGTAGTGTTTGACAGAGACTCGAGGTTCACTTCCCATTACGGGCAGCAGTTCATGTCAGCTTTACAGACCGAGCTGAAGATGAGTTCAACATATCACCCTCAGATGGACGGACAAAGTGAGCGTACGATACAGACCTTGGAGGATCTTTTACGCGCCTGTTCTCTAGAGTGGAAGGGATCTTGGAAGGATCATTTACCTCTTGTTTAGTTCACTTACAACAACAACCATCATTCGAGCATCGGCATGGCGCCATTCGAGGCTCTTTACGGGCGGAGATGCCTTATGCCAATCAGTTGGCGTGAGGTAGGCGATCATGCATTGTATACCGTGGATCTCTTGGAGGAGACTGCGAGGGTTGCTGACTTGGTGAGGAGGAAGCTCTTGACTGCACAGAGTCGCCAGAAGAGCTAGACAGATCGACGACACTGACACTTGGAGTTCCAGGTTGGAGACTTTGTGTTTCTACGTGTATCGCCCATGAAGGGGATACAACGATTTGGAGTTCGTGGCAAGATGGTGCCACGCTTTGTTGGGCCATTCGAGATACTTTCACATGTTGGGAAAGTTGCATACAGACTGGAACTTCCCCTACGTTTGGTGTCTATACATGACATATTCCATGGGTCAAACTAGAGGAAGTACGTGCACGATCCTCGGCACATCATCAGCTATGAGAGACTTGACATAGAGCCAGAGTTGACATACGAGGAGGAGCCAGTGCAGATACTTGATTTTGTGGTCAGGAGGCTTCGGAACAAGGAGATTCCCTTGGTCAAGATCCTATGGCACCGACAGGGTGTTGAGGAGGCAACATGGGAGACCGAAGCAGCTATGCGCGAGAGATACCCGCGACTCTTCTCAGGTACTTTCACAGTTTAGTTTATCAGTTCTCTGTTTGGCAAATCATTTCACTTTCTGGATAAAAACCTTCTTTGAGGTTTTTATGGGTTAAAAAAAGCTTTTGAGGTTTTTAGGCAGACCGACAAACCCGATATAGAAGCGGAGTCTCGAGGAGGAGACTCTCTTTGAGGTTTTTAGGATTGTAACAGCCCTAAATTTTAAGGACCAATTAAGTCCAAGATGATGAATTATTAGTGAACTTGATTGGGCTTTGAATGTTGAGAATTTAATTGTGATTAAGTATGGGAAATTGAGATGCCATTAGTGGCTAATTGTGAAATTGTGGCTAGATGTGATTAAGTGGCTAAAGTAGTGTGATTACTATTCATAAGTGGGCCTTATGTGCAAATTAGAAGACTTGTGTGGGTTTATGTTGCAATTTGCCCAAGACTATATACTCCCACCCCCTTCTAATTTCGTCCATAAGCTTCCCCTCCTCTTTGCTTCTTCTCCTTGAGAGCTTGGAGCTCATCCATGGCCAAAACCTCCATGTTCCTCCACCTTCTTTCTAAGATTACCACCTCATTTCTCCACCAAATTTGAAGCTAAATAGCTCAAATCAAAGCTGTGGAAGAGAGGAACGTGGATCAAGTGTTGCATGTAAGATTAAATGCCAAAGAAGAGGAGAAATCAAGCCTTGAAGCTCAAGTGGTGGACTGTTCTACAATTGTTCTTGGAGTGTTCTTCCTCAAGCTTTTGAAGCTTGAGTTTGAGGTACAAATCATACCCCTCTTTGCCGCCATTAAGATAGAATTTTCTCCACTCTATGAGCCTAGTGTTGAGCTATTATATCAAGTATTTGATTGTGATTCTTGTTGGGTTTTGTTTTGGTATTTGGAGTGGTTTGATGATTGATTTTTGGGAATTTCCAGATCTGATTTTGCATGAGAAATCTGAGTTCTTGGCTTGATTTGGGAGGATTTATTGAGCTTTTTAGGTGGCATTTGGGTGCTGTTAGACCCTTCATCATGTTGGCTTTAGATCCATGTGAAAATTTCGAATTTCTATGATGATTTTGGGGGTTTATGGCTGCTGTTCATATGGACCTGCAACAAATTTCAGATCTGTGTTCTTGTGTTTTGCATGTGTTGAAGCAAGATTTTTGTATGATATAAGGGCCATTTTAGAGTATCCTTACTTGATGATATATACTCTTTCATATTAACCTTCAGTCCATGGAGTTGTTTTAGAAAAATAAGGAGTTTTGAGGAGTTATTTGACTACCTATATCATACTTGTCACTGAATGTCCAGATCTGTCCATGCATTTTAAATTAGAGTTTTAGGATGCATTTGGGGAGTTTTTTCATGTTTCCTTCAGTGAAATTACTTGTTGATATATACTCTTTCATATTAACATTCAGTCCATGGAGTTGTTTTAGAAAAATAAGGAGTTTTGAGGAGTTATTGACTACCTATATCATACTTTCACTGAATGTACAGATTTGAGTTTGTTACTTATAGAGGTGGGTTTGAAACACTTATTATGAAATTTAGGGATTTGGGGATGATCTTAAGGATACATATATATATGTAGTACCATGCAGGAAAACAAGACTATGTGAACTTGCCCTGAAGCAAGTCTTCCTCTAAGGAGTAGCCCGATCCTTGTAGGTGTTTGTGAATCTTTTGGGGCGTAGGAAAGGAAGACATTTTTCGTTAAGATAGCCAAGATTGTAAGATAGATGTTCTTCAATAGGAATTTAGAGAGAGACTATCGTAACAGGTCAGTATCACTGACCTAGGATCAGTTGAGGATCGTATAGAACAAGTTCGTGTCTGGGACTGACAGCTTGTGAATGGGAAATAAATCAAAGAAACCTTAGACACTTAGGGTGAAACATGAAAATATCAGAAATGGTGATGTCACATTTGGCCAGTCATGGAGTTTTATACTCTGACTGTGCGAGGGCATGGTGACTCTCACCTGAGCAGGAAATGAGGTCGCTCAGGCTTGGGTAGCAGACACTGAGAGCATGGGTCTAGGATCCTAGTCTTTTTCACGTGTTTTCTTCGAGCCGACTCGATTTTTACGCTTCGTTGGGATCCACGAGTTGTCTAGACCATTTCGTTGACCCGTTGGTTTTTCTTTGAGAGCCTAGGTTGGGGGTTCTCCGCAGTTAGTTACGAGCTCGTCTGGTTTTACTTAGCTCTTCTCCTTCGGGAGTTGAGCAACGAGAGAGGAAGTCGGGTCCGGCAGGCTTACCTCTTCTCTTTCCTGCCTCTAGTGGCGTAGTAGTCGTACTACCACTGCCTTTCCCTTGGACCACACTTCCACTGGGATTGGCGAGACAAACGAATCCCTTCGGGGGTTTCCTCATCGCTGAGATTATTACCTTTCCGCCAGGCTGGTGTCTTGATGATGGGGTAGTGATCGATTGACATGTGATAGTTCACCAATTACCCAGTAAAGGTTCCCCATTTAACATTGATGACCCATTTAATTCTGCCAGGCTAGTGTCCTGGTGATGGGGTAATGGTTAGTGGACACGGAGGATTTAGTTACCTTTCCGCCAGGCTTATGTCCTGGTGATGGGGTAATGGTTAGTAGATACTGAGGATTTAAATACCTTTTTACCAGGTTTCTGACATGGTGATGGGGTAGCGATTAGAAGACACTGATGATTCCCTTAATTACCTTTCCGTGAGGCTGTGACCTCGTGATGGTGTAAAAGACGTATGACGACTTTTCCGCTAGGAGACTAGTGACGACAGTTCCGTTAGTAGAGGCTAACGAGGGTTGGGTGAGAGAGAGTTGTGAGTACGTTTCCTCTTGTACACCTTCGTGAGCAAGCTATCACATGTGTCGACCAAGGATCAATGAGAGTTGAGAGAACAAGCTAGAAGGAGTGTTGGGAACTTAGTTAGGATGTAAGACACCATCGCATGCCTATGGAGGCACCCCAACCCTGAGGCGTACATCATACCTCAGAGTCATAGTGTGAGGTTCAACCTACTCTTTGAAGTCCTACCCGGATATCGAGGTCCTAACCGGACCAAGACCACAGACTTACTTCTAGGCTTGAGTTGTTGTTTGGTTAGTCCCATTGATCGAGGGAGACACAGTGTGGTAGTGAGCGAGAGTGCTTCTTCTTGTGAGTTTTCCGAAAGCAAGTAAATAACTTAAAAAGAATCAATTGACCCACTTCTACTTGCTAGTTCTTCTTTAGTCCACTACAGTTGCCTTACCGTTTTTCTAGTTGTTCTACTCTGTTTCTTACTACTTTCCTTGGTAGAACTGTGTAGAATTTGTACTTGACAACTTTATGACAGATACTTGCTTGTCCTTTTTCTACTTGTGGCAGGAAAGGGTCCGGCGACTGAGTAGCTAGCATAGTTGGTGTTCAGTCGTTTCTTTTTGGCAGGTTACACTTTCAGAGCAGGCATACCTTTTGGAGCTCATTATACAGTTGTATGGTGTGTTCTCCTCTGTAGCCTCTTTTTGGGATATATATATATATGTATGTATGTATGTATGTATGTATGTATGTATGTATATTGAATGTTGTGGAACCTCAGCATGTTATATGAATGAAATGAAAATGAATGGATATTCTTGTTGTTCAGTTCTGGTGTACTACTTACTTCTGCTTTTAGTTTTCTTGTGGTTGCTTGTTTAGCCAAAATAAATCATGTGAATGTCATGTTTAAAAAGCGAAAAATTTCCCCAGGTTTTTATAACAATGGATTAACTCTAAGCTAGTTAAGTAGGCAAATGACGTGTTCGACAGGTAACCTAAGGTCCTCGAGAGGAGGTCGTGGCAGATGGCCTTCCCGAAAGTCTATCAGGAGAATGCGATCAACTCGAAAGTCTTAGATGAAGTGTTGAGCCCAGAAGCTAAGTCAGACTCAAGCAGATATGGATATGAAGATCATGTTCCAGTCCCAACTCAACTACTACAGCTGAAAGTCCACATCTCATCCCCTCCTTTCCCAGGAATTCATCATGTTCTTCCGGGTTAGGATTTAGTTAACCATTGATGTTTAATTAGCTCTTTAAAGAGTCTTCCCACAACTACAACGCGATAGTAGCGGGGAATGAGTTAACTTCCCCGATCCCCTGAGGCAAGGGGAACTCACTATCTATCTATTTCTCATCTGCTTTCCTTGCCTTTCTGAAGCCTAACCGGGAAATTGAAGCTTTGTGATCTAAAATACATATAAAATGGAAGAAACTATATAAAAGGGGAAAGAGAGGTGCCTTATTCTCATTAAGCTGCTCTAGTTTCTGCTTGGCCTTCTCGAAGGGGGAGGAAAGAGGAAGCTTGGAACAAAAGGAAGCATGCCATTTGCACTTTCCCGGTGGTCCTTGTTGTACCCTACGGTCGAGGTTTCAAAGGGCTGGCGGATTGCTTCTCCCTTTCCCAGAGCGAGTAATTAATATATAAGAGAGGGGGCGGGCCTGGGTTATTTATTTCACATTCTCTTTCCTCGGCCCCTGCTCACTTCCACTTCATTCGCTCCTATCTCGCACCTCCTATAGTTAGTCTGCTCATTCCCTTCCTAGCGCAGATGTAATAGATTAGTCATTCTTCCGATGTAAGCCAGTGGACTAGGTCATCGACTCACCAGGATCAATCCAGACAAGACTTTGCGTAGACAAAGACATGCCAACATCCTGACCCTGACCCACCTACCTCGTATCCTAGCTGGGTGGTTCTATCGGAAAAAAATCTATCAGGACATTCATCTCGCAGTGTAGACAAACATGCCTCCTCACTACGCTACTTACTCCACCCACGAGGTCCAAGGCCTATCATCGCTTGCGTAGACAAGTTCCTGCTCTCGAATATATAGTTCAAGTTCCGAAATGGAGCATGAACTGGTGGACTGAGGGTGCGATAAGCAAAGCATATAACTCAGTCACACAGCATCGAACTTCCCAGACATCGTTTGTGAGTGAGGCCCCTCTCTTATTAAATATTCAAGTAGTACGGAGGGGGCTGAAGATGGAATTCTGTCGCTTGGAAAGACCCTAGGGTAGAACTCAAACCGCGAACAAGAAGGTCCATTTCTATTGTTGTAGCAGCCTCATAAGGCCTAGCTTTTGTAGATGATAGTAATATGTAATTTAATTGGGAAAATCTTGTATATATGTGAGAGCTTTAATTAATGCCTCAGCTGTCTATTCACCGTGGGCAGTCAAATGCCTTTTCATTATTTACGGACTCTGAAAGGATATAGGTGCTATGATCCTCTTCTGAGACCTCACTATGTGAGTGCTGATGTCACCAAGTCACTATAGGGCTGTCTTTTCCCTTCTTTTCTACTGTAGTGACTCGTTCAACCTTACATAGCACTCCCTTTCTACCTAGTTCCTGCTCCTATGCCTCTTCCTCGTGTCCCTTTGGAGTCCGGTCCTGCCACACAAGAGTCACCGAGTCGGTTTCGGGATCCCCCGCGTATATATATCTGAGTAGTCTACCTCACGATCACATCAATCGCATGTTGAGTCTGAGGTCAGGTCTGAGGAGCATGTTCCTGACTCTGTGGATGCAAGTGAGGCTGGTGGCGAGGTCTAGGGTCTGAGCAACGTACATCTGACCCGCTGGATGCAGGTGAAAATTCTGGTGACGTGGGGAAGATGTTGATACTGATAATGATTTACTTTTTCCATTGCCAAGAGAAAGGGGCAGAGGACATGCAAGAGTATTTACAGTACCATGCATCCCAGACTCTACTATATATTCACTATGTCTCCTTCGCATTTCTATTTTTCGCGATACGCTCCAGCATTCTTTCTGGATTTTCGACTTTGAAGATAGGGATTTTCGACTTTCCAGCTAGGGATTTGATAAGGTAACGCATTGTCCGCAGAGAGTCTATTATATTAGAGGCCACCCTGGCACTACTTGATCCAAAATGGCCTCGGGCCATGAAGGATGAGATGTTTGCATTACAGGCACGGGGTACTTGGGAGCTAGCTGATGCTTCTGTTGTGGGATGTAAATGGCGCTGTCAACGTGTTGATGGATCTGTGGAGCGCTATAAGGCACGATCGCGTAGCCAAGGGATAGACGCAGATGTACGTGACTTCACCTTTTCACTCGTGGCACGTATGGCTACTATTCGCATGCTGATCTCGGTGGTAATAGAAAAATGCCGAGAAGTCCGATATTACAGCTTCCGTGACTCATTCTCCGCTATTATTCAAATCATTAATCCCAAAACCCACTCTCCAACATTGACCTTCGGACTAATCACGATAAGGTCCTATTTAGCAAATACCTCAGAAAGATTCTTGTCTTTTTTTTGAAACGAATTTCTATCACATTTAAGAAAGCCTTCCTCTCTTGGATAAGCCCGAGCGAAATGGTGGCAGCAGAGTTAGCTACTAGACTCTCGGTCCCGAACTCACGTAGTGCGCGAAGGGGTTAGAAGAAAAGAACAAGGTTGAAGCTTGGATCATGATTGACTTTGTATTCTCTTCTAATAACCATTCTTCCCTTAAGCTTCGATCTTTCTGTTTATGCTGCTTGGGAAAGTCTATCATCAGTATGCCTTAGTAGTCCTACGTTAAGGTTATTGTAGTGAAGGGACTCTTGGGGGAGAGGCCCGAACGTCACGGCATCGTGTGTGGTTCTTTGTGTTAGCCTTGCACCTCTGGGGGCCGGTCTATCAGTAACCCGGCGGACTGGCGATTAGATTATATATTCTGGGCTACGGAAATGGTGGCCTCACACACCCCTCCCGCCCCCAGGATGGGCTCGAGCGGCTAAAAAAATGGCAAGCAAATAGAGAGCCCCAACTATATATATATATAGTTATTCGGGTCTTGCTTTGACCTTTGAGAGCCTGCGATCCGAGTTTCGTCATTGTTTTCGCCGTCGCAAATTCGCCTCTTTCATTACCCCTGGGTTAGAAGATGAAGTCAACAGCTCTACTCCTCCGCAGACTCCGGGTCTCCTTAAGAGGAGTCCACTCTTCTCGAAGTGAGCGAATTGCATGTAAATACCGGTAGGGGCTTATAGTTTAATTGGTTGAAACGCTACCGCTCATAAGGTGATATTGTAGGTTCGAGCCCTACTAAGCCTAGCACCTCTTATTTAAAGGTCAGTCGAAGTCCCCGCCACCCACCCTGCAGATCTCAATGACGCGACAGCACCTGAAACCACACTGCTGTCGCTACCCTTCGGGCACGCCTCCTACGCTTACCACTCACCTACGCGACTCACAAAGCAAATGTCAATCCCTATATAAATAAGTGCGAAGCAAAGAAAACTATATAAAGAAAGTCTTTGCAAAGTTTTTTTTATATTAAAAACATTGATATTAGTAGGTATTATGTATTTTCTCTGGGCCTGCTCGCTGCTTTCACTCGGGTGGGGTTGATTCAACGAAGACCCGCCTGATGGCTAATAGGGCTCGTGATCCTTGCTCCCTGAAGAAAGGTCGGATTCTCCAGTTCCCAATCTACCCCCCGGGACAACCCCCCATCCATATAGAGGCTACCAGGGAGATAAGAATGGCTTCTTGCAATGAGGGGAATTGATTCAACCGGAGAACCCAGTGGGGCTATCCAATTCACTCTAACATGGGAGAGCCGATCCACTCTTGGGATGATGGACGTGGAGAAGACCCCCTCAGGAGTGGTTTGCTTGTAGCCGGCTAGAAGACAAGTATGAAACAAGATTAGCCCCTCTCCCGTCAAAGGACAAGAGAGCTTCTTCGCCCCTTGAACTGAACTACCGATTGAGCGTACCCTTCTTCCTCTCCCGGGCGATGGGGGTCGCTGTCAGGTGAGGTAGTCTCCGACCTAGAAAGGTAGTTGCGGGGGTGCCACGGGAGTCCCAAGGATTCACTGGCCTTCGACTTATGGCTTTTTTTGTTCAGCGGACACAGTCCCGATCGAAAACCATGGAGAGTTGCGACTTGCGACCCCCAATATGTTAAGACATTGTTTTCACACACTTAGTGTAAAGACAATGAGACTAATCATAAGGGGAGGTGAACCGCAAGCTGACGGAAGCAATAACGAAGGACCCGAGCAGGGAGTGAGGCTGACCTACTTTCATTTCTCTTGATATCTAGTTCGCCCTCTCACCATCTATAGAATAGGTGTATGGGTATCCCCCTCTCCCCCTGACCCCCGGGGGGATCCCCTCTCTACCCTACCCCCGGAGGGCTATAAGTGGGAGGCTATCCCAATTATTCAGTTAGAATCAGCCCAGACTGAGAAGAAGCTATTCTACTTCCCATGGGACTCTCGGGTTTGATGCCACTTTCTACTTCCCTCTTGGGCCTCCGATCAACTAGGCTTAATATTATTGCTTTCCCGCTCACTTCATAGCCAAGTCGCCAACTCTCCTTCCTTGCGTCAGCCGCCAACCAAACTATAGTATAGTGAGTGACCTTCTCGCTAACTTTGCGAAAGGAGCGAGTCAGCTCAAAGAAATTGTGTAGTTTCGAAACTATAGAGGGTTCTCTTAGGGTTATGAGACGAGCCCCATTAAATGAGCCTTTCTTTCCCTATTACTTCCCATAGGGGGGCTGGATAGATAGCTAAAAGTCCTGATCAATGACAACAAAGAAGTCGAGCGGGTAGCTTAGACTGAGAGATGCTCCTCGATGCCTGGAAGACAAAGAAAGCCTTTCTATCTAGTTCCTGCTTTCCAGCTAGACGCACGGTTCCCTCAACTATCAGCGAACTTCTATTCGATCGACTTCCTACTATATATGACGGAGGAATAGAAGATTATAGGCCCGGGGATCACTCGCTTCGTGTTATTTATTATGGGATAGAAAACACGGAAAGACTGCCCTAACATATATCTCCTCATTCCCATCTGCACTAGCGGCTTTTAGGAATATATACAAGCTTTTCATATCCCGGTAAACTCACAGCAAGAAAGATGCTTTCGAAGGGTTCAGATTCTCAGGCTAATATCAAAAAAGCACACTTGGAAATTGGCGGCTCTTTCCTGGCAGGCTATAGGCGGCCTGCTTTTACTGGCTTTCGACCTTTGTCAAAGAAAGCCCATCAACCATATATCTTAATTGAGCCCTAAGACTATGTCAACTACCGACGGATGTCTGTGAGCACCTAGGTACGAGCAAAAGTGAGGTTGAAGACCAACCGGGGAAAAGAGCAAGCAAAGAAAGGAGTGCATTGCAAGCCAACTATCCCAATTGCCTATTATATCTTTTTAGAGAATTTCTCGAGCTCAAATCCAAATGAAATAAGTAGGCTCCTCTTCTCCCTAGCCTGAGAGTGAGATCAGGCTAACTAAGCCTCTTCTTATATCGCGACAACGGTCCCCCCTATGGACCCTGGAACTCGCTCGCATGGATTCGTATCGCCTTAAGTGAGGCTCGTTTCATTCCATCACTCCACTGCCTTCCTTTAGTTAGTAGTCAGGTCGTTCAGTCGCTATAAAGCACCACCCTATTGTGGGCCTTGTGTGTGTCGGTAGATTCATTCAGTCAAGCGAGGGCTAAGGCTAGCCTCTGGAAAGACGACAGAGATAGGTGTGGTGGACTGACAACTATTATATTCTCAAAAAAGCCTTCCGTTTTCGCTTTCCGCCTCGGCACCTCTCTGCCTCAACTCGCTCCCTCTTTGATCCACTGGAGACAGACCTCAGCTCTTTGAGACATCATCGAAGCTTAGAACTAGACTACTTTCTTTTTAGGGGCATCGAAGACTGCTTATCCACTTGATCTATGTATCCACTTCTTAGGTACCTCCATCAGCTCCTGCTTTGCTTATTGAATCCACTCCGCTTCTTTCTAGTTGAGTTGCTTTTGACCTGACTCTTCCAGCCTTGTAGTAGTAACCGACAGATTATGATCCCTCTAAGTATCCTCGCGCTCTACACTACCTATGAAGGCTAGAACTCTGGAGAGCATAGATGAATAAGAGTATATCACTGCGGAGCCGCTGCCATTATCAATAGACCTAGGAGAAATGAATGGCGAGTATGACACTGCTTGACTACCTTTTCCTTTTTCCAGTTCTACATACCTCCTCCTTGCTGAGGCTCCGAGGCTGTCGGAAGCTGAGGCACCATCTATCATCTCTGCTGTCTTTCCGCGATTCCTAGCTCTCTTTCGTAAAGGCATAGCCCTCCGTCTGATATAACCGCCGATTATATAGTCTGCATCTGCCCTCCTCTCCTTTGCCTCCACTGGGGAACTACCTTTGATTCGCATCTGACCTCTTCTCAGCTGGCATCTCCCCCCTTCTTCGACGATCGGATGAGCCCTCCCCTATGCTTGAGCTCGAAGCCATGTTCAATATTCATACTTTTTGCTCACAGCTTTTTTGAGATTGACGTTCGAATTCGTTGATCCTTGACCACTATCTTTTGCTCTCAGATCCGCTTCTGCATAGACTCATTCCCCTTCGCTTCTTTCTGAGTGGAAGTAGAGGATTTCCCAGAAGTCGGGGAGTACAGATATCAAATGCTTTCCACAAATGCTTAACTAGTCCTCCTTAGTTTCAGACACCAGAATTCTTCATTCTCAAAACCTATATAGTCTTATTGGTTTAGGATCATCAAAAACCGTTTAGGAATTTCTCATCATCAAGCATGCCATCAACTACCTACATCGGCTTGCTCACTTTTGACCTTTGACCTCGCTTCTTGCACCCCTACGTGAATCATACCTACGCTTAGACGCAGGTTCAGGACAGTTGACCAGATGTGGCTATGGCCTTATTGTTCGTGTGCACACCGTCTTTCTTCTCACCGAAACAACGCTTGTGGACTAATTGCCCACCCGAGTTCGTTACCTTAGTACAGTATAACTCGACTCATATACCTAGCTTAGCCTTTCGCGAGCGTAAAACACTGGTTCTCAATTCTGATTCTTTGACACCACTCTCGCTGCTTGATTCTTACAACCAAAGGAAAGCACCGCGGTCCCCAGGCTTGGAGTGACTGACCTCATTAGGAAGCGAGTACCTGTCCTTTGGCTTCGTGCTTGGTGGAGAAGGCTTGATATCTATTTCACGGCCTATTAGAAGTAGAAGGCGCTCCGGAAGTTCTTCCCATGATGAGGGATTAGCCGATAAGGCATACTGTCCTTAGAGTGAGAGTCCGTCCGTCCTGGGGATCACCCTTCAGCTTTTCAGGTCAGACAGCTAGTTATTTTCTTATCCTTTGATCCTAGTTCGTGGGTGGGATGAATCCTAGTGAGGCCTGAGATTAGACTTCGTGGTCGAATGATCCAGTTAATGGAGAATACTCTCCTTCCTGATAGTTCATCCTCGGAGGCAGCGAGTCTCAAGCGGACTCGAGCATATTCGAAAATCTAGTTCTTTATGTTATTCTTTTGATTTTCCTCAAGACAGCAGCTTGAGCGACTACTCCTGACCTCTCATAGACTAAGGTCTCACTTACTGCGTAAACCTGAAAGCCACTGATGACTAGGCGCATGATATCAACCCTCAGATGCAGTGAGAATGTGTCGGTTTGCCTGACTAATAGCCTGAAATGAGTCAGAGATATTGGAAGAACCATCCGAGGACAACATAATGTATAGTTCCTCAGCTATGCTTCTCTCGCTTGTCTGCGGCCATGGGATCGGATAGTCTAGTCTAACTCATAGGCTCACTAAGTATAAAGAAAGACAGAGAGTATGCCTTTCAAAGTCATATATTTGATTAGCTTGAATAATATAGTTAGTAGTTGTGTAGGTTGGATAGATCCTTTTCTTATCCTTTCTCTACTTCTTTACAAGAGGTGTCCCTAATTGCGTGTTTTTTGGAGTTTATCCATGATAATCTATTTCTTTCTGACCGTTAAATCCTTGTTTTAAACTTCGTAAGGTTATGTTCTCAATCCTCCGGAATCTTATAGTAGTAGTTTGACCCCCTTATCAATAGTCCAATCTTTGATTTATTCATTCCATTATTTTCTCTAGGTTCTTCATTTGATCCTGCTTACTTTTCTTTCATAGCTGAAGTACGACTTTCTCTCTCACCAAGGGGGAAGATCGTGTCTTTTGCTTACTTCCTATATTTCTCGTCTTTTTTCTCTGTGAGAACTCCTTCCGAAAGTAGTGCGTCTATCAATATGTGTAAGGGGTCATTGTCTAATCTCTTTAAGGCTGGGTAGGGCTAATTGTAAATGTTATGTAAATTTGGATATTCTATTTATCTGAATCTCTATAATGAAATACAAGCAAAACCACCCAACACTTCCCTCTTCAGTTGGGACGGATACTGGCCCTCACTCTGTGAAAAACGAAACTATGTCTTTGGGTAGGGAATGAGGATAGAAAATCCTATAGCTCTATTACGCCCTCCAACTGTCATGTATGGCCCCGTATGGCGGTAGAGGCTAGCATATCCGAGGTCAGGCTAGGGTGTGGGCTTTTTGCTAGCAGGGTAGATGAGGGAGTTTCATAAGTTCGATCTGAACTCAGGTAATAGTAAAGGTCCATTAATATTCTAATAATTGTTAATAGCAGATGCCTTATATATCTCGATAGTTTTGAAAAGCAAGGGTTAGATGGATGAGCTTCGGCTCTATCTTTGCCATCCCCTGATTGACGAACACTGCGAGCTGATAGTGATGTTGGGTTGTAAGCAGCTTGAATTATTTAAACTATATAAAACGGGTGCCTACGCCTATAGAAAATGGAAGCCAATAGCCTATCTAAGTGTCTGGTTCGAGGCATAAATACTAGAAATTTGCTTTATATTCTCAATTATAGGTACGATACTGACCACTGAGCAAGGTATAGGAGTCATCCTCAGATGGACTATCCATTCTTTTCCGATCCCAGTCACTTTCCTTGATAAGTAGCGTCCAGACTTCTCTTTTCCACACCTTCGACTGACCTCTCTGATACCACCACCTCATTTTCCCGGTCAAGACAATGCATATCTTCCAAGCGCTTACCTCGTAGTTTGACAGGCTAAGAGTAACTTACGACAGTTGCTCGACCGGAGAGGCAGGGGTGTGTGCGCCTATTCTCTTCCGACGCAATCAGTCGACATCTCGAAGGCTCAGGTGGACAGATTCTGGAGCTCATAGTCCCAGTCCTTGATGAGGATAGAGACTCGACTGCATCGTTAACTATGTTGCTAGGACGAGCATTTCTGACCTCTTCACACCGTCTCGAAGAAGCCTAGCACAGTAGCCCGCCCCTCTGGCTACGGTCAGGCTAGGAAGTTGAAGCCAGGTCGTCTCCCCTAACTAGCTCCTTCTTTTGATTCTCACTGAAAGAGTGCATTTCTGACTTTACTTTCCTCACCTGGTTGCCACGCCAACCCTTTTTTGATATAGTTTCTAGTTGGATGATTTAAGTCAAGTCAGAAATGCGACTGGAATCCACACTATCCTAGGAAGCATCCTTCCCCGTAGCTCCAACTAGATATCTCGGACTCTCCTTCCAGGTTGGCATGGGGTCAGTCAGAAAGAGGAGGGATGATTGATGAACTGACTAAGATGGTGGAACAAGCTTTTATATACTAGTTGGAAGTCCTCAACTCGAGGAACTCGAAGTCCTTTCCCAAGCTATATACTAGTCGAAAGAAACATTTTTCTATTCTGATCTGGGTCTAGGAGTTCCCTGGCCAGAACTCGACTCGAAAAAAGGCATTTCTATATTAGGCTCGTTTTCAGAGTAAACGAGGGTGCCTCGGCGCACGTAGAGATGCGTCACATAAGGTCGCTCTTTCCTGCTTTCCCACTTCCACTCTAGAGTCCTCCAAGAGTTGTCCCCGAAACTATATATATAAAATGGCTAAGTGGGTTTATTTGATTAATTGCACTGAAATCCCATGCCCTTATCTCTCCTAGAGTAGAGGGATATCTTCCTTCCTTCGAAGAGGAAAGAGGTGTAGGCCTCACAGTATGCGTTGTTTTGTATCACTCCTTTCCTAGGGACAAGGGCCTTGATCTTTACTAGGCCTGGAAATCTCAGAAATCTACTATCTCAACAGCCTTTTTCCTCATGTTAATATATATCTGGTCTTTAAAGCTCGGAAAGGTGCGAGCGTAGGCCTTAGAGACTTCAAATGTGAGCGAGAAAAGCCCCTAAAGTGATCGCGCCTCAGAGGGCAAAGTGGAGCGAGGGAAACTTCGAAGCTATTAGAAAACAAAAATCAAAGGGCATTTTGCATTATATTCGAAAGTCTAGTAATGGAAGAAAGGACTGGTATGATTCTTATCTATCTTAGATGGGGATAATGAGTCGAGGCTACTAGGTCAAAGTAGACATGAGTCCCGAAAGACGTCTCTTTGAATAGTAGACTTTTCTCTCATATATTATCCCATTTCTCATTAGTAGTTTAAGCGTGTAATTGCTATGGTTGATAACTAGATGTTTCACTAATCAAATACCATCAAAGCTTATGGAAATATACAATAGTAATTTTTCCTTTGCTTCCTCGCTATTCTTTCTAGATATTTCATGAAGTCTGAGAGTATTCTAGTACTACGATTGCTAAATGACGATAGATGAATATGATCCTCAGAGAACCAACTCACTATATCATGAGGATTTATAGCATATTAAGGATGAGTACTCAGAAGGCCTATAGCATATGGCACATGAACACCATTCTTATTGATAGTTGTTTCCATATCAGCCACAATAAATGATTTCTTATCAAATGAAACCTTATTGACTTTTTCTATCATACCATACTTCTTTTTCTTACTACTCTGAGAGTCTTTCTTATTAGTTTTTGTGGGTCCTTCTTCTTGTAGCTCAGGTGGAACCGTCTGACCCTATCATCTATTTGTTTTCTCAACAACTTCTAAGTTAGCTCTCTTTTTTCTTGCTTATTCGAAACAGAATTTTGATCCTGCAGTACACAACTCAGATCAGAATTCTATGTATTATCGGAATCATACCTCTTCTTTTGAGATTGATAAAGAAGTTCCATTAACTTGCGATAGAAAGAAGGATGTAGCATTCCTTGATGGTATCCCCTATATAACTTAGGGTTTAGAGGGGTCGCCTACATACTCCTAATCAGATAAGTCATACCCGAAGCTCCTGTTCAAGAGTGAAGGATGATTCATAGGCAAAGAGCAAGGGCAGGCTTGATATCTTGGTCGCTAGCTGACAATCATTCCAGGGACCTAGGATGCCTTCCCTTCCCACCTATACCTCTTCCTGATGTGAGATTGACTGGTACTTTAGTCGACTGTCGATAGTGAGTTTTCAGAGATCAGAAATGGTGCTGACTTCTCTGTAAAAATACTCCACAGACTTTCAATCAGATGGCCTTTGACTAGTAAGAAAATTAGCTTATAGCGTAGAGTCGACAGCTTATTTGCTTCTTTTCCCAGCCATTGAGATCTATATCAAAGGAAAGAATTGGTCCGAGCACAGGTCTCTATTCTACGTCAGGAGCGAATGAAACAAAGTGAGCGAGCCAGAACGTACCTAGTTAGGCGAGAGCTGAGACCTAAGCCAAACTCCGTGATGATGATGAATCGAGAGGGATGAAAGGTGAGGCGTGAATCCCGCATGAAAGAATGAAGTTCCATAGTCTCATGTGACTTTCCAGGCCTGAGACGTCATTCAAGCACCTTCCAACTAGTAATGAAAGCTTCAACCTTCTTTCAAAAGGTCACACCAAGCCTTTTTGAGATTTTTGATAGTTGGGCATCTAGCTTTCTGACTTCTTGCCTACTGCTTCGATTTCAAGCAGGCATAGACATATGCACGTCCTTCCAGGGGAATTTTGATCAGAAAAAGAGCAGACTGCGTGGAGAGAGGCGCATAGGACAACAGGGTCAAGAGAGGCAGTCTTCCAGGCCTCTGTCCCTCTGACTGACGTACCGTCGACCTTCCCTGGTAACACAAGATAAAATACCGAAGATAACAAAGGTCTCCTTTTAATATGTTTTTCTTAAAGACTAAGGTATTCAAAATGAGAGAGTAATCCAGGCCAGTGGTCAAAGAGTAGAGTGAGGGTCCTCAATATTCTAAGAAGAATCCACTGCAAATCAAGAAAATACCAAGGCAGTACCCTTGAAGACAATCACTAAACTGAAAGGCGAAGAAGATCGAAAGGTGAAAGTCAGCACATAGGACCGAGGAGTCTCTGACCCTATTGGAAATTGAAAGGTGAGAGTCAAACAATTTCTCGTTGGCCGATCTGGTTCCCGCGAGATCAAAGCTGTTTTCCATGGTAGATTTTGGTCACGGTCGACATCTTTCTCGGCCTTGGCCAGAAGAGGTACCTTCACTTACTAAAAAGAAGAGGATGAAAGATTCGCTACTTTACATACATTATTCAATCTGCATTTCCACTACTAATTATACAAGGGAATCGACTTCGTGTGAAGAAATTCTCAAGCATCAAGGATGAAGGAAGGGAATCCACTTCGCTGAAAGAGACAATGATTTTGCCAAGGTCCACCGCCCGCCTTCCCAACTTCTTAGTTGATATTAGAGCTTGATGCTTGCTTTAAAGAAAAAAACCAGCTTATTAAGTAGGTCTTTGTATAGAGAAAAGTGTTGAAAAGCCGTACCTTTGAAAGTCAAGTTGTCTACCTACTTACTTATAAAAGAAAGCGAAGAGCTATCTCCTAGAACTCAACATCCATAGTCATACGTGGGCGTCAATTGGCTTCTCCGGTCAAAGCCTTATCCAAGGCTTAGTACTTTCCGCTTTCTGAAAAAAGATCAGAACTCTAGCTCAACCGCTATAGCTGAAGAAGATGTCGTCTCCGGTCTGGTTCTCCGCAATTCAAGTATGAAGGATGTTGTGGTCTAGCTGAAGGCTGCATCACTGAACCATGTGCTATCGCTACGCTGAGGTCAAGTGTTGTGGTCACCGCGAATATAGGTACTCTATATTTCATCTTCAGTGCCGTGAATTTAGCATTGTTTTTTCCACCTTTCGCAGTGTAGCAGTCAACTGCTGAGAAATTGATGTATAGTAGACACAAGTGCATAGTGGGACTTCAAATCCACGGGTTTCTTAGGGAGTGAGTTATGTCCCCTGCCTGAGTGAAGCCTACCACCATTTAGAAGATAATCAATTCTACCTGGCTGAGAACCCTTGAGATTCTAGATTCTCACAACTCGCGAAAGTGCAGTGGAGGAGCAGGATGCTTTAGGAGTTCTCATTTGGAGATGAGCTTCTTTGTCAAGTAGAGTCCAGTAAGCAAGGACGTCTGACAGATGTGGTTTCGTCGGGTGGTCACCGGGTCAATGAAAGCTGGATGAGACGTCAAGCACTGGATGAAAGCCCATCGAGGAAACTGATCAAGTAAGCGAGGGACTTCATGATCTCGTCATATTTATAGAAAGAATGACATCTTTTATCATATTTGACAGATGATATGAGATTCTTCTGAATTACCAAGTCACTATCTGATGAATCCTTGCCTAGGTCAATCTTGGAATCGACTCAGAAGAGTGGACTTGGTTGAATTGAAGACTTCGACCCTTCATTAAGCAACGAATGAACCAAGATTGGAGTACTGTAGCTGTGAGTACAGGAAGAGGACTAGATATTAAGGGGTCTCGGGAAGTCTCCTGAGGGGCCGGTCCATTAGGTTGAGGACAAGTAGATTGGATCTAGCGAGGGAGGGACAAGGAGCAGATTTCCCTTAGAGAACACGAAGATCAGAACAAGGTCTCGACAGGTGCAATTGGAGACATTCCCTACCTTGAAGCGCAAGGATGCATCTTATCTGAATAGTCGATTATCCACTGGTCTCAGAAAATCTCGTGCAAACTGAGAGAATCAGAGGAGCTCATCCCATCCATATATGAAGTATGAAGTATATATATGATTTCTGTTTGTCGACTGACCCCGGGAAGGTAGGGAATTGCACCTCTTCCTTATCTAAAAAAGGAGGAAAAAACTTGAGGGAACCGATATCTAGTCCTAAATACCTGCTTAGAAATGACGTTGATAGAAAGACTCGGATTGAGAGAGAGACTTAAAGAACGTATATAGAAAGGACGCCGATTGAGAGAGAGACAGAAATGACGTATAAAGAAAGGAGATCCTACTACCATACCTTCCTTTCCCTCCGCTCCCCTTCGAAGTCAAAGTTAGAGGGCTCGCCCGACTCCCTTGGGGCTTCGCTCCCTGGGTCGCCTCTTTTCCCATTGATCTGTCATTCGTGCTTCACCCTGGCTACCCTTATAGGGGACTATTTCCGTTCCGATTTCTCTTTGGTTTTGAGGCCTGTCTATGGCCTTGGGGACCTGAGAGAGTTTCCGGGAGGCTTTCGACCCTCTTCTCTTAGGGTTCAGACACGTGCTGAGATTTCGGCTCTGATCGGATGTACCCAAACTCTACCATCAGGCTTTTGCTCCGACGATATAGATATAGATAGAGATTTCATCTTGGCTTGTGCCTTTGGTGGAGGGGTTCTATCCTTTGGTTTCAAAGGTGGCCTTGGTTCCGTTATCACATGGTCCCTGGGTCTGATTTCTTGCTCAGAAAGAAGAAAAAACGTATATTGATTTGACGTCGTGGAAGAAAGAACCTTCTGAGGACAATTCTTGAGTCTTCTATTACCGAAATCTTCATAATTCAGAAGAATTCACCTCCGTCACGGATGAGGGGGCATCCTAAACAAGAAGTGCTTAACACATTCATTTAGAAATGCTTGGCCTTTCCTCGGGCATCGCAGTTCTGACCATCAAGTATATATTCGTCTTTCTTACTTGCCTCCTGAAAGACATGGAGTTCTCATAGCAAGGGCTTCAGCCTATAATAAGGGTCTTTTCGATTTGTCTTTTTCTTGGAATTTCCGAGGGAACAGAATCGTTTACCGGGGGACTTTCCCCCTGAGATTAGTTAGTTGTTTCCGTAGAGTTGACATGAATCAAATGTGTTTCCGTAATCAATTATATAGTCATTCAGATACCGGTTTGAATATCAGCAAAATAGTGATGATCGAAATGATTGTGGAATGGACTCAAAAGTGTTAAAAGAAGGGGTCTCGCCCCCAGATTCGAGAATTGAAAAGCCAGTTGTATGCCTTAATGCTGGGTCAGTATTCTTTTTCCCTCATGGATCGCTTCTTTTTACCCAAACCATTGAAGCCAGGGGAGATGCGACCTATAACCCAGCCCATACCAAAGGACTGGCTTGTCTTAGAGAGCTTGGAGCTGATTCTGACCCCTCTGCTTGATGGTACCATTTCAGAGCATTCCCACGGCTTTCGCCTAGGTAGAGGGACACAAACCTTGCATCATAGCATGAATGGATGGCCTCCGCTAGATGCCCTAGTTCAAAGTGATATTATCAAGTGTTTCGATTGTATTGATCAAAGTCTCCTGCTGGAGGCCCTTCAACAACGGCTTGGCTCAAGCAACCAAGGGATAGTCCAACTTGTGAGAAGCTTCTTAGCAGCACCGATCTACGATAGAAAGGGGAATGAGTATCCACTATGGAGAATTGGGATACCTCAGGGCAACCCCATTTCCCCTCTTCTCATGAACATTTATTTAGATGCTTTGGACAAGAAAATGGAAGAGACACTCTCTCGTTGGAGCTGGCTTCGATACGATCGATATGCTGATGACATGATATCTGAGATAGTCTTTGATCCCTTGGAAATCAATCAGAGTATAGAGAATCAGACGTCTCAACGGGTCCAACAGCTCAAAAAGAGGCTTGCCAAAGCCCTTCAAAGCCTCAAACTGAGTATGAAATTTGAAGACAGGCGTCAGGGATCCACTCCTAGAGGAAAAAGGCAGCGTCTGACTATCCTAGGTCTAGATGTGCGATTGAACGTGGAAGGAAAGGTGGCCTTCTCGCCCCCGTACCATAAGTGGATGACTCGAATAGTCGGGGCTCTTGATAGCCAACCGGGGAAATGGCTCGCGCGCTTCCGTAGCTACTTTCACTATGCCTATCCATTCACGGGTCAGCAAGATCGACTTGCTCCCTTCCTTGCCTACTGGTTTAGAAAGCGAATTAGTGAAGAGAATAGGGCCCTTTTGGAACAGTACGTGGCTATGTTATTCAAGATTGGCAGTGAAACTAAGGAGAAGATCTTTTTGAGTCTGATGCTTAGGGAATTAGAAAAAGGCAAAGAAAGGTAGGGATATCATCCTCTTGCTTATCTGAAAGGGGGATTCTACCAGAGGGAACTGCCATATACTCATCAAATAGATGTTTAGATAGAAGGAAGTGGATTGAGGTTGAAGAAAGAATGAACGTATATAGAATGGACGCCGATTCAGGCAGAATGAGGTTTGAGATTCGTCCTTAATAGGAATTGTCCTCATTCAAACGCAATTTAGAAGACAGATAGATTCCTCCTTCTCAGGAGATCAAATAGAACATATATCTAGTGGTTCCGCCCCACCCCGCTTCGAAAGCCACCCTCCATAGGATCCGGCTGAGAGCATGTTTCGCTCTATTTTAGAGTCTCGCCACTCCGAATGGAAGGCTTTTTCTGCCGGTTTCCCGGCGAAGAGTCCTGATATGATCTGATCAGATAAGGCACGGAAATACCAAGATGCTTAACACATGCAATTTTTTTTCTTTTAATCGTTACCCTTCACTTAACACTAGCATATTTTCTATCTAGTAATATAAATTCTTCACATTTTCTATGTTTCTTGCCAGCAAAGGCCATTCTCGGGAATAGGTTTTCTCGCTTTCATTTTCGACTTTCCGGAGGTATTTTTAGTTGTCTAGGAGTAAAGGGAAGCACGTCGGCTGATGCAATTCTGAAAATCCTAAATCCACAGACTCAGACGGGGACAAACAACTTTTTCTTTTGTCTTTTCCTTTCTTAAACCCACAAGCGCCAGATCCTCAACGGATCTGTCACTAATATTGTTACAATGATGAAAGAAAGAAAGAAGTAAGAAGTCAACTTCTTTTTTTTAATCATTGTAAAGTACAGATAAGCGGGGAAGACAATCTTCTCAAAAACTGTGATCTTTTTTCCGAGCCTATAAAGCAATGGGAAATGATATGAGCCTCAAATGGGCCCCTGTACTCTCTAGGGTCCATTTCTTTCCAGAAAGAGGTGGATTCTGAAGGAACGATCGGCCTGCCTTCCTCTAAGGGTATTGAAAGGAGGCCCTCAAATCCAGGCAACAAGCGGCAAGAATGGAACAACCTTTCATGATGTGTCACTCCTTTCATAGGGCCGAATGGGGCAGATTCGGCCATATAGTGCTATTTGTGAGGCCCTCTTCACTCTTCTTGAGTGGGGAGGGGGTAGGAGCGGAGAGGTGGGGCCTGCCACAATCATTTCATGTACCACGGTTTTCGTAGGGTGTGACCTACGGGAGGATCGAATCATGTGGATTTCTCTACGCTGGCTTCCACTTTGTCTCTTATCTTTCCTGGTAAGCTAGGTTGCCCCTCGCCCAAAAGTGCCTTTTCAAGGCCGGTCCCCGAGGGACGTAAAATGTCCTTCTTTCTTGAAAGATATGAGATCGGGGGAGAAGAGGGAAGAGAGTCGTAAGGAGGGCAAAGGCGCATTCTTTTTCATTGACGGTAGCGGCATCATCTATTTTGAGGTGTTAGCAAGGTTGCCTCTCGCCCAAAAGAGCCTTTTCAAGGCCGGTCCCCGAGGGACGTAAAATGTCCTTTGCTTCTTCTGGAAATATATGATGTCGGCGGTGGGTGATCAAATAGTTGTGAGGCTAACAGAGGGGAAAGGAGGAGATTTTTACCAGTAGAGAGTTCGTTTCCCTATTCATCATTGCATTCCCAGATGTTTGATAAATGCTCAACCGTAGGGAGAGGGAAGATTTTGAGCAGTAGGATCATTTCCCTATTCATCACCGCATTCAAAAGGGGAAGATGAATGCTCAACCGTAGGGAGAGGGAAGGCAGCTTTTCCTATGGCTCTCTTCCTTTAAGAAATTTTCCTATGAAATGGAAAGATGGAAATTAGCCTATTCATCACTTCATTCTGGGTCTCCTGCTTCTATCAAAGCAGATCTATCTCTGAAATTTTTTGAGCTTTCCAGCAAGCGTATCGGGCATCAAGCAGTTTGAGAAAGTTTCTGAGGGCGAAGTTTATTGGGTTATAGATGTTATAGTCTAGTTAAGGAAGCTCTTGCAGAAGACTGAGGTCTTTGATGCCACATTTCTGTAGCCCCTTTGCCCTTCGTTCGTAGAACTCTGCTACTACTTCCTACACAGCTGTTGTATAGTATTGGACCTGCCTTGGAAAATCATCCGTAGCTTTCTTCTCTGCTAATTAGTAGCAGTGTGATGTTTGGAAAGCCCTATCCCACCTTTGAATGTGGGACCAGTTGAGTAGCGAAATCCCCAGGTGAAGATGCCTCTCCACAGGCCTCTTCCTTGATGCACGCCTTCTCTGTCCATGGTGCATGCTTGCCTCACCTCGCCGGAGGCGCGACAGCCGGTTGGTCAAGACTCTCGCTGATTGGGCTTTCGCTATAACTGTAAGTCGAATTACCACCTTTCTTCCCTTGTTTTCATGGAAAGGAAAGCGCTTGGGTCAGTTCAAGGGGTGCGGTCAGGCTCGTAGTTAGTACATTCTCCTGCTTGCGTAATTATACTCGGCATGAATAGACGATCGCCAACGAGTCGAAAGAAAAGTGTGCGGAAAGTGTTCTGTCCGAGCCGTCCTACTTGCTCACCCTCAGCCTGGGGAATCCCCTTATCTGAACACTGTCCTACTCTAATAGTCTTTTCCGCACATTCGAGGCTATACATCTTCCAATCATCTCACTTAGAAAGCAAAAGTGAGTGAAAGCATCGAATTGTTGATTCATCATCTGAACTTCACGTGGTAGTGGTACTGATTCCGGTTCACCAAGAGGACGAAAGAGCTCAGCAAACGGGAGGGCACTCCACACCATCCCCTAGAGAAAGAAAGAAGAACTGCCCCCGTACTGATAATATATCTTGTCTTGCCCCCTCAACGAAAATGTGGAATTCTTCGTCCTCAGGATTTCTTGGACATGCTTGTGGGTCTTGTGATGAGGGAAGTTGTTCGGTCAATGTCATCACTGCGAGTATGAGGTGTGTATGGCATCTCATCACTTGCGCTACCTCCGTGGTTGCAGCATCCTCACATTTTCCCTTCTACCTTTCACTTGAGCCTCGATTTATGGTATACGAGAACCTGTCTATGAGATGGCTGGTCTCTCTTGGAATCCCTGATAGCGATTGCTGTCTGTGTACCTATTGCATGCCCGGGTAGCCTATCAGACAAAACCAGGGAGAAAGAGAAATCCGCCTCTTTCGTCGATTATCAGACAAACTTTCTGGATCGGGCTCTTGTGCGCTGGGAACTAGGCTATAGGGCTTCAAAGATGCCCTTGCAGAAAGGGGTTGCCTTGGCTTTTGTATAATAGATATAATGGTTGGATGGAAGGCGAGACTAGATTGGAGCTACTTTCTCGAGAAAGGATGTTGACAGAGATGTATTTTGATTCTGAAACTGATACCTTTGATCAAGACCAAGCTCTGAACGAATGAAGAAGGCCATTGCAAAAAAAAGCCTCTTTCTATTAGTCTAGAGATTTGGGGCAAAGAGGGTAAATGAGAGGTTCCACAGGCCCTTTCTTATTCATTATCAGAGTGAGAAAGAGGCCAACATCTGTTCTTTAACTGCGGATGCAGATCGGAAGACAGGGAAAGGAAATCTCTATCCCTGAAGAAGAGGCATGGGAAGGGGAAAGATGCGAGGGTTCTTTGCCTGACCTTTTCATTGATGAGGAAAGAGAGTCCCCTATCTTCTCCCCTTTGATATAGTATCTAGAAATCCAGTCGTCAACCCTTCTCTACCATTTTTGATTTCCGATAGGGCTTATGGGATAACGTTGGATAGAGCCAACGAAAGGACCCAACGAGAGAGAGCTTCTTCGCCCCTCTGTGAGTGAAGCAAGCAACAATCGCTACGCACCTTCCCAACTCACATCGGCCCGTGTGTGAAGAAAGGGAATACCCGCTGGTCTCTCAATTCCTTCAATCTCACTTCGTCTTCAGGTCTACTTTTGCTCGACATAACAAGCAAGACAACAACAACCATCCCTCGGGGAGCAGTGACATGTGAATGAAACCCGACTCCTGGCTTTCATGCCTTCACTTCTCCCTCTTATTATAGATAGCCTCCGTCTACAGCTCTTCCGGTCCTGCGCAATCTCCGATTGGCTCATAGGGAGTTGACAGTTTATGATCTTTCTACGCTTTTGATATAGTTGGGAATGAATTTAGCATCACATTAATCTCGCTTCGTCTCTTGTACAAGCTTCTTAGTCAGCGACAATCCAGAAATTCTCCTTTCCTGCATTATTGCACGTCCGTCAGATTAGCTCGATAGCCAACCTCCTGCTCAACTGCTTAACTCACTATCAAATCTCAGTTTTGTGCGTCTTAATTCATTATGTAGTCTAGTCTTCCGAAGTCTTCATGTGGGACTGATTAGCATCTTCTGGGATGACGAAAGCATGAGAATATTCGCGATAGCCAGAGCTCTTCCACTCCGTCGCTCAACCAGAGGGAAAGATTTCCCCCCGCGTATATATATCTTGAGATCTTGTAGATGCATGGGAGGCGAGAGGGGAAGAACCTCCGGGAATGAGGCTAGGGCCTTGCTACGCGATATCTATACTATCAAGTCATCGCAGACCAGCCGCACCCGGAGACAAGCATACTTCTTCATGCTCTCTTTGTTCACGAGGGCTTTGCACAAGACTCGTGCCCACCCTTCTTCAAAGTGGCAGACGTGCACGTACCTTAAGATGTATAGTTAAAGCAGGGCGGACTGATCAATCGCGAATGTATGCACTTGACTTTCCACTCAACTACAATTATATATCAGGGGCCTGAGAGAGGCACCAATCTGGACATCCTTCCTCTCTTCAACAACCAGCCTTGCATCATGGTCCTAGGGAGCAGACGAGTCAGAGCTAGGCAATGAGGGAGGGCCGATTTAAGCAATGAGGTCAGGTCAAAGGTGAGTACTGGTGAGAAAACTAGGGTCCTAGTTATCTAAGCAGCTTTTCCGGATGCTATTCTAATCAGTGCTTACTAGAGACCTCGATTCAGCCTATCGGATTCCCTGGAAAATGATGCTTCTTCTTTGACTCTCTGCTTTGTCAACTACGTCTATATCTGACCTCGCCGATAGTATACAACCCTCAGTCACCTAGTCCATAGCCTTTGCATGTATGCCTTCTGGGGTCCAAGTTCGGAACCTAGCTTGTAAGAGAGATCGTCCCGCTTCGGATCTTTGCTCAGTGCCTACGCATCGTGATATATAAAGCAGCTTTCACCCAAGCACATTCATTGAGAGAAAATTGGAACTCCTTTTTCTTGAATTTAAAGAGAATTTGACCTCTTGCTGATCTTTCATACCTCCCTGACAACCACTGTCCCGCGCAATCGAGGCTGACTCAAATAGGTGAAAGGGCTTTCTCCCTTCTTTAAATAGAGCCCTTTGGCAAGAGGGTTGAGGATAGTGACTTAAGCTAGGAAGCTGACCATCTATAAGTCATTGGCTTTTTCCCTTGTCCTTTTCTCCTTTGGACTGTCGAACTCGCCTGAGACTTCCCTCTCTGCCCCTCACCTGGAAGCCTTGGGTAATAGCTCTGATCCTGCTCTTGTGTCTTCCTTCCTCTTATACGCTTATCATGCTTGGAATCTCATCTTTCCCTGGCTCCATCCTCCGCATCTCATCCCTGACGTGAGGTACTCTGACTCCTCCTATTATGGGCTTGCACTACTACTTGACTTACTAGCCTCGTTCGACCGCCACTATATATCGGCGCATTTACACAGTCACTATTGAGGGTTCGCTACCACTCAGAGCAGGGAGGCCGGCAACGCAACCTTCGACCGTCCACTCTAAGTGATTCCATTGGCACTTACGAATTGAAGTGGTTTGCAAACACTTGGTGCGGGGAGTTCATGCCCGACTTCTTTTCGCGTGCCCGAGCCCTAGTTAGCCTAGTTTGAAAAAACAACACGCGATAAATGTACAATATCCTCATACGGTAATCAAATTAGTCAAAGTGGTTTTTCACCAGCCAATCGAAACAAGCTCCATAATAGAAGAAGCTATTGATTTTCAACCTGATGCTTCTTTTTTTGACCACTCGGCTCCCTCCCCACCCCCTTAGAAGACCGACTACCTTACATTAAGCAATTCCTCTATCTGACATTGAGGGGAGGGGCATCCTCATCAGTTGTAGAAAGATGATCTCTTGAGTCAGAGAAGTTCTCTTTCATCTGGATTTTTGCTAGATCTAGACTAAAATAGAGTCTGTGTCTGCTCTTCTAGCCTCAGTCTTGTGCTAGTGGGTTGGTTGGCTGACGTCAAACTAACAAGGGGCGAAGAAGCTCTCTTGTCCTTTGACGGGAGAGGGGCTTAGTTCAGTTCTTGCTTTCTTTCGGTGAGCGAAAACCATGCGTTACAAGTGGTAGCAGAGTGGTGGGGAGTATCCTTTGTTGGAGGATCATGGCAAGCGCATATGAGGTGGCTAATCCGGACCAGAGGCTTTACAACTATATATTCTATTCGGGAGAAAGGGAATAGACATCATTCTTCCTATTGAAAGTGAAAGAGGGCCTTCCCCTGTCTTCCTCTCTCCAGTCGTCCAAATCTAGGAGCAAGAGAAAAAGCCGCGGAAAATAATGTCATGCTTTTCGAATATAATAGACTCAGGGAATCGACCAGGCCTCCTTTGAAAAAAGTGAGTGAGGTACTAGCTAATTGGTCACTTCTACATCTGACGCTCTCTTTCTGTTTCTTTCTCCCAATATAACCAACTAAGAAAGGCTGCTCCAACTTGGTCTGGAGTCAAAGCTCTAACTTGGCAGCCGACTCGTCCATTTGTGAAAGTTATTTACGCGTCGACTTTCTTTCTTCGGGCCCTATAGATAGAGCAGTTGCCCCTACTAAGCGGAGGATCTTGTTCCTGCCTTTCCTCCCATCATCTCCTAACAAAGGATTCCTCCCACACCAAACAAGCAAAGTCTACCTACCCTCCTTTTCCACCCCCTCGACAACCCCTTTCTCTTTCCAAGAGAAACCTTCATGACTATAAAAAAATAGGAAAAAAACTCTTGATAATAATCAGAAAAATATGTAGTGCATTTCTTGTTTGTAGAAGAAAGATTGTCCCAGAATACCGAGCCTAGGGCATTGTAGTTGAAAACGGAATGGGCTTGTTACAGTGCAGACTGGACCTCAAATATCTAGTTGTGGAATCAGAGCCTTGTTTTTTGGGGTTCTCACAAGCAGAAGGGGGACTCTTACCAAGCCCAGCCCTAGCTTTTGGGTGGGGGATCCGGTACCCCTCTCCTGGAGGATTGTGCTAGTATCCCGCCAGTTCTCTTGATTGTTTGGTGAAGGGAATTCGAGACCACCTTCCTCTCTGGCCCTAAGCAATCCAATAATGTCGAGAGATTATATAAAAGATGATAAATCAAATAGTCGAGAGATGAATTTCGAGCCAGAGAAAAGAATAAGGTTTCTCGGCTAGACGTCAGTGGTTCGTTATAGTTTTTGGCCCCTATCTTTCAACGGTTGATCAAGGTTTTTTTATCAAAGGTGGATGCCCGCGTCCCCATAATGACGTCCTCTTTCCCCGAGGTCTGTGATAGTATGTCCCGCCAACAAGCACCAATCAAGTATGTTTGGTGAAAGAAGATGGAAGGACCAGTGGGGGTTAGTGGTTAGTCTTAGTAAGGCCCAGAAAGTAGGCAGTGCAGATGAAGGCCAAGCGTCTAGTTCAGTTTCATCCTTTACTTGATTTGCTCGAGGGTAAATTCAGCATGTCACAAATAAGAGTGAGGCCAGCTTTTACCTTATCTTTCTCTTTGGCCCCCTCAATGGTTAGAAAGTTTGCTTTAGGCTCACTAGAGAGAAGTTATTAAGAAGGCACATAAGGGACAAGGATGACTAGAATACAGCAGAGCCAGAGACTGAAAATGCATTTGCTTTTTGATTGGCTCTTACGAGAAAAAGAGTCAGGGCTGACTCACTTTTCCCAAGCAGGAATCGAAAGAATTATATTTCGACTCGACCTTTTCCATTTTCACTCTAATTGGCCCAAGGAAAGAGATTTAGCTAGTTAAGGTCAAATTTTTCCTATTGCCTACTCCCTCTTTGACCACTACTCACGGATTAGCTGGGAATCCTCTTGCTAGTCTCCATGGCTGTTACTGGTTCCATTCTTTCGTATGGCTAGGCTCATGGCAATAGGTTTGTTTAGTAGAGTCTGACGGTCTTTAGTCTGGTGCTCTTGGTCTAGGGAAGCTATTGACTATCATCGTAGAAGATCCCCATCAGGTTCACGGCCTTATTCCCCTCTTCCCCCCACACCCCTTCTGAAAGTCCCCACGCTTTCTTGCCTGCCTCCCTTCTTTAATGATTAATTAAAAGACATTGACCCGCCTATAGTTGACGGAAGATTGATTGACTAATGAGCGAGGGAATTGGACAGCAAGGTCTAGAGGCAAGATGCTGAAGAAGGCCCGAAAGAGTTTAAGTCAAAGTGGCCAGGTCCACTAGTTCAAATTCCAATTTCAGAAGTCCCAAAAGAAAACCACATATCTATATATAAAGCCTAGTTATGTGACACATGAAGCAGAAAGAACAGAGCTGTGATCCACAGTCAAGAAATCTGATGAACAGAAAGATGAGACTTGAAATATGGTCCGAATAATCTCACATCACACGTCCGCTTGGACTTTTTCGGCTGCAGAAGCCCCCCAAGAGGACCCCCCCCAAAAGCCGGGGAAGTAAGGGCCTACCAGTCCGCTCTTCCTAAATAATAGGTGAGTTGAGAGAGTGGAAGGATGGACCGCAGCCACTACAGTCGACTCCTTTTATGTAATTATGAACTAACTTTTCCTTAATATCACGTTATTGGCCCTTCTCGATTCCAATGCAACTGGTACTTTTTGAGATGACGTAACAAACTACGCGGGCCTCCCGATGAAGCCAACAGAAATCCTATCCGAATACAAAAAAGAAAATGCAGTTTCATCATGGTAGGATACCGGCCGCCAGTTCGTGAACTTCCAGTTCCAATCGGAGCATATAGATCCGTAAATGGATTTGTATGTATAGCCACTTCAGTCGTGTGAGTTCTTTCTCGAATGGAAAAAAAGTCTTTTTTCTGGGAACATGGTAAACCAGAAATTCTAATGTTCGTGATTCTTCATCCCTTTTATATAGTGAAGAAAATGCGAAACTTTTCCATTCTCATATGAGGCTGGGAAGTGTATTGGCAGCAGGTCGGCACGAAGTGATTCATCATGCGATAAAGAAGAAAGAAGAAAGGAAGATCTTACTAAATCTGCTTTCTGATCGTTCTTCTGGGACAGTTTATAAATCATAAAATTCCCACAAATGGAATGAGAAGTGGGTCCATGTAAATGATCGAGACCTCACAAACAACAACGCTCCTTCCCCATATGGAGTTTGGAACCCAAAGGCAATCGTTGAGTGAACTATATCTTATTTGTATTAGTTGACCTAAGCCGCACCATTACTGCTGGGGTGGGGCTCGGCCTCTGAACCATACGTGGGACGAGTTTCTACCTCATACAGCTCGGGCGGGGGAAGTTGAGGAGACCCTGCCAGTCGGGATGGACAGGAAAGGAAGAAGCGTCTTTTTTTCCCCAACGTCATTATAGGCTTCGCGTTCTTTCTTTAATATATAATTAGTGGCCCATGAGATAATATATACGATGTATAGTTGCGGCGGCGGATCCCCCCAAAAAGACTTCCGTAGTCGTCTCGGCTCGGACACCTGCTCATGCCCGCCCAAAACAATGACAAACCTAAATGGAATGGCTCTCTTAGTTATGTTGCGCCCTGACCCGAGTCCCCACATCCGCTTTTATCAGCCCGACGCTTTCTTCTTTTTAGAATGGGGGTTCAGGGGGACCGTCCCTTCTATGCTGGCCCCGACCGGCCCGGACTGGCTTTTTGGAAAGCCCATTCCCACTGCGCTCACGGCCCGGCTGGCCTGCCTGCGGTCGTGGGAATTATCTCGTTCCCTGATCCAAAAAGGCTTGGTTGGATGTGGGATCTACTCCACTAGGAGTGGTACGGACGTAGATGATATCATCATGACCTCTCTTTGAGTACCTCTCGGGATGCTTAACGCCACTTCACCAACTGGCATTACCCGCGCTTTCGTGTCTCTCAGTGTGGTCAGCACTGGTGTTTCCGAGAAGTGAGGCTGACACCCATTCGCCTCCATTCATCCAAAGTTCCTGACCCTTTATGCACGAATTTAGGACTCATCCATCTTCCTATCAAGGGGGAGGAGTCAACTGAGCATCTCAGTGGCAGGATTGAATACCCGGATCGAATCAGAGTTCACGCCGCCCGCCCTGAACAAATAGGAGGCGTTGGCCACAGGTCGCACATAAGCCACCGGGTCGCATGATAGAAGAACACCCAACATCAATATTAAGACTCCTGCATGTTCAATATGAATATTCATTTGCACTTTTTGGTAGTAGTCGTGACCAACAGCCCTCAGCAGTCGGCTCGTTGGTAAGACGAGAGCTTCAAGCCCGATTTCTGGTGGCACACCCCCCAAACAAGCACCACCCGATGACCAAAAACCTTCGACCCTTCTTTCTGCTTGGAAGACATAGAGGGGGTGCCCGGGGCATCTAATCTTGTCATTGAGTCCTTGCTCATTCCCTTCACTAAGTCTGTGACCTTTCTTTCTCCGCGACCGCTCATGCTTCGCTGACCTATCGCGTGGTAAAGAGAAGAGAGTATGAAATAATAGTAAACAGAGCACACCGCAGAAAGATTCTAACCCCCCCCCCCCAAAGCCCCAACCCCCATTCCCCATTCTAGAAGAAGGAAATGAAAACGTGAACGAAACGAAATAAAGCATTTCGGGAGGATGAGCCTCTCCCCCTCATGTCTGGTAATAGCACCGGGCGGCTTGCTCTGACCAAGACTCCACTTTTTGCTCCGTCCATGGAGCGTATGAATTTCCTGGAATGTATACCGACCAAAAAAGGGAATGAAGGGATAAGAATAGGAATTATAGTACCATTGGAAGAAGGGGCACATGTGGGAACATCTCTACTGATGAACCATTTCGATAGTACGGGTGCTGCGGTGCCACGAGGCACGACCATGGAAGTAATGAAAAAGAAAATGTTCTGTAGTTGGACCACGATTTGATTTGGGATTCTCCAAAGAAGATGAGACGCTCAAAAGAAAGACAAGGCATACCAAAAAAGGCAATGTTGCTGACCAGTCGAAGACCTGTTCTTCTGGCTCGAGTAGGCTTGCGGCCTCCAGGGTCGAGATTCGGAAGTTCCATAGTTTGCATCGTCGGTAAGAGAGATTTGACCCTCCTCCCACATCTATATATAAAGGCTAGTTCTGGTCGATTCCCACTCTCCTCCGCCGATCTCAGTTTTAAACTACCGCAGACTTGTTTCATAGCTTTCAACTGAGCTGCCGACCCGACGTGACTGACAAATAAGCCAACGTTAATAGGAGGCCGGAGTCTGCGATAAAAGAGCTCAGTTTCCAAACAAATTTGTCCATCTGTAATGGGAATCACATTGGTTGGGATATATGCCGATACATCTCCAGCTTGTGTTTCAATGACAGGTAAGACAGTCAAGCTACCTGCTCCTGTCTCTTCTGATCATTTAGTCGCTCTTTCTAATAGAGGGGAATGCAAGTAGAAGACGTCCCAGGGGAAAGCCTCTCGACCTGGCGGTCGGCGTAACAATAATGACATTTGGCGATATGCCACCGCCTGTTTACTCAAATCATCATATATGATTAATGTGTGCATTCCATTATCGCGTAAATATTCCCCCATGTCACAGCCAGAATATGGGGCAAAAAATTGGAGAGGAGCAGTATCCGAAGCGGTGGCAGCGACAAGAATGGAATATTCCAATGCATTGGCTGATGAAAGAATTTGTACTAATTGTGCCACAGTCGAGCGTTTCTGCCCAATCACCACATAGTCACAATACAATTTTTCATTTTCTTTGGTCTTTGCATTCAGTTCTTTTAGGTTTAATATGGTATCCGCCGCTATAGCGGTTTTTCCTATTTGTCTGTCTCCAATTATCAATTCTTGTTGACCATGACCTATAGGAACCAGGCTATCCAGTGCTTTTAAGCCATTTTGCATGGGTTCGTACACAGATCGACGCTCAATAATACTAGGGGCTTTCACTTCTACACGTCTTCATTCGTGATCGCCTAAAGAACCTCTGCCATCAATGGGTACTCCCAAAGCATCGACCACACGGCCTAACAAGGATTTTCCTGCGGGAACATCCACAATAGACCCAATGCGCTTGACAAGATCTCCTTCTTTAATAGCGGTATCACTACCGAATATGACAATACCACATTCTCATTCTCAAGATTCAAAGCGATTCCTTTGACACCGCTGGCAAATTCTACAATTTCCCCAGCTTGAATCTCCTTCAATCCATAAACACGTGCAATCCCGTCTCCAACTGAAATGATGCGACCGATCTCAGCAAGGGAAAAAGAATAAGACGACATTCTTTCACACTTCAATCCTACATCAGTCCTAATTCCAATAAAGAGTTCCAAAGCTTTTTGCGTAAATACTCAATGTCCTAAATAGGAGGAGGAAAGAGAGCCCTGATCTCTCTTCTTATTATCTACGAGACTACAGAGTACAAAAAGAGGGCAGAGAAGCCTGCCTCCAGCAACTAGAGCAGCACCCCACTAAAGTGAGGGAGGTATGCGCCCAGGTTTTGTGTCACACTCAGCTCCGAGCGCCATCTTTCCAAAAAGAAAGAATGAGATCACCGCCTAAGAGCACCCCACCTCCGACATCCCTTTCCACACAGGACATCACGACCTACTGCGGCATCGCAATTACGACCCCTAATTTCTAGTTTGATGGTTCGGCTCTTGACGAAGATGATCAGAACATCATTGTGGTTAAGACAAAGGAGGGGGCAAGGAAGAACATAATCTAGCAAAGCCCTACCGCAACACAACCCAGCATAGCTCTACTAGTTAATATTTCACCAGTCCTGCTCCATTTTTGAGAGCATGTGACCTTGTCTGCTGATAATAGTTATCAGATACCATCCCCCCTCACCTTCTCGCTCTCGAAGAGTTAGGATAGACACAACTAGAGGGTTTGCAGGGTCGACGTGCTCTCGGTCTGATATTGAGCAGGTCCTCATTGCATAGAAAGCAGACAAGGTTGGCAGGTTAGGCGGAGGAAGGCTATATATCAAGTAATTAGCAGAACTAGGTAGAGGATTTGATAACCGACTCCACTTTCCTGCCATACCTATTCGCTTACCCACCTCACCAGAACTCAGGATTCTTGACGGACCGGGTGATCTTCTGATAAGATAGGATGGATAGCTTTTCCTCACACTCGTTATCCTTCGTACCTCACTCGGAGACACCCTGGGACTGTCAGGAACTTAGTGCATGCGTCAAGCCGTTAATCTCTCTTTGAACTCTAGCCAGAAAGAGAACAAACAAGCTTAGTAGTTAGGCAGACCCCGTGTATGTAAGTAATCAGACCCAGCACATAGAAGTATGCCAGGGGATGAAGAAAGTCATACTCGACGACTAGGTAGGCTTTCACGGTCAGTGTTTAAGAAGGATAATGAGGTGGGACATACACAAGGGGAAAGAAGGTAGAAGCAGTAGCAAGAGGTCCGAGAGTCAGGTAGTTGTCCCCGCTAACATCATGCCCGAGACCTAGCCCACGTCTCGTCTTTTTCTGAGGTGCTAGCTCGAAATGCAAGCTTAACTGCTCTTCGCTAACTCCAGACATTCGTTCTGATAAAGCTCGGTTAGATATTCCACTAAGCAAGATGGAAGAATGAAAGGTGTGGGGAGAACCGGGAAAGAGAAAAAATGAGTGGTGCGAAGCCGTAGAGGCGACTATATATTTGGAAGCTGGAACTATATATGAGGGGCTAAGTAGGATAGTGAAGTTCGGAGGAGACGTAGTGTGCAACCTGGACTTAATGGCAAAGAATGCTAGGTGCGAAGCGGCTTATCAGAATTGGCCAAAGTCAACCGGGTTAGGTGAGTGAAGCGAAAGTGAGACGCTAGTCGATAAGGATGAGGAAGTTATATATGACGAGGCCGATAGGTGAAGAGACGTTAGAAGTGAGCGATGAGCCGACATTGGATTACTCGTCAGGGAGTCGAAAGGCGAATACGAAGCAGGTGAGACAACAAGGATATATAGGTCAGGATTGAGTGGAAAGTGAGTGTCAAAGCGAAGCGTAGGAGCGAAAGCAGTTTGAGTTGAGAGTTGGGAATCGACTTATATCGCGTAAATCAATGATGAGACTCCCCAGATTTTTCCAACTCGAACTTGCAAACTAGATATTTGGCCTTTCCACTCTCTTCCCTAAGTCATCAAGGACTCATCCTCCGCCACTTGACTTCAATACCCTGCCCCCTACTTCACCCCAGCCCGTGCCCAGGAGGAGAAGGCGAGCGTCACAACAGTTGACAGTGAGTTTGACCTTTCGGTAATGGAAAGTGGGAGAAGCCTTGCAAGGAGGGTGCGTATAGTCAAGACCTACCCCTTCCCACGTCATTTCAAAAGTCATCATATACAGACTTGCATGTATAAAGGATTCGAAGATGGGCATAGGAATGGAATGTGCACACCAGGGTCAAAGCGGATTACCCAACATGCTCTCGATTAGTCCTTAACCAATTCGACGATGGTTCAAAGAAGGGGTGCAGAGAGTATTGGATAGTTCGAGGTAATAGAGAGGAGCTAAAATATACTCCAATTCAAATTAATCACCCCCTAGTCCCTCCTTTTCCAGCCAAAGGCAAAGAGGGTGAGCCCTCAGGCCAGAGCCGAGAAGCCCTCATATATATACGCTACGAGCCCCATATATATAGAAGGTCAGATGGATTTCTTTAATTTATATAGAATAAAAAAGAGTCAGAAACAAAAGAAGACCGAAAGACCATAAGCCATGACCTGATCCAGATCAGTACTCTAGAAAAAACAAGACACAAATGCATCGACCAAGCGAAGACTGCATTCCACTCTACGATACCACTATCCAGAAGGAAGGTCCACTCACTGACCTGAAAAGGGAGTGAGGGAGCATTGAGACCTGAGAGAAGTACCGACAGTGGTGATGGCTGGCCCAAGTCAGACCTAGAGCTGACGATCCCTTATAATCCCCCTTATCAATAGTTGCAGAAGACTTCACTCCTCTCTCTTTTGTCGAGCGGCTTTCTTCGCTTCTCGAACATAGAAGACCTCATTCCATGTAGAAAGAAGGAGGGCCGCTCAGAGGGAAAAGACGGGAAGGGTAGGTCGAGACCAGTCCAGACTAGAGGATATGTGGTATATAGTGAGTTTCAGGTCCACCATCTCCTTACTTAATCAATGAAGCAAGCGCCTCCCACTAACAAAGAAATTCGAGACCAAGAGGTTCCACTTAGTTGTTGGGATCAGCCTGGAAAACTAGGCCCTTTACCTGATCCCCCTTATCAATAGTGAAATGGGATTCCTACTCTTCCCTCTCTATCTACCTTTGTATCCTGTAGCTATTTGCATTATACATAGACCTTTGTATTAAATGGATCAAGCATGCTCGTCATGATGGTCTGATGCTGCCGCGGATTGAGGGTGATTGACTTTGACCCTTTTTTCTAGTCGTCAAGTTTTAGTAAATGGATTCAACCCCAAATATCTAGTTAGCGAGTTGGCACAGGTCTTCAAAGCAAGTTGTGGAGTACCGTATACGATCCGCTACAGCAATCAAACCTCCCTAGGACCCCTAGCCTCTCCTACGTCCTCGCTGCGCATGCACCTTCGTAGCCTTCGTCCCACTACACACCACCTTTGCTGCATGCAGTCGAAGCCTGTTAGTTTCGTCCCTCTACCGCTCTCCGTTACAGATTAATTAATTATGTATCATCGTGAAGTATAGCATACTGTTTGATATCAATAATGAAAAGCAAGCCACACACAAAGCCTAAAATTGACACACATATATCAGATCAGTCATCCATCACTGCGCTCATTCCCTTTCTTGTGAATGCCCGCCGGAAGGCCCTAAGCCCAACGACAAAGCCACTATGTAGAGTATAAAGGGGCAAACATCTTTATTTCATCCTGGTCGAATGAGGGAGCTTGTATGCTTCGTAGTGAGAGATGGAAGAAGCTACGTGGCAGGCGTTATTGATGACGGTGTGATGAAAGCAAAGCGCAGTGAAAGCCCAATCAGCTATCAGTCGCCGCAACTAAGGCAAGTGGCTCTTCAAGTAGGAAGTGAGGAAAATGTGGATGGAGGACCACAAGAAGAACTGGAGCAAAGTGAGGTCGCGGTCAGACTAGTGGTTAAAACATATGCCCGAGGGTGCGGGGAGCACACATAGGTGAGAGACCATCAATCAGTGGTGAGCAGGAGCGAGGAGCGAAGGGTTAGTCCATTAGTCAATCTCTAAGAAGTGGTGAGGTGAAGTGAAGACACGTTATGACTCATGGAGGGAGGAAAGAGCGAGATTGGACTTGGAAGACCTATGGGCAGACAGATGGCCTGCCTGGGACTTAGTTTGGCTTTCCTAAGGCCTGGAGACGATGCCCAGGGATGAGGCCGCAGTCTCATTTCTCAATGCGAGAGGTGGGACTTGTATTCGCATTTAGGGCTTTTCGTCCTAATATAATCAATAGTTAGTGAAGCTAGCGGTAAAGAGAAGCAAGTGAGAATCAAAGCTACTAGACTAGAGAATTGAAAAAATATATAGATTTATCGATTAACCTCTCTCTTTCATTCCCTTAGTCTCGTACCGCTAGTACAACTCCTCGGTTTTTTACTACAGCTTCTTTAGGTACTCACCTTTCTTGGACAGCAGGGTTCGCAGACTCTCTATCATCAGGTCCAACCTTTCTTTTCTCCCAGACAGGCTCACTGACAAAGAACAAGGAGCACTCTTTCTCCGTGGAGGTTGAAAGTCCCATGCTAGCTTAGGGAGGGGTCATGAATCAAGCAAATAAATAAGGAAGGGCTCCTCCTTCCCTATGCTTTCTATGTCCCAAACTCCGAGGTGACGTCTGCGGTTGCCCTCCCCCGAATATATAAATACTAAGAAAGTCTGCTCCAATGAAGAAAGTCAACCATTTACCTGCATCAGTCCTGGAGCATACGATCTTTGTAAATAGATAATAGGGGGAGGGAACTAGCTTGCCTCGTTTAGGCATAGTTGGACAACAAGTTGTAGAACATAGGTAGGATAAGTGTTGGAGGCTGATCAAATATATTACTAAGGTAGGATAAGTGCAATGCAATATAATAAGTTGGTCGCTAGTCCCCTAGAACACTCAGGCTTGGTAGGTGGTGTGGTGCATCATCAGCCTAGTGAATAGACTGAGGTAAGCATTTTCGTGATGCACCTTGCAGCCTTTTGATATTGAGAAAGCAAATGAGAAAGAGGAGCCTTAGAGATGACCTCTGACTTCTACATAGACTACTTCCATCGCATCAATGCCTGACTTTCTTGCTATGTATCTATTAAGCCTGGCTCTTCAGCTCGCTTAACTCACTCATCTACGCACCTTCCCTTCTTCGGCATCTTGCCTCTAGACCTTACTCCTTCTCCTCAGTAGGTCAACAGATCAAAGTCCTTAAAGGCTCACCTGGAACAAATATACCTAGAAGAATTCCTGACCTCCTTCAGCTTGAGACCTCATTAAAGGCCTAGCATAGGACAGGGTGTGTACGATGTTTCATTTCTTATCCCTAGCGTCTTAATGCTTAATAGTGTGTTGTGCAGAAGGTAATATATAGGAAAATCATCAATAAGTCACCAAAACCCGTGCGAGTGTAGTAGCTGGAAGCCTCAGAGTGGAAGAGCTACGTAGCTGGAAGCCTCAGAGTGGAAGGGCTATTTGAAATCTGATCTTGTTTTGGGAATTTCGTTAAACCTATGGGGACAGCTGATCCCCTATTCATAGATCCGCCCCCTCCCCATCACTTCAGTTTTATACCTGCGCGAGGCTGCTTCCTCAACTCTCTCACTACTATATATCCGGGGCTCGCACCCTTCGCAGCTTATAAGAGGCGAGACAAAACCAGGGATAAACGAGAGAGCTCTTAGAAATCCCCACTCTGTCCGTCTTAGCTTGAAGAACACAAGTCGGTAACGGAAAAATGCATTATTCTTATATATATTTAATAAGAGCAGTAGCTAGTCCTTCATAGAGCTTTGACAAGAATTCAACACCTATAATAATCCAATTCGGCGGGGAATGCCATCTACTCTACTTCCTTATACACGGAGCGGAAGACCGAATTCGACGATCCCCAGTGCATGCGGCTTGAAGTCAAATTACAGAGGCAAGCCCATTACGCGCAAGCTTGTCAGGCTTGAAAAGAGCTCACTCGCGGGTCTACTATCAGGCCGGTGATTCTTCTTCTTTTTATTGATACAGGGTTGGATCCTTCTATGGTATCGGTTCCAGCTGCCCTTCGACTTCTTTCTTCCTCATCCGGACTATAAACCATACACCAGGATTTCCTTCTACTTAACCAGACCGGGATTTTCTAGTGAGTTAAGCAATTCCAGAGGATGGGATCGTCCTGCGGGCAGTTGAACCGAAGACTAGAATTGATAGATGCACTCTGAGCCGACAGTTCGGGCTCGGCTAAAATACAAGGTAGGCGACAAAGGTATAAGAGCTAGGTTGTCTGAAGTCAGGGTCCCAAGCATCCGAAGAAGAAGATATATGGATATTCGATGATGTTATATATGACAAGGTCGTGCTGTGGACTCCAGAAAGGGCTGAGACTCAGACCCGGCTTTTTGTGTCATTAGCTGTGATGCTTTGCGATCGAGCGTCAGTCAAGCCTGCCTAATCCATCTCAATTTCCCCTCCCTTCCATATCCTATGTAGGTAGTATGATGATGATTCGTCCTCTTCTTACCAACCAGTCCTATCGCTTTCTGCTTCAATTGATACAGGAGCTACCTACCTCCTTTTGTTTGATTGACTTGCTCGATAGCTTAACAACGAAGGCCTGTCGCGATAGACGTGCAACGGGATATTCAAAGCTTGTATATATTCCTAAAAAGTTGCTAGTGCGGGAAGGTATGAGAGAAGAGGCAGAGTTGTCAATAGTAGACAGAGTTCTGGGTAGAGGGAAGAAGATGATGAAAGATCATAACGGGCGAAGCGCAACTAGTATATATATAATCTCTTGTTATATATTTCATAAAGAATAAGCCTCTTCTTAATTAAATAGACGTGGGATAAGACACACCACAATAGAATGAATTCACTGCTCTTGCATTGCGCGAACTAATGGGAGTCCCCTAGAAAGAATTCGAAGATGGCACGGCCTAATCAAGCCATCGATCATTATCTGGACTGTAGTCAGAAGGAGTTCATGCTGAACCAGCAGGGAAATCAGTCCAGTTCTGGGCATGGGAAGAAAATGGTACTATCCGCAGGAGGCCGGGTAGGCAACGGGCTTTGAGTGATGCACTGGGAAAGCATTATGGGAAGTCCAAGCTCTTCACCGGACCTCAATTCACGTACGACCTTACACGGAATGGTTGTACTTGAAAATAGACCGGACGGAATGAGTCAAGAATAGAATGGAATGGGATTCGATTGGACAATACTAACTAAATCGAGTGACCTGGTTTTGGTGATGAGCCTTATCATCGATCATCTCGCACGCATGATCATATTGAACTTTCTCAGAATCATCCTACTACTGAAGGTCCTGCGCTTCCGCTGTATTTGATCTTTTCCGCGGATGGATACTGGGATCGTTTGGTTTCTATCATCGTAATTATATCGTGATAGAACATGAGACGATGAGGTCAACTTGCGGTCGAACCAAGAGCATTAGACTAGTAAAGGACGGTTTCTGTCCTATCGGCTTGTCTGGGAAAGTCTTCCTCAAGACATGGCTGTTTGTAGCTAGAAGTCTTTCGCTTTTCCGTTCTAATACGTGATGCAAGCATCGCATCACTGAGATCCTAAAAGAAAGGAAGGGTATTATATTAGCTCTCGGGATATGCCTTGTTTTCCGGATACCTGAGTGTCCTGATCAGTGAAAGCGATGAGACGGAGCCCTTTATTACAATATTGGCCCACGCGATATATCTCATGTCGTTGCCTTCCTTTTATATCGTGATCGCGACTAGATTTCTCATTCTTCTTTTCTTTCTCTCGTTTTTATCGTCTTCATTTGCCATTCTGACTGTATTGCCTGATTGATGTCTGCGGATCCGGCCGGCCAGTGAAGGCTATTTGATCTGAACCCACATTTGCATCTTCTGTATTGGATTCTTGCCCTATTATATATTTCCCGTCGCTTCATTCACTTGTGAGATAGGGCCCCTCTAATGACGCACCTCGACTCCCAGGGCTTCGTTACGCCTTCCCCTCCCCTTCTTCCCTCACTCCGGCTGCCGCCTTTGCGCGAGGGCAGAAAAGAAGAAGGTGGTTTCACCCTCTTTCAAGAAGAAAGGTAGCCGCTGCCCTTTAGGGATGGGTTAGGGAAGGGGAGCGTAAATTCGATGCAGAGAATACTATCTCCCACAACTCGACCTGTGATGCGCTTGCTTGCTTATTCATATATGGATGGCTGGATGCGGATTGACTGAGGCTTGCTGGCTTAGAGCGTCTACTTTGGAAGTTAGCCCATTTCCAATTTCCAAAGAGTAGTAGACCAGGAATTTTCGCTATGAAATCCCCAAAGAAAATATCTAGTATGAAGCCTAGCTTTCTTCCGGGAAAGAGGAGGAATTCCGTGAAACATAGTTCAGTGGATTGTTTCCCAAAGGATCAAGTCAGTCAGTCTTGGACCCAGAGAGAGCTCTAGTGCCTGCTGGGGTAGCGGGTTTTACTGAGAGCGAATCTACGACTGACTTTAATGAGACTTCAAATTTAGAGATTTGGGGATTCAGGGACCTGATTTGCTACTCTATGTGCTTATTTAGCAATTGTCCTAGGCCTGTCGAGTCTTTTGAACTCGCTTCTTTGACTAGGAGCGGGAAAGAGGGCTTCGGGGCTTGCGGTATCCGGGCACCCGAAAAGCCTTTATCATTCTTTTGATTATCAGTAGTAGGAGGGCAAGACTTTTCCAGGGCCCCCGTATCTTTGACCCGCGAAAGTCATCTTTTTGAGACGCGATTAAATGACCAGAAGAAAGCACGCCAAGTGAAAGGTAGACTCATGGCCGAGCTGGAGAAAATAGAGGCATATTGATAGTTAGTAGGAAAATGGCATTTGAAATAGCGGGGTATGAAGAATGGGACAAAGGAAGACTACTCAATCCTCTGTCTGCCCTTGTTCCTATGTCTCTATATATCTTTCTTTTCCCATCCCTTTGACTAAGAAGGTCTTCGTGAAGTAAGAATCCGGTGGACAAGACTGATTGGCTGTAAAGAAATTGAGTGGCTAGTTCCTTTTTTTCCCGTCAATCTCAATCTGACATCCTTCGTGTGCTGGCTACAGCGAATCCGCTGAGATTTGATATTATAGGTTGACCACTACTTATGGATTAGCTGGATAAATTAGGACCCGACCCACCTATCCCACAGGGAAGTCAGGATGTAGAAGGCCTATGTATCCTGGAGCTGAGGGTGACTCCCGGTCAAAGAATAGTTCCAACCCAGTCAGTTAGCCAATCCGAAAGAGGAAGACATTCCTCAATAGCAGCTGGTCAGGCATTTACCTTTAGAGTCTTATTGCTCGTGGCGATAATCAGATATCCCTCCTTCATCCTTTCATAAAAGGAACCCAAACTCAACTACCAATGAAAGGTCACTTATGGCTCGTAGCTGCCTTGAACTCGCTCGCTTACCTGACCCGCCTCTTCCCCTCAACTGCTAACTATTGCACAGTTGTCTAGCTGCCATCCCGCAACTTCTAGTGAGATTGGCTTTAAATAAGATTATTTCTTTCCGTCAGGAGTAGGTAAATGCTCCTTCTTCACAGACCCGTCAAAAGACCCCATAGCCAATTTCTTTATTGTTTGGTGAAAAATGAGATATTTGTCTTGATCTGTCATATATAATGGGAAAGAAGAAGCAAAAGAATGATTACGGCCTTGAAAAGGCGCGGGAGACAACCCTGCTAACGTCATTTCCGAGAAATATATACTCGGGCGAGCCTCTAAGAGAAAATATAGAAGAAGCAATTCAATCAGAGCTATATGAATATATAATCATTAGATGATCAATATATTTCTTTTTTAGCCCCCTTAAATACATCTGACGATATAAGGTACTCGATATAGGCTCAAACCAGAAAAAGTCACTTTGTTTTATCGCTCTACTCTTCGCACCAACCTCAGAGGCTAATGCCACTAGCTAGCAAACTGCGAAAATTCGAATATTCATCGACCTCATTGGCATGTCAATCAGTAACCTTCCCCCTTTTGATAGTGAAAAGGGATGTCAGCTCTAGTTTTCCTGGGTAGCGGATTAATCGAGCATATCTTCTGATGCAAGCTCTTGGGCACCCCACTTTGGGAAGGAACTCTTCTTAAACAAAGACATTGTTGTGGCATAGGAGAAGTAGTAGGTAGATGGAATCGACGGTGCGAGAGTGAATGGGCTTGTCGAGTTAGGAGAAAAAGCACCGCCACATTCCACTCTGGTTACACTATCAAAGACCCTCGGCTGACGACTAAAGCACCGTGTGTATCACATCCTTCCTTTCCTCATTTCGGCACGATAGCCTCCACTCGTACACTACGCTTTCGCTTTGAGCTATTAGATCCTTTCACAGCTTACCCTACGTATTTCCTTGTAACCTAAATTCTCGTCTGAATCATATCTGACTAAAAAAACAGTCAATCATTCTCTACTTCCCCGACTTGTTCTTATCTCTCCTACCTCCCTTCCCACTACAGTCGTTCATTCGCTTCATCTTGTTGGTTTGATGTGCATTTTCCTGAAAAAGGGTCTTTCTAGCTAGAAAGCCTTTCCTCGAAATGCTTAGTTAGCAAGAGATCTACGGTAGGAAGACCAAGGGGCCGGGAAGAAAGTACAACGACTATTTGATTAAGAAGGCCAAAGGTCATCAAAAAAGTCAGGAAGCCCCTCGAGACCCACGGGAGGTTGGTTCGTGAATCGGTTATTATGAATATCAGAATAGGGCATCAGAGAGCGAGTCTTCAACCCCTTTTTCTTGTAGCCTTTCCTAACCCCACCGATCAGGCAAGCAAGGTGGCCAACTAACCTCTTTTTGGCTATACCCCTGCCCCATATCCCCGTGGCTCATGAACTCATTAGATGAGGACATTGAAGTAGCATGTGATAGGTTCACCTGGCTTCGCTACGCAGATGAGATGATTCTTGGTTAGCTTCAGCCCTAAGCTGAATTGAGGGGTCGCACGTACACCTTCTAGCCCTGAGAAAGTTGGGACTTCAAGCTCGCTATCTGCACCCGAAAGTCCCTAAGACGTCTCACTATTCTTGGTCTTTCGGAGGAGAGGTTGAACTCCACCCCCCTTTAGTTTAGCTCATGGGAATCCCGAATGAATAAAGCTATGTCTAAAAGCACTCTGGAGAAGATGCTCTCGAGAATGCAAAGCGTATGAAGGGCCCTGTCGAAAGTACTCGACAGAGACGAGGATCCTACCTTTGCTATTGGCTTCGACAGGTTCTGAGGCTCCGGCTCTTGCTTCGAAGGAATGGGCCTATATGACTAGTAAGCTCTCAACAAGAATTTAGAAAACAGAACACTCCTGCCTTTAAAGACTGGGATGAACGAAGGGCTCCCTATGGTCAATCACTGAAGTTTATCATTCTTTCTCCACGGCAGAGAAATCCCTGAAATCCTAGCCCTTGTAGACTAAATGCCTGATTGTTCCTAGCACATGTATTGGAATTTGTGGATTGAGGTTCGGAGGATGATAAGGAAGGCCTCCTTTAAGGAATTCACACCCTTGGTAGACTTCCGAACTGGAAAGTGAATGAGCAGGAAGCAGGGCAATCGGCCCCCTGAGCCTTAGCCTGTCGACTGCCTCTCTCATGCTCGAGATTCTCAATCCTTCAACAATTAACTAATATGTGGGTTCTAAAAACGGACTAACCTAATTGTAGTACAGGTTAAAGAATAGTGAGGCCTAGAAGCAAGAATTCTTGCGCACCACAGCCTCGAATGGTTACGCTATACTCTTACTGAAACCTCCCTGGTTATTACTGAACTCAACCAGGTAGTCACGAACTTCCCCCAGGTAGTTACAGAACTCTCTCTGGTTGTTACGGAAGTCTCTCCCCCCTCTAGGGATGCTTATATTAAGGCTGAGTCCGACGGTGCTTGTGGGTTCCACACTGACCCGGCGATTGAGGGCCTATTCTCTCTGAGAATACGAATGCCTTAGGGAAAAAGTAGTAGTGTGTATCTGGGCAGTTTCTCTCCTCTTGGTCGTGTTTGATCTTGGTAATGTCTTTTTATTCTCTTTTTTTTGTTTCAAATATTTATATAAGTTGCGAAGGCAATTCTGGCTCTTGGTCTTTTGCATGAGATCCTCATAGCGGGAGTCCGTTTTCCCTTTTCTCACGGATCCAGATACTTAAAGGCACTTGGTTATCAGTCAGTCGAAAGAGCGATCGATCCAAAGTCGAGAGGTGTGAGCCCCGAATATATAGAATCTATATTATGGGGGAAATTTGGAAATCTAGTTGTCGAGCTTATTATATGCGCTATTATATATTCTAGTTCTTTCCGCTATTCCTAAGGCAGTAGCCGCCAACTTGAAATAGTGCTCACTTTTAGGTTGATATTTTATATTTAATAAGAGCTTTCTCACGATCGTCTAAGATGAAACTAGATTTTGTTTGGCTAGACAATTTCCCTTCCCTTTCCCCTTTGCCCGCTGCTCAAGTTTTCCTGCAATATGGTTGATGTTGCCCCTATTAATTCCTCTCTGAGGAATCCGCATCACGTATGAATCAGTTTCTTTTGTTGGGGACCTAATAATAGGAGCAACATGCAGTTATATATAGCAGGGATTCTACGGAACGTTCACAGAACAACTGCGGGAATAAGACCTTGTTGAACGGGCACCTGACCAGGAGCACGATTGCGTGAAACCTCCTCAGTTCATATAGCAGACCCACTGGGAACCTCAGTAGCAGTGGACTCCCCAAGTTCCCGTCAGTCAAGACCTCTTTGTTGTCGTTGTCGTAACCCTAGAGCAATAGCATGTCGATTGCTTTCGTGTTGCTCCTTTCATTATACGCGGACCTGGGAAAGTGACATGAGTACCCTCAGCCTCATTTTAAAGCTCGCTTCTTAGCCCAGTAGCGGACACACCTGGATGGAAGCCCTTGTAAAAGCATCAGTAGCAGCAGCAGTCGCAACAACCCACAGGAAATGCTTCCTTAACTGCTCATTTTTCATAGTAGAAAGTCGCATAACCGCCCTCCCGTGAAATCACATGACCAGTGACCAAGGCCTACTCCAGGAGCAGCCGATCGTTCAATGCTACCTCCATGTGCCCTGTGGAAGGTCCCTCATGTGCCTCACCAGTGGAGCGGTTGATGCGCTTGCCCCGCAATTCATGTTCTAGATATAATAAGACCGTCCGTCAAGTGATTGATTCCTTATCGATCGAGTCCCTTCTGGGATAGCTTGGCACGGGGAAAGGGCGCCAGTCTGGTCCCGCTCGTACCAACTATAATAGGTAGGGCCTATCGTCTCCCTTCACGTGAACTCTTTCTCCACCACTTCCTTCCCGTGCTTCATATATATGTAGCGCTAGCCGTGTAGCAGAACCCCTCGTGAACAACTGCCTTAGGTCCTCACTCAAAGAGGTTTATGGCTTTATCCCCTTGACCCTCCTGTGAAATGGTTCTCCCCCTGCAAACTGAGTGAGGGTTGGCATTTCCCCTCTTCATTCTCCCATTGGCTAAGGGAAAGGAGAGAGAACTGAAATCTTAGCCCCTCAACCTCACTTAGTTATAGATAGAAGGGAAGAAAGCCAGAAGCCGAAGGCGAAGGTATTCTGTTTGAAAGTCTAGTTGTGGAGGCGTTTATCTCGGTATCCCGGAATCAAGCTCAGACTGTTCCCCCTGGCGGATGCGGAAGAAAGCCTTGCGCGAACTATTTGTTCTATTAGAGGTTCTTCGTGCTACCCGAATCTTTCTCGCACTACTCTCACCTAGTCTCGCCTGCACTCCACTCGTCTTGGAAAATGCGGGAGCTTTCATTACTAGTTGAAAGGCCATGAGGGCATTGCTTGAGAAATTTGACTAGGGTGGATTGGTTTGGGGGGGGGGGGGTCGGGGGGATCTCCTCTACTTTGATTCGACCTTTGACTAGTTCCCTGACCTCAGGGCGTAGTCATCCCCGGTCATCTAGGTGTATATTAGAATGGACTGGGACAAAACCGGAGTCAGCGACTGGGCTCACTTCCTTTGCTCATAGCTCATAGCATAGAGCTGCTTGAATTTAGGAAAAGAAAGACGTCATTATAGGGGTGGAAGAGAGACAATACTGAGTAGGAAAAGCATCCTTCCCTCAAATCATTACCCTCGTCTGCTTCATCATAGGCTAATTTCCACCTTTCCATTTCATAGGAAAATTTCCTAAAGGAAGAGAGCCATAGGAAAAACTGCCTTCCCTCTTTTCATGTTGTGATTCATAGGAAAATTTCCTTCTTTTGCTTCAGTGATGAATAGGTAAATTTCATGCTTCGCAAAACCAGCCCTCTCCCTACGGTCAATCATTTATCAAACCTCTGGGAATGTAGTGATGAATAGGGAAACAGACTCTCTACTGGCAAAAATCTCCTCCTTTCCCCTCTGCTAGCCTCACAACTATCTGACCACCCACCCCTGCATCATATATTTCCAGAAGAAGCAAAGGACATTTTACATCCCTCGGGGACCGGCCTTGAAAAGGCTCTTTTGGGCGAGGGGCAACCCTGCTAACACCTGGAAATAGATGGTGACGCTACCGTCAATGAAAAAGAATGCACCTTTGCCCTCCTCATGACTCTCTTCCCTCTTCTCCTCCGATCTCATATCTTTCAAGAAAGAAGGACATTTTACGTCCATCGAGGACCGGACTTGAAAAGACACTTTTGGACGAGGGGAAACCTAGCTTACCATGAAAGATATGAGACAAAGTTGAAGCGTAGAGAAGGGAACATGATCCATTATCCTCACCAGAATCCACCATATTATCTACGACAGACCTAGGAGAAAAAGATGATTTCTGAAAGCCCCCTCTGACTATAATCAGCGCCGGTACGCCTAGATAGGAATCTCATCAATCAAGCAGCCGGATGCCGAAGACGGACTTGCTGGCAATTAAAGGATCAGGAAAATTCCTAGGGAGAAAGAATCCAAAAGTGTGTTAAGCATATATAAGTTGAACCGCTATCAAAGAGCCCTCATATAAGGATTTTGCAGGAGCGGACTGTATGAGAGGTGCAGTACGTGCCCGTATTCCCTATCTTTAGAAAGCAAAAGAGGGGAATGATTGATGTATCCGGAACCCCCTCCTCACTCCGTCTGCCAAGAAAGGAAGATATGAAATGTCTCATATTCTCTCTATGTCATTGAAAGTTGAGTCCCTTTTTCAGTCTAATGCCAAATGTGAAGCAGTAGGGAAGAGTACAAATAGTCGATCTAAGGACAGCCTATCTCGGCTCATAGAGTTCAAATCCTCTAGGCTTCTTTCTCGGATTTGTGTGAACCCTCATTCTGAGTCTCAAAGTAGTGAGTAGGCGTCAAGATCCTCTATGGGGGAGAATTGGTAATCTGTAGGGAATGAGTCACCAAGTCCATCATCTTATAAGTAGTCTCAAGCTTTCCTCATTCCAACCTAGGTGAAAAGGGGGTTATTGATAGCCGAGGCGGAAGGAAGCCACATGTTCATAAGGCTTCTGGAAGGGGTCTTTCAATCTCTGTGTCTCCATGGGCAGTGAGGTAGTCTCTTTTTCTTCTCTCTGATTCTGGGTCGTCAAAAGACACAGAACGACAAAGACACACGGAATCTGAAAGGGATATTTGATCTAAAGGAACTCCGACGAAAAGGCATTTGGAATTTCTCGTTATGCAATTAGCGCAAGCAAATTAGTGTAGCCATTCGCACGCTCAACTAAGAAGGTTCAGCGGGGCTTCAGCTACTCCATCCGGAACATCTTCTTTCTCTAGTACACGGGTACCTCTTCCTTTTCCCATTTCACTTGGGTGCGCATCATATGTTCGAAAAGCTGCCGGCAAGGAACCCACCATTGACCGTCGGTACCCATTTCAGGGGTGTGTTTAGGGAGGCTGGAGGCAGTGGTGGATATGAGACCTTTGTTTCCTCGGGAATCCTAAACCGCCTTCTCTGGGTCTTCTTATTATTCCCCATGACGAAAGGCTCAGATTAAAAGCTACCAACGAAGTCCTCTACTCAGAGTCCAGCGTCTTCGGTTGTGTTTTTAAAGCTTATTGCCTAAGGGGGATATGTATAAGTCAATGTATGGAATAAGCTGAGGAAAGGTCTGCCTTCGGTTGGGCCTGTTTACCTGGACGTGAAGCTTCGTAATACATGATCTCCATAAGTGAATTGTCGACCTGCGGTCATAATCTGGTTTCACACCGGCCTTGTATGCCTCGATATGCTTCTTCACCTTCTTCAGCTCATTATAGAGCTCTTAGCTGAGCATTCTGAATAGTTAGCCAGAAGAGCGAAGAGGAAAAGGACTACAAAAAGAACTACTGCTGCACACCCACCGGAACTACTACTGAGGGTGCTGATGAGCTTCTCAGGCATCCTCGCAGTAAACAACTGGGTACAGTGTCTCAGTAGAACCCCTGAGACTAGTGTCAATGCAAGAGGTCCGTAAGAATAAGAAAGAGTGTACTCAACTGCCTATCTTCATTCCTCATTCTACCATACTGGAATATCATGTATCCCAAGGGCAAAGAGAACGAACAAAGATCAGACCTAGTCTAATCAAACTACGTACAACAAAGCGAAACAACCTGGAAATAAGAGGCTGCCGCCCTTGGTTTGTGAAAGAAGGGTTCACTCGTCATAGCGATGAGAAATCACTAATTCGAGTCGAGCACGGTTGAGAGCTGATCAGTGCACCAGGTCGTGATTCTCACTGAACGAGTTCCCATAAGAGATCCTAGCTCCAGTGGTTGAGCTCACAAATCCTACAAAAGGTCGGAAAAGACAGAGAAGAAGCTGGCAGAGTAGCAAGGGGATAAGTCTGAATTAGACCCGGAAGAGGCAGGATCCGTAGAAGACCCGCAACTCTCGTACAAAGGGACATCTCAGAATAGGAGACTCTCTCAAGTCCATATATCTTGTTTATTCTGAGGCGCGCTGACATACTGCGAAAATAAGAGAAGGTGGAACCCTCTTGAGATTTGTCCCGAGTCTTCCTCTATCGCCTCTTTCTTTGGCCATTCTGACTTTGTCCCCTCATTCTAACTTTGTCCCCTCAGGCTTTGGTACCTCTCTTCAGTTAGTTACCTCATCAGCTCTGACCTCCGCTGCAGCTCTTGTTAGTTACCTCTGCAGTTTGGTCCTTCAGCTCTGAGTTCCTTCACCAAGAAGATTGACCCAATTCAATAGTATCAAAAAACCGCCTCATACATGACCTTCCTTGTTGGAGGCCAACCTCGAAGCAAGCCCTATGGTTTGTTTTGCTGATACAAGAATGTCTAAGGAATCAAGCAGTAACTTAGATAGGGGAAAGTAGAAGACATCGTAGGGATAAGAGATACCAACTCATCTATAGGCAGAAGAGTCCATCTGAATGATACGGAATACGGAATTCAGTACCTACGGATCCCGACCCCTCTGAGGCTTTTCTTTCGGTGCATCAACAAACCGGTGACTCACTAGCTTGTTGCAGCGGTCTCTATAAGGACTCCATGATGGCTGGTTGGGATGTCTAAACCACTAGCCCCCGACAGCTCAGCATTTATGGTTGGAGGCTGGGGAATCGAAGACTGAGGAATGAAGTAGCTAAGAAAAAAGAAGGGCTTCCTCTTGATTGCTAAAGGCGACCTCTCAGACTAGTCCCGACTTCGATCTTGTCATTCTAAACTGGCTCTATAAGTAGGCACTACCTGACACTACTCCTGCACTACCATCAGCAACGATACCACGGCTCATACCCTTGACCTGAAAGGCTTGCATGATGGCCTCAGGGTATGTCCTTGTTGTTATTGAGTCTTTCGGAGAAGCAACTTGAGTGTCCAGCCTCGATCTGGATCGTCGGCTTATCGGAATTGAAAGACGAGGGGGCGAGTGAGAGATGTCTCGGTCCAAAGCAAAGAGCTAACGGACTACATTGATTCAACTGAGGAGGAGCACAACTTTGCCTATGTTAATCGAGTCAAAAAATAGAGAATGGAATTGGCCGTCTGATAATGCGAAACAAGAAAGCGACGACACAAAGAAGCTCAGGATATCCACCCTCCTACTTTGGTGGGCAATGCTGTGATGATAGAGGGTGTGAGGGCTTGTCAATTGAGAGCATTCCACTTCCCGTCAGTCAAGTAAATGAAATGATCGACCATGGGCATAGTACGTACTTACTGATCAGATAGAGTGAGTAGAGCCACCTAGCTCCGCTCCTTCCTTTGTTTGTTTTCAGGTGGAAACCGCTCTATCTCCTACGTCTAATTCTGAGAGCCTACTGAAAGCGCCGCAGAATGAATGGACTAAAAAGAAGCACGAGTCCGAGTCCTCAGTCTGTTTGTCGCAGGCGCTCCTAGTTGTCTGTGTCGATGAGCTCAGTTCTCTAGAGATTCAATCCTCAACAAATAGCTCACTCACTATTCTGATGCGGCATCTCTCTAAATGAAGAAAGCCACAGATTTGAACTGATTCACATAGATGGATAGGTATATACAGGCAGCAGTGAATTTCAAGGGTTCTCATTGGTTCTGTGCAATTTGTTTGGCCACAGACCAACCAAAGAATGTCCTTCTGATGGACTTGGAGATCTGTAGATGGGCTAGCGCAGCGCTGCGAGGACTAGACACTCGACTTCTGCTTGAACTCGCTCAACTCCGCCGAAAGGCGCTAGCTATTTCATTCAAAAGAGCTATCTACTATACTATGAATGATGGATGAGTAATTCATATCTCCGCGGGAATGGAAGAGTCTTGGACTATTCTCGAAAAAAGATGACTCCCGAAGTCTTTGATGTTTTAGTACTGTGCGCGGATGTGTGACCTTTGTCTATATAATCATGCTCCTCTCCTGAGAGGAATCTCGAGGATTCACTGCACGCTGATGTCTACTTCCCTTTTCCTCTGAAAGAATAAGGGAGATCTGAGCTGCGTGCCGACATATAAGTTACGAGACTAGCCAGAATTCGACATCCCCTCGCCACTATATATCTGTATTCTGGATCCGAATACTTTTCAAAACCTAAAAAGCTCTGCTCCCTATGGTGGGCTCTGTTACAAGGTCTCATTCGCTTAGAGTTGGATGTAGTTTTCTAGTGGGGTCCTTTCTGCCCTGTTTTTCTCTAGCAAAGTAAGCAGTTATCTCTCCTTTAAGTCAAGTTATGGGAAGCAGTTGATCAAATACATAAAAGGTGAATAGACTGAAGGGTATCTCTTGTAAGAGACTTCGCAGCTTGAGGTAGACCTTGACTCCCCTCTCGAAGGTTTTTATGGAAGGGTCCCTTCTTTTCTTTTGAAGTTGGGTGGTGCGAGCTTCCCCACTCAAACAAGATAATTAGGGGTCTAGTCTAGTTCACCATCAAGAATCCGCTTGATCCCGATGTGAAGCCGGTCATGATCTATGTATAGCCCTGAGGTTCGCTCTGAAGCTATAATGAAGGTAAGGAAGGAGGAGCAATAGATACATCTTCTCATTCCTGGTCTCACCATGAAAAACGGACTAGATGCAAGGTAAAACCTCTGGCAGAACGTGATTGACGGAGGATAAAGAGTGGAGGGACTATAGCATGGGAAGTTGTGTGACTTCAGCTTTGATATCGCGTAGTTGTCGTCAAGGCTACCCACATGATGAGAGGCAGCGCAGGTACTTGTTGACAGAGGCCCATAGTATCGGACTACTCACTATGTTCACCCGCACAAAGATCTTTCACCTGATTTATGAAGTAGTTGGCGGGGAGTCAGAGCCCCGACTGGACGACCGTAGGCGACTGCCGAAGGAAGAAGGTAGTGAGCTCAAACCGCAATAAGGTGGCTAAGGTTGGTTTTCCTTCTTCTTTAGCTATGGACTATGACTTTGAGGTCGAGGTCAAAGAACTCTTCCTACCTTCTCTAAAGGCTAGGAGTCCTACTAGTCCTGCTATAGACTATCAGTGGTGCGATTGAGGGCATCGCTTGTCTGCAGGTATGTAGAGCGATCGAGGTTTGGTTTTCAGCATTCCACTACAGCCTCAGGCTAAGAAATCGCCATAAAAAGAGGGAGAAGAGTTCCGACGCTCGACGACTTATGGTTTGACAGGTCAGTATAGGCCTGGAGATCTGATCCTGCTCTTCTGGCCTTTAGTCTTCTTAGGACAAGGGACCAGACAAGTCCAAGGATGAACCTCCTCTTCTGCTAGACTGAGACCCTAGCCTATTCCAGCTCTTCCCGCTCAATTGGCGTTCTTCTTTCTTGTTTTGGAACTAGAGTAATATGTCAGGATTCACAACAGAGGTTCATATTAAGTAAATAGACGAGCAGTCAAGCAAGGGTTGTCTTCAGGCTCGGAGAAAGAGTAGGGGTAGAAAGTCATCAAAGAAGAAAGTGGTTAAACAGACCTCTTCACTTGTTTTTAAAGGATTTTCTTTCTCATAGGTCGACAAACCCAGCACACTGAAAGAGAAAGAAAAGCGATGCCCGAAGAGGTGAGCTAGAAAAGCCTAGATGAGCGTGAGTGCGCGTGAGCGTCAAAGTGAGGGCTGAAAATCAATACTTGGGAGGAGTGCTGGTCGCAGCCTCGCACACATCAAATCTGCCTTTAACCAAAGAGGGTGGGCAACTTTTCCCTCACCAGACTCTGATTCTTATATATGCAGAAAGTAGAGCACTGTTGTCTGATGGTTAGTGACTAATAGAAAGGCATATGGATCATCCGCCTGGCCTGACTGGCCCTGATCCGATAGGGGCGAGCCTTCTTTGGAGGCGTCTTAGTGCTAGACTAGGAGTCCATCATCAGTCAGAAGCGAGATATGAAAGAGCAACTATGTTCCGGAATCTTTAGTCGCTAGTATCGATCCTTCGTCTCCCGACCCTAGGACTCATTCACGCTTCGCTTAGATTGGAGTCATGAGCGAGAGAAAGAGGGGTGGGGCCAAGACATCAGACTAGGAAAGGTAGGTGAGATAGGACCCGTCTCCAATAGAAGAATGAATGTGGAATCCGCTCAAACTAGGTGTATATATCGCGACTGACAGGAGAGGGCTTATCTTCTTATCCACCGGAGAGAGCCTGGATCATTTTCGAGCAAGGAAACAACTGTCTCGGACTAGGACTAGCGCTTCCTGTTTTTCGATAATCTCGAGTGCAGTTGACTTATATCCGGAGCCCGTCGAGAGTGTTGTTTTTGGCGTCGAGATCTTTCGTCGAGTTATTGAGACTTCAGGACTTCAAGAGACCTCAATCTGGCATGTGCCCCCCATTCCCGAAGGTCCTGTTTGGTGAGTCGGTACCCCCGAGCCCATTCAAAAATGAAGCATATGGCTTTCCCGCATATAATAATCACTGATGATACCTACCTTCCCCCGTACCACCTGCTAATACTAAGTCCTAGCCTCCTACCTCCGCTGACGCTTCGTCATTCATAGTTGCAGCTGCTTAGACAGAAACAGCGTATTACGAAGACCGTACCCACTATAGTCTCTGCACCTCTGTCTCACCTTAGGCCTAGCAGCTCACCTCCATCTCGAGCCTTGGTCACCCCTCCTTTTGCATCCTTCCCCTACTCCTCTTCCCCGGTCGATATCTGCTTCTAAGATAAGATTCCCCAGGTAATTTCGAGATGAGATTGACCGCTCAATGCTTATTAAACTATATTAGACTACTTCCTAGACTTCCCTCTTCGGCAGTCTTTCCCCGGCATCTGATGCCTCATCATCAACTAGACTATTGGGCCCTCTCTGACTCCTTTTTTGATCTTTTTTTTCACTAGCATTGATCTCTATTTTCATCCACCTAAATATGTTGGTTTCCATTCAGGTGATTTAACACCAACCAAGTTGAGAAATGAAACCCGGAGTTCAAAGTAGTATATATAGGGACCCAGCTTAGGAATATGGTAGCCCGATCTTCTTTCGCAGAAGAATTTGAAGAGAAGAGAGTCTGAACTCCAACCTGAGTATCAAACAGGGTGTAGTCTCAAAGAGGGAGGCGGAGATCTTTAATGGTAATCATTAAAAGAGAATCAAAACGATATTCAAATACATATAATAAAAAATCCCTAATTATTTGATATAGTTAATTAAAGAAGAGGTTCAAGCAAGAAAGGAGGCAGGAGAGTGATACTAGAAAAGCCTTCCAGACCTATCCCTTCGCATGCTTCTAAGGCTCGAACTCGTCACTAAGTACGAGTAAAGCAGGAGCTATTCCTGCCCAGCTCCAACAATCTTTCATGGGCTGGGGACCTAGAATTACTACTGGCATAGTTCGTTCCAACCTCTTTCCCCAATTATATATTATCGGTCAAAAGACTTTGACTTTTGGGACTACTAGTTTGCCCTAGCTTTGGGAAAGTTTGTTTATATCGCGAAAGAAAATTAGTAGATGCAGATCTAGGTACTCTTTCTTCCTCATATGAGGAATGGGCCAAGCCGATCCTGGCTCAGAAAGTGCGCTAATTCAAAAGTTGATACTACTACTTGATATTCGAACTATATAGCTCCCAGCTTCCGATTTTTTTGATAAAAGAATTGACAAGCAAAGCCATCGAGACTATATCCATCGCCTTACCTAGTCTCGAAGCTATGCCAACATTTCGCTCGACTATTAGGATAAGCCTGGTTATCAAGTTAGCGCACCATTGAGGTCAATCTTCTTAGGCACAGCCCTTTGCAAGGAAGGAAAGAGCTAGGGCTAAGTAAAGTGCTCGAGTAAGATATTCTAGTGTTGACTCGCCACTGGTTGAACCTTCTTTTCATTTGTATGCCTATGATGTTGGAACCTGAGAACTTCAGGACTACTAAGTAGGTTCATTATGGTTTTTCGCTTTCGCGTTAGGAGGGCTGGTGGAATGGCTTTAGCTATAGACTCGGAGGGTGACCCATCAACATACTAGTTCCTCTCTCTTTCCTGCTTTCTGGTGTCTGGTGCGGGAAGTCAGGGCTCCCGACGTCTGATCCAGGAGGAATTCCTCTTTATATGTGGGAAGAGAACTAGCTTGGCTCGTAGGGCCAAAACATAGTATGATTAGCTGCCAATCCCGAGTTGCATATATAGAGGTCCCTATAGTGACCTTGGTCTCGAAGAGGCAGGCAGAAAGTCCTCTTCAGGGTCAAACTGTGGAATTTGTCTGAAGAAGCGCGCTCTGACTCTCCTACTAGATATTAGACGGGAGGGTTCCCACTCCTGAAAGAAGGGGAAGCCCACTTTACAGGGGCTCGGTCAGTCTAAGATCTATGTCAGGGGGAAGTGAAATGCTTAGTCAGAAGAAGGGATCAGAGATCAGCGAAAGAGGCTAGACTCGTCGGGGGGAAAGAGAGAAATTCCCACGCTCCTTCTTTCATCATGATCATCAGATCCTGCTCATTTCAAAGGCTTCCCGCTCTCAGTCCATTACTGAGAGAAGAGGTCTGCTTATTGAAGAAAGCGAAGCAACAAGGGAGAGAGTCAGACCTTTCCCAAGCAAGCTAGCCTTCAAATCCCTCACCTTCTTTAGCTTCCGGAAAGCGCGGACAGGGTACCGAGACCCTGATGCAGAGAGAAGCTGAGGGCTACCCAAAGCACTTTCAAAATCTACTCCTGCTCACGGGAGCTCCTCTAAGTGTTCTAGTTGGTGGAAGTAGAGGAGGCGGTGGCATTTATATACTAGTTGGAGATGTAGTCAGGGCTCGATGATCTGATGCACATTCTGAGAAGAGATTTCGGTGAGGTTTCAAAACTATAGAAATAGTTGGTGTGAGTAACTAAGAGAATATATAAATTGAAGCAAGCTATTACGCTGGAAAATCGAGAAGAAAGACCATCATAGTTGCCGCTCCCACTACTCTATGACTACTTTCTCAACTATATATGACGTTGTTGCTTCGACGACTTTCTCTCATCCTCCGCGACTTGACCGCCCATCCACCACCTTCCACAGCTGGGCAACTGCTACTATGTATAGAAGGAGACAGATATATATTTATATCTATAGGTATATCAGATTTGCTTCTGGAAAAGAGGGACTGCCTAACTAAGGCAAGAGCAGCTAGTCCCACATCATTTCCTTCCACCTAACTTCCATGTTCTGATCCTCTAACTCACGTATATAATAAGCTCGGCCACTTCTTCAACTGGGCCCTTAAGAACTAGTGGTCGATTGAATGCTCAAATCATCTTTCGGCCCCTGACTTCTTCTTCGATGTCAATTTCCCCTCTTACTTGCTCTTGGATGTACATTTAGCTTACCCTCGACGGATGAACTCTTTCTCACCACCCTCCGGATCTCTGATTCCACTGCTAAGACTGGATTTGCCTTCTTCTTCCCGCGAAGAAAGCAACCCCTTATATATATTATGAAAGTACCAGTCCTGACCCTAATCAAATCTAGGTTCGGAATCCCGGAAGAGAATAAGCGCATGTACGCTAAGGAAGCTGACAACCTCCTTTTTCATAGTCTCTTCCCTCCCCGCACTGCCTTCTTGGCCATCTAGACCCTCCCTCGTTTACACGCACTACCTGCCTGCATCATTCCCATTACGAGACCAGGAGGCAGTGGAAGGTTCAAGGGCGAAATAGACACCAGCATCCCATAGCCCTACCACCGTCAGCTGGCACCCCCTGCTTTCTGCGTACTATCCGACATGGTCTTGGCTTGATAGAGCCGGAAGGGAGGAGGACAATGCTTGCATTCCAGGTGACTTAGTGGGAGTTCACAATTTCTCTAGTCGGGAAGGGAATAATGTGCTTATCCAGTAATCCGAGAGAAGAAGAGGTATGGTTATACCTACTAAAAGCATGGTGGCAGGATGCACAAATGCACATCAATTGAATTGTTCTTAGGTGTAGCCCATAACGATTTTATGCTTGGAATGAAACACAATTATGAATATAATTAATTGATTGTGTGTGTGAATTGGCCCAAATTGTACATCGTTTTTGGTTGGATGACATTGTTCTCGTAAGGTCACGAGTCTTGGCAAGCACATACACTTTTTTCGTGATCTTGCAATGCACTGGACCTTCTCCTTTCAGTATGAACATCAACGAAGATGGTATATAAGTCATACTATAAGATTGTAAGGAGAGTTTAGTAATATGGCATGAATACGTTATATGTGGGCGTGGTGTTACAAATCTGCTCAATATTAAATATTATCGTCTCAATATTTGTCAATTTGACATTTCTATGGTTGATGCCAAAATTAAATTTTCATTTGAGAACTTAGACGTTAAAATAAGCTAGATGTAGACTTTTTGCATAACATGAGAGGCATGCTGATTTGGTTTAAGATTTTCACTTGCTAATACAAACTACCATTATGCCTTAGATCGAACGCCAGTTTAAGTTGACCAACACAGCTGGACATTCTTTATGGCCCACTTCAAATTGAAATCACATAACAGGTTAGTTGTTTTATTCCATTTTTTATGTCTAGTATTTGAGAGAAATTACAGTTCTTTTAGCTATAGAATAATTGTTGTGGGTACTGAATCACTAAGGAAAAAAACTTTAAAATATTCTTGTTATTCAGGCCTTCAAAGTATTTCAATAGAAAAAATTCTTGTCACAATTTAATTATTCTTCATTTGTTCAATTATAGTGTCTCATAATCATAGCTAAGCATCATGCATTCATTATAAAGGGAGACTACATGAAGAACCTCGAAGATGTGGTTCCAATCACAATACAATCAAAATGCACTACAAGAAAATTGGGAAGAATAGTGAATTACACTATTAGTTATTGTTTCTGGTTCAAGATCTTTATTTCAGTTATATATTGATAGCAGATTTAGTTTCTTGAACAAAAATATGGGCCAGGATTCTGAATGGATATTTCTTTCAATACTGATAAATTTTCCTATTATGTCTCAAGCTCCTGTAAACATTTGCATTATTTATGTGCATGTTAGTATATATCTGAGTGATCCTTTTCTCTTTACTTGGATAAGCTTTCCTCCATGCTTCAGGTCACTCTGTTGCCAGTTCAAATTCGTGATCATTTCAAGTATATAAGACATCAATTTATTAACCAAGATTGATTGCTGACTAATTTTGTGTTTATTTTTTTAATATATTTCCCCTTATGTTTGCATGGATTATCCACTTTTTATTTTATGTGATTGAGGATAACATTTTCTCTTATGAGAAAGGTAAATTTTTAAGCCACTGATTGATACAATTTTGGGGTTTTCTTTTGTATGATTCAATGTGTTTTTTCTTGAGAATACAATTTAAGGGGACTATCATGCTATGAATATTGTTCTGGTTCCCACAAAACTATGGCCATGTACTCAATATATCACTCTTTTCCGTGGCATCTTTTTCTCTCTCCATCAAATATCTGACTAAATCCATATTTCCCAAGGATTTGGTTATTCATAGGATTAATCTAAAACTATCTCCTCTATGCAAGTCTTGTGCTATGTGTATAGACTGGAATACTTGCATTTTTGGGTGCAAAGTTGGTATTTGAGTACAAGCAGACTCATACATAGGCTTCAGGCATGCAACGGATGTTAAAATATAGTGTACGTCAAAAACCAACCTTAATGGAGGTATCAAATAGGGCAATTTCTTTAGTATTTTAGTGGAAATTCCTCATGAGGCGGACTTGGAAAGCTCAGCAACTTGGAGAAAAAAGAGTATGTATCAGATTTTTCAGATTCTTGAATTGATGGAAGCAATACTTAAGTTGGTGAATTTGAATTTATTTCCTATGCATGATTAGGACCTTGATGCCTAAAATTATAGGTATATATAGTTTAATGTCTATACCTATTGGCTCGTTCTCATGTTTGTATGCACTGGGCATGATAAGAACAAGTACATACTTAAATCTAGCTGCCATGGCTAGTGCAAACTATATAGTTTTAGAGTTTATTAGCATATTCCACTTAGTATTCAAAAAATTTTAGCCAAGGCTTGGGCATCACTGACTGAAAATTACTTGTCAATAGAACTCACTAAGTTCATCGTTGAATTAGTTAATCATGTTGTAGTTTACAACACTATTTTCATATGGGTGTTACCAGAATGAAATATCAAAACTTCGCTTCCGATTTACAATAGTATCTTATCACCATTGAATTTTCCTTCTTTAGCTTGGATGAGTGTTTGGGGCTCTATCAACATTCATTATAGCTTCTAGATAGGTGCTACCTTCATGAGACATGGATGGAGGTGGCTACATAGTTATTCAACATAAATAGCAGATGCATTCTAGTTGTCAATGGAGGGCGATTGTGAGGCAGAGATGGATGAAGAGGAAGTGCTTCCTGTCGGGCATCTCCTTCAGATTAAGTTAAGAAATCAGGATGAGTACGCATGATGTATGATTTCCCACAACATAGATTCTTGGAATGTAGTACATGATTCTAAATTAAAGAAATAGCTGTAGTGTTCTTGTTGATGTTAGACGTATACAGTCGACGCTCCTTTCGTAGGAGTAAGACCTACCCTTGGTTTTATAAGAGCTTAGTATGTAACCAAAGGAGACCCGCTGCATAAGAAGAGCTCTACCTAGTGATTAGCATCCATGGATGAAGTTTAGCTACGTCGATGTATTTTAAGCTGCACAGTGCTTCCAGATTAACTATTTAATTTTAGAGTTAATTAGCACGATTTAGTTTTATTATGCAGTAGTGCATATGTTTTGGTTGAAATTAAAAAGTCCCTAATTGTAAATTTAAAACTTTGTAGTTTCAATCTAATAGGAATTCTCCAAGCTTTGTATATAACTGAGCAATCTAGTTTGACTTCTGCAATTTGTTATTATCTTTTGTTTCAATTTCGTAATGGTTGTTTCTTATTTTTTGCATGTAGAGCCAATGTTCTCTTTCATCCTACTGAGCATGCTGTTGACCCTCCATTTGGCTTGTGAAGAATTGTCATGGGCTAGTTAACGTCTCAGCATGCTGATATGTGAAGCACACTATGCACTCCTCACTTGGCTCGATCTTCTTGTATCTCATCTCCATCATCCGACAACCAGAACATTTTCACCAAACTCTTTCAATTAGTTGTTTTTACCTTACTCTTCTTAATATGCTGACCATATTGTAAGAAGTTTTTATTATGTACTTCCACGTCATATTCTAACTTTTTTTTACATGTTCATAGTGTGGTGGTTGATAGTCTTTTATAGTAGATTGACTAGTCATTTTATTCACATGTTTACTCTCTTCATCACAGTCTGAATTCATCGATTGTCTAAATTCTTAGACATGCTTATCTCTTTGCTATCAATAACGTTAATTTATATACAGGTTGAGGTTGGTGCCAGGTTCCGGGGCAACGAAGAATGTGTATTTAGTAAATGTGCCAATAGAATTTACGAAATCTGCATTATTATTGCCATGTTTGTTATTGCCGCATCATCTTAATTGTGGCTATGAAAATTTCGTAGTCACAAGTATTAGCATAGTGCATCTTGTGGCAACGGAATAGTCGGGGCCATATTTATAGCCTACGATATATTTGTAGCCACAGTCTCTGCCGACCAGACTTGTGGCTACGAATGCTGAAACCAAATGTGTCGTAGCCAGAATCGATTTTGTAGCCACAGGTGACTGAATCTGCGGTCACAGTTTGATGCCCCAAGTGCATTTTGTTGTAGTGGTAAATTCACATTTCATTTTATATGTAACGTGCAAATGGACGGAGGGTAACCACAGGGCCGATAAGATAAGGGTTGCCATGTTTACGGGGTCGGGGGAGAAATTAGGTTGTTTCAAAGGTCGTGGAGGAGATTGACAAAGATTATAAGGTCTACCGGGTAAAAACCCTTTTATTTTCTGTATAAATAAAGTTTCCTTGATCAAAAGTTGCATAAAGATAAAAAAATCTCAAAAATAGTTTTATGCATTGTCTTCCCCTTAAAACCTTAGGTACTCATCGTGAGTACTCAAGAACACTAATCAAGATTAGACATCGATGGAGATATGATTCGATTTAGGCATTGGGGTTGGTTCTATTTTTTAAGGAATTTTCTTGTGCATATACGTAAATATGTATATACATCGTAAAAATTGGAGGGGCAACATTTCATAAAAGTTACAAAAGTTTCATAACTTTCCTAGAAGATGCATATTTGACACAAAAACACATTTAACAAATAAAAAATTCCTACAATTAAATGCATAAAAAATCCATGTAAATATATATATATATAAACACAAAAACCCTTCTATATAAAGAAGCGTATACAAAATCCAGGAAAAAGCTGAGTTCAAAAAAACTCCGAAAATAAAAGCATGTTCCTGAAATCTATAAAAAGATAAATATTTATAAAAATATTTTTAAAAAAGGTATAACCATAAAAAATCCTTAAAAGATATAAACCCTAAAACCCATGAAAATTAAAAATATTGTAAAACATTTTTACAAAAATATTACTCTATATTTTTTTGTTATCACTTGAACAATCTACTTCCGTTTAAGTAATATGTGTATAATATTTTGTATAAATGAACATGTGTTAAGACTTCATGCATAATTTTCCAAATGTATATTAGGTCATTTGTATATCGATCGTTTGATAATCCTATGATATAGCTTTTCCACCTGGTCTAATTGTGTCGAGATGGTGCATTATCGACAGAATAGGATTGATAAAAATCCACGCCATGCAATGTAATTATATGAAGTATGTGTGGGTGTATTTTTTTTCACTTGGTTGTAGGTCCAATGTTGAGCACAAGGAAGTGGTGAGGTTTTCGAAGGTGACTTAAGTTTCCATTCGGGGCACTTAATCCACTATGAATGCAAAATGTGAGGTGAATGCAATGTGTATGCATATTTTTTGGGTGTTTATTTTTAAGCATTTTTGTGGCTTTTGATATGCCTATAATATGTACAGTAATATAGGTATGTAATATTTTTATAAATTTTGGAGGTTTATAATTTTATTATTTTTCACATTTTAATTGATTTTTTATAATTAAGAAAAAAGAAAAGCAAATGCGATACTTATATATGTAGAATGTGAACAAAAGAGTAATTTTGAATATTATTTAGGAGTAATAAAAATACAGTAAAAACATGGATGAAATGTTTTAAGTTTTTAAAGGTTTTGTTGTGCTTTTAGGGATTTTTAAAGTACAGGAATATAGTTAAAATAACACAAACAAAAATAATGGTTTTAGACAGGTTTAAAAGGGGATTAGGGATCACCTTCTGAAATACGATCTATAAATCAAATGGATCCTATATATGCTATAATTTATTTGTCCTAAATAATTTAATTCATAAGGAACCGCGATGCTATTTTTGTACTTCTGATATTATTGGGGTTTTTTTGCGATTTTTACAAGTTTTTAGGATTTTTTTTAGATTTTTAGGTTAAATATGCAATAATTTTGAAAACAAAATGAGATAGATGATAATGAAAATGTGACCTAACCTATTTTTTAGAATTTTCTAGTTAATATGAATTATTTAAATCAAATGTAACAAACCATTGAAATTGATTTTTGATTTTTTTTATTATTATTTTTTTAATGAAACAATGCTCTTGAGCTTCTAAAGTATATTAAATAGTAGTCATCAAATTAAATTCTAACTTCTGGGTATGATATGCAGTTAATCACTAGCAAACTTTTGGTATAGATCTTACCCAGTTTTATTGATATGCGTTCCTTGTGGAAATTAATTGGTAAATTTATTGTGGAATTTACTATGGCTAATTTTGCAACATTACCTGAAATTATAAATACCCCTACATAGACCTTGATATGCAATGCATATCACGATTTATTGAGGATTTATTATGATATTTTGCTGATTTTAAAAAAAGATAAATTACATAAAAGGGTTAAGGGCCCAAATTATACGTCAATTTCCCAATAGGGATCTCATCTTTCAAATTAAGGTAACAAAAAGGGACATGGTCTTATTTTTTGTCTCAAATATAGGTCGACGTAACTTCTACGACATGTTTATGTCAACATTAAACCCAATATTTAAAGTTTCAAGCCTCTTTTTATTACATTTGAAAGATGAGGTCTTTAATTGGGAATTGATGCATAGTTGAGATTCTTTTTTATAATTTATCATAATAAATCAATGCATGCCCGGAAAAATCTTCATAATAGCTTAAACTAAAGAGGATTAAAAGAGCTTTCCAAAAAAAATAAACGTTGAAAGTGGAGGTCTACGTCTAGTTCGCATAATATACAACATGTAATACAGGAGTCTAAATGCAAGTTTTTGAATAAAAATAAAAACTTAAAAATAAATATTAAGGCCTTAACTGCCATTGAAAAAATCCAATGGGGGCACTTGTGCAAAATAGCCAAGTATTGTGCCTATGTGCCTCGCACTCGTGAACTCAACAGTGATTTGCAAGACCTTCTTGTCACATGGAAGGGGGAGAAGGGGAAGCACAAAACTCAGCTGCAGGTGGCGAATGAATCGATCAGAGAAAGGGCAAGTGGGTGTGAGGCTCCTCGCAGGATGAAGGACGAGGAGCTTGGATCTCTGGCTGACATGCTGGCCAGGGGAGGAAGATCATGTACCATCATTTTCATCTATTGTCGATGATGATGATGTGCAGGCAGTTCTTGTGTATGCTCGGACCATTGGGAAATCGATGCCTACTGACATTATTGTGGAAGATGTATCTGTGAGCGAATTCCCCAATGTTGTGACTAACAAGGGACCGTATGTAGTCCCGAGCACACAACTAGCAGTTGTCCGTAGCACTCAACCAATAAATGTCCCAAGCATGGAACCCTACTTTCACACTGATGCGCCTGTAACGCAACCATGCACGGATCATGATTTGGGCATGAGTGACTCGTTGCTACGAGAGGTTAACCATGCTTTGGATGATTTCATCCCTTGGGGGACCGATGATGACCTGGAAGAAGGTAGCGAAGATGTCGATGATGATGCGGTAGACGAGGAGATCCCAGCTGATGAACAAAGCACGCATACTATTACACCCCGTATACCCTTTTTTGAGGTTAGAGGATCAAATACTCGTTCAACATATGAAGATGACGTTCGACAGAAGTCTAGACTTGATGGTGTCGCTGACGAAATACGCAAGGGTAGAACGTTCAAATGTAGGGAAGATTTGGTTTACGCTGTGAAGAAGTACTACATTCTGTCACACTATGACTTCATTGTCAAGGAATCCACCAGCTTCATATGGTCGGTTTTTGCACGCAGAGATCAAATGGATGTGTTTGGTATTTACGAGGACATTTTAGAAAATTTGATGGACTGTGGGTGATCTCCAAGGTTGTTGGGGTACACACTTGTATAAACCCAACAGTTAATCAGGATCACCCTCAGTTGGACTACAAATTCATGTCCAGATCTTTGCTAACTCTTGTTAGGGATGACCCTAATGTTCGTGTTTCAAGTTGTAGAGCTCACATCCACGAGATATACAACTACTGTGTTACAAAGAAAAAGGCTTGGGAAGCTCGGAGGAAGGCCATCGGAATTGTATTTGGTGAATGGAAGAAGTCATACGCTGAAATGCCTTATCTATTGCATGCAATGAAGGCTGTTATACCTGGGACTGAAATTGATATTGAATACAGCGACCATCCTGATCCTCGGAAACCGCTTTGCCGTAGATTTGAATGGTGCTTTTGGGCATTTGGGCCTTCAATTGAGGCATTCAAATATTGTCGCCCTCTGATTAGTATTGATGGGACACACCTGTATGGGAAGTACAAACAGAAATTGCTCATTGCTTGCGGGATTGACAGGGATAAACATATTGTTCCCCTTGCATTCGGAATTGTTGACGAGGAATCCGCTCCTTCATGGAAGTGGTTTCTATCGTTGGTGCGCATCAGGGTAATCGGCATGCGAGCTAGACCAATATGTATCGTCTCTGACTGGAATGCTGGAATAAAAGCCTCTATGAAAGATGCTGACGTGGACTTATTAGAACCCTTTACATATTGGCGGTTCTGTACAAGGCACGTCGCGAGCAACTTCAATAGCGTCTTTAAAAATGGCTCCATGAAAGCCCTGGTCCAAGCAGCAGCATTATAAATGACAACTAGGAAGTTCGCGTACTTCATGAGGAAATTACAAGAGTGGAATAATGCAGCAGGTAGATGGTTTTCGACTCATGATTGTCGTTGTGAGCAATGGACCTTGGCTTACGACGGTGGTTATAGGTTTGGTCAGATAACTACAAATCTGAGCGAAAGCTACAATGTTGTTCTTAAAGATGCCAGTTGCTTGCCAATCTCTGCGTTAATCGAGAAGACTTTTTATAATTATGTGTCATACTTCATTCAACATGTTGAAGAAACAAGCGCAGCAATTGCTGCTGGTCGAAAATTCATGCATTATGCATCCACAGAGTTGACCCGTTGGACTTCAGCCGCGAATGGGCACACAGTAACTCCGGTACAAGTATAGCCTGAAATGTTGTTCGAGGTGTCTAGCAGGGCTCGACGGACGTCTAGTGGTATTCGCGGTCGCAAACAGTACACGGTAATTTTGCTCCCAAAGAAATGCACTTGTAATAAGTGGCAAATATTTCGTATCCCATTTTCCCATGCCATTGCAGTCATTTCAAAGCGTCGGACTGAAGTGGATTCCTATGTTAGAGAGTGGTACACCTCGCAGTACCAGCTGAAAGTTTATGGAGGGAAATTTTTTCCGATCGTTGTCGTGAAACATGGGCTCCCTTGGATTATCCAGAGTTATGTCCGGACCCAAAGCGTAAGCGCGGCAAAGGTCGTCCATGTACTACAAGAATTCATAATGAAATGGATGTTAGAGATGTGATTCGCCAAAATACTTGTTTCTTTTGTGGGATATTGGGTCACACACACCGTGGATGTCCCAATAAAACCGCAAAGGATTCTCAAGCATCCACATCAAATGCACCGACGACGGCAAGGAATAAGAATAAATGTGGTAATTGTGGTGGCATAGGTCACAACCGAGGTAAATGTCCACCTTCGAGTAAGTGTGCTTTCTTACCTCGTATATTATTATTTCTCATTGTATGTGGTAATTGTGGTGGCGATTTTACTCTTATTGTATGTTGTTGTTTTTTACATTGTATTATCTAATATTGAATATTTATAATTGCAGATGGATCCTGGCCCAATTGACCCATATGTTTTGCATCTTCAGGAGCGGCATCGTTCTCGTCGTGTCGGGCTGGCGATGTAAGTAATTTTAATTATTTGGTTCCTTCATTTCGTTTTCCTAAAAAAAATTTGTAGGAATCTTCATTGTTGTGTTGCCGACGACGTGAGACGCATGTACGTCGAATTCCTTTGGATGATCGACTACAGCCGTATGTAGCCCAAGCGGGCTTTGGATGCATTTCAGAACTGGAGTTCATTACCCTAGATTGGCATTTGGTGACCGCGTTGGTTGGACGATGGATACCGGAGACGCACACTTTCCACATGCCTAGTGGGGAGATATCCATCACCTTACAGGATGTCGCGTTCATCCTGGGGCTACGAATTGATGGACCTGCGGTTACTGGAGTGACAACACCTGTAGCAACATGGGCCGATACTTGCGAGGAACTGTTGGGTGTTAGGCCTCTTCCAGCAGAGATCGTTGGCAGCAGGGTGTTAGCAAGTTGGCTATTCACCCATTTTGCAGAGTTGCCAGAAGATGCAGACGAGATGGTCGTACAGAGACATGCACGAGCATACATCTTGCAGTTGCTTGGTGGAATCATATTCACGGACAAGTCAGGATTGTTGGTATCACTTATCGCTCTACCACATCTGCATGATTTCGAGTACTCTGGGACATTGAGCTGGGGATCTGTCGTTCTTGCATATCTATATAGACACATTTGTTTAGCAGTGGATATGGCAACCAAAGAGATTGGAGGCTCGGTCATACTCCTTCAGTTGTGGGTATGGGAACATTTCCCCCACATTGCTCCAGTTGTGAGGGAAGGCAGAGAATGGCACGGACGCCCGTTAGGAGTCCGTTGGGCAACAGCGTTTGCCCATCGTCGACAACCTATACACGTGGTTAGACCATACCGGGACGCTTTTGACATGCAGACACCCGAGCAGGTAAATTTACATTCACAACTTGTTTCAACTTCTTGCAAAAAAATTACTAATCTAATTGTAATATTGTCATTCAGATATTGTGGGCGCCGTATACCGAGGAAATCCGCGCAGGTCTACCCGCCAACTGTCATGAAGGCGAGAGCATTTGGAGAGCGCAGGTCCCGTTGATATACTTCCACATTGTGGAGTATTACTTCCACGACCGATTCTTGAGACAATTTGGTGGTCTTCAAGACGTTCCACAACCTTGCTTCACATTTGAGGATCTACATGCAATCGATCTGAGGGGGAAGGTCCATGTCAATTGGAGGGAGAAACACTTGTTGGACATTATCCAATGGGAGGAGTGCGAAGGTAGTATCGTTGATATCGATCGGTCCCATGGGATATTCGCGACGCCCGCATACGAGCAATGGTATCGGAATATTACCAGAAGATTTGTCGGACGATTAGGTGCAACTCTGGCAAACAACGTAAGTGTTCGGATAAACTTTGTGGGAAATTAATTTAAGAAGACTGCTTGAAATTTACCTCTGTGTTTTTTTTGGATGCAGCTCGCCAAGTGGAGTTGTGTATACGATATTGGAAACGAGGAATGCCGCGAGATTGCAACACAAGCCAAGGCGGAAATGACGGAGTGGTTGTCGTTTCAATTTGCGGATGCCGTCACAATACATGACGACCATGCTGAAGTGGCTTGGGCGGAGGCAAGGCGAGGAAGGGCAAGAGGAAGAGGAAGAGGTCAGGGAATGGCGCGTGAACAAGTGGCGGAACCCATGGACTATGAAGAAGCCGCTGCGGTAAATGAAAACCTTACGCCAACAGACTTCGTCACACCTGCCGCCGAGCGACCACGAGGCGATATGGCAACACCTCAAGCACCTTTGAGGCATGGATTGAATGCCATAGAAACACAACCAACTTACTGCACGCTCACGGCGCCGCCGATGCCAACCTTCGACGAAGATGTTGCTGGGCCCTCTCAAATCCACATGATCGACGAGGCGAACCGTCTGTTGCCCTTCCATCCTCCTAATTCAACGATAACATACCAGCGGAGGAAAAAGCGTTGATCACAATATTTTTCCTTTGTTAATGTCTTTGTGTCCATAGTCCACATTTGTGATTGTCGATACATCTTAGAATGCGTGTTCATCGACATGAAACAAGCATATAAATTGACAGGCATGGTCTCTTGTCATAAGATGACTAAGGGCCAAACTAACAGCTTCAACTCCTCATACATACAGACCTGGCCGTTTCAATTTCCAGGGTTTTCCTCATATAGCGCATGTTCAACATGCATTATATGGGAAAGTTCCTGGATTCGTTCCAGGGTTTCTCTCCTATAGCGCATGTTGGACATGCGACATAGGACAAAGTGCCTGGATTCGTTCCTGGATTCGTTGCAGGGGTTTTCTAGTATAACGCATGTCTAAAATGTGCTATAGAAGAAAACCCCGGAACAAATCCAATGAGACCGTGCTATATCGCATACTGAACATGCGACATACATGCAGTTTCCAAGTAAAAAAAAACTTAAGGGGTGTCGCATGTTCAACATGCGACATCTCTGTAGTTTTTAAGTAAAAAAAATATTTTGTAGTACCTGGGGATTTAAGTAAATCCCAGGTACTACTTAGGAATTTATTCCGTAAAATGACATTATGATAAATTATAAAGTTACCTTTTTTGGCATTTCATTATGAGGTACAATTTTGTGTCAGAGTTACATTGAGGCATGCAAAACTTTTGTGAAGCTGAAATATTACAGAAAATATGGATAATACGGATATCCGTATCCGTATCTGTATCCGCGAAAAATACATACATCAGTATATGTATCCAGAAAAATTTCTATAATTGTATCTGTATCCGAATCCGTATCCGCAAAAAAAAATAAAATTAGTATATGTATCTGTATCCGCTAAAATCAGAAAAATGAGTATCTGTATCCGCTTAAAAGCGGATACGGTAGCGGACGGATACGGATATATCCGCATACGGTTGCATCCCTACCGTCGAATGTATTTCATTAATAAAGTTTCAAATTACATTATCAGGAGAGCCAGAAGTTATACAAAGTGTTACATTGGGCCACTGCGTTCTCACTGTAGAATCTCTGATTTTTGAAGATAAGCTCATTGCGGCCCAACCATATAGCCTAGAGAGTGGCCAACAGCTTAGAACAGTCCTGACTGATGTTACCACCAAACCTCCTGATGGATTCCCAGAACTTGCTCATCCCTTCCCGCTGCACCCAGGGGATAGCAAGCTCCGACCAAACCCTTTCAGACAATACGCACCTGAAAAATAGGTGCTCAGCGTCCTCGTCCGCATCACCACACCTGTCACATCGGGTGTCTGTAAGATGAAAAATACGTCCCTTCTTGACTTTGTCCATTAACCTACCCTATCTAAGGCACCAGAGAACACCTTGATCCTTACTGGAATCCTCGCCGCCCATACAATACGCATATCAAGACAAAGATCGGTGTCCCGCTCCTCGGTTCTCCTCGTCAATTCCAGATATGCCTTTTTTATCGTGAATGTAGTGCCCCCAGTGGAAGTGATCACGGTCCCGCAAAAAGGATTCCCGCCGCGACAAGGTATCCAACAACTCCAGGTATTCAGCCGTACGCTAATCCGAAAGATCGACGAGGAAAGTCGGTGCCCACGAGTCTTCCACGACCACCTGAGAGAGTGTTGCTTCCTTCATTGTCGACAAGGCGAAGAGGCGAGGAAAACGAACCTCCAAGCAGCCGGCGCCCGTCCAATTGTCTCTCCAGAATCTGAAAGTCCCACCGTCGCCGACAACCGGAATAAGTCAAGAGGCCAACTGGGCATCACCTCCCGGATATCGGCCCATAATGGGGATTTAACCTTACATGCCATGGCTCCAGCTCGCCTCTGACCCCGTAAATTTCCCTTAAAAGTCTCACCGCCAGGGAGGAAGACGAACCCCAAATTCGGATGGCCCACTTAGACAACAAGGCCCTATTCATGCCCTCCAAATCCCTGACCCCAAGGCCACCATCCTCCTGCTGTGGTATTTAATTCGATTTCCTCTTTCCTGGGGATCTGAAGCGGTGGTCTCGGTTGTGGTATTTAAGGGGATTTCATTTCCCTTCTATGTGATGGTTTGTTGGGTCAGACTCCATTCCACTTGCAGCTTATGTTTCCGGATCCGGTTGATGGAATCCGATTAAGAGCTTCGAAGTTTGTTTGATTCATGACTGGGATCGGATCTTGCGCTTCAACGTATTTTGCCATTTCGAATGGCTCTCAGGATGGGTTCCCGGACCCGCTTGATATTTCCAGGCTCTGTCTTCTGTCGAGGTTTGAAGACTCGTTTTCGACCCTGGACAAACCTTGTTCCAGTGAAACCTCGTGCATGGGGGGAATTTGAGTGGGGTGGTGAAACCAGTGGCAGTGGCAGGTTTTTCGCTTGGAGATCACGTCGCACATGCCTCGATTACATATGCGAGCATTTACAAGGGCAGCAGTAAAATATACAGGAGGGGAAAGATACAAAGATCTTCGAGCGGTGAAGCGACCACGTTCTCTGATCGGAAGATGTTGATAGCGGAAGTTGTGGGGGCAGAAGCATCTTGGGTAATCAAACTCGTGGCCAATGAAGATTTTAACATGGAATGTCAGAGGTCTGGGTAACCTACAGAAGAGGCGTGCCCTTGGGGCGAGGTTCGTGGAATGGGATTGTGATGTCATCTTCCTGCAGGAATCAAAGTTGAGTTCCTGCGATAGGGCTACATGGCGCTCTTTCGGTATGAGAGGGCTTAATGATTTCAGGATGCTAGACGTGTGGTGCGTATGGGGGTCTTACTCTTGCGTGGAAGGACTTAACATTTATATTTAGGGCGGAGGTGAGAGGGTTGCACGTGCTTACGGTTTTGCTTGAATTTACATCCACGCGGTCGCTATTTGCTTTTAGTTGTGTGTATGGGCTTGCCAGCAGACGTCACGTGATGAGTTGTGGGCGGATATCCGGGCTGCTCGTAATACGTTCCATGATTGTGCTTGGCTTATTGGTGGTGATTTCAAAGTGACCTTGCTCTCCTCTGATCGTCTGCGCATGCGGGGTGGACAGGATCCAGGCTCCGATGATTTTGTCGAGTTGATGGATGATCCGCAGATGGAGGTAGCTGATGCTTCGGATACAAAATATCATGGCCTCAAATTTCAGTGAAATTCGGTCGAATTTCTGTCGAATATCGATATCCTGTCGAAATTGAAATTCGACCGAAATGGCCTAAATGATCGAAATGTGGAAGACTTAGTACAAAAAATGACCAAAACAACCGAAATTTCAGTTGAATTTTGACTGAAATTCCGTTTCGGTCGGTCACCGAAATGGTGACCGAAACCGACATTTAGGGCCTTGCAAAATATACCTAGAGGAGGTCTGTTTCAAGCTCACGTATTGATCGCTTCTTCGTGTCTTCTAAGATGATGGGTCTGCTCCCCTGTTCGTTCTTCTCTTCTAGGCCCATGGCACGGTCTGATCACATTCCCTTGGTTTGGGACCCGAGCTCTTCGATCCTTCCAAGAGGTTTCTTCTGTTTTGAAGGTATGGATGCTTGAAGATTCTTTCAGGTCTCTAGTTACATCTTTCTGGACGTCCATGCCAGTGGATGGCTCTGCAGCGAGGAGATTTTCAGATAAGCTCACGAGGTTTCGCAATGGCTCTGTCAATACAAGAGGGAGATTAGGGGTGTCAGGAGAGCCAGGAGGGCGGCCGCTGAATTTGAGATTTGTACCCTTGATTGTTTGGAGAATGATAGGCAGTTGCTCGCTGACGAATTGGCGAAGAGAGATCTGGCATTGAGAGTGGTGATGGAGGAGGACAAAAAATAGGTTACTGAATGGAGACAGCGGTCACGGGTCTCTTGGTTGAAGGAGGGTGATGCTAACACGTCCTTCCATCGTGTCGCTAGTGGTCGTCGTCGGTTTAATAACTTTAGATCCATATTAGTTAATGGTGTTCGATTTGAAGGGGACAGGGAGATGGGAAATGTGATTGTTGATCACTTTTTAAAGTTCTATAGGAGGGATGTGTCTAGGCCTTGCCGTTGGAATGGTTTAGGGGCGCAGGGTCTATCTGAGGCTCATGCTGGCAGTTTGATCATCCCAGTCACGAGGGGATAGGTGAAGGTGGCAGTTTGGAATCTTAACTGTGATGGGGCACCTGGCCCGGATGGTTTTCCGATATCTTTCTACAGGGAGTTTTGGGATATGCTCGGCGATGAGGTGTTGGAGGTCATTCAGGAATTCTGTTGTTGCAACGCAGGGTTCGAAAGGTTGAATAGGGCCTTAATCATCCTTCTTCCGAAAACGGGGTCACCTGAGCGGATTGAGGATTTCAGGCCGATTGTTATTTCAAACCGAATTTATCTTATCGTGGCTAAGGTGCTGGATACACGCCTCAGTCGGGTACTTGACCATCTTGTTTCGCCTATCCAATCTGCTTTTATTCCTGGGCGGTAGATTGGTGACAATCTGGTTTTGGCAGCGGAGATCATTTGTGTGGAAGCGTAGGGACAAGCATGCGTTGCTTTGAAAGGTTGGTTTTGCTAAGGCCTACGACTCGTTGGATTGGCGGTTTTTGTGGGCGACTTTATCTAAGAGAGGTTTTCAGGAGGTTTGGATTTCTTGGATGAAACGGTGCATCACCACGGCTTCATTCTCGGTGCTGGTCAATGGGCGCCCTGAAGGGGGTTTCATCCAGCCTCAGAGGGGTGTTAGACAGGGGTTCCCTTTGGTCCCTTTACTGTTTGTGATTGTTGCAGATGTGCTTGCTTGCATGATTGGTTGTGCTCAAGGGTGCAGGATTGTCTCTGGTTTCTCTGGTGGCGGGATATCCATCCCTTTGTTGCAGTATGCGGACGATACTATCCTCTTCATCGAGGGTGGGACAGACGAGGCCGGGGCCATTGCTATTACTCTTGAGATTTTTTTCTGAGATGTCTGGTCTGCGTTTGAATCTTGACAAGTCCAAGATTGTTCCTTTCGACATGACTGATGACATGATCGGGGTGTGTACTGTGGAGCTTGGTACTGCTCGCGATTCCCTTCCTATTAACTATCTTGGTATCCCTCTGTCGGATGGTAGGATTAGGCTGGCAGATTGGTTGCCAGTTGTCGAAAAGATGGAGAGGAAGCTTTCTGGCTGGAAGGTGGCTCTGCTCTCGCGTAGTAGCAGACTTGTGCTTATTGAGGCGATTCTTTCGACGATTCCCGTGTATTTTTTCTCTTCTCGTATGATGCCAAGGGTATTGTTAGGCGGCTGGAGCGTCTAATGCGTAGGTTCTTATGGAGCATGGCGGGGCAGGAAAAACATGGGATTCACTTGGTGGATTGGGAGACGGTGGTGCAACCTAAGAAAGATGGGGGTCTTGGGATTAAGAGCTTACAGACACTAAATGAGGCTTTGCTTCTGAAGTGGGTGGGCAGGATTTGAGGAAATGATGGGGGGATTTGTTGCAACCTGATCCGTCATTTATATGGTGTGTCCATTGCGAATCCTCTCGTGCAGCATCTGTGTCAGAGGAAATCGGCTTTTTGGAAGGGGATCTTGAAAGTCATGCCATGCTTCCGCGAGTTGTTTTGTCCTATAGTGAGGAATGGTGAGTCTTCTGGGTGGACGACTGGACGGGGGAGGGACCTCTCTGTGGTCGTTTTCCGCGTTTGTTTGCCTTGGCGACTGATCAGGAGATCCGGGTTGCTGGGTGCTGGGATAATGGTAACTGGATGCCGCAGTTTAGGGTTGCTTTTTCGGATCAGCGCTTGGAGGATTTTCTCCTACTTTTGCATGTTCTCAGTCGATTTGGGAGACCCTCCACTGGGTGGATCATTGGAGTTGGAAGGGCACACCCTTCTTGGTTCGGAAGGCGTATGGAGCTATTTATCGTCCGCCTCCTTCTCCTTCGGATATCGTCACTCATGAATGTGGTTTTATTTGAGCAATGGGATTGCCTGAGAGGATTGGCTTCTTCATGTGGTTATTTAAGAGGAAGCGTATTATGACTCATGATAGATGTTCTAAGCTTTTCGAGGGTGTTTCCGATCGTTGTTTGTTGTGTCGTAGGGAAATTGAAATGTCGGATCATCTGTTCTTCCGCTGCCGCATTACGGCTCCTATCTGGGTTAACGTGGGCTTGGATTGGGTGTTGCCCTTCGACTTTGATTCTTTTTTGACCTCTCTCTATGATGCATGCAAAAGGCAAAAGATGGAGATTCTGCTTTCGGTAGCCTTTCTTTGGGCCATCTGGCTTGCTCGCAATGCGAATCTGTTTTCAGGTATGATGTTACCATTACAAGCAATTGCTTGAATCTTAGCTTATACAAGCAGGTCTGTTTTTATATATATTATTAATATATTGGGGCAGACACTTATGCGTGATTTCCCCTCTTTTGATTTCAAAAAAAAACTTCAAATCTTGCCAAAAAAATTTAAGAATATGCATTAACAAACAACTACAAACAAAAGCCCTAACAAATTTCACAATTTGTACTAAAACTTCGGACTAGATCTAGATGTTACCTACTTCAAGGAAGCTAAGCGAGAGCTTTGGAGAAGTTTGATGAAGAATGAGGGAAGCGTCGATCTGGATCGATATGCATCGAAATAGGGTCGATGTCAGTGCATTTACATGCTGTAAGATTCCACTTGCCAGCAATATATCGCTGACATGCGATATATCACCGACATATCGACGAAGCCAGGTAAATAGATATAATGGCTTATATCGATATGCTGGACTCGTCGATATATCGCGATATTGCCTTCTATGGGTGCAACGATAGAGGATGCACCCCCCATCATGCGAGAGGGGAAGAATGGTGACGGCATGGCCTAAGAGGAGAATAACTCATAAGCAGTGGAGGGGGGCCCAACCAAGGCACCTCTGAGAAGGCGGAAAAAAGCGTTAAAGAGTTGGTGTTCGAAAAGACAGGTGTACAAATAGTAGGGGTGAAGGTAGTGGGGACCCCCCCTATGGTTTCCAAAGGAAACTTCTATCCTGGATCATTCGAGGGATGGGCCAATCGGAGAAGCGGTTGGCAATCAGCTCGAACTGGCTGCTTAGAAGGTGGTTGTGGCATGTTTACATGAGACTAAATTTGATTCGTCGGAGTCAATGAGACAGAGCACCATTGCAAGACTACATCTCAGTGAGTTCAAAGTCGTGCTTGCTAATGGAAGTTCGGTAGGCATTTTAGTTGCTTGGAATGGTGACTTGTTCGATCTTTTGGCTACTTGGAAGGTGGGTGTGGCTTGTTTACAGGAGACTAAAATTGATTCATGGGAGTCAGTGAGATGGAGCACCATTGCAGGATCCCATCTCAATGACTTCAAAATTGTGCCCGCTAATGGAAGTTCGGGAGGCAGTGTAGTTGCTTGGAATGGTGACTTCTTCGATCTGTTGGATGAGATCATGCTGGTTCGCTCGGCATTAGTTGTTCTAGTTAACAAGAGGGATCAATCTCGTTTTGTGGTCACCTCGGTGTACGGTATTAAGGGATCTTAGCCAAATACGATCTTGTAGGATGAGTTGCGGGATGTTAGAGGAAGATTCCTAGAGTTGGCAGGGTTTGTGGGCGGCGATTTCAATGTCATATTATTAGCATGTGATAGACGAGGAGGCGAAGGGGCACAGGAACCTGGATCTGATGCTTTTGCAGAAGTATTGGTTAAACTTGCGTTAGAGGTCATGGATGCGGCAAACTGTAGGTATACATGGAGGAACTCTTCATCATGGTCATGGATTGACTGCTTTCTGATGTCTGTTGAGGCCACGGAGTTGTCCAGCTTGGTAACAGTTACTTCCCTACCTAGATCGAGATCGGATCATATGCCGCTATACATGGATATGTGTAGCGAAAGAGGGACATCATCATACTTCAAATTCGAGCGATGTCGAATGCTAGAAGAGGGCTTCAGGGAGTTGGTTGTTTCCTTCTAGACTGATTTAAAGGCGGAGGGCTCCGCCACTATGAGGTTTGCCTCGATATTGGCAGCGCTACAGCAAAGATTGATGGTTTTCAAGAGGGATTCTTGTGTTTTACGAGAGTTACGGAGGAATGAGGTCCTGGAAGAGGTGGTAAGGCCGGTTCCACTGAAGGATAGTAGGGAACTGGATGAGGAGTAGTGAGCTGGGGGGGTTGTGCAGAGGATCCTTGAGGAGAACGGGAAGCGAGTGTTTGAGTGGACGTAAACGTCCCGTCAAAAGTGGCTGAAGAAGGGGGATGCTAATACCAAATTCTTCCATGTGGCTGCAAATGGGAGGCGGAGGAAGAACATGATACATTCGATTGAGATCGGGGGGATGTTGACCATGGGGAGGAGGTTGCGAGGGCTGCGAACGGCTACTTCTAGAGCATGAGCAGGCGATTACCGCAATGTGGTTCCAGGTGGTTGGGCCTGTGATGCGGATCGAAAATTGGCGTTGCGCGGGAAATAATTTGAACGGTGGAAAATATTTGGTAGAAGAAATTAGAGGGGTTGAGAAGAAGAAACTCGTCGGGAATACAAGAGGTTGAGGGAGAAGAACGCGAAGACCGCGGAGGGAGAAGGGAGAGAGAGGGATAGAGATAAATCTCAAACTTTTAATCAAACTGAACTGAATAAAAATACTGGACCCTCATCCCTTTATATAGGAGGGATGACAATACAAAAATAGAAAACTAATTTAATTTGACCACTAATTATCCTAATTGGACTCTAACTAATTAACCGACCAAATTTAAAATTAAATCTACGAATAAACGTTGGAGATCACAGGCGATCTCAATTATTTAATTAGAGATACGATAATTAAAAAAAACGTAAATAAAATTGACCACTAATTAATTAAATAAATTCGGCCCTATAATTTGAGATCACGCTGCATCAACTCTCCTCCGCTTTAAAAATTCGTCTCCCGACGAATTGCTTGATGTAGGTGCGTCGTTGGAGGATTCATCCTTGAATTGTGGCTTCAATTTCCTCCAATTCGATCATTTTCAATGTTACGTTTGTAGTTTTTTCCAATTGGGGGGCATCTCTGCAATTTTCGTACCCCTTCATTCTTCTTTCCTTTCCTATTCCTTTTGGCCCTTATGCAAATATGGGGTTTATGGGAATTTATTTTGCAATTTTTCCCAAGTGATCTCCAGTCCCCACAGTCGTGGGATTCACATCCTGTATTCTTCGGACCACCCGTTAGGGTTCGCCCATGTATATCGCCGCCATGGCCCGTAGATCGACGTTGGCGGCGGTCTTCACGCGGTTGTCGCGGCAGTTGGAGAGAGGGCAGGACGCGGGGCGAGGGCCGGGTGCAGAGCCGAACGCGCATGTGACGCCTCTGTTGAGTGCGAGCTCGTGGGCGGTGCGCGTGATAGGTGAAGCGGCGGGCGGCGAAGGCGAGCGGGAGGGGCCGGGGGGTCCGGGGAAAGGCGGTGAGAGGGGGTTGTAGGCGGTGCTGGGTGGGCCCGCGGCGGGGATATGACGAGAGGAGGGGCGGTGCGGCAAGGCAGAGGGAATGCCGGGGCTGGGAGGGTGCGGTGCGGGGGTAGGTTACGGGTGGCAGTGCCGAGGGGTGCGGGGGAGGCAGGGGAAGAAGGAGGGCTCGGAGGAAGGTAGGGGGAAGGAGGGGAGTAGGGGAGGGGCGCGGCTGGGGTTTGGAGGCGCCGCGAGGGGTGCGCGGTTGAGATCGGGTGGGAGGAGGAGGCGGCTGGAGGCGCTGCAGGGGGGCAACCACGCACGGGGGTGCTGGAGGAGTCGCCGGAGTGGCGGGAGGGACCGTTGGTGGTGCGGTGAGGGGCTGGATGGCCTAAGGAACCGTTGTGGGGGTTGGGGCTGCCATCGGGAACGCCGTAGGTGATGGGGGCTGATCGGAAAACTCCTGGACAGTCCCTGTTTCTTCATTTTTTTCTTCTAAAACGGTCTGGACAGCAGCCGGATCTTCATTCACGGCGGGGTTTTCGTCGGCAAAACTCGCAGCAGCGGCTTCGACGGTTGACGGCTTTGATTGGGCGTCGCGGAAGGCCTCAAAGTTGGCTATTAGATCTCGAAACAGGGAGTCGACGTTGGTTTGCAAATCACGTATCATGTGCGCCGTCTCCTTGGTGTGGGCGGCGATGGAGGAGATGGCTCGTCGTGTTTGCTCGGATGAACGATGATCCCTTGATGCATGCCGGTGCGAGCGCCTGGACGGATCGTCAAATCGTGAGGACGATCTGTAGGCCATGCTCTGATACCAATTGATGCGGATCGAAAATTGGCGTCGCGCGGGAAATAATTTGAACGGTGGAAAATATTTGGTAGAAGAAATTAGAGGGGTTGAGAAGAAGAAACTCGTCGGGAATACGAGAGGTTGAGGGAGAAGAACGCGAAGACCGCGAAGGGAGAAGGGAGAGAGAGGGATAGAGATAAATCTCAAACTTTTAATCAAACTGAACTGAATAAAAATACTGGACCCTCATCCTTTTATATAGGAGGGATGACAATACAAAAATAGAAAACTAATTTAATTTGACCACTAGTTATCCTAATTGGACTCTAACTAATTAACCGACCAAATTTAAAATTAAATCTACGAATAAACGTTGGAGATCACAGGCGATCTCAATTATTTAATTAGAGATACGATAATTTAAAAAAACGTAAATAAAATTGACCACTAATTAATTAAATAAATTCGGCCCTATAATTTGAGATCACGCTGCATCAGCCTGGAGGTGAATTCCATCTCTGCTTAGGAGACGGAACAAATGGAGAGACCATTTAACATTCAGGAGGTTTGAGAGATTGTTTTGATCTGAATGCATATAGTTGCCCTGGATCAGATGGTTTTTCGATTTTCTCTTTCAGAGAATTCTAGTATGTGATTGATAAGGAGGTGATGGATGTGATGATGGAATTTGCAAGTGGAAATTATGATTTTGAGCGACTCAATAGGTCTTTCATCTTCTTACTTCCTAAGAAGGATGTCGCCACAAGAGTAGAATATCATCGCCTGATTGCTCTGTCGAATGCAATCTACATGATTATGGTAAAAGTCTTGGCCAACCTTTTGAGGAGGGTACTTTGCAGGATTATATCACTGATGCAGAGTGCTTTCTTACTTGATAGACAGCTCATGGAAGTGTGGTATTGACATTTGAGATTATCGAAGATTGGCACAGGAGGAAGACCAAAGGAGTTTTGTGTAAGGTTGACTTCTCAAAGACATATGACTGTGTGGATTGGCGTTTCATTTGAGGGTTACTATACATATACGGCTTCTTGGACAAATGGATATTGTGGATGAAGAGATGCATCATAACTACATCTTGCGCATTTCTGGTGAATGGGCAGTCAAAGGACGGATACTTTCAGCTATAGCGCGGAGACCACCAGGGGTGCCCGTTGGCTCCTCTTCTTTTTGTTCTTGCGATTGATTCTTTGGCAGTCATGATTGACCGTACAATGACAGGGGGCTTTGCCGTTGTTACTTAAAGGAGGAAATTTATATCCCCCTCCTTCAGTACGCAGATGACACGGTTCTTTTTGCAAAGATGGTTCTGCGAGTGCAGAGGCCTATCCATGGTTCTAGACTTATTTGGTGTGATCTCCAGATTGAGACTTAACAGGGTGAAGTCAGAGTTCATCCCATTCAGCTTGGATGATGCAAAGATTGACTTATGTATAGGCTAGCTTCGCTCCCTACTGAGGAATATGCCATTGCGATACATGGGTGTGTCGCTGATAGTTGAGAGGATGCACTTCGCTGACTGGGAACCGGTGATTGAGAAGATGGAGCAAAAGCTTACAGGGTAAAAGTCTGTGTACGTACCTAGAGGGAGCAAGATGGTGTTACTGTGGTCAGTGCTGATCACGATACCCATCTTCTTCATGTCGTCTACCCTCGTGCTTGTTGGAGTGTCGAAGAGGCTTGAGGGCGTTATGAGCCGCTTTTTCTAGTCGTCTTCTGGGCGATCAAACAGGGTGTTGCTAGTTTGATTGGAAGATTGTTTCGTACTCGAAGGAGGATGATGGGCTTGGTGTGTGTAGCTTGAAGGAGATGAGCAAGGTCTTGTTCAATAAGTGGATCACTCGCATCCAGGGTGACTATGACAATCTGGTGTGTATGCTGCTCAGGAGGATTTGTGGCTCTGGATCTACTCTCCCTGGCCCCGGGGATCTGGGAAATACTCCTTCCTATTTTTGGCGAGGTATTTATAGTGTGGTGCAGGAGATGCGTCCCATTCTGAGACCGATTGTGGGGGACGGTGCTAGCTTTAGATTCTGGACCGACGACTAAAGTGAGAATGAGGTGATGGGTGATAGATTTCCATGCCTTATGGCATTGCCTACGGATCCAAATTGCTCAGTGACAGATGTGTGAGACAGAAACTCATTTTCCCCCACTTTAGATCAGAACTCTCTGATCAGCGGTTGGAGGAGTTCCTAGCGATGATTGCGGAGCTTGATATGGTTGATGGACCTATTGTGGACAAGGACAATTGGAGTTGGTGCGATGGGAGTTTTTCTACTTGCGGGGCTTATAAGGCATTGAAGGGCCCATCGATTTTCAACCCCGACGGGTGCGTTACAGACTGCAGGAGCATTTGGAAATGGAAAATTGACACGCGGATAAAGATCTTTATGTGGTTACTCAAAAGAGGGTGACTACTCACGGGTGACAGACTCACTCGATGCGTTCATGCAGTTAATCCCACTTGTTCTCATCATCAACTCACGTTTGAGGAGACGGACCACCTTTTTTTAGGTGTGAGAGCTCTGCAGAGGTATTGGGATTGGGGCATGCTTGAGTGCTTGGAAACCAGACAGTTTGCATTGTTGACGTTTCTAGCTTCTAGGACTCGATTGGAGTCATTAGACACGGAGAGAAAGATCGAAGTGCATTGTTGTGATTTGGGTGGTTTGGTTGACAAGAAATGGTGTGGTGTCCCGCCAAGATAGATTTTACGCTGAAAACGTCGTCGTACATGCTAGAGCATTAGTTGAGAGTTTGGACTTGTAATAGTATTTACAATGTAATTATTTGGGTGATTAATGGTGAAGTTTTTGGGCACACACATATACGGTGGAAGCACTTTTTTCTTTCAAAAAAATCACTGGGAGTCAATCTGGCCATCTCAACCTTCTGCAGGTAAGAGGAAAGCCAAGATAGCTAATGGGGAGAGTGCCATGATGAATGCAGGTGATCTTGGCGCACTCTTTAACCTTAGACTCGGAGTCTGAATGGCACAATGATGGGCCTGGCTATGTTCACCATAAGGCCCAAGATCCCCCATACACTTATAAGGTAATACTTATGGCCCTGACCCCCCTGGTAAAGAAAATGGTATCACCAATGTTCTGGAGGGGGGGATGCAAATCTCCCTATAGGCGTAATCTGAGGTTCTCCCTCATCTAGACCATATGTTTAGTCATAATAATAGCGACATCCGATCTGCAGGAAGTATAAATAGTAATGACACTAATGGACATCTCTTACGAACCTCTCTCTGCAGTTAAAAGAAACATGTCTCAGATTGTCTGATCAGAAAATAAAGGAACGTGATAGTAACACATCTCTTCATCCAAGAGAAGCGAATTTCAAGGAAACCCCTTCTTACTAAGGTTGGTCATATGAAGTGCAAATCAATAGTCATAAACTTTAGAAAAGTCAACCTTCCACATGAGATCCTTTACCCCTCTACGCTTCCACTCACCTGTCATTTTAGATGCCATCATAATACTATCCATAATTAGATGTTCAGGAATGAAAGCAGTCTATGTTGAGCTAATCAAGTCCTCCATAATCAGGCGCATATGATCGGCTAACACCTTAGCAATAATCGAGTAGAATGCATTAGATAATGCAATGGAGCGAAAGTCTTTAGTGCGCTTAGAATCCTCCTTTTCTGGGAGGAGGAAAAGAAGTTCTCTATTGAGTCAATCAAAGAAGTGATTTCCCATAGTGAACTCCCACAATACCTCCACGAGATCCACATGAGTGACATCCCGAAATTCCATGAAGAAGATCGGAAATCCATTAGACTTGTGCCCCATTTGCTTTCAACTCCCATACGATCGTACGAATATCACCAGTGTTGAAGGATCGCATGACCTCATATTGATGGCTAGATGAGAGGGAAGACACCCCCTCCCAAGCCTGCACCAACTCCGATGCTATGAGTGATAAGTCATGCACCAAAGTACTTAATTGTCACCTTACCCGCGTCATGGTCACCCCTCCACTCTATCCCAAGCAACCGACAGAGTCTATTGAAATTGTGACAACATCTTACATTGACCAATGCATGGAAGAACTTTGTGTTGCAACCCCCTCCTTGACCCAACGATGCATGTATCTCTAGCACCATTCAACCTCGCGCTTTCTATCCTCTTGCAAAATACGTTGACGACTCACCCTCTCCTCAAACTCAGATGGAGAAAGCTCGCAAGTGTCCTCCACACGGTCCAAACTGTTGATTTCCCCCTGAGCCTTATTGTGGTGCGCCCCGCCACTCCCGCGCATATCATTAGCCTCCCTCCTCTTGGATCAACAACAAATAAGGTGACGTTGAAATCACCATCCACCAGCCAGTGAAGCCCATGAAAATGCAGATGCTCTAACCTAAACTCATGCCACAGATCTGGAGTAGCATGAGTCTATAAGGCCCATAGATCGAAAAGAATGGAAATTGCACACCATCAGATTGCTAAAAAAGCATCACAAAGAGAGAATGTCTAGCCACCGTCAAGGACGTCGAGGCAAACAACATCCTCCTACGACCCCAACTGCATCTCCTCTCAACAGGTCTGAACCTCTCGCTTAAACTCGGCTCCCTAAGCAGAGCTTTAAGCTTCATTGTTATCACCCTCAAAGACGACTCATACGTAGCAAGACCCTGCCACCAACAAGCCACCCTTTCCATGAATCATCCTCAAGCACCCATAAGCGCTCGAATCGAAACATGCCTTCCACAAGACAACCCACGCCAAAATCTCAACAAAAAGGAGTATGATCCTAATGAGACCGTGGCAAATATAGCATCGATGCAAACAGAAGGTCTCCACAACTCCATCGAACCAAGAAAATGATCTAGGTAGGAACACAAAGAAGAGTTCTACCAAGTATCGCGAGAGTTTGCCGTACCCAAAACCTCCAGAGACATGCCCCCCACAAAATCAACAAACAAAAGAGACAAGATCCACATCCCCTCACTCCAAGGTGCCAAGGTGGTCAAAAACAAGGTAATGATGATATCATTGCCACCGACCAATGAGGACTGGAAAAACTCACATGCTCCAACCTTAGCTCGTCACACAAATATGGAGTAGCAGGGGCCTCAGAAGGCACATAGACCGCGAAGAATAGAAACTAGACACCACTCAAACCGTCAAAGAAGCATCACAGAGAGCAAATGTCTCACCACCACCTAGGCCACCAACTCCATAGACCATAGACTCCCCACCCATTCAACAATAATGCCCCCCTGACACCTCCCCTCCCAAATCGAGGGAATTGTCTGAAACTCAGTAAGACGAGAGTCAACAATCAATCTCCAAACGAACGCATCTCAACTCTCCAACTTTGTCTCATGCAAGTAAATCATGTCATCCCAATCTCCAAATTTGTCCCATGCAAGTAAATCATGTTTGCTCGCCAAGTACTAAGCAGTGCCCCTACTGCCCTCCTAGGCATGTACCTAAGCAGATTTAATATTTTATTAATCAAGGAAAAGAAGGCTGACCTAGGCATGTACCTATACAAGTGTGGGAAAAGTAATCCAAACATCATGGACCACCACCCTAACCCAAGCCCAGCTCAAGATAATGTGGGTCCATGTGTGCCATCAAAACTAATGGGATCAGGCAAGGTTCAATTGGACCAGATCTGATGTTGAACTGGCCCCAGCCTGTGCTCAATCCAAGGCCCAGACCCACTACTTCTAGTCTTGGGATCGGGATCGGATCGGGCTAAATGGGCAGGCTTCGAGCTGGCCAAGTCAGCCCAAAAAATTGCTCAACTCTATACCTATATTTGCTATCACGAATGCCTTACAATTTCTTCCTAACAACCAACTCTGAAGAAAGGCACTTTCAACCTGCCCAGGCACTGAACCTTATCCTAGACATCCTATTCCTATCAATACATGTCTCTCTCATGATTAAACTATCGTTACCTAGACATCCTATCAGCACCTATCTATCTCATGATTAAACTCTTTCTAGTGATTTTTCAAGAGCACTAACTAGAGATCTGTGTACATGGCTACCTGCTTAAATGGTCTAGTGGTAGTGCAATGTGTCTATCACCCAAAAGACCAGGGTTCAAATCCCCCCTTGTAGAGGTCGTGTTAGGTAGTCGACAGCCAGCGTAAAGAATAGTCGAATCTTTTAACATGGATTTGAGCAAAAATCCATGTAGCCGACCCTACTTATAGTGGGAGAAGGCTTTGCCACTAACTAGAGATCTGTCTGCAAGCCAGCATAAGGGTAGCCATTTTCAATAATTTGATTTCACGGAAGAGTCCTGAACTATGCTTCCGTAGCCCTACCTTTTAAAACTTGAAGTTAATACCAAACGTAGACTTCTTACAAGTCCATCAAAATATAATCAGATAAGGATCTGAACAGATTCGACAAAGTGGCTACAAGACGATTATAAAATGATACAGAACTGAGGAATTTATCCAGGCATAATATGGACGTGGACCACGGCAAGCTCCTCCAATTGAATCTGCTAAAAGACAAATCAAGCGGTTCAAGTTTGTCCGAAACATTGCTGAGGTTTGCCTTTGATTATATCTCGTGCACAATTGTCCAGCAATCACCACAAGAGAGAGAGCCATTGAAATCCCCACCAAAACGGCATCCCAGCAAACTCCAAAACATGCTTGGAGTTGCTTTGGATCTCCTCCATTAAAAGAGTCAACGGGTGCATAAATTGAATCCACATGGAAGAACAAGTCAGCCACCATCCTCTTCACAAAGGTGCAAGTATCTGTTTGACATCTCTCTAGAATCCTCGTGTCAGACGAAGTTGAAAGATGATTATCAGACCTCCAATCGAGTATAAGGTCAAGAAAAGAGCTAAACTTTAGTCCGTGAATCTACTCTTGCACTTGCTTAGTACAATAATCCTGGTTTGATTTATGTAACAACACATCCGCATCCAACTCCCAATTAGTCCCCCCCCCCCCCCGAATTCTCCCTCTTCTCTCTGATTGAGATTGTTATTACAAACCATCGTGATCCTTGCGATCCTCAAGCTTCCAACTTCCCGCTGCCCCAACCAACCTCATGGTTGACAGGCTAAAAGAGAATATCCCAACCTTCTAAGTAGGCATTCCTGTATATCCATGTATTTTAGCACTAATTACGCAAACCATTAACCTCCTTCATTTGATTCTAAAGCACATCCTCCTGATCCTATATAGATATTCGTTCCAGCATACAAAGATCAAGACTTCAGTTGAAATTATTAACAGTTGATTCGTGAAAGGAGAGAATTCCCAACCTTCAAAGCACAGTGCTCGCAGAAGTAGTGCTTGCACTTGGTCATGACAGGGTCTTCAAACGGTTGTCGACAAATAAAGCAAGCAAACGGCAGCTCGTCCTCGTCGTCATCCGCATCCCCAACCCGTTCCCCCTCATCCTCTTCACCCATCGCCAGCGCACGCTTCCGTGCCTTCTCGGACTCCTCCCACTCCTTCTCCAGCTGCCACCCCGACTTGTAGTCCCCGCGGTCATGCATGAACTTGCAGGCATCCCCGAAGCCGCAGTAGCCGGTCTCCTTGTAATCCTTGCAGATGTCCGGCTGGTAGTCGAACCGTGCTGAAGCACGGATGTGCGCAGAAGCCCGGAGTGGGCCGTGCGCCCCTCCAGCCTTCTCGCTCGCGACGGTCTGCTCGCGGCGGAATCCGGCCTTGTAGTCAGTGTAGGCATTGATGCCCTTGTAGAGTTTCTTGTCGGATTGGGCGCCCTTGTGGGAGGAGAGCTCAGCCTGCTTGAGGACGCGCTCGCGGATGGCACGGGCGTCGCGGTCGAACTCGGTCTCGGTCTCGAGGGTGGCGGTGGCCTTGCTGTCGTGGTGGATCTGGATCTCCTTCGAGGATTCGAAGTGGAAGCTCGAGGAGGAGGAGGAGTTGAGCTTCTTGTTGGCGTCGAGGGGTCTGCGAGAAGAGGGGAGGGAAACGGCATCGTCTTCGTCGTTGGGGGAGTCGTGGGAAGAGGGGCGTTTACGGATGTTCTTGGAAGACGAGGAGGGGCGGCGGAAGAAGTTGCAGTGAGCAGCAGAAGCAGAAGAAGGGGTTGGTTCGCCCTCGTCCGCCATCGACGGAGCGAGCTCTCTAGACTTGGATCATGTTGCGGTGTGCGCCATTCCTCCCCGGCAATGGGTCAGACCGAGGTTGAATAATAAAAAGGCTACATTACGAAAAGGGTCAATTACGTAACAGTCCCTAAATTATACAAGCAACTTGTTTTTTTATTTAAACTTTAAAAATGACAATGTAACATGCGATCTTTATGATAAATTTAGTTGTTCATCTTATCTTTCTAGCATTGAGTCACATCAGTGGAAAATCAGTTTGAGGAAATTTTCAAAGATTGATTACCAAGTTACTTTTATAGTGCGATCTGACCGGACTAGTGTATAGTTTATGAACTTTTTTGAAATTTACTCTTATAAAGGTAACATCCTGCGGCTATGTTATAGTCCCTTCTTTTAAGCATCTCCTGAGTAAGAAGTTTTTCTTTGAAAAAAAGTCAAGCAAAGTAACTCACTCTATGTGATATTTCGGGGTGCCAAATTACCAAATAAATGGTTTCAGAACAGCCCCCAAAAGATATAAATTTATATCAATCCTTAATCATGAACATAGATTTGTAAAGGAAAAGGAAAGAGTGAGATCCAACTCCCATATTATTGTTTTTGTAGGAGTTAAAAAATTCATTGGTTTGAACAGGGGCAAAACAGGATACTCTGATTCTAAGGGGTTTTGCCCAATAGAAGATGGCATCCTTCGTTCTTAGAGCTTCTTTGAAAGTTATTGCCCTATTATTTCCTAAAGCAAAATGCAAGACTGGAGCGTTTGGATAATTCGTCTTTCAATTTTATTTGTGTATGCCAGAATGACAAGTTCTCCCCATCTCCTACATTGACTGAGGAAAGGCAGTCAGTAGATATAATAGAAGCCTTCATAGAAGAAGATCTTGCATTAAAGCGAAAATTTGTATCGAATGTCTTTCCAGTGACATTTTACGAGCATTGCCCATAGATGTGATTTTTGGGCATGGGGAATTGTCCAAAAAGATTTTTCACAAGCATCTCTCTGTTGAAATCACAAATGCTTAGGATACCCAACCACCAAAATCTCTGATGTTGGTTTTTTATCCTACTCGGACACCGACTGATGTATGTGGTGGATCAATCGAATGACCTGGATTGTTGCAAACAATAATCTCAAACATCCATATCGTCACGTAGTACTTTTAATCACAATATAGACAAGCAAACCACAGGTGCACAAGTATTCAAAATGGAAACTCTCCTGGATAAAAACCATGACATGAGACTCCCAACTCGGTCTTTCAACCTGACCCATATGGATTTTTCTACTAACCTGAGTTGCCTACGCAGGCAACCCAACCGTTTACACCTGAATTGATTATGTGGTCAACTCAATCGTTTACAACATGATATGTTTACTTGGATAACTCAAAACCGTACACAGATTAATCCTAATAACATCAATATGAAAGTAAATATGCAATAAATAATATGATGTAAAATTAAAATGATCTTACAAAGCGAGGAGTATGCTCGTAAGAAGCAATCGTAGAGAACCAGAGTTGTTGGAATGAAGAACACAACAGAAAATAGTTCTTCGATATTTCTCTCAAAGTCTAGAGTGGGAAGCAGAGAGATTAGAGTATGCTTCTCTTGTTGTGTGTTGAACAAGTGAGGTATCTGGTCCTATTTGTAGGTGGAAAGACTCCATAGACATCGACTCTCAAATAGCTGTCGTTGTGAAAAAACCAGGAATGAAATCACCTTTAAAAATCTTCCTGAAATGGAACATGATCGATCAGGATACAAAAGGATGATCAATCATAATCAAATGATCGATCAATTGGATTTAGGTGATCCATCAAGGATCAAAATTGATCAATAAGAAATACAGTCGTTATAATTAAAATAATGATCGACCAGAAAGTAAGTTTGATCAATCATGTGTGATCGATCAGGTTAGAATGATTGATCGATCAGCTTGACTCTTTGACATGAAAGTCAAAGCCAAAGGGCTAAAATGTAATATGCATGATTTGAGGTCCTTTACATTCTAAGACAATTACAAAAAGTAGCACTCGATAAAAGAAAAGACTTCTTCTTCTTCTTCTTCTTTAGCTTGAGATCATTCCTTAAGCTTGAGTTAAAGTTCCATAGCTTTGAACTCCTTTGAGCTTCTTAGCTTCTTCTTTACTTAAGCCCGAGCTCCTTATCTTGACCTTCTTCTTGGTCTAGTAGCTTTCCAGCTCTTGACATAGCTACAAACTTTGCATACAAGTTTCGTTATCATCAAAATATGCATGCTCATGTACTAACGATTTCCCCACTCATGCATGCACTCACAATCTGTCCCTTTTTGGTGATGACAAATATTTCATGTGTTTTCAAAATAATGTGTATATGAGCAATTAATTTTTGTAAACAATCTTTTCTCTCCCCTTTTGACATAATCAAAAAGGTCTAAACTGATACCAAAAGTAAAATACTAATTGTCGGAGAAGAGATAACTAATATATTGAAGGCTAGGTTTTGCACCTTAGCACATCACAGGAGTGTGAAGGTCGCATCACATACGACCTAGAGCAACTAGTCATACTAGTTGCACTAGATATAGGAATTTTAAAAAATAAATGATAAAGTCACATGATTTGAGAACATGTCTCAAATTGTTTCATCAAGATCGCAAACGGGTTATAAAAATACATCTCAAATCGTGGTTGTGATCCCTTGTCTCTAAAATAAGAGACCTCCTGTCTCAAGCATGATCCGACGAATGTCGCACTTGCAGGCACGTGGATGAGACGCGTGCTTCCCTCAATCAAAGTTGATAATCCAAGCAAGGAGTCTCATGATTCCATCTCATGAAATCCGACACATTATTCACGAGAAAGAAGCGTCGAGGATGGAGGAGATCATGAGCAGTCGATCCGGTAGCACAACAACGTCACGACTACTACGAGTCTCTCTAGGTCAACAATGTGGACGACCACAATGTTGAGAGAGAGAGGGAGGAGTGTGTGAGAATATGGAGAGAGAGAGAGAGAGAGAGTTGTTGCTCTTCAAATTGATGTAAGTAGAAAAGACTAGGGTTAACCTTTCTTTTATACTAAATTGGATGTCCCGTGGATCCCAATCCATGTGCACTCATAATTAAGGGTCTAGATTATTTTGTACTTTCAATCAATGACCATGATTTTGTTGCATAAATTTGCAACAACAAATATTCAATTAAAATAAATTAAATTTATTCCAAATAATTTACAATACATTTAATTTAATTCAAATCAATCTCATGTGGAAATAAACGAAAGAGGACAAGCCTCCCTCCCTTAATAGAGTGGACGACCATACATGGAGTAGGATTCCATGAACGTCCACACTTTTAAAGGGGAAGGTGGCTCTCTTGTTCTTTAAATGAGAGATCTCATATCTCTCCAAATATTCCACATGTGCAACAATTTTTCTTGCAAAATTATTAACTAAAATAATTCCAAATTATTTTGTGATAATTTCAATCACGCCATCAACAACTACGAATCATATTCATACATCTAATATAAAATATAACTAAGTATTTACAAATAATTGTTCAATGGAAATCCAATTCACATTAATATTTAATTTGTAAAATACTATTTACAATTAAATCTCTTCATGATATTTTAAATCATAACTATAATATTTATGATTATTATGGATAGTAATATCTATATTAATCATATTCTTGATAATTAAATTATACTTAATTATCTTAGAACTATTCTCATATGCCCAAATAATATGAATCATATTCACATTATTCATGATAATTAAATCACATTTAATCATTAATTTTCCAATACTCAGATACATTATCAATAGTGGAATTATTCTTGAACTTTTTCAAGAATAATGTGCTTTCCTTGTGGATACTTGGATATAAGGGTAGGGGCAATTGTATATGCCATGCATAGTAACTTGTATACTGAGATCATATCTCAAATCCAGATCTCAAGGACCTCTCAAATATGTTTGATTGAATCAAAGCCGTAAATATAATCTTTACATTACATCCAAATCGCATTCAGACCATTGTCTAACATCTGGACTAGGATTAGATTACTTATCTATTGAGAGGAGTCACTAATCCAAACCTATTTCATCACTCCCTCGGAATGGAAGTGTCATGGTTATACAATCATTTACGATCACATCACCCTCGAATATTCCTAATACCCGTACATTCTGCATACTAGAATATCTAAAATAAACCTGAAGTTTTAGATCACATTTGAACTATCTCCTTCAGAGTTTTATCATTAAGTTTCTCATTTGATCACTGGGTGTTGGTGTCCACCATACACTTTCCAAAAGCATATATCATACCTCCAAATTCTTGTCATTATTCCAAAGCAAGATGACCATGCATTGAGTTTGATCAGTCCCAACACCTCGTGAGTGAGCTCATGTCTTCCAGTTCAATAGTGAACATGTATGATCCCTTTGAGAGATCATATCATATGCCCTCGTATGCACATTAGCTCATCAGTGTATAGACCTTAATTAGGTCAGAAATCTAATGGGTTGCCTAATGTACATACTCAGACAAATAGTAATACATATGTCTCCAATCAGTGAATGTGTGCCTATATCATGACAACATATGACATAAGTATTGGTTATCTTGACATCACTAAGTCAACTCTTTGACCTAACTTATCTGACACCTCCGAATCTTTATTCTTATGCAAAGAACCTGCATCAAGAGGTCAGTCAGATATCAGCCTTTATAGAATGATTGTCATCTGCTTCTCAGGCTGGAGATCCTCTCTTAACAATCATTTAAAAGTGCTTGATTATTCCTCAACCGAACTCTTTAGATATCATCCAAGCAAAATCCTCTATGATTCAACCATGGAATCAAAAGTTGTATGATTAATAAGATGGTCATGGTACATAACCATAATCGTACTAAGGGAACTATTAAGCAAATTAATTATTCTTCATTTCAGATTAATGAGCAAATTGCAATAACATTTATTGCATAATGGCTTGTTGTGGGCTCACATGTCCAACAATCTCCCAGTAGTCCAAAGAGACATTAATGGGCTAATCTTTAAATCGACACTCATGTGTTAATCATAAGCTATTTAAAAAAATAAGATTGTTGGCTGATTGGTCACTCTCTTCCCGAGAGACTATGCCAAGTCCTTTTACAGACTTGCATATCCCTCAGTAAAATTGCCCGCACCCAATGCACATGTTGCATCTTATGCAACCAATACTCAATATTATTAAAGTATTTCCAATGCTTTTGTCACGATAACTCGATAATTATTATAACCAGTAAGTGATACCCTTATGCTGGAGATCTCTATCTCCTTAGATTAGTAAATAGTCTTAAGTCTAATTTAGTAGAGTTCTCCAGATGTTAGATTACTATCTGAAATATATCCATTACAACTCTTCATGATAGTCTATCTCAGAATGTATGTCCATTTCTAACAAGTTTAGAAAAAAATAATGAATGCATTCTAATATCTAGGTCATAAGACATCCTCTAAGATCGAGGGCTCTCCCACTGAAACTATGGTCTTTTTATCCAATGGAGATTGTTGCAACAATTGCATCAACTTCCATGTGGATGACTATTAAAGCTTAAGATCAAAACTTTCTAGTCTTTTTAAAACATATGCAACCAATTGCAAGTGTTATTAGAATGATATACAATTATTGGACTTTATTATTATCTAATAAGTTAGTCGATTTCAACGATGATATGTAGATGTCGTGTATTTCGATGCACCATCCTGGTCCTTCTCTAAGGATTTCAGGTAGTCAAGATAGCCATACTATCAGTACACAGGATTGTTGCAGTGTTGGAATTCATCCAACTCTTTGGATGTCATATGTATGGAAGTCACAGAAGTACAGTCAGGTTTTTGACTCTCCTTCTTACATGGGTCAGACCCATGCTTCTAGTGTGTTTCCTTAACAATTAAACAACTATTGCTTAAGATAAAGGATCTCTTAAATTAAACTTGTCCTCAAGGGACCTCAATATAAGAGTATTTTAACATTTATTCTCGCTTCATCTCGTTCATACAATATGAATAATATGTTGCATCATGAAAGACTTGAGTAGAGATAGCAGAATGATGACATTCATCATATCCACACTCATCTTAACTCAAAAAGGACTTAGGTTCAGGTAAGTACTCAAACATTTTGAGTACATCATCTGTTATCGAGCCATCATTCTGTATAATGCAATGAACCATGTCATTCATGATTAAATGATGAGAGCACATATGTTTGCAAAAACATCTTCTTCGGTTTTTTGTAATGATCTAGACAATTACGATCATCACCGACATGTTACTTCCGAAGCACATTCAATGAGAGATCAAGACTTTAGAAAGACAAAAACCCTAGGTTATTGTCCTATTATGTATTTAATTATCAATCCTCATAATCATGAGGAAACTTGTACATTGCAACCACATACAATATGTGTCCAACCGCAAGTACTATATCTTAATTATGGATCCAATCCATGACAATGGTTATGATTGAGTATAGATTTGAGTGGATTTAATGAAGGTTATCTAAAATAATATAATTTACATAAATATATATCTTTAATTGAGGTTATCAATGTTTTAAATCAAAGTTGTCTTGCCTTTTAAACTCTGAAAGTTCATTCCCTTATTCACTTTCAAAACAAGAGATATACTTAGTGTTATATCTTTAGCAAGATCTAGGATCTCCTTTCTACCTTTGGTATATCCCAATTATATGAGAAATTGTAACTTGGATAGAAAGAAGAGGGAATCCATTCCGTCTTGCAAGTCCAGCTTGCATTTTCCAATTCGATCTTTAACACTCATGCCCACCACTCCTAAGGTGATGTTGAACTATTGTTAATTGAATCAACCGTCAACGGGATAGAACTCGCTATGCACAATCCAATACTGCCTCAATTATATGAGGAATCAATATTGAGGTCACTATGAATACGGCATTACACTTTCGAGAAGCAAAGAGCCTGATCCATGTGTGCTTGTGTGCATGAGCTATCACTTCAGATAGACATCTCCAACAAACAATCCATGGAGACAGAACCCTTCAGCTTAACGGGCCCATTCCAATTTTAATTAATCATTATGAATCATATTCATTACGATTAATTCTTCCAGGAATTACATCTCCATTCATAATGAAGTGTTTATTTTAACTGGATCTAATTAATTTAATCATATTAGATTACTCAACAATCCAAGTCAACTAACAAACAATTAGGATTTTCTTGATATTACTATATAGTGTGCAACCTCACATTTGTACAATGTTATTATTCCAACTAGTTGATTAAAGAACACAGGGACTTCTCATGCTACCCATCCTTGAAACAGAGCAAGTCAGGTTGGACAGTTATGCTAATATGGAGTGCTTCCACTATGGTGCAATGTGCTAATTAAGAAACCCATTAGCATACCCATGGTATAGACATAATCACCGAATCAATTCAAGATAAAATAATTGATACAAATTATACTAAGAGGTTTTATCGATCACATGTTCTTGGTGAGCGGTATGATACATATATAGTAATCACTCAGAAATATTAGGCATCTTAAAATAATTTTGAGATCCTAAGTTTCTAAGCATATCACGCAAACATGTTCTTGGTTTTGCATATAAAAGTTCTCCTACAACTATTGTAGGATAAACTAGGATTTTGTCATGAAACTCTCATTCAATGGTCGTTGATTTTTAACCAAATATTTTCCAAATATTTTCATAAATATTAAGCATCAATTTAATAAGGGTAATTTCATAATTTTCTTGACTTGTATTGAATAATAAACATATCAAGAAAGTGATCTTGATGATCCAAACATCATCCAACCCATCTCCGCTAAATATGGAATATCTAGGGCAAATAGAATCGGAATCACACAGAATAAATTCGAGTGATTTGTTTGTTTAATTATATACTTAATTAAGTATTTATTTCACATTTATTGATAAGAAAATAATAAGTAGAAATTAATTTCTTACAGATCCCTGAATGCATGCAAAAACGATCTCACTACGGGAACTTTTCAAATTTAATTCATGCACTTTTGATGCCAACAACTGTCTACTGTTTTTGGGACATATTTAGACATTATAAATATATTTTATTATACAAAAAAATCATCCAAACTATGTATTAACATGAGCTTTTCATTTTAGCGAAAAGCATTTCGAAACATGCATCACATGCACAAACCACGAGTTACTGCGCAAACGACATGACTCGAGAACACTGCTCAAATCATTTCATCGAGATAAAAATGGGTTATAATAATACCTTTGAAGTGGGTTTGTGATCCCTTGTCTCTAAAAGAAGAGACCTTATGTCTCAAATCCGATCTGACGAAGGTCACACTTGCAGGCGCGTGGATGAGACGCATGCTTCTCGCAATCCAAGTTGATGATCCAAGTGAGGATTCTTCATGAGCAAGAATAACTGAATATGGAGGAGATCTACGAGCAGTCAATCCGGCAGCACAGCAATGTCGCGATGACTGTGAGCCTCTCTATGTCACAATGCGGACGACCAAAATGTTGAGAGAGAGAGAGAGCGAGCGAGGGAGGATGTGCGTGAGAATATGGAGAGAGAATTGTTTCTCTTCAAATTGATGTAAGTAGAAAAAGCTAGGACTTTCCCTCCCTTTATACTAAATTGGATGTCCATGGATCTTAATCCATATGCACTCATAATCAAGGGTCTAGATTATTTTTTGCTTCCAATCAATGGCCATGATTTTGTTGCATACATTACAACAACAAATAATCAATTTAGACTAAATTAAATTTGTTACAAATAATTTACAACACATTCAATTTAATTCAAATCAATCTCATGTGGAAATAAAGGAAAGAGGACAAGCCTCCTTCACTTAGTAGAGTAGATGACCATATATGGAGTTGGACTTCATGGCCGTCCACACTCGTAAAAGGAGAACATGACTCTCTTCTTCCTTAAATGAGAGATCTCAAATCTCTCCAAATATTCTACATGTGCAACAACTTTTGTTGTAAAATTATTAACCAAAATAACTCCAAATTATTTTATGATAATTCCAATCATGCAATCAATAATTATGAATCATATTCATACATTCAATATAAAATATAAATTACATTTACAATTAATTGTTCAATGTGAATTTGATTCACATAAACATTTATTTTATAAATACTATTTACAATTAAATCTATTCATCACATTATAAATTATATTTATAATATTTACTACTATTATGGAACTAATATCCATATTAATCATATCTTTGATAATTAAATCATATTTAATTATCTTAGATAACTCTTCTCATGTGTCCAAATAATATGAATAATATTCACATTATTCATGATAATTAAATCATATTTAACCATCAATTTCCTAATGCTTAGATACATTATCAGTAATGAAATCATTCTTGAACTCTTTCAAGAATAATAGCTTTCTTCGAGAATACTTGAAGATAAGGACATGATGATTGTACATGCTATGTATAGTGACTCGAATATTGAGATCATATCTCAAATCCAGGTCTTGGGGACCTCTCAAAGATATTTGATTGTATCAAAGCTGTAATTCTAATATTCTCATTGCATCCGAATCACATTCAGATCATTGTCCAACATTTGGACTAAGATTAGATTACTTCTCTATTGAGAGGAGTCACTAAAATCCAAACCTCTTTCATCACGTCCTCGGAATGGAAATGTCATGATTATATAATCATTTATGACAACATCACCCTCGAGTATTCCTAATACTCATACATCTTGCATACTGGAACATCTGGCATAAACCCGAGTTTTAGATCACATTTAAAGTATCTCCTTCAGGGATTTATCATTAAGTTTCTCATTTGACAAGTAGGAGTTGGTATTGATCATATACATTCCAAAATCATATATGATACCTACAAATTCTTGTCATGCTTCCAAAGTAAGACGACCATGCATGGAATTTGATTGGTCCCAATACCTCATGAGTGAGCTCATGTCTTCTGTTCAATAGTGAACCTATATGTTCCCTTTGAGAGATCATATTATTCATATGCCCTCGTATGCACACTAACTCGTCGGTGTATAGACCTTGATTAGGTCATCAACCCAATGGTCTGCCTAATGCACATACTCAGACATATAGTAATACACATGTTTCCGATCAGTGAATGTGTGCCTATATCGTGATAACATACGACATAGGTCTTGGTTATCTCGACCTCGCTAAGTCAACTCTTTGACCTAACTTACCTGACATATCTGAATCTCTATTTGTATGTAGAGGACATGCATCAATAGGTCAGTTGGATATCAGCCTTTAGAGAAGGATTGCCATCTCCTTCTCAGACTGAAGATCCTCTCTTAACAATCATTTGACGGTACTTGATGAGTCCTCAATCTAACTTTTTAGATATCATCCAAGCACTAGCCTCTATGATTTAACCATTGAATCAATAGATGTATGATTATTAAGGTGGTCATGGTGCATAACCCTAATTGTACTAAGGGACCTATTATGCAAACTGGTTATCCTTCATTTCAGATTAAGGAGTGAATTGTAATAACATTGCATAATGGATCTCTAAGGGCTCACATGTCCAGCAAATATATCAACCATTTTCTTTGAAAGCATATTTTAGATCTGAGCTCCCTCTAAAGTAGATGTCCCTCTTAATCTTTGCTTAAAGGCTCCCCTTAAAAGATAAGAGTCGAAGGCTCATTGCCAATTCATGATATGCATGATCAAGTAAAGAAAAAGAATAAGAAGTCACCTAGGGTCCTTGGCGGTGGTCTTCTCCAGTCTTGGTAGCTTTTCCATGGCGGCAGTTTCGATCTATGATTGTGAAAGTTGTTCGGCCTTGGCAGGATCCACCTTTGTTATTGAGTGACCTCCTCCAATTTCTTTAACCTTCGATATCTGAAAATTTTTTATTTTAACACCCTTTCTTTTTTGGATCCTTTAGGGATAGATTGCAATATTTCCTTCTTTCTTCAAACCTATTTTTGTTTTTAGAAAGAATTAGAGCAGGAAGCATGATTTTCTACTTTTTCTTTTCCTTTTACATAGAAAGGTACACATTTATTTTTAAGCTCATTAAATTCTTTTTTCTAGACATGTAATTTTCACTTTAAAACTACATAGATCATGTTTTAGAGGTTCATTTTCCTTTTTGAAGACAACTAAGTCATTAATCAGACTAGATTTATCTTTTACAAGTTTCTTGTCTATTTCTTCTAGTTTCATGACTTTTCTAAAATGATCTTGCAAGGTATTATAAATATCGGTATAAGAAAGTTCATTTACGTTAGTGTCTCAGTCTAAATATGAGTCGGATGAGTCAGACTCCACTATCCCAATGAATGCTTGTTTATTTGCATCCTCTTCTTCATTGTTGCTTGATGACTCTAAGCTTGCACTGTGAGCTCATTCTTTTGGAGTTTTTCATGGATAGAAGAGAGGCAACTCCAAATTTCATTGGTCGTACTCAGATGAGAGATACAGTCAAACTCCTCATTGGATAGGGAATAATATATGGCATTCATCTCTCTTGCATGTAGCGTCATCTTTTGCATTTCGACTTTGGTGTAGATGAACTCATTCTCTTTGATTAATTGAAACTTTTCTAGACCATATTCCAGCTTGTAAATTCACTTGCTTACAGGAATATGGACACATTCTTCTTCCAGCTTGCATAGCTTATCCCATCGAAGAAAGGTGGACAAGTTATAGAGTTACCTTCTAGATGCAATCCTGAGATGCTGGCCATGTGTGTGTTAGAGCGTAACTTCTTCGTCATAGATAAGGCTATTATACCAAATGTTTGTTTTTTCTGTATCCTTCTCGGACAACGACTGATGTACATGTGTGGATCGACTGAATGACCTGAATTGCTGCAAAAAATAATCTCAAACAACCACAACATCACATAATATTTTTAATCACAATATAGATAAGCAAACCACAAGTGCGTGAATATTTAATATGGATACCCTCTTGGGTAAAAACTACGACCTGAGCCTCTTGACTCAGGATTTCAACCTGACCTAATGGGTCTTATACTAACATGAGTTGCTTAAGGGGCAACCCAATCATTTACAATATGAGTTGATTACACTATCAACTCAACCGTTTACAACATGATCTATTTATACAGACATCTCAAAATCATATATAGATCAATTTTAATAATCTCAATATCAAAATAAATATGCAATAAATAATATGGGGCAAAACTAAAATGATTTTGCAGAGTGAGGAGTGTGCTCGTAAGAGTTAATCACAGAGAACCGGAGTTTGTTGAAATGAAGTATACAACAGAAAATAACTCTTCGATCTTCTCTCAGAGTATAGAGTGGAAAGCATAGAGATTAGAGCGTGTTACTCATGTTGTGTGTTGAAAAAGTGAGGTATGGGGTCCTATTAATTAGTGCAAAGACTCCATAGATGTTGGCTCTCAAAAAGTAGTTGTCGTGAACAAATCAGGAATAAATTCACCTTCAAAAATCTTCCTGAAATGGAATATGATCGATCAGGATACAAAGGATGATCGATTAGAATCAAATGACGATCATGTGGATTTAGGTGATCGATCAGAATCAAGAGATGATTGATCAAGGATCAAAATTGATCGATTAGAAATATAGCCGTTGTAATTTCAATAATGATCGATTGGGAAGCAAAGTTGATCGATCATATGTAATCATCAAAATGGTTGATCAATCAGCTTGACTCTTTGACATGAAAGTCAAAGTCAAAGCCAAAGGGATAAAATGTAATATGCATGATTTGATGTCTTTTACATTCTAAGACAATTATAGAAAGCGTGACTCAATAAAAGAAAAGACTTCGTCTTCTTCTTGATCTTGAGATCCCTTCCTTGAGCTTGAGCTAATAGCTTTGAACTCCTTTGAGCCTCTTAGCATCTTCTTTACCTGTGCTTGAGCTCTGCAGCTTGAGCTTCTTCCTGGTCCAGTAACTTTCCTACTCTTGACATAGCTACAAGCTTTGAACACAAGTTTTGTTATAATCAAAATATATATGCGCATATACTAACAATTTCCCTACCCGTGCTTGCACTCACATTTGGATCTCATGATAGAGTCCCAAGAAGTGAGGTGGAGTTTATTTGAGTTTTAAGGACCATGTCACAAGAAAATTTTCCTAATGCGATCAAAGTTGTCGATAACATGTTTAGGAATGATCACTAGACCACAACGATGTGTCATTAGTGGCATAATTGTCATATTCAGGAGTGTACTTCTCGACGATATAGGGAAGTAGGTATGTTGAAGAGAATCTACTCTCTTTGAAACTTTATCAAAAATTCTACATCGAAATCTTTTGGATAGCTCCTTCCCATGTAGGTCATGACCCAAGTATATTGTTGACCAGCTCTCTTTGGATATTCCCGAGGATCAGGACAGAGGAGAGGCCCAATCCATCACAATCCATCCTTGTGCAAAGAAAATTTTGATTTGGAGTAGCTTACCTCAAGTCTAGACAATGGCAAAAAGATTTTGATAATAAACAAGATATCGTTGATACTTTGATCCATATAATCTGGAAATATTATGACATCATCAACATATAAGAGATTGGGTATAGTGATTGTGTTATCACTATTACTATAGGTTTTAATTGTATCCGTTTTATGAGCATTGATTAACATGCGGTGTAATATAAACATAGCACTATTGAAGAGGAGGTGAAATCGGGTCACTTTGTCTAGTCCTCCAGCGGGACAAAAGATTTTTGAATCTATGTTCACCAAGAGCTTGGTTGTGGTTAGCATTAAAATCAACTTTATAATAACCCGTCTATTTCCCTAGATTTCCAATGAGCTATTATGTCGCAAGCTACTGCAATGCAATCTTTGTAGAGTGGCCCAATAAGAAAGAACACATATTTTTAGGTAGGTGCATAGGGTTCATATGCATCTATTTGCTAAGATCTTTGAAATTATCTTGATTAAAAATTACTGAGGGTTATGGATCGAAAGTTTTCAACACGAAGGATATTGTTTTTCTTTTGAATGAGAGAAATAACTCCATAATTGGCCTTGCAGATGGCACTATTGCCATCCATCTCTGCTCCATCACAGCAAAATTGTTGACAGAATTCGAAGAGAGATGGGGCTACAGTGTCCCAGATATCTTGATAGAAATTAATGCAGAATCCATCTGGACCCAGAGATTTGTCTCTTTTGACTCTAGATACCACATGTTTATTCTCGGCCATGGTAAAACCTCCTTTGTAAACTTCCTGACCGAAAACAAAGCCCATGCCTAGTAACTTGTAAGGACAAAGAGGAAGATTAGCCTTGGAGAAGAGGGTAGCGAAAAAGGAGAAGATGTGCTTCTCAATTAAACTCAAGTCATGTGTGAGAGTACCTCCAATGTGGAGAGCGGCTATTCGATTCTGAACAACTCTTTTTTTGTCACGCAGAGGTGTAAGAATTTCGTATTCTTCTCACCCAATCTTTTCTAGTTCTGCTTTATTCTCTAAGTGAGAATGACTATTTCAAGGATTAAGCGGATGCAGTCACCCGATGTTCAAGTTCAACAAGCTGTAGTTTAAGGTTAGGTATGTTATCTTTCTTCCAGCATTGTGTCTCCCTCTTGAGATTACATATCTTTAGGGAGAGAAGAATAATTATGATTCCAAGTAATAGAGACTAGTTCTCTGAAATCGCTATAAGTCTTCCAATTTTTTTCATATCTAAAGAATGCTTGTCTCCTATGTCTTGTCCTTCCCGAATATAAGAATCAAATTGTTATCCGAATAGGTACGTGGAAGGATAATGACAGGGGGTTCTTGAGACCAATCTTGATTCACAAAAGGATTACCAAGGTAGCTGTAGAAATAACGATGAAGTCTTGCCCACGATTGGAGGCCTCTACAATCAGTCCAGGTGAAGAGGATATTCGAGGGAGATAATTCCTTTAATGAGTAGTCAGAGATGAAATTGCCAAAAACTGAGGCAATTTTCTTGTTTAGAGAACTGGAGGATATGTCCCCATGATTACATGTCATGTTAAAATTGTTGGAAATACTGTGGTTTTCTAGCACTGTTTGTAACTATATTCTGTTTTAGATTGACAAGCAAATATGATCAAATAAGAACAAAGAAATACGAGTTTGAAAGATCCAGCCTGGGAAATGGAGGCACGCCGAAAGACGTTGTCGTGAAGACAGATTCCACTGCTCCTATGCACGAGCTTGATGGCGGCCTGGCTCTCAGATTCAATCACCTCCCAGTTGGATGCTACCTCTCGGTGCTAGCAAGAGAGCAGGTTGAACGTTCGTTGACCCTCGTCATCGTAGGGAAAACAAAGCACAAAATCCTTCTACGCTAATTCACAATGAGCACATAAGTGATGGATAACATATGGAGTTGGAGAAAAAAGAGTGTTGATGCTTCTTGTTGTATGTTTGAAAGGCTAAGATTACAGCCTTTACATAGATGGATCTCCCATTAACAAAAAGCCAAAAGAGAGAGCTATTTTTTTCCCATCAAGACATTAAATGACAATGAGTTCCTATGGTCTTGTTGGTTGCAACCAACATTATCGAGGAGACCCATTTAATGTTAAAAACGACTATATGAACTTGGATACAAAGAGGGAAAGTGCTTGTTCAAATGGATTTAATGTGTCTCATTTCCGAGATCATTATTGGGTTAGGTACTTATGCGCAAATTGGAAATTGCATAGACTTTAAACAAAACTTGGAAGGAGATATTTGTTTAAAATTAATCTCGCACGCTCACGCGTACTAAAGAGGCAGAGAGGTTTTGAAATATGAAGGAACTCCAACATTCCCCACATATTTCATAAACCTTTTAAAAAATAAAATAAAGAAAAAAATTAAAGAATGATAAAAGAAAGAAAAAATTAAAGAAGGATTAACATAAGATAAAATACGACTGAACTATGCCTTTCAGCATAGGTAGCTTGTGGCTTTGAACCTTACCCAACATGATTCATCTACATCCGGAGAGACACGGTGAACTACGACGTCTTGAACCAGACTCTCTGATTCGAATTTCAATAAATCGTGCAAACATAGATGAGGGCACGAGGACATTCATATCGCTGTGCGCATTACGACTTTCGCAAGAATCTATTTCATGAGTGCTCTAGCGAGAATACCGAACTCACATAAACCCCGTCTGAGGTTAGACTCACACAGTAGGAATCTCCAAGGGTGTACTGTCTGCTCCTACACCCTGCCACATCTTAACTCCATTCAAAGAAAAAAATCTTTCTCTACCAAGACAACATTGAAGCACTACACGCCATAGGGATAGGTTAGGAGTAAAACTCCTAAGTTTGTTCTTCCATCAAGCACTGACACAACTTAGTTGTCCTTTTGAACCATTCCTCATGAGATCTCTAGTTTTAGATTGGTTGGGTTACCACTATGGTGTTCAACTAATGGGTAAAAGACCAATCCCCCTCGACGTACTAAGTACTAGCTTTCTAGCCAGACCCTTTGTGAGAGGATAAGCAATATTCTCTAAGATTTCACAAATTGTAGAGATATTATCCCTTGGGTAATGAAGTATCTCAGCTCTTCATACCTCAATCTCATAAAACGTTTCCAGGGTTATCCTTAGGTTGTTTAGCTCTATCTATGGCGAATCTACTATCACAGTGAATAGAGATAGGAGGAAACGACTTTGAAATGATGATTAGATCTATTAATAGATTTCTTAGATAGTCTTCCTGACAATAAGCTAAATCCAAAGCTATAAACTCAGCCTCCATTGTGGATCTTTCTCTAACAGTTTGTTTGGAGGATTTCCAAGAAACTGCAGCATCACTAAGATGAAACACATAACCATTAGTAGACTTGGTTTTATCAAAGTATGCAATCCAATTTGCATCTGTGTAGCCTTCCAATACAGGTGGAAAACCACTGTATTGAAGACTGTATTCCACAACACCCTTAAGTTATCTAAAAACTCTGACCAAAGCCTTTCAATGGTCAGTGTTAGGATAACTAGTGTACCTACTCAACCTATTGATGGAATAAGTTATGCCAGGTCTAGAACAATTGGCTAGATGCATTAAGCTTCCTATGACTTGAGCATATCTAGACTAATCCACAAGATTACCCGTGCGTGCCTTAAGATGCAAGGAATGATCATATGGAGTACTGATAGGCACACTATGGTACATATCAAACCTATGCAGAACCTTTTCTACATAGTGAGTCTGATTTACAGTGTAGCCAGAAGTAGATCTACTTAATTTTATGCCAAGTATAACATCAGTTATTCCTAAATCTATCATATCAAAGATTTTATCAAGAAATGATTTAGTCTCAGAAATAATAGCTGAATTTTATCCAAGATTAGGATGTCATCAACATACAAGCACTTGATTACAATACCACTCTCAGAAGTCTTAGAATAAATGCATCTATCAGATTTATTAGCAGTGAAGCCAACATATAAAACAATTCTATCAAATTTATCATTCCACTACTTAGGTGCTTGATTCAAATCATATAAGGATTTTACTAATCTACAAACCTTGTGTTCTTGACCAAGGACTTCGAATCCTTCAGGTTGATCCATATAAATCTCTTCCTCAAGGTCACCATTTAGGAAAGCAGCTTTGACATCTATTTGATGGATTTCAAGATTATGAATCACAACTAAGGCGATAAGAACATGGATAAAGGTAATTTTTGTTACAGGAGCATATGTATCGAAGTAATCAACACCTTCTTTCTATTTGTATCCTTAAACTACAAGCCTAGCCATAAACTTATCTATAGAACCATCTTCCCGCAGCTTCTTTCTAAAAACCCATTTGGATCCAATGGTCTTGTACCCTGGGGGAAGATCGGTTAGAATCCAAGTATGGTTGTTCATTATAGATTCTATTTCATTATTAATTGCTTCCTTTCTGAAACTATGATCTATGGATTTCATAGCTTCATCATAGGTCTTGGGATCTTCTTCTACTAAGCGAGTATAGAAGTCAGGACCAAAGTACTTAGACACTCTAGTTCTTTTATCTCGACCTAGATCATTAAGGTCTCAACCACTTCTTGGTTAAAGGGTTCTGCTTCTTCAATAATTTGAGGTATGTCTTAAGGGGATTCAATATTTTCAGAATTTGAAGTTCCTTCACCAATTTGTCTAGGGAGAGAAGATTTGAGAGGAAAGATGTTTTCATAGTATATTGCATCTGCAGGTCTAATCTCTAGTATTGAATTGACCCTAGTTTCTTGGATATCAGATTTTATAATTAGAAATCTATTGAGATTACTATTTTCTACATATCCTATGAAAACAAAGTCCACAGTCTTAGGACCTAACTTACTCTTCTTATTTTAAGGAATCTTAACTTAGGCCAAGCATCCCCATACTTTAAGGTATTTCAGAACCGGTTTCCCGTTAAACCAAAGTTCATAAGGAGTTTTTTCTATGTATTTGAAAGGGATGAGGTTAAGCATAAAGTTTGCGGTTAAAAGAGCCTACCCCCACAATCGTTGGTTAAGACCAGATTCAGTTAACATGGCATCGACCATATCGATAAGTGTTTTGTTCTTCCTTTCAGCCACACCATTAGACTGAGGGTTATAAGGGGCAGTGGTTTCATGTATAAGGTCACATTCCTCACAGAACTGGTTTAATTCATTTGAAGTATACTCACCCCCTCTATCAGATTAATCCTTTTTATGTTCTTATCAGTTTGGTTTTCTGCTTAGGTTTTGTAGACTTTAAACTTTTCTATTTGCTCATCTTTAGATCTTAGCAAATAAATATAACAGTACTTTGAAAAGTTATCTATAAAGGTCACAAAGTAGCCCATGTTGTCATGAATAAGAACATGATTTAGGTCACATACATCAGTATGGACTAGTTCAAGTAGTATAGAGTTTCTTTCTATTGATCTAAAGGGTTTCTTAGGCAATTTAACTTGCACACAAATTTGACATCTTTCATTATTCGTTATGTCAGTTTTAGGAATTAAATCCATGTGAATCATACACTTCATTGTATTTTTGATCACGTGTCCTAAGTGTGCATGCCAAAGATCAAATGACACAATAATAGAAAGAGTTCTAATGCAATTCTCATTAATATGTGAAGAACCATTACAACACTCAACACTAAGCTTGATAAGTCCATTACAAGTATAGCTGACACCTATGAAAGATCCAAAACAAGATATTACAACTTTATTTCCATGACTTAATAAGGAGTAACCAAAGGACATAACTAGGACGAGAACGATCATAACATATGTGAGATATGGCTCCAGAATCCAACAAACTATTATCATGGGAGGCATAACTAATATTGGGAATAGTAGAGTTGGTTTCTAATCTTTCAGAAGTGCCGACCCCACAGAAATCATATTGACTTCAACATTCTTAGGAGGTTGCTTCTTTTGTCCTTTGCGATTCTTGCATACGTTTGCAAGGTGGCCGGGCTTACCACATGCATAGCAGATGCGTTGACCCCTACAATCAGTGTTATTATTCTGATCAGTTTGCTTGCCTTTCTTGAAAGGTTGTTTGGATTTGGGGTGGAATTTATGAGATTTCTTTTTGGACTTGACATGGTCTACCAGATTGACAGGAGGGTTGTATTTAGAGTCTTTTGCTCTGTGAATATCTTCAGTTTGAAGAGACTTTACAAGGGATAACATGTTCATCTTCTATTGTTTATGACAGAGAGATTTAGCGAAGTCTTTCCAAGAAGAAGGAAGTTTTTCGATTAGAGCGGCTACTTGCACATTTTCCTCGAGCTTATAGCCACTAGCAGTAAACTTAGAGACAAGATTTTGATATTCAAGAACTTAAGCGGAGACAGGCTTATTTTCTACCATCTTATAGTCAAGCCATTGGATAAAGGCACGTCTTTCTAATCCCGCATCTTGATACCAAATTTATCATCTAAAGCTTTCCAAAGTTCGAGAGCAGTAGGGTGCATATGGTATATGTCATAAAGCTCATCGGATAAACCAGAGAGTATCCTACCATGACAAAGGTAATCTATTTCTTTAGGTATTTTTGGATGAGACAAGATAGGGGAAGAGAGTGGATCACTGTAAGTAGAGCCTATTGAGAATAGGGCATAGTTAACATGATCTACAGGAGTGACACGAGTTTCGGGTTCCTCAGGAGGAGTTATAACAAAGACTAATCCTAATGAAGTGAGCCAAAACCTCATTTTTGTTGCCACCTACATAAATGTAAGCCTACGAATTTTTCGGGTCTAAAACTAGCAATGTCTTCCGAAGTCATCCTTGTTCTAGGATCCATTTTAGCAAATGTTTAATCAAAGACGGAATCAAACAGTAGATAGAAAACTTGCGGATCTATCTTCATAATGTAAGAAATACTGTGGTTTTCTAGCACTGTTTGTGAGTATATTCTGTTTTTAGATTGACAAGCAAATATGATCAAAACAAGAATAGAGAAATATGATTTTGAAAGATCCAGCATGGGAAATGGAGGCACGTCGAAGGACACTATCGTAAAGACAGATTCTGCCGCTCCTATGCACGAGCTTGATGACAGCCATACTCCCAGATTCAATCACTTCCCAGCTGAATGCTACCTCCCTGTGCTAGTAAGAGAGCAACGTTGAACGTCCGTTGGCCCTCGCCGTCGTAGGGAAAACAAAGCACAAAATCCACCTATGCGAATTCACAATTAATGCACAAATGGTGGATAACAGATGGAGGTGGAGAACAAAAGAGTGCTGACACTGCTTGTTGTATGTTAGAAAGGCTAAGAATACAATCCTTTATATAGACGAACCACCCATTAACAAAGAGCCAAAAGAGAGAGTCATTTTTCTCCCATCAAGACATTAAATGACAATGAGTTCCTATGGTCTCATTAGTTGCAACCAACATTACCGAGGAGACCCATTTAATGCCAAAAACGACTATATGAACTTGGATACAAAAGAGGAAAAATGCTTGTTCAAATGGATTTAATGGGTCTCATCTCCAAGATCATTATTGGGTTAGGTACTTGTGCGCAAATTGGAAATTGCGTAGACATAAAATAAAACTTGGAAGAAGATATTTGTTTAAAATTAAACTCGCACGCACGCTTACACGTACTAAAGAGGTAGAGAGGTTTTGAAATATGAAGGAACTCCAACATTCCCCGACATATTTCATAAACCTTTTAAAAAATAAAACACAAGAAAAAAATTCAAGAATGATAAAGAATGAAAAATTAAAGAAGGATTAACATAAAATAAAATATGATGAAATATATCTTTCAGCATAGGTAGCTTGTGGCTTTTAACCTTGCCCAACAATGATTCATCTACATCCGGAGAGACATGGTGAACTACGTATTGAACCAGTTTCTCTGATTCGGATTTCAATAAATCATGCAAATATAGATGAGGGCACAAGGACATTCATATCGGTGTGCACATTACGACCTTTGCAAGAATCTGTTTCATGAGTGCTCTAGCGAGAAGACCCAACTCACATAAACCTTGTCCATAGGTTACACTCAAATAGTAGGAATCTCTAAGGGTGTACCCTGTCATATATCCATTCAGAGAAAAATTCTTCCTCTACCAAGACAACACCAAAGCACTACGCGCCATAGGGATAGGTCAGGAGTAAAACTCCTAAGTTTGTGCTTCCATCGAACACTGACACATCTTAGTTGTCCCTTTGATCCATTCCTCATGGGATCTCTAGTTTTGGATTGGTTGGGTTACCACTATGGTGTTAAACTAATGGGTAAAAGACCCACTCCCTCGACACACTGAGTACTAGCTTTCTAACTAGACCCTTTGTGAGAGGATCAGCAATATTCTCTATAGATTTCACAAATTGTAGATATATTACACCTTGGGTAATGAAGTCTCTCACCTCTTCATACCTCAATCTCATAAAACGTTTTTCAGGGTTACCCTTAAAATTTTTAGCTTTATCTATGGCAAATCTACTATCACAATGAATAGATATAGGAGGAAATGACTTTGAAATGGTGGGTAGATCTATTAATAAGATAGCCTGCCTGACAACAAGCTAAATCCAAAGCTATAAACTTAGCTCCATTGTGGATCTTGCTCTAACAGTTTGTTTGGAGGATTTCCAAGAAACTGCAGCACCACCAAGACAAAACACATAACCACTGATAGACTTGATTTCATCAGAGTCTCCAATCCAATTTGCATCCGTATAGCCTTCCAATACAACTTGAAAACCAATGTATTGAAGACTGTATTCCACAATACCCTTAATGTATCTACAAATTCCGACGAAAGCCTTCCAATGGTCATTGTTAGGACAACCAGTGTACCTACTCAACCTACTGATGGCATAAGCTATGTCAGGTCTAGAAAAGTTGGTTAGATACATTAAGTTTTCTATGACTTGAGCATATCTAGACTGATCCACAAAATGTGCACCTTAAGATGTAGGGAATGATCATATGGAGTACTGACATGCACACTATGGTACATATCAAACCTATGTAAAGCCTTTTCTACATAGTGAGTCTGGTTTAGAGTGTAGCCAGAAGTAGATCTACTTAATTTTATGCCAAGTATAACATCAGCTATTTCTAAATCTTTCATATCAAAGTTTTTATCAAGAAAGGATTTAATCTCAGAAATAATAGCTGAATTTGATCCAAAGATTAGGATGTCATCAACATACAAGCACTTGATTACAATACCATTCTCAGAAGTCTTAAAATAAATGCATATATCATATTCATTAGCAGTGAAGCCAACAGATAAAACAGTTTTATCAAATTTATCATTCCACTGCTTAGGTGCTTGTTTCAAACCAGAAATAATTTATTTAATGTATAAAAAAGAGAGGAAGAAGGAGCTCCACAAGTAAGAGAAAGGATGTGTTTTAGAGGGTAACCCACTTGGGTGAGACAAATTTCAATAATTTTTGGTGCTTAGTACGTAACGATACCTGCTGGAGGTTGGGGATTCCATGGCACCGGACTTCTATCCGTATCATTTTAACCTGTCCTCGGGCATACACTGCTCCCTCAAACCATAAAGCAGAGTTTCATGCTCTTACGAAGGAGGAAGTCCTGAATGTCTAGCTTCGGGCATACGATACCCCACTTCACCTTAAAATTGCCCCCATGGATTTGGAAAGATACTTGCGTTTGAAGTCTCGGGCATTCATATGGATATATCCCATGTTCGACTGCAGGTGAAGATTCCCGAAGTTCGTAAGCTGCCAAGAAAGATCAAGTTTCCTTTCCAAAACTTGCAGTATGAGGTCCCACTTGTCCCCCGGCCGTAAACCCCTCCGCTCCTTTGTTTACCCGGAGTCTCCGGAACTGACAGTCTCCTCCCTAGAACCCGTGACTAAGAGACGGGGCATACAATCTTTATGCCCCGTTCCATAAGTATATCAGGCGCTCCTCCAAGGAAGATTCTCAGTCCAAGCGAGGGAACTTCCTTCCCCGGTTCGTTGTTTCGGGAGCAAGCAATGTCTTGGAATTAACATTTGTTCCAACTGAACAGATAATGGGAGAATGATCTCTGGCTCAAAGCAAAGTATCTCCGCTCGCACTCTAGTGAGGACTTCCTCTCTGCTACTAATAATAAGGCGGACTCGAATATTAGAAAGAAGAGAAAGCGGCTTCCAACTCCATGGAATTTACACTAATGGACTCGCCGTCGGTTGCAAAAATGTTAGGTCAGCCCCATATCTTCTGCTATAGTTAAATCTTGATAAGAATTTTCTTAGAGATGCGAGATTCCACATTCCTAGCATTGAATCTTAGTATAGGCTTTTGCTGCTCATGTTGACTTATGTCCTCCTTACCGTTTGTTTAATATAAATTTTTGATTGGTCTCTTACGATGAATAGGTGGCTTATACTGAAACACAGTGTTGGTCTCGTGCATATCCTAGAGATGAAGTGGGATCCTCCTCCACAGTATCTCGTTGCTAACATGCATGTGGGCTGAGATATGTTCTATAAACCGCAACTGGTCATAGTGGAGGTATCTTTACACTTTGGTGCGTTCGGTTCGGGAATAAACAGGAATAAGGATGGGGAATAAGGAGAATAAGGGTCTATTCTTTGTTCGGCTGGAGGATAGGAATAAAGAGAATAAGATGAAATAAAGGTAGGTAAGGTGGGATAAAGATATGAATAAGAGTGAAATAAGATGGAATAATGGGGAATAGTCGTACCACTGGGAACCGTGTCGGGAGGAGAATTGGCCCCTTATTCCAGGGCCTATTCTCCAACCAAACAGGGCCTTTTGGATATTCGTACTCTCTTGGTTTGCACCACCATGACCTCCTCCATGGGATTAAGACCAATTCTGATGTGAGTGGATGCCTTTTAAAAGTGGAAAGTGTGTATGGCGTACAAACATCTTCTGGCAAAGATATATCCCGCCCTCCCCAGCGCCCCCGCCCGACCCCGCCCTCCCCAGCGCCCCCGCCTAGCGACACCGCCCTCCCCAGCCCCTCCCGACCCCGCCCTCCCCAGCCCCCTCGCCCAACGCCCCCGCCCTCCCCAGCGACCCTGCCCTCGCCCCGACCCTGCCCTCACCCTTCCCAGCGACCCCGCCCTCCCCGAACCTTCCCTCGCCCTCCCAGCGACCCTGCCCTCGCCAGCGCCCCGTTCTTCCTGCGACCATCCCACGTCCTGCGACCTGCGACCTCCACCTTCACTCCCGTCCCCATTCTTCCCTGCGACCTCCACCTTCACTCCGACCTCTTCCTTCATCCCCTGGCGGTCCCTTCAGCGTCTAGTCCAGCGCCTATCACCCAACGCTCCTCCCCCACCCAGCGATGATGGCTGACGGTGGGGAAGAAGAGTTTCCTCATATTGCCTGTGACTCGGCGACTCAAACACATCGTGAGAACTCTCAATCTTGGTCTTTAAGCTCACATCGTACCGATGATTTGTTATGTCCATTTTGGAACTTTCACTGCTGTCCGGACGGTAGGGAAGGGAGTAAAGGGACTTCGCTCTTAATCTCTCATATCAAAAGGATGCATCTTTGCAGTGACGAGCGTGCTACTATTTTGCGGGATGCCATTAAGAATGATATTGATCTTTATCTTGCCTTAGAACGGACTTTGAAGACCCTTGTTCAGTGGTTGTGTGGGAGGTGCATGAAGATACAAGTCGTGAGTCATGCTTGTCATCATGACGATGGTCTTACTCGAGTCACAGATGACGCGGGGGTGGTTTCTGGGCACATTGGCGGCATCTTGAAACCACTTCTACATGTGGTAGTTGATGTCACAGATGGATTGGTTATTGATGCTATGCTTCTTGATCGTGTTTTCAAAGTTCCTATCACCACCGTTAAGAACATTCCTCACAGTTGTCGTCTTGCTTTCTCTCAAGCTCTTAAAACATCATTATATCAAGTTATTGCTGGGCCAAGTTCCATTCATGCTTGGGTGAGATTGCTACTTCTTCCACGTTTCACCCTGTAGGTTTTTAGGCCTTCGAATAGACGGGATAGAAGATCTGGCAATAGAAAGTCCTTGCAACAACTTATTCTGAGCTCGATCTCTAAATGGGGCAGTGCAGACGGTTTCACCACATGGGTGGGTGATTTTTTGAAAAGCGATCTACTTGAGATTTTTCATAGTCATAATAACTCGGTAGAGGGTAATAAATATCAAAGCTCCAACATCAGATAGTGTCTTTGTAAAGTGTCAGATGGGCACTTCTCAGCAGCCTTAAAGGTTTTGTGCTCTTCAGGAGTGGCTCCGTTTAATGAACACACCATGAAAACTTTAGAAGCTAAACATCCGTATAAGCCGTCTCCTTCCCTACCAGGTACCTTGATGTCAGAGACTCCTCTTACAGTTGATGCAGATGCTATCTTGAGGTCTATCAAATCCTTTCCCAAAGGAACATCCTGCGACAGAGATGGACTGAGAGCTAAACACATTTAGATGCCCTTTGTGGGGAGGGATCGGTCATTGCCACTGACCTATTACGTGCTTTATCCATGGTGGTTAATCTATGGTTAGGTGGGAGATGTCCATTGAGTCTGGCTGAGTTTGTAGCCTCTGCACCTCTTACTCCACTGCTCAAACCAGACAAAGGCATTCGCCCTATTACTGTAGGTATGATCTGGAGGCGTCTTGTATCCAAAGTTGCCATGATAGGGGTGGGAAAAGAGACGTCTAAATATCTCAAGGACTTTCAATTTGGAGTTGGCGTATCTGGAGAAGCAGAAGCCATCTTACACAGCTCCAACCGACTTTTGAGCAAGCTTCACGGTGACGGGTCTCTCTCCATGCTTACAGTTGATTTCTCTAATGCCTTCAACATGATAGGTAGATCGTTGATGCTTGCTGAAGTTAGGAGGAGATGCCCATCTATTTCTTCATGGGTGGAGTTTATATATGCTCAACCAGCCAGATTATATATTGGAGATAATCATTTATGTTCAACTACCGGAGTGCAGCAAGGTGATCCTTTAGGTCCACTTCTTTTTTCTCTTGCCTTGCATCCCCTTTTTCATGAGATTCAAGATAATTGTAAGCTTCTTCTCCATGCTTGGTATCTTGATGATGGGACTATCATCGGGGATACTTTGGAGGTAGCCAAGGTGCTTGACATTATACGTCGCAAGGGTCCAGAGATGGGGCTTGTGCTGAATATAAAAAAAACAGAACTTTTCTGGACAGAAGATCTGCAAAGGGTTGTTTCCCATGGATATTGGAAGACCTGAGCTGGGAGTGAGGTTACTAGGAGGCGCGGTGAGTAGGGACAAGGACTTTGTTGAAGACTTGGCTATGATGAGGGCCACAAAAGCTGTCGACTTAATGCATTTACTCCCTCAATTGGAGGATCCACAAAGTGAGCTTCTTATATTACGATCTTGTATGGGCACTGCCAAGCTCATGTTTGGCCTAAGGACATGTCAACCAGCATACATGGAACGAGCTGCTACATATTTTGACAAAGGGCTTCACGGAGCTATTGAGGATATTGTGGTTTGTGGAGGCCTTTTCTTTGGCAACCTTCAATGGCGGGTGGCATCACTACCCATCAGACTTGGTGGTTTCGGTCTTCATTCAGCTCTTGAGGCTTCCTCATATGCTTTCGTGGCCTCTAGAGCTCAATCATGGGTGCTCCAAGACCACATTTTACGAGACATTGGAATACACATATGGATTCTGACTTTCTAGATGCTGTGGAGGGCCTACGCAGCACACTTCCATCTCGCGATCTTACAAGTTTTGCTAACAAGGATACCGTCCCCCCTAAAGCCCAGAATGCTTTGGCGAGTAATCTTTTTAGCAAAATTATTGAAGAAATGGAAATTAAGTTTGAAATGACTATTAGGCAAAAAGTAATTTTTCGTTGTTTGCAGGCTGACCATGCTCAAGACTTCCTCCTTGCTACTCCTATTGAGGGCCTTGGGATTCATATGTCACCTATTGAGTATCGCACCATCCTCAAGTATCGTCTTATGATTCCTCTTTTTCCAGCTGATGAGCCTTTCCCAATATGCCACAAATCCTGCTTGGACGCTTTTGGGGAGCATGCAGTTCATTGTCCTGAACTCATAGGTTTTAAATATAGACATGATTTTGTAAGAGATGTCCTTTATGATGTACTCAGACATGCTGGAGTTGCTTCAAAGAAAGAAGCACCTGTGACGGATCCTCAAGAAGGGAGATCGACACTTAGACCAGCAGATGTTTTAATATATGGATGGGCTGGAGGGAAGCATGCTTGTGTTGATCTGGCTGGAGTTTCTCCATTGGTGAGTCCGATAAGAAGTGATTTTATTGCGGGACATGCTGCTCAGAAAGCGGCCTCAGCTAAAGTTGCTAAGCATGAGAAGGCATGTATTGACAATCAACATGTATTCATTCCTTTTGGTTTTGACACCTTTGGATTTTTTGCTACTGAAGCAGTACAACTTCTCAAAAGGGTCCAAAGAATTATGCACAACAATGTCATGGTTCCCAGATCTATTGATTTTGTATTTTGAAGAATTGGATTTGCCATTCAAAAGGGATTGGCGGCGCAACTTGTTGCCCGTCTCCCATCAATCTCTTTCTAATCCATAAGCCATATAGCCCATATCTACATATTCGTTAATCACTAAGAGTTGAGGCAGTTTAAAGCTTCATTAGGCGAGGTGAGGACCTCGGAGTTTGACATAATCACACAGCTCTTGAGCAAATCTTTGAGCTGGAGGATCTCCTGACAATAGTCTAGGCGCCACGAGGCAATGTAAGGGTCACTTAAGTCATCACTCCACGCAGTTGGGCCCTAAGCAACCTCCATATTTCCATGTGGGGAGTAGGAGATCGGAGTTTTAGGCAGGAGAGGGAGGACGGGTAGAAGTAGTTAACCTCTCTTAAGCAAGCCCTAGGAATATGTCCTTGATAGCCACCTAAATCAGTATTCTAATAATGTCAAATTGTAGCTCCTAATTCAAGTGATTGATCAAACAAATTTATTCTAAAAATACTTCTGATTAAGCAAGTAAGTGTATCTTGGGTTGAACACAACGAGGCAACTTGTAATCAGCTCGAGAATCTCATAAATAGTCCTACATCCAATTGATATGCTCGTTTATGTGTTTTTTGTAAATCTTGATATTTTTTTATTTTATTACTATTTTTAAATATTTAATTTTTATTGAGTTTAATTTTGAAAATTTTTAATTTTAAATTTATAAAATACATAAGATAGAATAAAATAAAAAAGGAAAAGAAAAAGAAAATGAATTTATAATACTAATATATATAAGAGATAGAAAAGGAAGGTTTTCAAATAAAAGAAATAAAGAAAAAGTGATAAAATGTACATAAAATGTTTATTTTATTTTTATATTTTCTAAAAAAAATTGGGTATTTTCAGCAAAATAAAATAAATAGAAAATAAAATCAAACAAAAAGAAAATGTTGGACAGGAAAACAAGGCAAATGAGCTCAATGATAAAAATGAGAGTTTGATTCAAAAATAGGAATAAAAAATCTCATGGGTATGTTTTCCTCAAAATATATTCAAAGTAGAGTACACAAGATCTTCTATTTTTGTAATTTGATTTTATGTGATTGTTTACTAATTTCTTTAAGATATTTGACCTTTTTGTGTTTTCTGGAGGTAGACACAATAACTCTGAAAGATTTTTGGCTATGGTATACGTAGATTAGAGGCATAAACCTTATTTGGTACTTTTGTGAACTGCAATGAATAAACTAAAAATAAAAGACTACATGAAGCTAAAATGACGTTTATGATTAACAACTTAAACAATAAAATAAAAATATTTTTAAATTTTTAAATATACAAAAGATGCTCCTGAAATAAATCAAGTAGTCGAAATATTGTAGAAATTCAACATACCGCAATTCAAATTAGATTCTGATGAAACTTGGGCACAAGTTTGATGCAATAAAGTTCTGCAACATATCTAAAAATGAGAAAGAGAATCATGTATTCAAAGAGTTACTAAAGAAATAAGCCAAAATTACCTCCTTATTTCAAATATTCACCATTAATAATCCATATAACAAAATGATATGAATCTTAGAAACAAGATAGAGTTTTAGATTACCTTTTTAATAAAATAAGTTTTACAAAATCTGAAATAAGACGAAAGATGAATAGTATTACAAAGACAAGGGTACATATCCAGTAAGTTCAGATTCATCAAAAGTTCAAACAACCTAAGGAAAACTTCATGTAAATATCAAAAATCTAGGGGCATGTTTACAACTTGTCACTAATCCACATGGCAATCAACCGCACTTGGACGACTGGGGTGTGCTTGTAAAGTTTCTAAGGGATGATGCCATTCTTGCCACATGGCGGGGTGTATGGAGGATAGATATTAGAGATTGGGAGGAGGCGCGTGCATTCAACGACATCTATAGCCTTGCCACCCTCCTCCATCTTCTTTGATGGGCAACATATGAGAGGGTATGCACAGTGGTTCTCTGCCGCACACACGGCTTATCTGCGAAGGGGATGGCAAGGTATGGTGGTGTAGGAGTGTTGTGCATCTGGTGGCGGATCTCAGTGTACCTGCAAGGGGAAGATGACTTGAGCATGAGATTGGTTAGATGTTAGGGTGCAAAAAACATGGATATATGAGTGGGTATCTCCTGTTTGGTGGGGGAAAGAAGATTATCTCCGACCACTACATGTGGCTAGAGTTGATGGTGGTTGCGAGTGAGTATGTAGAGAAAGTGAGGGTCAACAATGGTGAGGGTGGGTGCTGCAACGAGGGGTTGGACAGAGGTTGAAGATGATTGCTTGTTACACTACAACAATAACAAAATCTCACTACAAGCAGGGTAATCTTAGGAGACAATCTACAACCGTCCCTTAAACATCGAAAACCATCTTCTTTCGTTAGAAGGGATCGTCGTGCAAACATCCTCTATGAAACCATCACATTTGACCATGTGGAATGCAAAAAAACAAATGTTCCCTATTGGGAGTCAGATGGGACGGTTGCAACACTCCCTTTCATTCCTAATAGAGGAGATGGTCTCCACTGTCAGAAAGGTTTTCACCCTTGCTATATATGTCCAGTTCACAGATTACTTGAGACGGGCACGAAAGCTTGGATGGGACAGTCTAAACCATCCCCTCCGGTCGCCGAGCCCCACAAAATGGACCAGTAGGCCCCTCATGATGGGAGGGGATGATCGTAACCGCCCCGTCCGTGTCATATAGGGGACGGTCACGACCGTCCCTCCATTTATGCCCATGCCTAGCTTTTTTTCAAGACGACCACAGAAGCGCGGATGAGACGGTCTAAGCGGTCCCCTCCGATCACCAAGCCCCAAAACATGCACTAGTAGGACCTTGGTGGTCAGAGGGGATGGTCGTAGCCTTCCCTTTCGAGTCATATAGGGGACGGTCACGACCGTCCCCCCGTTCACGCCCATGCCCAATTTTTTGAAGATGGCCACAAAAACACGGATGGAATGGTTTAAACCATCCCATCCGTTCGTCGAGCCCCAAAACATGCACCAATAGACCCTTGGTGGTTGGAAGGGATGGTCGTAACCTTCCCATCTGAGATATATAGGGGACGATCACGACCGTCCCCTCCATTCACTCCCAATGCCTAGTTTTTTCGAGATGGCCACAAAAACATGGATGAGGCGATCTAAACCATCCCCTCCAATCGGCGAGCCCTAAAACATGCACTAGTAGGCCCCTGATGGTCGGAGGGGACGGTCGCAACCGTCCCTTCCGAGTCATATAGGGGACGGACAGTGACAATCCCCTCTGAACTTGAAATAAAAAAAGATTTGCTGCAATATGGTTTCTATACTATATTGCTGCAACAAAATCACTATAAAATAAATATCCAACAAACACACATAATAATTCACTATAAAATAAATATCTAACTAACAAACATTAGCATTCACTACAAACCAAAGTACTTCATGCATAAGAGGTAAAGATGTTTCACGGAGTTTTGAATACTACAAACTTTAGTTATTCAAGGTAACTATAAATTCAAACAAACATTATAAAGCCTAATCTACTCAGTATCTTCACTCCCATCGCTCTCTTCATCACTATCCTCCTCATCACTACCGAGTTGTGCAGGTTCTATCAGCCGATCAGCCTTGTTCTGGAGACGAGTAATGTATGCCAATACTTTCTCCATGTCAAAACGCATCTTGGCCATATCCTCATCCTGTGCGAACATCTTCACCTTGACCTTGCGCAACTCTCTCTCCCTCCCTCTCTCTCTCTCCCTTTGACTCCCTTGCAACGATGATCGAGACCTACTGGCACTACTCGTTCCGTACCACGTACGGATCATTGCTCCTCATCTCCCACAACATATATGTCTATTTTCTGGACCTGTGGCTTGGACGAAGGCTTCGTCGGCATATAGAGGTAATATGCTCGTTCAGGTGCTATCTAGTGAGGTAGTGATAGAGAGCCTGCTCATTTCTTCTGGCATAATTTGTTATAAAAATAAGATAAGGCATTTCATTCTCACAATTTACAACATAATTTACATAAGTGGATTGGCGTGTAGGCATCATCAACCCACTGCACTTCTCCTCCCATAACTTTGACCCCGCAAAAACCTCTATTCGAGCCATCTCTCGGTCATTTTCCTTGAACGAAAAAGCACATATAACACTAATTATATTTATAAATCGAAAGTTTTCTATAAATAAAGATGCTGGAACTTACAAATTCATCATTTTACGAGTTTGTATTCTTTCTTCCCATCTTATGGGTAGACTTAAATACTTTCGTGCAGTTCGTGGCATTTTTGGTTGACACAACTTATTATTATTCGAAGTTAGTACAATCAAGAAAAAGACAAAAGGAAAATAATTTGCATACCATGAACTTATCACTAGACCAGAAGTTAATCAACTCCCTCCACTGATCCAGTGTAATACCTGGTGGAACATTTTGCACTAGTTGCTCACAGGGGATTTGTGGATTATAATACTAACAAAATAAAAAAATATGTAAGTAACATTGTATATCAGTTTGCAATAGTATTTAACTTGGCCTTTATGCATCCCTTATATCGATGCAACATCTCAGTCGCATGAAAAAGAATCTGTGCATAGATCATCGCATCTCGATCCAAGTAAATACATACTATAACAAGAAAAGGTAAATATGAATATGTTAATTTAACGTAAACAATACTTAAATTATATAATACCTCTAAATCTGATAGGATGACAACCTTGACAGCATGAGGAAGCTGTCAAAAGTCATGCCTGATCATGGGAACACATGCACGAGCAAACTGGTCAAGGTAGCTCTAGAACTCGATCGAGTTCTCATCAATGACATCGCCCCAACAATAAGAACGTGTAAAGTCTGCCCAGAAGGGAGACAATCTAAGAACTTACATTGAGACAATACCCATCGTCTCTGAGAACCACCACTCCCGGGATCAGATGATCCCCCTTGTGGTTGCGGAGCGGGTTCTGGATTTTCCCAAATATGTCTAGGTTTCGGAGACATACCTGCAAATAAAGAAAATATAAATAAAAACAATTATATGCAATTATGGCGATTTCAAGAAATCATGTTATAATATTTGAATGAAAACAATATTTTTAGTTACCTCTTATTATTGTATTACCATATTTTCAGGAAATCTTGTACTGCTAGTAGCTATGTATTTATCTATTACAGTAGGTAGAAAATCGTGCGAAGCATTCTGGTATGCAACATCATTATCCACTACATCTTGATCTTCATTAACATCAAAGAAATCTCTAGGTATTGTCCTAACAGATATAATCCACCCACTGACCAAGTTGTCAGGTACATAAAAGACCTTCTCTACCTGACTTGCAAGCGCAAACGACTCATTGGTTCGCAACCATCCTATTTGCTTTAATGAGTTAACTCCATTTTTGTCTTTCTTGTAACTTACTCCAAGAAGATCAACATCAAACCAAATGCAATGAAATAGAACACACCTTTTGTCAAGTGTAAAACCGATCTCTAATATATCATTATTTCACCATACTATCCATCATTTCCAGCTGAAAGTTTGGCCTTTACTATCAAATGGTAAATTTTGTTGCTTTATTCTCATCGATCGACTATTTTCGAAATCTGAATACATTGACGATATACCTGGAATGAGATACAACTTGTGAGAATGGACTCCGTTGAAGAATACAAAGATCCATGCTTCACCGTTCATCATTGGTTATCTTTAACCTTTCAATGCTATCCTCGAACCATATTAGGAAGTCTGATTTTTCTGTACTTATTGAATGATATTCTTCAAAACATTCAACCTCATCTAACTGCATCAAAATATAGTAATGAATGAGATCTCTTTCGTCATTGGAAATAATTTGACGGATACTCTTAAGAATAGCTCTTCCATTTTGTTGAAATATCCAGAGTTTGTTGCGATCTTTAATGCACAACTCGCCATCATTATTTCCTTTGGATCTATTAAATCTAACACTATTGCCATCATCCATATACATCTCACAAAATGTAATACATTCTCCACATAAATATCCCTCAGCAATTGAACCTTTGGGTGCAACTTTATTAAACACCATATTCTTGAAATTCCTTAAATAGCGTTCAATTGGATACAACCACCGATACTGAACAGGACCACATATTCAAACCTCGCTAGCAAGATTTATAATTAAATGTATCATTATATCGAGAAACTTATGTGGAGAGACATGTTCCATCTTATATAAAGTAATAACAATATCTGTTTCTAATCGGTATAATAGTTTCTGATCTAAGGTCTTCGAACACAATACCTTAAAAATTAAGTTCAATCAATGGCCGCATAACATTGGCATGTAAGACTCCCCTGATAGCTAATGGAAAAATAACTTGCAATAATACGTGACAATCATGACTCTTTAGTGATGATATTTTTCTTTCCACCTCATTTATACACCTACTTATCCGCGACGAAAATCCATTTGATACTTTGAATGTTTTGAGAAATTTAAATATTCAATCTTTCTCATCATTGGATAATGTATAAATTGCTCAAGGAAGTGTTACTCTAGAATTACTTTCTGATTCTATCGGATGTAACTCGGGTCGGATACCCAACTTTATCAAATCACATCTAGCTCTCAAGCTATCCTTTGCAGTAGTTGAAAAGTTTAGTATTCTAGGAATATTTTCCAAAACATTATTCTCTATATGCATTACATCTAACTTATGATGGATCTTTAAGGTATCCCAATAGGGTAGTTCTTGGAAAAAGATAATCTGCTTTCGCCATCCATCAGATAACTTTCTCTTAAACGGTCGACTTAGAGAAAAGTTGCCCAACTTTTCTTATTCCTTCCACACCATGCTTCCAGATTGTTGAACCAAATTAATTCGACGTCCAAACGACCGCCCATCAAACTTGTTATTGTTTTTACTTTTCTACCATATGTCATTCACATGTAAAAAACGACGGTGACCCAAATAACAATGTTTCATACTTGTTGTTAACCATGTGGAGTGTGTTTTCTCCATACAAACTGGACATGCGAGTTTATCGTTTGTACTCCAGCCAGATAAATTAGCATAAGTTGGAAAATCATTTATGATCCATAATAAGGAAGCACGTATTATAAAGAATTCCTTCTTAACCGTGCCATACGTCTCACAGAATTTTAAGTTCTTCAATCAATGGTTGCATATAAGTGTCTATTGCATTTCCTGCTCCTTTTGGGCCGGATACCAATAAAGACAACATCATTGATGAATTGATGATTCATCATCTTAATATATTAATCTTAGCTAAAATCCCTGAATATTCATCAAATAAAAGTTCCTAAATTAAATAAATTAACAAATTATAACTCTTAATTAAAAATCTAATTATCTTATAAATAAGTCCATGAAATAATTTAAAATAAAAATAAAAAAAATAAAATGCTGAAAAATGTTTGTAAATAATCCCTTGTAAATACCCAAAATTCCTTGGTTTTTAATAAATTCAAATCAACTCCTTTTGACTTAATTCTTTTTCTAACTTGTACATAAAATATGTCTAAAACTATAAAATACAAAACGATTTTTACCTTGAACAAATACTCTTAGATCTTGAACCGAAAAAACCCATAAAGTCTAAATATTCGGCTAAATTCCTACTCCGTATGAATTCTGAATTCACCAAACTCACTATTAAAGTTCAAGTTGTAAAATTATCTATCTAATGAAAGTGATTTCATAAAAATCAGAGCTCGTTTGCAAAATATCGGTTTGGGACCTAATTGTATATTGTATATTTTGTACATACTTTATTTTATTGATTTTATTTCACCTTTGTAATTATTAAAATTCAAAAAATATATTATTGTATATTTATTTATTTTATATTTTATCTAATTTTATCTTGATTTTACATTGTTTTAAGAAATTATAAAAATAGCTAAAATGCAAACATATAGTATTTTATTATCTATGGATACCTTCAAAAATACATTTTGTATAGATGATCTCTTTTGATTTTGAATCCTTCACAAAAGTTGTAGATCTCGTTTAGCTGAAAAGCATTCATGCTTGTTACTTTTTGATTTGACTTCATTTACTATTTCTTTTTATTTTTTAATTTTAATTTTTTATTTTTTATTTTATTTTATTAAATATTAGTTTTACCTGACACTACTCCTGCACTACCGTCAGCAAAGATACCACGACTCATACCCTTGACCTGAAGGGCTTGCATGATGGCCTCCGGGTATGTCCTTGTTGTTATTGAGTCTTTCGGAGAAGCAACTTGCATGGTGGAAAAGCAAAAAGAAGCATTGATTTCCACATGACCAGGATGAGAAGGACTTTCCTGGCCCAGCAGGAGTCCTGTCGTCTACCGTATTGGCAACACAATGATCTAACCTCTCCCCTGATCTTGCTCATTTTTCCAGGTTCACCATCCTCCACTTGAGCCAAGATCAATGGCACAATCATCAGACTTGCAAGCTGACTTGATCTATCCGATCCGTGCATCCCTAGTTCAATATGCATCCAAGCCTTCCGCTCTTCCTAGCTTTGCTCTACCAACTTATCTGCTCCGCACCAGGATTTAGTAGTTCCCTCCCTCCTCGCTCAAAGTGAGTTTCGACGAAGCCTCCCTTCCGGGGACTCGAGTCGATTGCACTCATTCCCTCAATCGACTCCGTTTGTGAGTGTTTTCTTCTTCTTATTTTTTCTTTATCTTTATCTTTATTTTTATTTTATTTTGCTTTTTCCCTCTTTCTTTTCTTTCTCTCTTCTCTCTCTTCTCTCTCTCACGTGACCCACCTTCCCCCCTTTTTCCCTTCGTCTTCTGCAACGCCCTCCACCTCTACCTCTGGTAATAGCCGACCTTCCTCCTCCTCCTTCGACTTTTACGGACCGTCGATGTTACACCTTCCATCTCCTCTTGTACGCCAACTGCTCCTCCATTTGTCCTCATCCACCTCTAGCCAAGCTCCATATCTCCAGCCATCAGACATCCTCTTAATGACAACAACAGGACCGTCGTCGATGATGACGAGAGGAGGAGCGAGGTGTGGTCCTCGTCCCTTGCCCACGATCGAGTAGCAGCCCCCACGAGCTGCGTGAGTTCATGCTCCCTTCGCTTGAGCACTCGAGCGATAATGGAGCATCCGCTCCTCACGACGAATTCCAACCCCTTGTAGTTTGTCTTTTCCCTTCTCTTTCTTATTTCTTCCATTTCTTCCATCGCACGCCCACGCTGCTGCCTCACCATCTGTTCGCAACCGTCTAGAGCAGCACATTCATGCTCGCTAGCAACCCTTACTGTATCTCCGCCACTTTCACCACGGTCTGCTGCTCCAGCGCCCCTCTCCGTTGTCGCCTCGTGCGACTGCTCTAGCAGCAGGTCACCCTCCCCTCTCGCAGGCTTGTGGTAGCATGACTCTCCCCTCCATGCCACGTGCGAGCCATGGCCACTCCCCCTGGAGCCATCACCTACATCAGCTCCCCTCTAGACACCTCATGGTCGCGACCCTGCGCCATTCATCGTCCTCCTCTGTCAGCCGCCCAAGCCCCCCCTCATGCGAGGAGAACGTGGGGTGGGATGTTAATTGCATCATCCCCCACCATATTCTAGAAAAAAGTAAGGAGACCCCTGCCAGCCAGGAGGCACGTGCTCGGCACGTGCCCTCTGAGCGATTTCCAAGAAGGCCCCTAGGTCTGGGTAATTCCTTGTTTGTCCCCACCATCATTTATTTTTGTTTATTTTGGTTTTTGTATTGCATTTAGAACCCTCACTTCATGTCTTAATTTGAACAATCATTTCGCATCGTATTTTTATTCCAAAAATAGTATGTTGTAGAACAAGTCATTCTCTACCTTTCGGATGATCAAAGGTATTTTTGTGAGCTGTGTTTGTTTTAAATTAATTAATTTGGTGAAAATTAGCATACCCACTATGTGCTCTTTAATTCATATTAACTTTTTCTGTGCTCCAAAAATTGCTAAAAAGTCATACTAGGTAGATTTAATCGCTCTCTATCACATGCCAAAAAATCATCACATTTGCACACAAATCTAGGTTAAAATAAATTATTTTGTAATTCGAGTAATTGATTTTTAATTAATTGTACACCTAGTATTTTAGGAAATCGAAGTCATTATGGATGCCTCTCACATAGACCTATCTAGCATAATTTAATTTATGAGAAACAATTAGGTTTGCTAACTACTAAAATTAAATTACTCAAAAATCACATACTTTGCATTTTTAATTCATAATAAATTCATTGTGCATCCGAAAAAGAAAAAATACAACAACCTAACTTTGCATATTTTCACATTCTGGCCAAGTTTCAGTATTTTTGGAGATCATTTGAGTAAAATTTATATCGATTCCTCAAACTTTGCCAAAAAGTATTTTCATCATTAATTGCATAAAAAACCAAAAAAAATTGCTTCGAAAACCACACACGAGATTTGATAAATTGAGCCTTAAGTTGTTCCTTTGCCTCCTTGAGTCTACCCCAGGGCTTGCCCATGTTAAATAAACACATAGCTGCTCACTGCTTAAATTGATTAAATTAATTATTTGTGCGGTTCATTTTTGATTGATTCTTAATCGCCCGACAACAACATAAAAACAACGAATTAAATAGGGTATCTTCGTAATTGTCAATTGGCACCGTTGACAGGGAGACAAATGGCTTAGGTTCATTTTAGAAAACTTAGAGTTAGGTTTTTCACTCACCTAGATAGTCTGACCCCCCGGACATTTTTTTGTGAACAATTCCTTGATTTTTTTCCTTTCTTTAATTTTCAGCATTTATTTTATTGCTTTTGTGTATATATTTTCTATCTCTCTAATATAAATCTTTGTTTTCGTGTGAGGAAATTGCTGGACTTGGAAGTGGTGCTGCTTGAAGCCGGAGTGAGATGCGACAGCGACATTTTTTCTTTAATAAAGTGTTTATTTTTCATTCATTATCTTTGTAACAATCAAATTTAGGAAATTTCTTAATTTACAGCAACTCTTGTTTGAGAGCTCGCACATGAAACAGAGACTTGGACACTTTTTCTTCTTTGTTGTGGTTGCGTCGAGAGTGGTTCTCGACTTGAGTGGCAAATATAAGATAGACACTTAATGATTCAAATTCAGTTCAAATTTGTTTGTGCCCTCGTAATTTAGGCCACACATACTCCTTGATCACATCTTTCTTGAAAAATTAAAAAGACATACATAAATACATAAGCTCAAATTCAAATATGATTCTTCCCCGCTAAAAGTATCCCGTTTAGGTGCGGCTTTCTCGACTTGCATGAATTTAGTGTGTTTTTTTTAAATTCAGTCTAGCATAGCACATGATGAATGCTGGAAATCACTGTAAGTATATTCTTACTTGAGCATGCATCATAGTTTCTCGCTTGCATTCTATTTTTTTATTCCTCTCTTGATTTATAACCTAAGTCTAAAAGCAAAAGAGACTGATTTATAGGCGTGCATTTTGTTCTCACATAAATATCAGTGGTAACCAAGGTTTTGAAATTGGGACTAAATTGATGCAAGTTGACCAAAAATTAGAATAACATGAACACTTGTTTTACGGGTGCATAAAGCCCTCATTGGAGGCAGGTACTTACCTCCAAATAGAGTGGGTAAGGACGCATATATTAAGGTTAGAGCCTAAATCCCTGTACTCGCCCCCTAAGTCACTAGGTCTGACTCTTACACGCTTTGGAGCCGCAAGGAATTGCCTTCGACCTTAGTGTTTGTTTTGGTTGTGCAAGCCTATGCATATTCTTTGAGGTGTGATATTGAAACCTGGTAGCATGGGCAAATCACCTCATTCATTGGGAGCACACATGAGCACCACTGGGCGTAAGGCGACAACATGTGTGTAATTTACTAAAAAGATTGCATTACTACCAACTATATTAACAAGATAATTCGATCGAACCTTTTACAACCTTCACGTATTCAATTGGTGAATACAAAGGGTTTGTATTGTGTTTTAGTTGCATGAGTATTCTCTTCACATTTACGTACCCTACAGTGCAAAGATCCCTTGATACCATGTTCATATATGATCCTATTGAAATAAATGATGGCTAATTGTAGGGATTTTTGTTCAGAATCTATGCATATATCATTGAACCCTTCATAGAGATCGTTTTCAAAGGTCCCTTCACTTCCTGGACCTCCCTAGACTCATGACCCTCTTGAGTCCAAACACACTCACTTTGAAGATGGTCAACTATAGACCAACCCCTTCCTCTCTTCTCCACTTACCAAGGAAGACCTACGCCTTGGTGAGGATGATTTAAGTTCATCAGCCTCAACTAATTCAAATCCATTTGCTGATGAAGGTGACAACGAAGTTTCACTCAAGATGCCTCCCAAGAAGAAAGATGATGATGAAGATCATCATGACGACCCTTTTCAGATGATACTTGCTAGACTAGCTGCATCTGAGCAGCAACATGCCCTACTTAGAGCTCAAATAGGACAGTTAAATGAAGTGGTTGATGCACCCATGGATATGGCATACAACCTAGGACAATCCAAAGTGCAAAATTACCTGAATCTTGTAGAGGCAGAAATATAATATGAGTTGAAGCTGCCATTTTTGAATTTGTTGCCACATTTCAATGGGAATGCCACAGAGGAACCCTATACATTCCTGAGGGACTTTGAGCTTGTCTGTGCTAACCTGTGCCACCCTAGGGTTATCTAGGATTATATTAGGCTCACTGCCCTTCCATTTTCCTTGGGGGATAAGGGTGATTTCTGATGAATATGTGATTCATCACTCTAAAGTTGAAAATAGAGCTTTATTGCCAAGCAATTAGCTGCATATTTCCTTTTATTGTGCATTATTTGCATTCATGCATTTAGGAATAATATATGCATTTTAGCATGCATATTTGCGTTAAATAAGGAGCCAAATTCACTTGTACATATTCTGCTGTATAATAGTTAAATTCACCTATTTGTATCTATTTTATACTAACGCCAAATCCAATAAAGTCAACTCTATAGTGTATATATTACTAACACTAATAAAGGAAAAATATCAAAAAAATAATAAATTGTAAAATTATCCAATAAAACCTAAATCCAAGTTTGAGACTATTAACTATAAAATGCTCATATCTCTTCATACAATGTCCGATTTAGTTTGCTCACTTTTAAAGTAATATACATTCAAAGACCTTCAAAACATGACCAATTTTATAAAAATCGGAGATCGTATGTGAAACTTGGATTTTGGGCCCCTATTATATATTGTACATATTGACCAAAATACCCTTCATTTTATCTTTTTTATTTTCTTATTATTAAAAATCCAAAAAAAATTAGATTAAGTTGTAAATATTCCTTTCGTATTTTCTCTAATATTTCTCTATTATTTAAAAATGACAAAAAAATGCAAAAGATAAAAATATGGTATTATATATATAAGATACCCCCAAAAATACACTCCTTTTATTTTTGGTTCTTGACGAAAGTTGTAGATCTCATCGAGACGAGCAACATTCGTGTTGATCACTGTTTGATTTGACCCCTTTTATTATTTCTTTTATATTTCTATTTATATTTAATTTTTGAATTTTCTGGGAGCGACACGTGGCAGCTCCTACAGCCACCACGTGTCACCTCATTTTTATTATTTTCATTATTTATTTATTTATTTAATATTTTACTTATTAATATTTATTTATATTTAATAATTATTTATAATTATTTATATTTATTTTTTTAATTTTTAATTTTTTTCCATTTTTATTTCTTCTCTCTTTCTTATTTTTAGTAGCCTACTTATTTTACTTAATTTGTTTATTTATTTTCATCTTCTCCCTTTTACTTCTTCTATATTGCAACTTGCCACCCAAGTCACCAACTCCCCATTCTCTCCATTCTCTCCATTTTGTCCGCCTCTTTTCTAACTTCCCTCTCATTTTTATTCCTTTCTCCTCTTCATTCTCATCATCTGCCGTTTCGAGAGAAGAGAGGTCGATCCCCTTTAACCTTCAGGTGACATCTGTAGGAGACAAGTCGAGCGACGACAATCTCACAGGTGAGATCCGCAACACCACTATAGCCGAGTTGCGAGCTTCCAATTAGGCTCGCTCAGCTTTTCGGCTGTTGAGCAGGTTTTTTGAGGTTTTAAATTATTGATGTGAACTCATGTGTAGTGGTCGTTGCAACCTAAATATCTCGCAACAAATAAATAAATTTTTTTCTTTCTCAAGCTACAATAATAATTACAAGATTAGTGAAGCGGGAGAAATTTTTGCTACTTATTTACCTATATAGCAACATGATCGAACTCAGGGAGGCTACAATTCCCGAGGGTTATTCAAATAATCGAAAATCAATTAAAAGAAAAAGAAAATCAAATGCAAACTATCTTGATTTCTTTGTGATTTTTTTATCTTTTTTATTTTTTATTTTTTATTTTTTTATTTCTATATTTTTTAAGTTTTTAATTTTCAAAATTTTAATGATTTTGATTTTTGCAAAAATTTTTTATTTTCAAATAAGGAGTAATATGCACAAGGGAAGAAATATGAACACTACACTTTTGTTGTATTTTTCAAAATAGCCAAAATTCCCAGAAAATTATAGAGAAAATTTTTTTGGATTTTAAAGGCTTTAAAATATTTTTGAAAATTTTTGTAGATTTTTCAGATGTTCTTTTATTTTTCTAAAAATCAAACAGTGGCAAAAATGATAAAGAGTGCATATCCTGGAGTAGTTTGCAACTTAAAAAATATTTTAAGTAGCTACAACTCCTAAAGACTTTTTTATGCTAAAATATAGACAAATATCTACAATCCGGAAGTAAAATCACGATTTTGGATTTTTTATAGATTTTTTGTGATTTTTTTCTAAGATTTTTGATATTTTTCATTTTTTTGGGTTTTGAAAAGAGTTAATGTACGAAATTTGTATAGAAATTAAAAGACAATGAAATACATCTAATCTATTTTTTTGGAATTTTTATAGAAATATCCAAATTTTTATGAATTTTTGAATTTCAGGAAGAGAAAATGACACTGTTTTTTTATTTTTTAATAATAACAAATAAAAAATAAATTGTTATAAAAAATTATGCCAGAAATATACACACATTAGGAGGACAGCATGATTTTTGCAAAAATTATTGGCCAATAAAATTACTTCTTTCAAAGAAAAGATCATGCAAATTTTAAGTCTAGAAACAGGGACTGATCAATAATTATTCAATGTTTTAGCATTCAACAAATAATAGAAATAAACAGAGGACTAAAACCACAAATTACCCAATGAAACGTGCTGCATGTGATTGTTCTAAGAACGAGGACCTCTTTACGATTTTTAAAACTTCTAGTGGCCTTATTGAAATTTGCCTAAAATATTTTATTATTGACCTAGGGCTCACGTTGGTTGTTCTTCTTCATTCCAAACCAAATGGGGTTGCCACAGCTCACCCTTCTTCAGATCTGGTGGTGGGGGCCGGCGATAAAGGGCGGAGATGGCAAGTATGGGTGCCACGCGCTAGTCCAGGTTCTGGAGGGAGAGGCCCGCGGTGGAGGTGCTCCTCTCTAGGAGTGTGGTGACAAGGTGGAAGATGACGAGCAGATGCGTCGGTGATGAAGGCGGTGTCGAGTTAATGGAGGACGATGGATGACTCCTCCAAAAGGTTCTAGAAGGTACGACAGATATGGTGGTCGAGCGAAGCTCTAGATGGTATGCTGAGATGGGTTGGGCTCGCGGTAGAGCGTCACTGGTCGATGGTGGCTGATCATCGAGTTTGGGTGTCACGCGTTGGTCTAGGTGCTGGAGGGAGAGGCACCTGGCGGATTTGCTCCTATCCAGGAGCGGGGTGGCACAGTGGAAGATGACGAGGAGATGCATCAGTGACGAATGAGGTGTCGAGTTGATGGAGGACGATGGACGGGCAACACAGGAGGCGGTGGCAGCGGAGCCGTGGTGGCGCTGGCATGCCGCCAGCAACTTTTTTTATTTTTTAAAAAGTAAACAAAAAAACATGATTATTTTTTTTTTGAAAAAACAGAAACGACAGCAAAATCTTTTTTTTATTTTGTATTTTTTTATTTTCCTGCAAAACAAATGTTAAAGAAAGAATATATATATATATTTTATTTATAAACAATTAGGATGCGAGTACGGTGGCTCGATCCCAAAATCAAAATGGAAGACGTGAACGAGTGCAGTTCTGAGGAAAATGGCAGATGGAACCGGATCTCTGACCACCATGTGTAATCGGAGGTGAGAGATCATGCAAGGTAGAAAAGAACGCGAATAGATCGAGATATGAAATGAAAAATCGAGTCAGATTCGGATCAAATCGTGAAGGATGATTCTAAGATCTGGAGGAAAGAAAATGACAATGAAATAAAAATGCAAAAAAATAAAACTACGATTAACCTAGGATAAAAATAAGAGAAGAAAAATGTGGATATCACCTTAGTAGCGAAAAAGACCGTGATCGCCTCGACGAAGTCTGACTCGCTGTCACTGGACGTCTCGGAGGCTAGGAACCCTTCTGTGACAAGATAGCTCTCTGAGAATAGGCTCCTCTCACCAAAGATTGATCAAATTGAAATGAGGGAGGAGCCATATAAATGGAAAGAAAAGAATTTGAAATTCAAAATTGAAAAGAGATAAAGATAAGGGAAAAAATCGAAATGAGATAAAGATAAAGAAAGAAAATAGTGTAAAAAATATTTACAATAAATATTTTTTTGTATTTTCATCACTTAAATAAACTAAATAAAAAATGTTATTTTTTTATTTTTTGTGGTGGTTATTTAAGAATAGCAACTACATACATATACTATATACATGTGCTACATTATATACATAGTTGAATAAGGAAACTAGTTTTTTATTTTAAAATTTTATTTTTTATTTTTATTTTAAATAATTTGCAAAAATATTTACAAATACAAGATGTACAAATAAATGGTAAAATTGCACAAACCATCCCAGAAAACCGATTTTTCAACCGTAACTCCAAAAAATATAAAATTATAGCCATTTTAAAGATAATTTAATTTAGAATTTAGAATACATTGGAAGTGAGTTTAGTTCAATTTGAATTCATATGGAATTGGAATTGGTCTTTCAATCATCGCTTAGTGGCTTTTTCCAAGTATGGTTGCTTTTATTCTGTATATGGTTTTATTTTGCAAACATTTTTAATGTTTAGAACACATTTTTATGTATAACTTTTGTTTTGAACATTATCTAATTTGAGGTCAATTTATGTACAATTAAAATAGTGTAAGTATACAAATATACAAATCACATTTTTTTGGATTTTCTGGTTAAGGACCCTATCTCCCCTTACTTTATTCCTGGTCTATCAAGTCAAGTCTTGGCCTTCTCGGGGTTCAGGTCAGCCTGTATCTATTACATATATACAGTCTTCTTTTTTTTTCTTTTCTTTGTTTTTCCTTTCTTTTTTTCTTTATTTATTTTAGGTTAAAATGGTAATAAGTGTACAATATTTACGCACCAATGCAAGTTAGTAAGAATGTGGAGTTAGAATTATATATAGATGTTTTATAAGGGATTTTAAGCTAAAATAAATGAATAAAGATGATGAAATGCAGATTCATCAGCGACACATCCGCCACACCGCTTGAGGCAACAATCGGAGTTGCAACATAGCTCCTACAAAATCCGGTGAATCACATGTAAGTTATCCATCTCTATTTTCTTAATTTTATCTCATATTTTTGTTGTTGTTTGGTTGATCCATAATTGCGTCACCACCATCATTGTCATTATCACACTTACACCACTCATAATCATATTTTTATTTTTATTCTTACATCATTATCATCATCATACATCACCAACACCATTGCTTCATTCATATATTTCTATTTCTCATTTACAAAAAAATACAAAAAAAATACAAAAAAATTATAAAAGTAATAAAAAGAGCAGGGGAAGCAACCACAAACGCCCCATTCTCTCCTCACCACTCCGTCAACCGTCTAGTTCTTCTCCAGTACCGTGGCAATCTTCCTCCACGGCCGCATCTCCCAGCCTCCTGTAGGCGCGATGCCATCCACCGCTAGCCCCTCCAACAGCCTTCCTTCACGGAGGTGCTCCTCCCGCGCTCAACGGCGACCAGCCCCGTACGCGAACCCTGACTGCCCTGCTGCGCCTCGCCACCCATGACACCCGTGATCGGCCGCTACGCCACCGACCCTGCTGCTCCGCCCGGACGCGCCTCCCAGCTTCCTATAAGCGTGATGCCCTTTGCCTCCTGCATGCATCTGCGCCGCCTGCTGCTCACCCCGCATGTGCAGCAGCTGTGCGTCCCACTACGACTCCGCATGTGCTTCACCTCCTTCGGCAGCCCGCTCCGCTAAGCCGTCTGCTCCATCGCTGCAACCCTCGTTGTTGACCTCCGTCTCTAGCACATACCCCGCGACCTCCGTCGACCAGTAGTGCACATCTCACCGCCAACCGACCGCCCTCTGCCGTGCCAGCGCGATCCCATGCGCGCCTCCCACCTCACGCCACTGCGTGCCTCGCTCCAGCAGCCTGCCCGCGTGCCCCACACTCCACTATTCCCCTCGAGTTCGAGCCCTAGTGGGTTCCAAAGGTCATTTTATTATTTTTTTTGTGAAAATTGCAATTTCTTTCCGTTAAGTTTGTATTTTTACAAATGTGCACCTATGCATATTTCAGTTCATTCACTTTTATTCTCAATATTGCAACACCCCTACATTTACATTGTATTTTGAACTCTATTTTGCGTCATTTTTCTGATCTAAAAATTGCATTTTGTTTCTCAACTAATGCTACATATCTTGACTATTTAATTGGATTTTTGTGAGCATTGGTAATTAGTTTAAATTGGTTTGGTGGAAAATTACATACTTTACCCAATTTATGATCTAAAATTAATATTTAATTAAACATTGCTCCAAAAATTATGCAAACATAAGAGATGATGCTTTTAAGTATTTTTTTTAATTACTATCCAAATTTCATTATAACTGGAGATATCTTGCGTATATAATAAATTTTTAAGTGATTTGAGTAAATGATTTTCGATTAAATCCACGAGTATTATTTTTTACGAAATTTCAACTCTCATGGATTGATAATTAAAATATATTTTTTAGATGCTTTTGCTTGTGGATAATTTGATTTTGTGGATTTATTGGGAATTAAATACTTACAGTCACTCTGTTTTCATTACAAAATTCATAAAAATCATATATTGTCAGAAAATTCCAAAAATATTATTGTAGCTTCATTTCATCATATTTCACTTCTAATTAAATTTTCATAATTTTTGCAATTTTTTTGCATGAAAAATCATATAAAAACCCCTAAAATGTTTGTATTTCTCATTGTTTCATCTTTATTCCAAAAATTTGAAGAAAATACATTTTGCATTCATCATTGGATTACATTTCCAAAAGAAATACAACTTTTCTAATTTGGATTAATTTTACATTAAAAATTAATTTGGCTAAGTTGCTTGATTTCTTAATAACCTAGTTCAGTTCAATCGCATTTCTGCATCTGCATTTTTGTTGCATAAAAAATTAAAAAAATCTACTTGGAAAATTGTGACCTAATTCATCTAATTTGATCCGTAGTTGTTCCTTTGCCTCCTTGAGTCGACCTTGGGGTTTGCCCAGGTTAAAAATACATAAAACCACAAATTAATTAATTAATTCATCGATTTACTTGACTAATTTTTGATCGGTCTTGATTGCACGACTACAAAAATCGACACGATTAACATAGGACATTCTAGCGATTCATCAAATGGCGCTATTGTCGGGGAGGCAAACAGCTTAGGATCATTTTAGAAAATTAGATTTAGGTTTTCCATTCACTCGGGTAGTATGACCCTTGAACCACCTTGTGATTATTCCATTTTTTCAATTATTTTTGTTTTTATTATTTTATATATTTTGATGTCTCTCTCTGACATTTTTATCTTTTGTGCGAGGGCCTGGTGGACTTGGAGCAGCTTTCTTGATATCGACGCATCTCGAAGTGCATTGGAGGCCGGCGATTCATGGTTCGAATCAGCTGTTGAGGTCAAGAAGAAATTATTGGAAAAGAGAGATTTTAATTTTTGAAAAAATAACTTGTAGTGATTGCATATTTACAACAGATTCCATTTGGAATCTCGCGTGTGTATCAGGATCACGGACATCGGACCCTTCGTGGTCGTGTAGTTTGCTTGACGTAGACTAGGACCTGCACTCGCGACCCTCAGAGCAAATTTGATTACTTGTACTCGTAGTCTATAGGACCACACATCCCACTCAACGGGACACACTTAGTCCATAGAGCTATTAGTCAAATTAAATTGTTTATCACTCGCTAACAGAACTTCATGTCCAGGAACAGTTTTTTCGCTTGCATTCCTTCTAGTATAAAAATTTCAATTTAGTTGTGCATCTTGCATTGTAGAGAGATGGAGACACTGCACGTCTTCTTACTCAAGCATTCATCATCATTTTATCGATCGCATCGGCTTTTTCCGATTGCCTCTCTCGATTTTCTAACTTAGGATAAAAGGAATTAGGACTTGACGGTAGACGTGATTGCTTATGTGAATTAATTACAGTGACAATTAATCTCTAAAATCAGGAATATTAATTGAATTGGACCAAAAAAAGTTGAATAAATTAACCCTTGTTTGTGGGAGAGAAACCCCATCATGGTCTGATTTACTTGCAAGTAAGAGAGAGAGAGAGATGACACTAGGATAGGGCCAAAGCTAGGATTTTCATATATATTACTGGTTCAAAATGATTAGCCACTTTTCAATGAGGATCTATGGGTAGCCGGTAAACGATCCGGATTCCTTAGCAGAGTGGGAAGTTTAGAGGATGCCTTATAAGGCTTTGTCCCTCAAGAAACGAGTAGCCCTATTTATATAGTTCGCACTTACTCCTATACTAGCCGAAAGTGGGTTTCGTAAGAATCAGGACAATCTGTAGTGAAGTACATGCACCCAACAGCTCATTAATCTTTCAAGACTTGCATTTATCGCCAACTAAAACTAACAAGATAATTCGATCGAACCTTTATGGCCCTCATGTGTTGAGTTGGTAAAATTGGGGTTTGCTCTTGCGTTTGTTTTGTGTCTGTCTGGGTGCGCTATCCTGTGTACTTGCACATTTTCTACCTCGAGTCGCTTACATTCATCCATTCCTCTTCAAGATGTCGGGATGTTGGTCATCATACCCATGTCACTCCTTTTTGACCATAATCTGATCATCTTCACCTCCTTATTCCTCCTCATACCCCATCCAGACCGTGAAGTCAGAACTTCGATTGACTTCCCAACTTCTTCGTACTTGTCACCTACCCCACCTTCTTACACCCTTGACCCACTTCCAACTAGGCTAACTCACCTTATAGTCGGTCACTTGCTGGAATCAATGAACAATTCGAAGAGCAAGCTAGTGTCGAGACAAATAATTGGCAGAATTATTTAACCCCACCTCAAGTTAGGACCAGACAACAATTCCCATATACACTTCCAGACTTGAATTTAGGGCATAACATGATTGATCAAACAAACCGAATGGAGAGGCCTGTATCATATGATCTTCCTGACTTTATTGACTCTAGTAATCAAGCCCACATTGACCAGCCTTCATACCATACATTTGGAGAGCCTATACATGCACGAGCTTGGACTCATGAGCTAGACGTACCAGCCCTTCGTTCATCGACTCCATTATTCGAGGCTCCAACCAATATCTGCCATTCGGATGGTCCATACTCGACCCAGCATTACATGCTAGAGTCTAGGCATGTTGAGTACGAGACTTCAAGATCTCAACAGTATCCTCCGAGTACACAAACCACTTCGATGATTTGCTATGAGGACTCTTTGGAGGATAACTTTTCTAGGGTTGTGAAGAGATATGAATTTATTGAGAATAAGCTTAGAAATGTCATCGACCGAATCATTTCAATTTATTCTAGCTCAGGTATGGAAATGGAGAATGGATAAGCAGATTCGATGTTGAAAAATTAGAGGATACAAAGAAACACACACACTCTATACAACTGGAGTCCATTATACCTCTCTCTTTTACTAACCACTTACCTTCTCATCCAGAGTCTATATATCCTCCCGCTCCTCCTTCTCCTATCAAAAACAACAAAAAAGTTGAAAAAAACCAAAAAAACCAAAAACATTGAAAAATCATGAGAATTCATAAAAATAGAAAATGAAAAGACCTAAAAAAATTGGATCATGCCTTAAGGGAAACACTCGATGAAGAATTGATTTTTAAGCTTCCCTTAATAAGGGCCATATATCACTTTCCTGGCCTCAAATGATTTGTGAGAAGTAAATTGATGCCTAAAAGGTCAGGGAATAAGAGGACAAGGACTGAGAGACACATAGTGTCTATGGCCACCTCCTTAGTGATGGGGAGAAAGACTAAGAGCCGCAGAGCAAAGCGGTTGCCTAGGGTTAAATGTGAAATCAAAGACACTACCTTCACCCATGTTAGAATCGATGATGACTCATCGATAAATATCCTCCTGACTCTGTGTTGACAAGCTCAAAGTTAGGCCAATCAAAAAGTCGAGAGAGATCGTTCAACTGGCTGATCGATCTATAAAATGGCCGAGAGGAACCATTTCAGTCATCATTACTTTACAAGGTGCTCTACTCCATGTAGACCTTACAATCATTAACATTGAGCACTGAGGAGAGTTTATCTAGCCTCCTATTATTCTCGGAAAACCGTTCTTAGTCTCGGCTAAGGCGACTATAGATTGTGAGACCGAGGAGATCGATTTTACAGTATTGGGAGCACTCCGACCACATCCATTCTTTCACACACTCTACTCTAAGGTAACGACAAAGCTGTTGATAGTCGTGACCATCGAGAGGTAGATAAGTCCCACCTCTCTATTATACCTGAGATACCTGCTATCGAGCCAACCATTGGACCAGAGACTCCCCACACATCATTGACTCCCACTGCTTACATCACTCCCAATACCAAGCCTACTGGGATCACTAGCACCTCCTCGAGACATGTGCTGACCCTTTAGGAATATTACAATCTATATGGTGACTCGTCTGATGAGGAATGCATGGTCAGCACCACACCACATCCCGAACCTTCAATGCAGACAACCAAGACTGAATGGACCCCACCCAAAAACATGGTTTCTCCTTCCTCTAGTCGGTTATCCAGTGAGAGGAAGTCGAGAATTGATTCCTTAAGGTGTTCCCCCGAACCCCTCAAGGTGCATCACTCTCCTATCCCTCTCAATGATTTAGGTTCTAGAAAACTGACTAAGAAAGTTTCCTTCAACATAACAGAGAAGAAATTTTTTGAGGAGTCCTCATCGGGTCTGGATGAGGTGATTTATATGAGTGAGCTCAGTTCGGTTGTTCTTAAGCCATATCTGAGCAAGCAGAAGTGTGTCGACAATCGTTGGACAATCCCTACACCTCACTATTATTCATTTGAGGATGAATCTGACAACGACACCTATGTATATTACCCACCTCTTCGCTCCCGCAAGAAGGTTCATCATAAACCTTCTTGATCCTTGAATATTCTTACTCCTCCTTATATATATTTTCTTTCCCTCCCTCCCCAGTGATTCAAATCACTCACCCTAGCTCCATATCGTTATGGCTATACTTAGTATGACCAGATCCTAAGCATAGGGGGGAGAATGACCCAAGTCTCTTCGTCATTCTCTGTACATTGTCCAGATCTCATCGGTTCTACATTCATTCCTGTCCTAGATTTAGGATGACCAGAGCCTAAGTATAGGGGGAACCGATGTCCATCATGTATATGTACTCATCCATTTCCCCTCTTAACCTCGCCCGCCCCATTTTTGATCTTCTTCTATACTTAGGCTGCCAGATCCTAAGTATAGGGGGTGGAGCGCCTTCTATACTTTTTGTTATTTTAGCTCTACTATGCTTAACATGAGCTATGTCTTTTTCCACGCTTCTCGTGCTATGAGGACATATCGCATGCTAAGTACAAAAGGGCGTGTATATATTACATATATACATTACCTACTGCTCGTACTTTCACGTAATTTTGTATATATTATACAATAATTATGGGGTGGGTAAAAATTAGAAAAAAACTTTTTGTAAAATACATGTATACTTGTATAATGTGTAAAAAGTTGCAAAATTCTTGTAAATAATACTTTTGTAAAATTTGTTGTAAAATAGTAGGTATACAAAAAAATAAAAAAGCAATAAAAATATAGGCTTCTTATTTACTCTTGCATATCATTCTTGCATTAAAAAAATGTGTGTCTTGCACTTCACTCATCTACAATGCATGTCATCTCCATCTCATCTGCATATCTAGCATATGCAAAGTGAGAAGTTAGTGGGTTCTGAACCAAGTTATGAGTAGACGTCGATGGTGTATTTAATTTGACCTTAATCTACCTAATTTCAGAGGAACCTTATATGAACTGGAGTTAAGATTTTTCAGGTCGAGTGACTTAATTCTTTGAGTCCAAAAGTCTATGTTCACATGTCATCTTGATTGGTCTAAATAGAATATTTCATACACACGCACGATTCTTTTAGACAATGACCTAACTTGGACAAGTACCATGCACGCAGTCTTCATTGATGAGGTGGTGAGGAGGTAGAACCCTTTGGCTTGGAGTATCACATGGGTGGAAACATCCGTCCTCCTCTAGAGAGGGTAGTGCATCTCAACATGGTCTAGTGGCGTTGACGTTTAACGATGGGATGTTGTAGGTTGCAATAATGCTTCAAAAGAGGGATAGTCTACTAGCTCAAGAAGAAAAACTCCTTATGTACATGCTGCACGTTGTATATATGTCAATAAAAAGCAGAAAAAAGGAAAAAAAGGAAAAAAAAGAAAAATACAGAATCTCCAAAAGTGGACAAGCCTGATTGAAAAGTAAAATGCATGTCAGAGTGTATATAAAAGTATAGAAAAATAAGAAGCGCTTCAAAGTTTTTGTAAGCTTGCAGCTGGATGACTTGGCTACACTGGTCAAGCATCCTAGGATAGATAGCTACACTGGCTACCATCCATTCTTCTCTCCACCCCCTCTTCTTGAGCTGATCGCATGAACTTAGAAGGGAATACCCTGCTTCTCGAGGAAAGAGTTGCTAGAGCGGGGAGTTAGAGTTACCTTATTAGAGGAGGTTGTTTCTTTGCCATTTCTGATATGGAGAGCTATATTTTACTTACACAGTACAAGTAAGATCCACGGTCATCAGAATTTATGTATGAGGATTTGTTCTGACCTGACTGTTGAGAGGATCTGAATAGAAGACTTGCGGAACTTAAAGGCTGTTAGGTCTTAAGATCAATTCCCAATAAGGTTCCACCATACTATTAGTCCAAAGGTTGAGTCAAGCTCCATTTTCACCTTTTGTTCATGACCTTGGTATGGAACCCAAAATCATTTCACTTTTGCATTTTATTTTAGTTGCTCAGGGACGAGCAAGGTTTAAGTATAAGGGGTTGATAAATATGTGATTCATCACTCTAAAAGTTGAAAATAGAGCTTCCCGAGCGATTAGCTGCATATTTCCTTTTATTGTGCATTATTCACATTCATGCATTAAGAAATAATATCTGCATTTTAGCAGGCATATTTGCATTAAATAAGGAGACAAATTCCCTTGTACATATTCTCCTATATAATAGTTAAATTCAGCTATTTGTATCTATTTTATACTAACTCCAAATCCAATAAATCAACTCTATAGTGTATATACTACTAACACTAATAAAGAAAAAATATCAAAAAATACTAACTTGTAAAATTGTCCAATAAAACCTAGATCCAAGTTTGACACTATAAACCTTAAAATGCACATATCTCTCACACAGTGTTCGATTTAGGTCTACTCACTTTTAAAGTAATATACATTCAAAGTCCTTCAAAACAAGACCGATTTCATAAAAATCGGAGATCTTATGCGAAACTTGTGTTTAGGCCCCCATTGTATATTGTATATATTGACCAAAATACCCATCATTTTATATTTTTTATTTTCTTAATTATTAAATAAATAAATGTACTAAGCCTTCTCCCACTATAAGTTGGGTCGGATACATGGATTCTTGCTCAAATCCATGTCGAAAGATTCGACTATTTTTTACGCTGGCCATCGACTACCTAACGCAACCCCTGCAAGAGTGGGATTTGAACCCTGGTCTTTTGTATGGTAGACACACTGTACTACCACTAGACCATTAAGTGGGTACTATTTTCTTAATTATTAAAAATCCTAAAAAATAGATTAAGTTGTAAATATTCCTTTCATATTTTCTCTAATTTTATTTTTCTTTCTTATTTAAAAATGACAAAAAAATTGCAAAAGATAAAAATACGGTATTTTATATCTATAAGGTAACCCTAAAAATACACTTTTTACATATGGCTTCCTTTGATTTCTGATCCTTAATAAAAGTTGTAGTGGACCCAGAAATGAGACATTGGAAGAATCTTTTTGCTCTTCCAATATCAATAGGTTGATTGTTTCGCTCCTGCATCTTCCAAAGGGGACAAAGATTTCTGAGAGTTGTTTCATGGATCCGCAAATGAGTACTTGGGTTCTCCAAATAAATAAAAGAAATCAAAAGCGTATCATGCCTGATTCTAATCGGGGTTCGCAGTGGTGGAGGAACTGGGTTGGAAAAAAGAGGGGTTCTAGTTGTAAGATATCTTATGAAATGGTAGCTGGAATTGAGATCTCATTCAAAGAGAAAGATAACAAATATATGGAGTTTCTTTTTTATCTATACGGATGATCCGATCTGTAAGGACCATCCATTGAGACAGGCAACTTTCGAGTTGATCACTTTTTGATTTGACCTCTTTTGTTATTTATTTTTTTATTTACATTTAATTTTTGAATTTTCTAGGAGCGACAGGTGGCCGCTCTTGGAGCCGCCACGTATCACCTCATTTTTATTAATTTCTTAATTTATTATTTATTATTTAATATTTTACTTAATAATTTATTTATAATTATTTATATTTAATTTTTTAAGCTTTATATTTTCCACTTTTATTTCTTCTCTCTTCCTTATTTTTAATAGCCTACTTATTTTACTTAATTTTTTTATTTTTATATTCTCCCTTTTTCTTCTTCTATACTCCTACTTGCCACCCAAGTCATCAAATCCCCATTATCCCCATTCTCTCCATTTTCTCCACCTCTTTTCTAACTTCCCCCTCCTCCTTTTTATACCCTTCTCCTCTTCGTTTCTCATCATCCGTCGTTTCGAGAGAAGAGAGGTCGAGCCCCTTTAACCTTTAGGTGACAGCTGTAGGAGACAAGTCGAGTGACGACAACCTCATAGGCGAGATCCGTGACACCACCGTTGCCGTGTCGTGAGCTTCCAATCAGGCTTGCACAGCTTCACGGTACATCCGCCACACAGCCCGAGGCAACGATCGGAGTTGTAGCATAGCTCCTCCAAAATCTGATGAATCATAGGTAAGTTATCCATCTATATTTTCTTATTTTTTATCTCACATTTTTGTTGTTGCTTGGTTGATCCATAATCGCCTCACCACCATCATCGTCATTATCACATGCACACCACCTTATAATCGTATTTTTTATTTTTATTCTTACATCATTATCATCACCGCATACATCACCAACAACACCTCTTCATTCATATATTTCTATTTCCGGTTTACAAAAAAATACAAAAAAAATTTACAAAAAATAAAAAAAGAGCTGGGGAAGCATCCGTAGCCACCCCTCTCTCTCCTCACCACTCCATCAGTCGCCCAGTTCTGCTCTAGTCCCCTGGCCATCTTCCTCCATGGCCGTGCCTCCCAGCCTCCTATAGGCATGACGCCCTTTGCCGACAACACCTCCAACAGCCTTCCTTCGTGGAAGCGCTCCTCCTGCGCTCACCGATGACTAGTCCCGCACGCGATCCTAACCGCCCTGCTGCACCTCGCTGCCCACGACGCCTGCGAGCGGTCGGCACACCCCCAGCTCTACTCCTTCGCTCGACCACACTTCCTAGCCTTCTGCTGGCGCAGTCCCCTTCGCCGCCCACCTACGTCTGCACCGTCCACTGCTCGCACCACACGCGTAGCAGCTGTGCATCCCATTGTGACATCGCAGGCGCTCCACCTCCTGTGGCAGCCCGCTCCATTACCACATCCATCACTGCCGACCTCCGTCTCCAGCACGCCCCCTAGCTGCGCCCCCGTGCTGCCCTGCGCGGGCATTAGCCAGCCCCCGCAGCTGCAACACATACCCCGCGACCTCCGCTGACCTGCAGCGCGCGTCTACCCGCCAGCCAGCTGCCCTCGGACGCGCCAGCGTGATCCCCTGCGTACCTCCATCCTTGCGCCACCGTGCGCCTCACTCCAGCCGCCTGCCCGCACGCCCCGCTCTTCATGTTTCCCCTCCAGTTCGAGCCTTAGTGGTTCTAAAGGTTATTTTATTATTTTTTTATTTTTTTGAAAATTGCAATTTCTTTCCGTTAAGTTTGTGTATTTGCAAATGTGCCCCTGTGCATATTTCAGTTCATTCAGTTTTATTCTCAATATTGCAAAAACACCCATGCATTTACGTTGTATTTGAAATCTATTTTGCATCATTTTTTAGATCTAAAAATTGAATTTTGTTTCTCAACTAATGCTATATATCCTGACTATTTAATTGGATTTTTGTGAGAATTGGGTAATTACTTAAAATTGGTTTTGTGTAAAAATTACACACTTTACCTAATTTGTGGTCTGAAATTAATATTTAATTAAATAATTCACCAAAAAATGCAAAAAATCAAAGATGATGCTTCTCAGTATTTTTTAATTACCATCCGATATTCTTTGTACATGGAGATGTCTTGTGCATAAAATAAATTATTTAGTGATTTAAGTTAAATCCATGACTATTATTTTTGCGAAATTTCAACTCTCCTGGATTGATAATTAAAGTATATTTTTTAGATAATTTTGCTTCTGGATAATTTGATTTTGTGGATTTATTAGGAATTAAATACTTACATTCACTCTATTTTCATTACAAAATTCATATAAAAATCATATATTATCAGAAAATTCCAAAAATATTACTTAGCTTCATTTCATCATATTTCACTTCCAATTAAATTTTCATAATTTTTGCATTTTTTTGCACGAAAAAATGCATAAAAATCCCTAAAAAGTTTGTATTTTTCATTGTTGCATCTTTAATCCCAAAATTCCAAAAAAACATTTTGCATTCATTATTGGATTAGGTTTCCAAAAAATATAATTTGGCTAATTTGGATTAATTTCACATTAAAAATTAATTTGGCTAAGTTGCTTGATTTCTTAATAGCCTAGTTCAGTTCAATCGCATTTGTGCATCTGCATTTTTATTGCATAAAAAATTAAAAAAATCTACTTGGAAAATCATGAGCTAATTCATCTAATTTGATCCGAAGTTGTTCCTTTGCCTCCTTGAGTCGACGATGGGGCTTGCCCAAGTTAAAAATACATAAAACCACACATTAATTAATTGATTCATAGATTTGTGTCACTAATTTTTGATCGATTCTGATTGCCTGACTAAAACAAATTGACATGATTAGCATAGGGCATTCTAGCGATACATCAATTACTGGGTTAAGCATTTAGGTGTGACAGTGACCACCTATGCCCAGTTTAAGGACATGTTCTTAATTAAGTTCTATCCTCTGAGTGGAACCAACCAGATGAGGATACACATCATGAGTTTTTCCTAGCTGCCTAATGAACCTTTTTGTGATACCTGGGCAGATTCAAGGACATACTGCAGAAGTGTCCTTGTCATGGATTAGATGATAACATCCTTGTCCAATCTCTATTCACTGGTCTCAACCCTAAGATGCAGGGTCAAATGAGCACTGCCTGTGGAGGCAGTTACACATTGTATGGAGAGGGTATAATCTGGAGGGTATTAGAGCAGTTGAATGAAAGTAGCCATGCGTAGACGACCAGTAAGGCATACACCGAGTCCCTAGTTGCATTGATATCAAAAGGGGGAAAGACTGTGTGCGATCTCACTGAGGATCTGGTCCCTACCATGGGGATCATTGCAGATAAATTAACATTGGTCGAGCAGATCCGTTAGAGGATGAATGAGATTGAAAGATTAACCAGACTCCTAAAGTAGGTGGAGGAGTTATGAGAGAGGGTATCCAAGATTAAGATATCTGCTCCGACTGCACCAACTACTCCCATTTTCCATGTACACCATGTACAAGAGAAACCGATGTCAGGGCAATACCAACCATGGTTAGAAGACCACTCTTATACCCAATCCTTTCAGCAGCAGGCACCACCTGCTGAGACAGTTCAGGAGGAGCCTCCGCTAGTGTGAGAGGTGAACGATGTTTAGTACAACCAGGATGTTGCTCGGTTGGGAAGTACAGGGGGACCTCCAGTCTAACCAGTGTTCCCTGACCTTCTACAACACCGCATTCATGTCTGCACCACATCCTACACCTCAGCACTACCCTAGTATTTATCAGCCCCAACAAAAGCAACAACAACAACAACAACAGTACAACTGCTAGGGCCAATAACAGTCGGGTTAGCAGGGCTCGATCACCCCTAGCACCAGTAATACTAACAACAATATTAGGGCCAATCATCACGATCTCTTTCTTCTCAGTCGAGCACCTCTTCTTCAACACCCACTGACTTTTAGCGCCATATTCTCGATGAGCTTTGTTCCTACCAGAATGAGATTCAGGACATGCAGGTCGACATCAACTGCTTGTCCCAAGGCAAGACGCGCAGACAACTCTACATGCCTCCATTCCCTCCCAAGTTCAGGGTAACTCCAATAGCCTGACCAAGTCTCAGTCACATCAACACATGGGTCAGGTATACTACTCAGACACTCTTAGATCTAAGCATGATATTCTTTCATGTGATAATGCTTATCATATGTCACTCAGGAATGAAAGGACCATGGTCGTACCTGTATGGGCTAGGGATATGGAGAGGGTCACCTCTAGATCTCGACCTGAGGAGAGCGAAACTACGGCTTACCTTTGAAAGTTTGCGAGGGCCAATTTCTTTCTAGTCGAAGGGGCCTTTTGCCGCATTTTTGTCTTCATAGGATGAGGATGAGAGGCATTATACTTAACATCATATGAGGTTACCTACTCAGGATATAGAGAGGAGGAAGAGAACACGGAGATCACAATAGCTTGGACACACTTTGGAGTCTACGGAGGACCTTGCACCTTCAATTTGGAGAATTCATCGACAATGTCTATTCCACATTCTGTTGTAGATGTCTTTATTTCTAATTCCAAGTTGTATAAAAACAATGCATCTTTGAAGAAGTATGTTTCTCATAATACAGTGAATGATGTTTTCGATTCAGATTCTTCTTTTGTATCACTTACCTCCATCCCTTTCCCTCGTGCTCTTACAATGGGAAAGCACATTAAAAAGATTTAGAAGGGTGACCCGGACATGGAACAGTTTTGTAAGGAAAATATCATGGTTTAAGTGCCATTTGAAGATTATGTGGCTAACAATCCTGCATTTCAAAAGTACATAAAGGTGAGAGGCATACCTACTAGGGCTAGCAGGAAGAAAACAGATCAATATGTAAGCACTCATGTATTATCAATAGCCCCTACCTACTGTCTCAAGAATCAGACACTGCCAAGGAAAAAGGGAGACATGGGTGCTCACTACGTGGAGAGTCATATCAATGGCATTGCATTTGCATGCACTCTCCTAGATAACAGTTCTTTTATTAACCATCTGTCCTTAGCACTTTATGAGAAATTGGAGTTAGGACCACTTCGAAAATCACGAGCATTCTCCAATTTGATGACAAGCCAATGAAGAGACCTAAGGGAGAAGTGAAGAATGTGGTTATCTTGATTGAGAGAAGACTACAAGGTGGACTTCATAGTCCTTGATATAGAAATCCCCAATCATTGGAGAAAATATCATATCATTCTTTGATGACCATTCCTAAGGACCGTCGATGCAACATTTGATTATCAAACATGAATGATGAAGTTCCGTTCTCCAAGTGGAGAAGTGAACTTAGAGATGTAGCAAACAAAGTGGCAGCGACCCAATTCCGAGTCCACCACATAGTACTCATCTTCAAAGGCAGATTGCAAGATGACCAACACAATTGGGATTTTGGAGATAGAACCTAGTAGGGCAAAGCGAAACCCTCTCATCTGAAGAGGATTTAGTGCACAATGTAGTTTGCGAGGTGTTGCTTGATTTCTTATGAGATGTATCCCCCTATTCCCTTGATGACTCAGAGATCTCTTTGGATATGTCAGTTCCACCTCTTTCAAAACAATCAAGGGACATAGGTTGCAAGTCGGACACGGCTTTGGCCGAACTACCATATTTCTTTGGCGACCCGACTCCCGATACAACAGAATTGGTGGTGAGTACAAGACAAATAGATCCATATCCATACATCACTCAACTATATGCTGATCCGATTCTACCAAATTTAATCGATGATATGGTATTACCAGAGCTAAAGCCTCTCCTTCCTACACCGAAATATGCCTTTCTTATGAGATACAAAGAGAGATATCATGTGATCATTAGTGCTGACCTTACCTTAGAGCAAGAGTCTAGGCTTTTGGAAGTCTTAGAGCGAAACCACAGAGCGATTGACTGGACAGTGTCAGATCTCGTGTGTATTAATCCCGCTCTTTGCTCACACCACATATATGTTGATGATAATGTGAGACCTTCCCGTGAATTCTAGAGGAGACCTAATCAAAATATTTAGGATGTAGTTATGAATGAGATTGATAAGTGGTGTAAAGCGAGATTATATACCCCATTTCTGATTCCAAGTGGGTGACCCCACTCCATGTTTTCCCGAAGAAGGTTAGAATTCAGATGGTCACCAATGAGGAAAGGTAGAGATCGTGACACAGGTACCCATGTCGTGGCACGTATGTGTCGATTACATGCGCCTGAATGTCGCGACCAAGAAAGACCACTTTCCCTTGCATTCATCGATCAGATTTTGGAGAGACTAGCAGGGAAAGCGTTCTTCTTTTTTCTTAATGGGTATTTGGGCTACAATAAAGTAGCCATCGCTCCCGAGGACAAGGAAAAGACCACATTCACATGTCCATTCGACACTTACACATTTAGGCACACGCCATTCGGGTTCTACAATGCCCCGGGTACATTTCAGCGGTGCATGATCATTGTATTTACCGAGATAGTGGGAGATTTCCTGGAGGTTTTCATGGTTGGCTTTTCTCGATCTATGGTGTTTCCTTTGATACATGTTTAGCACACTTGGATCGAGTCCTCAAGAGGTGTAGGGAGGTGAATTTGGTACTCTCCTAGGAGAAAAGCCATTTTATGGTGACGAAGGGTATTGTGTTGGGGCACATCATATCCAAGAAGGGTATGGTGGTTGACCCTGCCAAGGTGCATGTGATCAAGAAACTTGATCTCCTGACCAACGTGAAGTCAATGAGTTCTTTCTTAAGGCATGTTGGATTCTATTAGAGATTTGTTCAGGATTTTTCAAAGATCGCCCGCCCACTGACTCAGCTCTTAGGAAGAGACATAGAGTTCATTGTACATCACAAGTGTCTTGAGGACTTTGAGCTCTTGAAGAGGAAGATTTATGACTCGCCAGTCCTACAAGTCCCTGATTGGTCTCTTCCCTTTGAGATCATGACCGACACTCCAGATTTCACTATAGGAGTTGTGTTAGGACAAAGGCGAGATAGGATTCCGTATGCAATGCACTATGCAAGCAAAGTCTTAGATCCTACCCAGATGAATTATGCAGTGACTGAAAAGGAAGTTCTTGCAGCAGTTTGGGACCTGGAAATGTTTAGATCTTATGGTTTGGGCTCCAAGGTGACAATTTTCACAGATCACACATTCATTCGGTACTTAATGGAAAAGAAGGATGAAAAGGTACGTCTTCTTAGGTGGATTTTACTACTCCAGGACTTGATTTGGTGATTAAGGATAAACCTGGAGTGAAGAATGTCGTGGTTGATCATTTATCTCTAATTGAGTTGAAGGAATCCCCTGAGTTTGAGTAGATTAGAGAGACCTTCCTAAATGAGTCAATATGTGCAATCGACCCACTCTTTTGGTATGCCAACATGGTAAACTTCCTTATCTCCAAGAAAGTTCCCCATGGTTAGACTAGGAGCAACATTGACCGCCTGAAGTCAGATTCGAGGAGGCACCACTGGAAGAATCCGTTCCTTTTCTTTAAAGGGATAGATTGTGTCTGGAGAAGATGTATTCCTCAGGAGGAATATCAAAGTGTCCTCCCACATTATCATTCACTTGAGACTGGAGGACACCATTCAGGAAAGTAAACCACACTCAAGGTACTCCAATGTGGATTTTATTGACCGACCCTGTTTAGAGATGCCTTTGATTTTGTATGACCATGTCCGATCTATCAAAGGATTGGAGGGAGTAGTGGATATAGAGATGAGATGCCCATGCAGCCGGTGATTTTCTATGATATTTTTGACGCATGGGGCATAGATTTTATGGGTCCCTTTCCCAATAGTAATGGACATGCATACAACTTATTGGCGGTTGACTACTTGTCTAGGTGAGTGGAGGTTATCCCAACCCGAGCCGCAGACAACAAAATTGTCTGCAAGTTTTTGAGAGACCATATCATTGCAAGGTTCGAGATTCCCAAGGTTTTGATCTCTGATGGGGGTAGCCACTTTGTGAATAGAAATGTCAAATTATTAGCTAAGGACTATGGATTTAAGCATAGAGTAGCCAATCCTTACCACCCACAGTCTAACGACATGACAGAGGTTTCGAATCGAGAAGTGAAGAGTTTTCTTCTGAAGTTGTTCATCCCGATAGGAAGAACCAGTCCTAGCTCTTAGACCATGTTCTTTGACCTATATGACAGCCTACAAGACCCCACTTGGTACTTTATTTTTCGGATGATTTATGGCAAGCAATGCCATTTGCCCGCAGAGTTAATTAACAAATCAGAATGGGCAATTAAGAAAGAGAATTGGAGTTGTCACCTAGGGAAATTGTGTCATGACTTGAACTTGAACGAGCTCGTGGAGATATGAAACCAAGAGTATGACAACAACTTGATTTATAAGGACAAGGTTAAGAAGTGTCATTCTCAGCACATTAGGTACAAGAACTTTGTCTCTGAACAAAAGGGGTGGTTTTTTAACGCCAAGTTGAAGATTTTTCACGGGAAGCTCAAATCTAAATGGATGGGTCCCTACATTGTTAAGGAAGTGCATGACAATGGTAGTGTAGAGATAGCAGATCTCATAGATGGTGCACATCCCTTTTCGGTTAATGGACAATTGTTGAATCACTTTGTAGATTCAGAAGAGCAATTGGTCCACTTTAAGGTCATCCACTTCATGCAGAGCAAATACAGTGCATATACATCAGACCACTCTTCATGAAGATGCGGCATCAAGATTCAACAACAAGAAGATTAACTAATTCTTTCCTACTAACGTACACATGATTTGTTCATTCTTTTAGAACCTCGATTCCCTCTCTTGTTGATTCTTACTCGTTCTTAGGCTCTCTAAAGCTTAAGTATAGGGGTACCCCCGCACTTTTATGTATATCCTTATCCTTATCATTCCTATTTAATCTTCACTCATTAATCCCTCTTCTTGGTCTTCTTCTTATACATAGGTTATTTTTAACCTAAGTATAGGGGGAAGACCCTTGTCAGTTCTCGTATATCCTTTTATATTAAGCAGGAGCTACGACTTCATATCACTTAGTGATATGAGGACATAACACAGACTAAGTATAGGGGGTATACCGTATATATTTCATATATACTTTAGCCATACCTCATATTTTGGAATTTTTTCAAACTTTTTTTAGGGGCTAGGGTAAAGTATTGAACTGATTTGTGTAGAAAATGTTTGTACATGCTTTGAAAAATTTTCTTACTGTATGACATTATTTTGAAAAATGTTTGACCATGGTTTGAAAAATGAGATTTTATTTGTTTTGAAAACCTTTTATTTTTTTGAAAATCTATATGTTATGTGACATGGTTTGGAAAATATTTTCAAAATTCTTTCAAAAATAAGAGACTAATTGAGACTAACTTGTGTCTGTAACTACTTCTAACCTTTTTCAAAATAAACTTTTCGAAGAAATATCAAAAAAATATCTCCTCTCTTCCGAAAAAACAAAAAAACCTCTTTTCAAAAAAGAAAGAAAGAAAGAAAAAGAACGATGAAAGAAAATCTCTCATTACAAAGTCACATACAAAATAGCTTACACCAAAGGCGAGCGCTCCCAACTATTTCAAAGTGTTCACTTGGACCAAAGCTAATTAGGCCAAATGAGTCGGGCTAGTACCTCAAAAAGAGCTCTGCATTGTAAGTGATACAAGTATGGGTATAAGTATATTAGATACTTAAAGAAGACACACCCCGGCGTACTCCCAGAAAACAAGTATAGGCGACTCGACAATTCTTGACAGACACACTGATCAACAATAAAAATATACATGTGTTGAGTTAATAGGGCACTCGAGAGGATCCTTTTTCCAATGAGAGGGAGAGAGGAAAAGACAACGACCTATACCCTCCATCAACTGGCCTTCCATATTTACCTTTAAGACTAACAACTAAAGAGACGTTGAATTGGATGTAAGAAGTAATTTATTCCTTAGTGTTGAGGATTGGGTTCTTAGGAGAGTCTCTTAGACTTGAATTTTGGGTGATGCTTTGACTTTACTCTTGTAACTGCAGTCCACACTTAATGTCATACCCTTATGCTATATGTATAGAAAGAGAGTCTCATGATTAGAAAAGTTGGATACCTTTTGATTATAGCTTGGTTCAACTTAGAATTTTAGGATCACTAAAATCGAGAGTTCTTCAACGAATCAATTCTTTTACTTTTACATGCACAGTCAGGGATTAGTCCAACTTATTCATTCTTTGTTTGCTCGAGGACTACCAAAGCTTAATTATAAGGGGATGATGAATTTGTAATTCATCATCTTAATATATTAATCTTAGCAAAAATACCTGAACATTAATCAAATAAAAGTCTCTAAATTAAAAAAATTAAGAAATTATAACTCTTAATATTATATACTATTTATATTATAAATAAGTCCACAAAATAATTCAAAAAAAGTAAAGTGTTGAAAATTATTTGTATATAATTTCTTGTAAATACCCAAATTTCTTTGATTTTTAATAAATTCAAACCAAATCCTTTTTACTTAATTCTTTTTCTAACTTGTACACAAAAATATGTTTAAAAATATAAAAATATAAATTTTTTTACCTTGAATAAATACAATTAGATCTTGAACCAAAAAAGTCATAAAGTCCAACTTCTTATCTAAATTCCCGCTCCATATGAACTCCAAATCTACAAACTCACTTTTAATGTTCAAGTTATACAATTATCTATCCAATGAAAGTGATTTCATTAAAATCGGAGCTCGTTTGCAAAATATCAATTTTGGGACCTAAGTGTATATTATATATTTTTACATACTTTATTTTGTTTATTTTATTTAACTTTTTAATTATTAAAATTCAAAAAAAAAGATTAATATGTATTTATTTATTTTATATCTCATCTAATTTTATCTTGATTTTATCTTGCTTAAGAAAATTACAAAAATAGAAATTACAAAAATAAGATAATTTCTATCTATGGAATAACTCCAAAAATAAGTTTTGTACATATGATCTTTCTCGGTTTTAGATCCTTCATAAAAATTGTAGATCTCGTCGAGACGAACAATTTTTACGTTGACCACTTATTGATTTGACTTATTTATTATTTATTTATTTTTCTTTTAATTTTAGTTTTTTAGTTTTTTACTTTATCCCTACTTATTATTATTTTTCTTATTATTTTTATCTTTATTTTTATTTTTAATTATTTTATTTTATTTTACTTGTGTCCTCTTTCTTTTTTTTATTTTCTTTCTCTCTTCTATCTTCTATCTCATGTGACCCACCTTCCCCCCTTTCTCCCTCCGCCTTCTGCAACGCCCCTCCACCTCAACCTCTGGTAACAACCGGCCTTCCATCTCTTCTTCTGGCCGCTGTGGACCATCGACGTTACACCTTCCATGTACCCTTATGCGTCAACTGCTCCTTCCTTTGTCCTCATCCACCTCTAGACAAACTCCATCTCTCCCACCATCACACATCCTCTTGGTGACATCAACAAGACCCTCGTCGATGATGACAAGAGGAGGAGTGGGTTATGGTCCTCGAACCTTACCCACGGTCGAATAGCAACCCCCACAAGCTGCGTGAGCTCATGCTCCCTCCGTCTGAGCACTCGAGAGACAATGGAGCATCCGTTCCTCACGTTGAATTTCAACCCCAGGTAGTTTCTATTTCCCCTTCTCTTTCTTCTTTCTTCCATTTCTTCCTTCGTACGCCCGCACCACCGCCTCATGATATGTTCGTAGCTGCCTGAAGCAATGCCTCCGTGCTCTCCAACAGCCCCTGTCATATCTCTACCACTCGCCTCGGCCCGCTGCTCCAGCAACCCTCTCTGTCATCACCTCGCATGGTTGCTCTTATAGCAGGTCGCCTGCCCTCACCATCATTTACAACAGCTCCCCTCTCGTGGGCTCGTGATAGGGTGTCACTCCCCTCCTCACCGTGCATGAGCCGCCGTCACCACCGCTCCCTGGAGCCATTGCCTATAGCATCTCCCCTCCATCTGCCCCATGATCACGACCCTGCACCTCCGGCTACGCCAGAGCTCTGCATTCGCCACCCTCCTAACTGCTCAAGCCCCCCCCCCCCCCGAGGAGCACGTGGGGCGGCGGGGTGGTGGGTGGTCAATTGCATCAGCCCCTACCAAATTCCAGAAAAAAGTGAGGAGCCCCCGCCAACCAAAAGGCACATGCTCAACACGTGCCCTTTGGGGGATTTGCAAGAAGCCCCCTGGTTTGGATAGTTCCTTGTTAGTCCCCACCAATATTTATTTTATTTTTTGTATTATATTTAGATCCCTCACTTCATGCCTTAATTTGAACAACCATTTCGTATTTTTATCCCAAAAATAGCATGTTGTAGAACAAGTTATTCTCTACCTTTTGGAGGATCAATGGTATTTTTGTGAGTTGTGCTTGATTTAAATTAATTAACTTGGTGGAAATTAGCATATTTTACCCATTGCGTGCTCTTTAATTCATATTAAATTATTCTATCCCCAAAAATTGCTAAAAAGTCATACTGAGTAGATTTAATTGCTCTCTATCACATGCCCAAAAATCATCCCATTTTCATGCATATCTAGGTCAAAATGAATTATTTTTTGATTCAAGTGATTGCTTTTCTTTAATGTATGCTTAGTATTTTTAAGGAAATCAAAGTCATTCTGGATGCCTCTCACATAGACCTATCTAGGATAATTTAATTTATGAGAAATAATTAGGTTTGCTAATTAGTAAAATTAAATTACTCAAAAATCGCATAGTTTTTATTTTAAATTCATAATACTCATTGTGCATCTGAAAATCTAAAAAAATTAAAGTAGTCCTATTTTGCATATTTTAACATTTTGGTCATGTTTCAAGATTTTTGGAGATCATTTGAGCAAAGTTTACATTTTAGTCCTCAAACTTAGCCAAAAATGACATTTTCATCATCAATTGCATAAAAAACATCAAAAAAAATCTGCTTCAAAAATCGCGCATGGGGTTTGATAAATTGAGCCTTAAGTTGTTCCTTTGCCTCCTTGAGTTGACCCTAAGGCTTGTTCAGGTTAAATATACACATAACCACTCACTGCTTAAATCAATTAAATTAATTATTCCTGTAGTTTATTTTTGGCTGATTCTTAAGTGCCCGACTCCAACATAAAAATGGTGAATTAAATAGAGTATTTTACGATCATCAATTATAAAAGAAGATGCCATCGACAACCAGGAGAAGATTATATGCAACAAGTATTACAGTCCAACTAGAGTATCTTGTACTTATATTTCCAAATAGATTAAAACCATCGGAAGCAAAGCCTAATCTATATTTCTTACTTCTTCAGAGAATGTTGGATATCTTTCGTCAATTTTTATACACTCCTCAGCATCTAACGGATGTAGCATAAGATCGTTTGTATCCTTCTTCTTAATATTACGGTACCATATCATCCATTTATATATCCTTTCATATGAATATGATCTTTGTAACCTAGGTATTAGAGGAAAGAACTGTAAAATATTCTCGGGTTTTTTCCTCTTAGATTCATGACTCACATTCTTATATTTACTAGCTTTGCATTCAGGACAAACTTCTAAACTTGAATGTACATTCCAATATAGAATGCATTCGTTTGGACTTGGATGAATTTCTCATAATTTAATCCAAGTGAGCGAAATCTTAATTTGGCATCCTTCCAATCCTTTGGAAACTATTCAGAATTATTTAATATCCTCCTAATTAAATGCAACACATAAGTCATCATAACCGCTGTACTCCTATTTTTCACTTTTATCTTAAACATCTCCAATAGAAATCGTAAACGAGACATTTCGATTCCCGGAGATAGAGGAGTTTCTACATCTTTTAAATTTTTATGTAAAGTATCTCGAATTGGTTCAATCCCTTCATCTAAAATATATCCTCGAATATTGTCCAACATTTCAAACATATTACTACGGGCATCTGACCAATATATCTCCTCCATGATAAACTAATTCATTATTGCATTCTAGAATATTACAAATTCCTTCATCATGATACGTCCAATTCATATAATGAAGCCAAATACCATTTAATATTAGGTGTTTGTAAACTACATTTCGATTGTTAGTAGAAGTGTTCTTACATCTAACACATGAATAATGAATCTAATCTCCTTCACCTCATAGAATATGACAAAGTGACTCGCATCGAAATGCCCGATCTAAAATTTGATAACACCTTTGTTATATGTATGATAATCATCAAATCTTTTATTCATCCAACTTTTGGCCATTTCTCAAAGCCAAATATCCCGAGAAAATAATAAGGTCACTCTCTAGTAAAAAATACCTAATCTATAAATCTAAGCATTATAATCTGTAACTGTTATAACTATAATGTACTAAGCATTCTACAATCTATGCACTCTAAGGATACAAACATTATAAAATCTAAGCATTATAATTTCTAAGATTTTCTATACTTAACAACTAAATAACTATATCTTGTAAACAAAAATCATCAAATTAATTAAGATCATCAACTATATTCAAATAAACTAAATATTGTTTACTCTAAGCATTCTCTATGTACAATTAAAAACTAAAAATATGAACACTTAAACCAACTTCATCAAACTATCTAAGAATTATAAGCAACTTCTATCTAATACACTCTAAGCATTATAATTGAACAACTTTTATCTAACATATGGACTCTAACCATTATAAGTAACTACTATCTAACACTTGTACTCTAAACATTATAAGCAACTTTTATCTAACACATGAACTCTGAGCATTATAGAAATTTCTATCTAAGCATTATAAGCTACTCTATAAGCATTGTAAACATTTTATAATATAAGCAGTTTCTATATAAGACTAACAAATTAATTAAGATTATCAACTATAACTAACTAGAACAACTCTAAACATTATATACTAAAAAAATCAACTACAATTCCAAGTTACCGGATTCATGTGATACAAAGGAGAGGAGTAAAGAAGTTTGATGGAACACATGAACGAAGAAGAGGATGAAGGGCGTCGTCCACTGAGAGATGAACAGGTTGGTGACGTCATTGGAGGAGAAGTAGGAGGTCAAGATTGAGTGTCGAAGATAAGCAGTGGCATCGTCGGTGGAATGGGAAGGAGGAGAGGGTCGATCGTTCGAATAGAAAAGGAAGGAAGTGCAAACCCAGGTTTAACACCATCGGGGACTATCGTCGACCATCCTCTTTAGTACTATCGGGGACGGTCTTTAGTAACTGTCCCCTTTAAGCTCAAAAAATTCCCTAATTCAACCACCAACAAAGAACAACGGGGACAGTCATGTTCGTCCCCTCTAATATATTATCACGATGCCACTGGAAAGTCAGAGGGGTTGGTCATAACCGTCCCTCTGGTTGGATGATAGGGATGATTTAAGGACCATCCCACCCATGGATAATAGGGACGGTTTAGAGACATCCCCTGAGGTACTTTCTTTTCAGGATGTATCAAATCGACATAATTAGGGACATGATATAGGAGACGATCGATAACCATCCCATCTAGATGCAGAGGGGACAATCATTTAGGAAACCATCCCCAAAGACTCTAGAGGAGGGGACGACCACCATTGATCGTTCCTTGTATACGTCATGAGGGACAGCCTGTAAACGACCGTCCCCTAAGATATAAATGGAACAGTCTGGGTGTGACCGTCTCCTATAAGCATCCTAAAGATCTGTATATTTGTAGTATCTAAATAAAAAGTTACCTAGAGTAGAAATGTACTAGAGAAATATGCTTGTGGATGAAGGTCGCGACCCTCGGGTCTTGGCTTCGACGGATGGCGGTGACCGGAAGCTCAACAAGCTAAGATCTTGAGTTACGATGGTGTCGGGACACTAATGAACAATGCGACTGCCCCCGATTGACGTGGGTCAATCACTCTACATAGCCTTGTCATGACCAAGGAGGTATAGCTCAAAGGGGATGAGAGTATGGGCGGATGGCTTCAAAAAATGGGAGTTGGGTTCTGTTTATTGTGGTGGAGAAGATGGAGGCCATTAGAGGGTGCTCTTCACTAGGAGGAGATGGTGATAATAGGGCACGACTGACGAGGAGTGATGTGGGAAGCCTGAGGTGGAAGAAGGTGTAAGGTGGTTGGTGGGTTGTTGCATGGAAAAGGAAGGGAAATGAGGGGGGTTCTACTTGACTTGTGATCAACAAACGAAAGGAAGGAAAAGCAGTGAGGGGGAAGGGTAAGGGCCATTGGGAGAGGAGTATTCTGAAATTTTTGGATTGTACTGAGAGTCAAATGTTGAAGGAGATTGGGTCATATGGACCAACCACAAAAATGGAGACTTCCACAATGAAAAATAGTCATGAAATCAATCGTAGAAGGACTCAAAATTAAAAAAACTCAGAACATAAAACTTTCTCAAAATAATTTATCTAAAACATTGTAGAAGAAAGTTTTTACTAAAAAATGTTTAGAACAAAAATACAAATTAAAACCTTTTTAGGTATAAAATTCCAATTTTAGGGTTTTATGATTGTTAATTTTGTTTTCTTGTTAATAATGGAATAATTATATTTTACAATAATATATTATAGAAGATACTTGGAAATATTTTTCCTAGATTTTTAATTTTATGAAATAAAAATGATAAAAATAATGAATGATATAATACGCGTCATATAAAGTACATATTTTTGTTTCTTTTTTATTTTGTAGTTTTTAGTTGATTTTTTAAATTTTTTAAAGAAAATATAACATTAAAACAACAAATTAAAATTGAAATGAGAAGGAAAAGAGTTAAAATGCACTCCATACAAACGAAAGAAAAGGTTGTAGACTAATGTACAAACAGATCCCAAAAACATCTTTTCACAAATGCGTATTGATCACTTTCAAATAAATGATGAACTTTAAAAGTGAGTTGGGGTGAATTGGAGTTAATATGCTCTGGATATAAAATCTACATTGTGTGCATATTGGAAAAATTGAAGGTGTTCCATTTGCCAATTATATATAGTGACATTTTTGTGATGTTTTAATATTTTTCTATACATTTTTATTGATATAATGCAAAAGAAATAATTCAAATCAGAGTTATAGAAAAATAATTAGAAATGTTTGAAATGTGAGTATATTTGTATGTATTTATATTTCTATTAAATTCCTATTTCCTTATTTATTTTTGGACATTAGTTTTACATTTTTTATGATTTTTAAGTGATAAAAAGATGTTTTTATTTTATATGTATGCATTTATAAAAATGCGTGTAATTGCATGCGTGGATGTGTTTGTTGAGGAATTTAGCTCAATTTTGGGCTCTTAGTGCATGAAACACAGTTTCATCACCCTCATATACTTGAGATTTGCTAGTCCCTTAGCAAACACTTATTTGAAGAATGAGTACAACCTTGTGAAATGAAATTGGTTTCCATACCAAGTTCATGAATAAAAGGTGCAAATTGAGCTTGATGAACATTTGAGTTAGGTTTCTAGACTTAACAAACTCTAAGTTCCACAAGTCACTAATGTAGGTTTGGCACTAAGTTCAATTCAGATGTACCGACTCATAAGCTGATTCCATAATATGGAGACTAACTATATTGTGAGTGAAAGATGTTAGCTCTTCCTTTATAATGGTGATGAACCTCTAGTCAATCAACTCCCTAGCTACTCATCCTCGAAGAGTCGAGTATTCCCTTTTAAGTTCAAGTACTACTAGCTTCACAAAATAGGCATCTGAAGCTCAACCGGTATAGCTAAGTCTTCTCTTTAGAGGCATGACCAATGTAGGAAAGTCTTCTTTTTTGCATGCATGGCACCATTGTGGTAAATTTTTTTGCATTGTATTGTACTTGCATTGCATCACTTTATGGATCTATAATCTTTTCTCCCATTTATTTCTCTTTTTTAGAAGTGAGGGTTTTCCCTCTATTTGGTGGATGGGTGAAAAAGTGAACAGTCACGTGATATGGTTGCATTAGCCCTCACCTCGATTGAATGACTAAATCCTAGCACACTATCCTCATTCGGAGCTTTATTTTAACCCACTACTTCAATCTTTTAATATCGATGCAACTAGAGAAAGTAAAGCATACATTGATTCTGCCAGTCCTCAAGGATTGGTCCTGAGCTACCCTTGACAAAGCAACATGTTTTCGTCCCTACTCAGATTGATCCGGTCTTTCATCACCTCATTTAAGTCGAGCTGAGTGTAGTGTGCATGAGTTTAGAGCAACTCACTATTTAAGAGTCGAACTTATGATATGTAGCAATCTATATAGACACCAAGGGTCAAAGATCAAGTAATGTCTTGTGGAACTCAGAGAATTAAGTCAAGGACTTGAAGCTTCTAACATCCAGTCTCTTAATGAAGTTCCTCTTGATTAAGTGGATTAAGATTTTGTTAAGCATGTTTCTTGATTTCCACTCATGTCTCAGTTCGGACTCTAATACTTTTCACAAAATGCAAATGCAAGTGAATGGGATGAAAAAATACAAATACAAAAACTTTTTGTAAAATTATTTTCCGATTTTGAATATCTTTACGAAAGGTTTTTGAAAATAATTTTCATTTTTATGGATTTTGAAAATATGAGATTTTAAAATATGTAATGCAAGTTTAGAAATATGAATTTTGGGAATGCAAGTTTAAAAATACGCAATTTTGAAAATAAGAAAGTTTGAAATATGCAACTTGGATAACATGCAATTTTCATATTATGTAAATTTTTGATAAGATGCAATTTTTAGAATCACGACAAGTTGAAATTACGTAATTTAGAAAAATACGCAATTTTTAGTTTTTGAAAATATGCATATTTTATGGTTTTTAAAAATATGTAATTTTTTCAATTTTAAAAAATAATTAATTCCATATGGTTTTTATTGGCTCGTAAAAAAGATGGGATATGATTTGTTTGTATATTTTATACTCTCAAAAATAATGAAAGTACGAATTGTGGGTAAAGTATATATGAATAATATACAAGACCCCCATACTTAGTATGAGATATGTCCTCATAGATCAAAGAGAGAAAAGACATATAACTCGTACTGAACACATATAGGGTGTAAAGAATAAGGACTAAGGGCAACCGTCTCCCCTATAGTTAGGGTTTAGCTACCTGAGTACAAAGGAGATCGATCACAATGAATAAATCAAATGAGAAAGTAGCAGTATCGATCCCCTATATTTTGGATCTAAATTTCCTAAGTAAATAAAATCATGAAACCAATTGAATGAATTGAACTCGAGTCAGTCTCTCCCCGCCCCATACTTAGGATCAAGCCATCCTATGTATAATGAAAAATCGAAGAAGGAATGGGAACATTTGACGATGAAACCGGAAGAATATGAATAAAGGAAAAGATGTACAGGATGAAAAGAGCAATCGCAAGAACAATGGTTGAAGTGCCTCTCAACAAACATTACATTTTACACATGTAGCCGGGTGCAAGGGTTAAGATAAGGAAGTATTCAAGATCATCGTTGTGTCCATTGAGCAAAGATCGTGAAATTGTTGGAGTCTCGGTATGAGAACAACAACAAAAAATGTGACACCTAGACATACAGTGGATTGGGTGTTCTCTATCAGCGGACTCAAAGTACGAGTCAACTCCGGATCCAATAACATAAAGATAATCCCCGATTCGAAAAGAATGGTGAGATGAATGGTTAATACTGAAGAAGAGAAAAGTGGAGATCAACAGTGCAAAATATGGGCTCTCCACTTCGGTATGAGTCTTAGTAGGACATGAAGTAGGATGATCAAAATGTTGGACATGCGAGCCCACGACGAGCCATTGTGCAATATATGTTATTGCAAATCATTCCTTAATCTTAAATAAAGAATAACTAATTTGCATAATAGATCTCCCTGTACAATAAGGGTTATGTACCATGGTCATCTTAATGATTAATTGTTGATTCAAATATTGAATTATAGAGGCCGATGCTTGGATGCCATCTAAAGAGTTAGATTGATGACTCATCAAGCACCATCAAATGATTATTACAAAAGAATCTATAGCATGAGAAGGAGATGGCAATCCTTCTCTAAAGGATGATATCTAACCGTCTTCTTGATGCACGCCCTCTACATAGGAATATGGATTCAGAGGTGTTAGATAAGTTAGGTCAAAGAGTTGACTTAACAAGATCGAGATAACCTAGACCTATGTCATATACTATAACGATATAGGCATGCATCCTCTGATCAGAGATAGACGTGTTACTATATGTCTGAGTATGTACATTTCACAGATTGATAGGTTGATGACCTAACCAAGGTATATACACTGGCGATCTGGTGTGCATATGAGGGCATATGAGTAATGTGATCTCTCAAAGGGATCATACCAGTTCATTACTGAACTAGAAGATATGAGCTCACTCATAAGATATTGGGATCGAATTCCATGCATGCTCGTCTCTCTTTGGAATCTTGAAAGAATTTATAGATATGATATATAATTCTAAAAAGTATATGATCAATACCCACTCCCAATGATCTGATGAGAAACCTAATGATAAAACCCTGAATAAGACAATTCAAATATGATCTAATACTTCAGGTTTAATCTAGGTCTACCAGTATGCAAGATGTACGGGTATTAGGAATACTCGAGGGTGGTGTGATCGTAAATGATTGTATAACTGTTGCACTTCCATTTCGAGGGAGTGATGAAACAATTTTGGATTTTAGTGACTCCTCTAAGTAGATCGTAAATGATTGTATTCACTATCTCTCTGTACAAAAGTTGCCATTTTCACATTTCATTTTATTTCTTCTTTTTCTTAATAAATAAAAATCTAAAAAAATATATTCATGTGTAAATATCTATTGTGATTTTATCGTATTTTTTCGGATTTTTATCTGATTTAAAAATAATAAAAAAAAATTATAAAACCCAAAAATCAAGGTATTCTATGTACATGGGATATCCCAAAAATATCACTTTGTGCAAATGATCAATTTTAACTTTGGTCTCTTCATAAAAGTTGTAGATGTCATCGAGACGAGCAACTTTTGTGAAGAAAATTTTCCGATCCGAGGTCGTTTGCTATTTCTTTTTGAATTATCTTTATATTTAATTTTTCGAATTTTCTGGGGATAACACGTGGCAGCTCCTGAAGCGGCCACGTGTCACCCAAATTTGACCTTTATTTTTCATTTATTTTATAAAAAACTTAAAAAATAAATTTAATTTTTTTTAAAAAATAAAAATTAAGGTGCTGCCATGTGGCCTCACAAGGGCCGTCCGATCTCGGCCGATCGGACGACACCAGTGCGTTCCCTTCCTCTATCGTCTCCCCCAACTTTCCCAATCAGGAGCTCCGCCACCACCCCGTGAATCTCGTCAACTCTTTCCACCGCCTTCCTCTTCTGGCCAAGGCACCGCCGCCATTCCTCTTCCGAAAAAACCCTGGATCTGGCGCGTTCATCGTGGTCGCTACAGATTCGGCCCAGATTCCCTCCATCTCCGATCATTCGAATCTTGTCTCCTCCCCAATCGAATCCCCTGATCCACGGCTCCGACCCAACTTCCATTCCTTTCTCGGCCCACCTCTCTCATCCTATTTAAGAACCATGCTGAAACTCATCATCCCCATCTGCTGATTCACGTAGCTAAATGGGAGGCTTCATCGACGGCGGTGCAACGCCCTTGACAATGGTCCCTTGAAGGCTGGGTGAGATCCGAAGCTTTCAAGCTTCGTTGCAGCACCGTGTCCTCCATGCAACTGCTCACTCCGACCACTGTAGCCGTTGAGTTCCATCTCCGTTTCAACATCCCCCCCACATCCGCGTACTCCACCATTCCTCTATCACCTCCGTCGACCCACTGTTCGTCAACACCTACCCATCTTCCACCGCTCACCCTGCTGTTCTCCATGGTTATTTTGCCTGCATCCCCATCGTGCTTCAGCCATGTTACCGCCACCTCCAGGTTCTGAAAGCCAGGATCCTCTTCTCACCGCTCCACCTTCGAAGGTCGGAGCACCACCGAAGGCCTCCAGCTCCTCCGCCACCATCCGCCACACCTCCTGCCACCGCAGGAGCACGACCACCGTTGACCGCCCTCCGACTGTGAGGACCTCTGCGCCTGCCCTTGGTCCAACTTTAGCCATTGAGCCACCGAGGATGCAACACAACCCGCTACGAGCTACCATCAGGGTCCACCGCTCTTCGCCTCACGTAGAAGACCCTCCTTCACCGCATCACCGTTAACATCTCCAACGCTCCTCCGGGTTCATCTTCATCGACTCTCTTCATCTCTGTCGAGCCAACGCCACCACGTTGTAGTTCTACCTTGCATCAGCATGCTCCGCGACACGATCTTCATCCCAGCCTTGCTCCTAACGATGAGCTCCAGCAGAGGACCTTCACCATCTACGCCAACCGCTTTCTTTCACCACCACCAACTACCAGAAGCAACTGGAGCACTGCCGAGTACTCCGCCCGCATCCGCTCTCCACCACCGAGCACGAGACCCGAGGCCCCCTCCACGTACGTCACACATGCGTTGGGGGAATGACTAGAACGTCTGCCCCACTCTCACGTGACCCCCACGTGCAGTGGGGAACAATTACAAATCGGCCCTAGAGATCTGTTATATTCACGCTCAGATCTAGATACCCAAGGGTCATGTGCACAACATGTGTTTACTTGGAATTTTTACAAAGGACCCCCAGTGGTTCAACTATTTCTAGCCAGGTCCCTCCATCCGAGGCACGTGCTGCGTACATGCCTTCTGGGAATTTTGCAGAAACTACCCTAGGAGTGTTGGTAATTTATTTTAAGTGTTGGTAATTTATTTTAAGTCCTTTGCAATTTATTTTATTTTCAGAATATTACAGGGATGCCCCTCTATTCCTCCCTTATTTTAGACTCTACATCGCATCATTTTCTTTATTAAAAATAGGCATTTTGTTCTACAATTGCTCTCTACATCATGGCTTGCTTGTGATATTTTTGTGGTCTGTGATTAATTATTAATTAATATTCTCATGGAAAATTGCAAATTTTGCCCGTCTGGTGCCTCAAAATTCATAAGTAATTAACCATAGCTCTAAAAATTGCCAAATATTCATGGATCATAGAATTATTTATTTTTAACATCGTGCCCAGAAAGAATGTCATTTGCATACATAGTTTGCCCAATAAAAATCATTTTATGGATTTCAATCTTTAATTTTTAATAGGTATTAAATCTTATATTTTAAAGTTTAGGATTTTCCTGAGATCAATCACCTAATGATAGATCTTGGATAATTTTATCCCTTGAAAATAAATAGGTTTAATATATATTATAATTATTTATTGAAATTCAGTTTGTTTGTAATCATAAATTTATAAAATATTTATCTTGCATTAAAATTCCAAAAAATTACATTGCAATCATTTCATCATAATTGACATCTAGGCCAAATTTTATAATTTTTGGACATCTTTTGATTGCAATTGCATTTTAGACCCTAAAATTGGGCACTTAACATTTTGCATTCCAAAATTGCGTTAAAAATACAAAAAATTACCGTCTCAAAAAGCGTACATGAACTTTGATAGAAAGAATTGTAGGTTGTTCCTTTGCCTCCTTGAGTTCGACCTTGGGACTTGTCTATGTAAAATAAACATAAAACCACGCTGATTAAAAATTAAATAAATTCTTGTGGTTATTTCTTAATCGATTCTGAATTCCCGCCTACAACGAATTGCCAAATTTAAATAATAATTCACGCATATTAAAGTAGGGCTATCCCGGACTCGTCAGATGGCGCCGTTGTCGGGGAGGCAAACGGCTTAGATTTTTGTCTGAAAAAAATAGTGCTATGTTTTCCCCATATTCGGGTAGTCTGACCCCCGAACGTACCGCTGTACATTTTTCATTTGTTTTTCATCATATATTTTTTGTTTTTATTTTTCATTTTTGAGTCACTCTCTCTCACACACACACACACACTCTCTCTCTCTCTCTTATTTTTCGTGCGAGGTACCCGACGTACGTGGAGTGGTTTTCGAAAATCGACGCATCTTCACTGACTTCCAAAAAGCCGCATTAAAATTAAGTCCGAGTTGAGTCGTGAGAGAGCGTTGAGTGTAGGATTTTTCTGCAATTTTAATTTTGTAACTAATTGCTCATTTATAGCGATGTCCGTTTGGACTCTCACGTGTGTAATAAGACCTTGAACTCTTTTTGTGGTGTGTCGTGGCCTGTTTCACTCTTTGATGAGGGTGGAGCCCGACTTGAGTAGCTCGCAGGTTAGACCTGCACATACGACTATTAGAGCTTCTAGAATTTTTGATTGTGCTCGTAGAACCTAGGACCACACAACACATTAATTAAGACGTACATTAGATCGTTCAACTTAATCAAATTCAAATCAATTCTTCAAGGTTAATAGAACTTTCTACTAGGTACGGTTTTTATCAGCTTGCATCTATTTATATTAAATTTTAAATTCTTGTATTGCATCCCACATGGAGCTTACGAGGAATCACTATAAGTCTTATAACTAAGCATACATCATTGTTTTTCATGTGCATCGACTTTTCCTGAATTTCTCCCTCCTGTTTTGTCACAAAATTTTAAAGGAAATTGGGACTGGATGGTTGACGTGCATTTATGCTCATTTAATTTTTTAATGACCGCCTAATTAAAATTGGGACTGCTAAATAATGTTGACTTTAATTAACTCATAAAATCAATAATTTTTGCGGGAGAGCAAACCCATCCTTGGATTCATTTTTTGTACGAGTGAGCGAGAGACGACACTTAAGGTTAGAGCCTAGCTCCGGAATCTTCGTTCAGACTACTGATTCTAAAATGATTAGCTACTTATCAGTGAGGAAATAATGGGTAGCTGGTAAACGGTCTAGATTTCCTTAGCAGAGTGGGTGTTGTAAAGGATATTGTGTAAGGCTCCATCCTTAAGTAACATGGGTAGCCGTTTTACGGTCTGTACTTACACTCATACTGGCTGAAAGTGGATGCAACTTGTCATAAGAATTCAGGCTAGTCTTTAAGAAAATTTTCGGCACCTAACAACTCGCTAATTTTTTTCCAAGATTAAATTTATCACCAACTAAAATTGAAAAGATAAATTGCCGAACTCTTGCGGCTTCATTGTGTGAGTTGGAGAACCTAGGTTTATACTGCATTGGGTAAATTACATTTTGGGTCCCCATCTATGGGTCTGATCTCATAATGGGTCCCGATCTTTAAATTGTACGATTCAGGTCCTAGGACCATTATTGTAAGGAACTTTTTGGGGCTAATGACGAGTATGCCCTTGTTTAAACGTTGGAACCCAACCTCCATTCCCTTCCCAACAAGGGCATATTCATCATGAACTCCAAAATTTGCATTTCCTAAATAGTCCTAGGACCTGAATCGTTACAATTTAAAGATCGGAACCCATTCTGAGATGAGACCCATAGATGGGAACCCAAATTGTAATTTACCCTATTGTATTTGCATTTGTGTGCGTGAATCGATTTCGAAGATAAAAAACCACACACTTGTTCCATCACTTTTCTTGATAATTTTTTTGTGAATATCCTGTGCACTTGCACCGAGATCAACCATGTCGATTCATCATCAACCTCCTTTGACAAAGATGGGACAATGGTCCGAGTACCCATCTGATCTACACTATGAAAATGAATTTTTTTATCTCGGTTAGACCCAAATCATCTAAACCCTCTTCTATCAAGAATCCCACGACATTCGCTAGAAACTTTGACCCTTGGATGAAACCAGTCCAATCTTCGAATTCCAAGCCATTTTACTCGAATCATCCGATCAAAGTCACCATAACATCATATTTTTCACCTCCACCACTTGTGACTGCACATGATCAACTGCCATATTGGAATGACCTGACTTGTGCCAGATTTCTTTCTAGAATCCAAGAGCCATTTAAAGAAAAAAAATATCGAAACAAATGACTGGCATCAATATCAACCCCGACCAACTTCATTCTTTCCTCACAATTTTGTTGGGATAGGCCAACACTACACATATCCACATCTTTCCATGACCATAGGGAATAATATGGAATCCCGATCACATCAGATGGAGAGGCCCTCACCTAATGATCATCAATGTTGAATTTACCGTAACGATCACATTCATATTGACAACCACAAATACCACTTCTTCGATCAACCTACAGAGGACCAAACAGATGATATTAACACATATGCACCCTGTATAACTCCATTATTTAGGGATACAATCAATCATGACCATGGATGTAGACTCTACTCAAACTAGCGTTGCATGCCCAAGTCACGGTATGCTGAGTATGAGACCTACAGATTTCAACAAAATCCTCCCACTGAGCAGACTCCTTCCATAATTTTTGAGGAGAAATTTTCAGAAAATAATGATCATATATTGGAATGGATCTCAAATTATGGGTCATACAGGAAAATGGAAGATGAAACGAATGGATCTCAAATTCAAAAACACACACCGACTGCTCCCATGATTGTTCATGAAAGTTTTTGGAGGATGATATTTCAAGGATAAATAAGAGGTATGAATTAATGGAGGATAAATTTAGAAAGTTCACTAACCGACTAATTTCATTCTATGGTAGCTCGTATATAAAAATGGATTATGAAATGGTTGGATCTGCTGTTGAAAGACCTGAGGATATTCAAAAACCCATAGACTATGTTCACCTTAGGGACGACTCTGACAGCGACACTTCTGCATATTACTCCCCTAGGGATGACTCTGATTCTGACTCTTACTTGGCAAATCAAAACTCCTCATCATCTACAGAAACACCACATCTAGACACCATACAGAAAATACCAAAAAATTGAAATATTAGAAAACACTCAAAAAATCGAAAAAATGGAAAAATTCATAAAAATTGAAAGTGAGGAAGATCTGAAGAATTTGGATCCTGCTCCCAGGGAAGCATTGGAGAAAATATTTATTTTTGAACTTCCCTTGATACAAGCCATTGAACACTTCCCCAACCTTAAAGATTTGTAATGAGTAAATTAATGATAAAAAAGTCTGACAAGTTAAGAATAAAAATTGAAAGACATACCTTGTCAATGGCCACCTCCTTGGTGTTAAGGAGAAAATCTAAGAGCCACATAGTGAAGCAGTTGCCCAGATTTGACTGTGGAATCAAAGACACAATATTTACTCATGCTCGAATCGATGATGACTCACCAATCAATATCCTCCCGACCTCTGTATTTGACAAGCTCAAACTTGAACCTATCAGAAAGATAAGAGAGATCGTTCAACTGGCTGATCGATCTATAAAGTAGCTGAGAGGAACAATTCCAGTCATCGTTACATTCCGAGGTGCTCCGCTCAAAATAGACTTCACGGTCATTGATATAGAGCATCAAGGAGAATTCACCCAGTCTCCTATCATTCTCAGAAAGCCATTCTTGGCATTGGCTAAGGCAATTATTGAGTACGAGACTCGGGAAATCAATTTTACAACATTGGGAGCACTTCGATCTCACCTAGCCTTTGAGGAATCATGATATTCTGAGTCAACCCATGAAGCCGTCAACAGCCGTAACCATCAAGGGGTAGATGAGCCCTATCCCATTGCTACACCTGAGATAACGACTGTTGAGGAGACTATTGGTTTAGAAACTCTCTCCACTATTCCATTTCTTGCTTCTCTCACCATAGGAAATGACTTCTCATATGGTCATGAGACGTATGCATGGGCGCATCCTGAGTCGGCCGAAATCTCCTCTGACCACTTTTATCAAATCAACCTAACACAGGAATGCACCAACATCAAGTCAATTGAGAACGAATATGTGGGATGTGCACTAACCAGTAGTTCAGAGACTCACCCCAATGTTCCATTTCCCGCTGCTCTCACCATGGGAAAGGATTTCTATTATGATCTTGAGACATATGCATGGGCGCATCCTGAGTCGGTCGAAATCTTTCTGACTACCTTGACCAATTCAATCCAACTCAGGAGTGCACCAACATTAAGACAACACAAAACAAAATGGCTGATCCTTCATCTAAAAAGGAAGTCAGCTTTAACATGCTGAAAAAGGAATCGTCTGATGCACCTCATTAGGTTCGGACAAGGTAGTTTACATGAGTGAGGTCTGTTCGGCAATTCTAAAACCCTATCTATGCAAGGATCCAAATTTCAATTCCCATTGGATGACTCCTGTTCCTCACTATTATTCATCCAAAGTCGATTCTCCTGGTCTCATTAAATACACTGGAAGAATCTCTTATGCCCATACTGAGACTAGCGCTTCTAAATATTCATCCGAGGATGAATCACTTGATCCCAAGAAGGAACAAATTCTGAGAAAACAACTAAAGCATCTTAAGAACAAGAATATCTAGAGTTCCTCCACCTTCAAGTATTATTCTTCTGAGGATAACTCCGAAGATGGATGGATATCATCTGATTCAAATGCTTCATCTACTCTCCTACATAATTTTTCTGAGGATAACACTGACAATGCCTGGGAATCATATGCTTCATCTTCTTCGTATCATTACAATCTCCCACCTCAGGCTCACAAAAAGATCAGCCGAAAACTGCCTTAATCATCAATTACCCTCCCTCCCTTCCGACCCCATCAGTCTCCTTGTACATCTTCTTCCTCTACTTAGGCCAAGGCTTAAGTATATGGAGGACCGATGTCATCTGTATATACCATTCTCTTCATCAACTCCTTCTCATGATCGATCCATTTCCACCCTTCTTCCGCACTTAGGCTGACCGGAGCCTAAGTATAGGGGGAACCGTGCCCATATGTTTATACTCTCCTCATTCACATCCCCCAAGTGCCTCAGTTTCACTCTTCTTCTATACTCAGACTGTTCATAGTCTAAGTATAGGGGGGTGGGTCAACTTCTATTATTTTTCTTTTTTCACTCTCTTACGTTTAGCTCGAGCTATGTCTTCTCTACGCTTCTTGTGCTCTGAGGACACAACACTCGCTAAGTATAGGGGGTGTGTGTATATATATACTATGTATATATTTTACTCATATCTCATACTTTCGCGTATGTCTATATGTATTTATGGGGTGGGTAACCAACTTGAATTTTTTTTACTACTAACACTGACTGTGTCCAACCAAAAATTTTGAAAACAGCTTCTTATTCATTTTTGCATAAAATAATCCTTGCATAAAAAATATATATCTCTCAAATAAAAAATCAAAAAAAGAGAAAAAGGAAAAAACGTGTCTGCATTTCACACACATGCACTTTATCCAGCATGACATGCATTTGCATTTTCAGAGGAACTTCATTGAGAAAAGGATTTTAGAAGCTTCAGGTCTTTGACTTAATTCTTCGAGTTCCACATGACAATGAGCAGTGTTTGACTCTTAATATCTAACCTGGTCTCTTCATTCTGGGCACGACTTTGGAATAGGGAATTAATTTGTACTCTCGCACTATGCACTTAGCTCAACTCAAACGGGGTGTTGGAAGGTCGTGTGAGTTTCTTTTCTGGTAGCATGGACATCTAAAAACCAAAGTACGGGTTGAAATAAGCTTCGGAAAAAGAATGGATGGCTGGGCACAAACTTTTCTAAGACCTCAAAATATGTACGGAAAAAAAGATTCCATATCCATAGGGGCACAACAAGATCCATGCAGAGCTACCAAAAATCCAAACACAAAGAAGCCAACTACCAAATAAATATTTGACCAAAAAAAAAAGATCCAAGCTTCAAGAAAACCTACCGATCTTGGTAGAGACTTGTCTAAACTAGTCGGCTTTACAAGGAGAAGTGACTACACTGATCACCCTTTAGTTCTTTTCCTCTTCTTCTAATTTCTCCCTCTATTAAGTTGTGAACACATCACGATATACCTTAGAAGGAAATACCTGACTCCACAAGGATGAGTTACTGGAGAGGAGGTTTGCATGGTAGTCCAGCATTCTGGATGGGAAGAGCTAAAACCTTTCACACACATGAGTCGATTTTTCAATATTCATAGGGTATGCTTTGGGAGGAGGATTGATCTAAGTTGGCTTCTAAGCCGAAACTGTGATAATGATTTGTAGAACTTGGAAGCTGTTGATTTTAAAACCCTAAGTCTCACAGAAGTTCCGCCAAACTAATAATCCAAAGGTCAGGTCTAGTTCCATTTTAACCTTCAGCTCATGGTCTTGGTATGGAACCCTATCTCATTTCACCTCATTGGATTTCTTTTGATGCTTAGGGATGAGGACGGTTTAAGTATAGGGGGATGATGAATCTCATATTCATCACTCTAAAAATCATTAATTAAGATCAAATTCCCAAAATTCGTTGGCATTTCTTCATTTATTCTATATAATTAGAATTCATGCACGTGTTAATAATAATTGCATTTTATCACTTATTATTGCACAAAAAAAGAAGCCAAAAATCCCAACCTAATTGACCTGTAAAATAGCCTAAATTACCTGATTTTTAACTAATTCATGCTAACTCCAAATGACCTTGAAACGAACTCCATTGTGTACATATTACAGACAAGAATAAATGAAAAATAAAAAAAATCACTAACATAAATAAGTAGACAAAAATTCCAAATCCTAATTGCAGGATTTCCAAACTAAAATCTTGATATCTCCCTCATACAGTGTCCGATTTGATCCTATTCACTTTTAGGATTCAAATACCTTCAAAACAAGACCAAGTTCAAGTGAATCGGAGCTCATGTGTGAAAGTTGGGTTTGGGCCTCTTTTGTACATTTTGTATTTTAACATTTTTGACCTATTCTTTTATGTACATAATAAAGCCATTTTATTTTATTTCTTTTTCATTTATTTTCTTTGATAAAAGATTTATTAAAATGCACAAAAATCCAAATCCAAAATGAGCTTGAAATCAAAGAAATTAACCGAGTTCAAGTCTTCACTATCCGTCTGTACAAAAATTGTCATTTTCGCATTTCATTTTAGTTCTTCTTTTTCTTAATTAATATATATATATATATAAAACTAGATTAATGTGTAAATATCTATATGTGATTTTATCATATTTTTTTCCAGATTTTTATCTGGTTTAAAAGTAATAAAAAAATTTATAAAATCCAAAAATCAAGGTATTCTATGTACATGGGATATCCCAAAAATATCACTTTGTGCAAATATTCAATTTTGGCTTTGGTCACTTCATGAAAATAGTAGATCTCATCGAGACGAGAAACTTTCATGAAGACAATTTTTCAATCCGAGGTTGTTTGATGTTTCTTTTTTAATTATCTTTATATTTAAATTTTCAAATTTTCTGGGGCTGACACGTGGCAGCTCTTGAAGCCACCACATGTCACCCATTTTTGACCTTCATTTTTTGCTTATTTTATAAAAAAATAAAATTAAAAATTTAAAAAATAAAAACTAAAAATTAAGGTGCTGCCATGTGGTCGCACTAGGGTTGTCTGATCTCGGCGGATCGGACGGCGCCAGTGCATCCCCTTCCTCCGCCGTCTCCCCCAACTTTCCCAATCGGAAGCTCTGCCGTCGCTCCACAAATCTTGTCGAATCCAGCCATTGCCTTCCCTTCTGGCCAAGGCACCACCGCCATTCCTCTTCCAAATCAACCCGCGGATCTCGTTCGTCCATCGCGACCGCTACAGATTCGGCCTCGATTCCCTCCATCTCTGATCATTAGAATCGTGTCTTCTCCCCAATCGAATCCCCTGATCCGCGACTCCGATCCCAACTTGTCATTCCTTTCTCGACTGACCTCTCTCATCCTATTTAAGAACCCCGCTGCACCTCAACATCCCCATCCGCCCATTCACGCAACTAAAGGGGAGGCTTCGTCAACGGCGGTGACATCGCCCTTGACAACGCTCCCTTGAAGGCTGGGCAAGATTCGAAGCTTTCAAGCTTAGTTGCAGTGTCGTGTCCTACGTACAACTGCTCAATCCGGCCACTGTAGCCGTCGAGTTCCATCTCTATTTTGACATCCGCCCCCACATCTGTGTACTCCATCATTCCTCTATCACCTCCGTCAACCCACTGTTCGTCAACACCTACCCATCTTCCATTGCTCGCCCCACTGTTCTCCATGGTTATTCCACCTGCATCCCCACCGTGCTTTAGCCACGCCACCACCACCTCCAGGTTCTACAAGCCAGGCTCCTCTTCCCGTCACTCCACCTTCAAAGGCTGGAGCCCTGCCGAAGGCCTCCAGCTCCTCCGCCACCATCCGCCACGCCTCATGCCACCGTAGGAGCACGACAACCGTCGACCGCCCTCCGACTGCGAGGACCTCCGTGCCTGCCCCTGATTTTATTTTAGCCGTTGAGCCACCGACGATGCAACACAACCCACTACAAGCTACCATCAGGGTCCTCTGTTCTTCACCTCACGCAGAAGACCCTCCTTCATCGCATCACCGTTAACAACTCCAACTCTCCTCCGGGTTCATATTCATTAACTCGCTTTGCCTCCGTCGAGCCAACGCCACCACGCTGTAGATCTACCTTGCATCGGCATGCTCCGCACGTGGTCTTCATCCCCGCCTTGCTCCTAAAAATGAGCCCCAACAGAGGACCTTCATCATCTGTGCCAACCACTTTCTTCCACCGCCACCAACCTCTAGAAGCAGCCGGAGCTCTGTTGAGTACTCCGCCCGCATCTGCCCTCCACCACCAGGCATGAGGCCCGAGGCCCCCTCAACGTGCGTCGCACGTGCATTGGGGGAACGACAGGGACATCTGCCCCCACCCACGTGAACTCCACATGCAGTGGGGAACAATTGCAAATCGGCCCTAGAGATATGCCATATTCATGCTCAGATCAAGATACCTGACGGATCTGAAATTGCACTAGTTAAAATGTATCGTGATGGATTATCGTACGTTAAAAATATGCGTTGTTTTGTTGTAGGCGGGTAATCGAAATTGATCAAGAAATAACCACAATAAATTTTAGTCATTTTTAATCACGTGGTTTTATGTTTATTTTACTTGGGCAAGTCCCAAGGTCGAACACAAGGAGGCAAAGGAACAACATATAATTTTTTCTATCAAAGTTCGTGCACGATTTTTAAGGAGGTCTTTTTTTGTATTTTAAATGCAATTTGGAATGCAAAATGCAACTTTGGCCTATTTTAGGGACTAAAATGTAAAGATCAATCAAACGATGTCTGAAAAAAATGAAACTTGGCCACGATGATAACTATTATGAAATAAATGCACTATAATTTTTTTTGGAATTTTTGGATGCAAGGTGAATTTTTTTAATGAATTTTTAAATGCAAACAAAGTGAATTTAAATATTTAATTATAATAAATATTAAGCCTAATTATTTTCAAAGGGTAAAATTATCTAAAATCTATCATTAGGTGTTCGATCTCAGAAAAATCCTAAACCTCGAAAATGTAAGATTTAATACCTATTAAAAATCAAATATTAAAATATGCAAAATGATTTTTTAAAGGCAAACCATGAACGCAAATGCAATTTTTTGGCACAATGTTAATCACAATTAATTCTACAATCCGTAATTTTCCAGCAATTTTTAGAGCAAAAGTTAATTAATGAAAAATTTTAGAGCTCAAAATGGGCAAAATATGTAACTTTCCACAGAATAATTAATTATTAATTAATCGCTGCTCACAAAAATATCCACAATATGCCAAGATGTAGAGAATTAATTAACAAACATAATGCTATTTTTAAATAGTAAAATAATGTAATGTAGCGGTCTAGAATAATGGGGGAACACATGGGTGTTTCTACAATAATGTAGAATAAAATACTATAAATAAAGGACTGAAATGTAATTATCGGAAACTCTGTGGGTTTAGTTGCAAAATTTCCTAGAAGCACGTGCGAAGCACGTGTTACAGGGTGGTTGGATGAATCTACAAATATGCGAAGTGATAGGGGAGTTTCTGCAAATCTTCCAAACAGGGCTGGGGCTGCTTCTATGAATGTGGTGAACTCTAGGGGCTTAAGAGCAAGAAGTACCCTCTCTCACGTGCGTAGCACACGAGGAGAGTCTAGAGCTCGGACCCGGCCAGAGGTGGCTTCTTCACGGTGGAGGAGGGGAATCCTCTGGAGGTGGTGTCCCTTCTGGCTGTGCTCGACCGTTGAGGCGGAGCTGTTGGATGCAGGAGGCTCCTGAAGGTCGAAGATGTTGGCGGGAGGGGGGGGATGCTCCTGGAGATTATGTTGAAGCCGGTAGAGGAGCGGCGAAGTGAAGCTGTTGGAGAAGATGCTGGTCGTCGAAGGTGGTTGTCGTAGGAGATTGTCGATCGTCGTTGGCTCTACGGCTGACAGCCGGAGCAAGGGCAGTACGCTTGGAGCGCTCTGCGATAAGGTGGGGACACGCCTTGGATCTCGTCGATGGGGAGGAACCAGGATGTCACCCCGGACCTCTCAAGGTTCAATCGATGGATGTCGATGAAGGGGGCGACGCTGAGGTTTCTATAGGGCTTTGTATTCTCGTTGAAGATGGAAAAGGGTCTGTCGGGGAATTTGATGAGGTGGAGCGACGATCGGAGATCTGGGATGAGGAGGAGATTGCGGAAGGGGGGTGGCGCTGGTGATTTCGCAGTTTGAGGCAGAGGAATCAGAGGTGGCGGCGGAGCAAAAGAGGAAGGTCGACTGGGTGAAGGTGACGGTACTGGGACCGTCCGATCGGCCGAGATCGGACGGCCCAGGACACGCCACGTGGCAGCAGAAGAAGACAAGGGAAGCAGCACGTGCTGTGCACGTGCGCTGGAGGCACGTGCCTCGTACGTGCGTTTTTTTTTAATTTTAATTTTTTTTTTATAAAAAATGAAATAAAAATCCTTCAAAAAACGGCTGACACGTGGTGGTTCCAGGAGCTGCCACATGCCAGCTCCACAAAATTCGAAAAATAAATACTTTAAAAATAGAAAAATAGCAAACAACCTTGGATCGAAAAAGTTTCTTCACGAAAATTGCTCGTCTTGATGATATACAACTTTCATGAAGACATCAAAACCAAAATCGATCATTTGCACAAAGTGATATTTTTGGGGTATCCTATGTACAAAGAATACCTTGATTTTTTGGGTTTTATATTTTTTTGTTATTTTTAATCCAGATAAAAATCTAAAAAAATATGAAAAAAATCAAAGATAAATATTTACACATTAATCTAATTTTTTGTTTTTTTATTAATTAAGAAAAAGAAGAAATAAAATAAAAGACTAAAAAGACAACTTTTTTATAGATAGTCAGTGAAGACTTGGACTCAATTTGTTTCTGTGATTTCAAGATCAGTTTGGATTTAGAGTTTAACACATTTTAATCAAACTTTCATCAAAGAAGACAAATGAAAAAGAAATAAAATAAAATAGGTTATGTATGTACATAAAATATTAGGTTAAAATCAGCTAAAATACAAAATGTACAAAAGAGGCCCAAAACCCAACTTTCACATACGAGCTCCGATTCACTTGAACTTGGTCTTGTTTTGAAGGTAATTGAATGTACATTAGTTCAAAAGTGAGTAGAATTAAATCGGACATTGGATGGGGAAGATATGAGGGTTTTAGTCTGGAAATCCTAGAACTAGGGTTTGGGTTTTTGGTCCACTTATTTGGGTTAGTGATTTTTTGTATTTTTCATTTATTCTTGTTAGTGATATGTACATAGTAGAGGTTGGTTTTGGGTCATGCGTATTTAGCATGAATTAGTAAAAAATAAGGGAAGTTAGGTTATTTACAGGTCAATTTTGGCTGGGATTTTTGGCTTCTTATTTTGTGCAGAAATGCGTGATAAAATGCCATTCTTATTAAAACATGCTTGAATGATAACTATGCATAATAAATGAAGAAATGACAATGATTTTGAGGGATTTGAGCTTAATTAATATTATCTAGAGTGATGAATCTGAGATTCATCATCCCCTTATACTTAAACCATGCTCGTCCGTGAGCATCAAAAGAAATGCCATGAGGTGAAATGAGATTGGGTTCGATACCAAGACCATGAGCTGAAGGTGAAAATGAAACTAGACTCGACCTTTGGATTATTAATTTGGCAGAACTTCTGTGAGACTTAGAATTTTAAAATCAACTTCCTTCAAGTTCTACACATCATTGTCACAATTTCGGCTCAGAAGTCATCTTAGATCAATCCTCTTCCCAAAGCATACCCTATGAACATTGAACAATCGACTCATGTGTGTGAAAGGTTTTAGCTCTTCCCATTCAGAATGCCGGACTACCATGCAAATCTCCTCTCTAATAACTCGTCCTCGGGGAGTCAGGTATTTCCTTCTAAGGTCTGTCGCGTTGTGTTCACAATTGAAATGGGGGAGAAGTTAGAAGAAGGAGAAAAGAACTGGAGGGTGGCCAGTGTAGTTACCTCTCCTTGTGGAGCTGGCCGGTAGCCGAGTCTCCACTAAGATCTGCATGTTTTATTGAAGCTTGGACCTTTTTGGTCAGATATTTATTTGGTAGTGGCTTATTTGTATTTGGATTTTTGGTGGTTCTGCTTAGATCTTGTTGTGCCCCTACGGATATAGAATCTTTTTGTTTCCGTACATTTTTGGGGTCTTAGAAAAATTGTGCCCAGCCGTCCATCCCTTTTCTGAAACTTTATTTCAACCCGTACTACGGTCTTTAGATTTTCACGCTACCAGAAAAGAAACTCACACAGTCTTCCAACATCCCGTCTGAGTTGAGCTAAGTGCATAGTGCGAGAGTACAAATTAATTCCCTATTCCAGAGTCGTACCCAGAATGAAGAGACCAGGTTAGACACTAAGAGTCAAATGCTGCTCATTGTCATGTGGAACTCAAAGAATTGACTCAAAGACCCGAAGCTTCTAAAATCCTATTTCTCGGTGAAGTTCCTCTGAAATTAGGTGGATTATGATCAAGTCCAGACCACTCTCGGTTTCTTCTCATAACTCGGTTCAGAACCCAAAAACTTTTCACAGACGCAAATGAATGAAATGCTGGATGAAGTGCATGTGTGAGAAATGCAAACACGAGTTTTTTTTTGATTTTTTATGCAAGGGATATTTTTCTAAAGTTTTTTATGCAAAAAATGAATAAGAAGCCATTTTTTTAAAAAATTTGGGTTGGACACAGTCAGTGTTAGTAGCAAAACTCTTTTTCTTTTTGTTTTTTTTTTTCAAATTAATTACCCACCCCGTAAATACATATAGACTTACACGAAAGTACGAGATATGGGTAAAATATATACACAGTATATATACAGACCCCCCTATACTTAGCGAGTGCTGTGTCATCAGAGTACAAGAAGCGTAAAGAAGACATAGCTCGGGCTAAGCGTAAGAGAGTAAAAAAGAAAAAGAACGAGGTATATTGGTCCGCTCCCCTATACTTAGGCTGTGAACAATCTAAGTATAGAAGAAGGGCAAAAAATGAGGTGATCGGGATAGGAGAGTATATCAGTTCCCCCTATACTTAGGCTCTGGTCAAAATGTATGGAAGGAGGGTGGAAATGAGGCGATCGTTGGATGGGGAGAATAATATGTACAGATGGCATCGGTCTCCCCCTATACTTAGGCCTTGGCCTAAGTAAAGGAAGAAGATGTACAAGGAGACCGATGTGGTGGGGAGGGAGGGTGGGTAGTTGATGATTAGGGCGGTTTTCAGCCGATATTTTTGTGAGCCTGCGGTGGGAGATCGTAATGATGAGAAGGAGATGAAGCATATGATTCCCAGCTATTATCATTGTTATCTAATCATGATGGATAGCAGATGAAGCGTATGAGTCAGATGAAAGGTAACCATCATCAGAGTTATCCTCAGAGGAATAGTATTTGAAAGTGAACACACTTCAGATATTCTTGTCTTTTTATTTCTTCAGTTGTTTTCTCAGAATTCATTCCTTCTTGGGATCAAGCGGTTTGTCCTCGATGAACACTCTGAAGCACCAGTCTCAGTTAGCTCATAAGAAATAATTCTAATGTATTTGATGAGAGTAGGAGCATCAGCTTTGGAGGAATAATAGTGAGGAACGGGAGTCGACCAATGGGAATCGAAGTTTGGATCCTTGCGAAGATATGGTTTTAGAACAACCAAACAGACTTCACTCATGTAGATTACCTTTTCCGGACCTGATGAGGGATCATCAGCTGATTCCTCTTCCAGAAGGTCAAAGGTGACTTTCTTTTTTAATGAAGGAGTAGTCTTTCTGTTTCGTGAAGGTGTCTGTCCACTTGAGTCTCCAGATGAATAACCATTAGAATTCTTCTCTTTAGTCGGTGTTCGTCCTACGTGTTTTTTCTTAGTCTTCTTAATGCTAGTGCATTCTTGATTTGAGAAGTTTTGGTCATGGTATTCAGAGTAGGTTGCCCCTGGGTACGACCATGCATATGTCTCAAGATCATATAAGAACATTATTTTATTTTGAGATCCACAGGAATTGAAATACTGGGGAGAGTCTCTGCATGTTCATTCTCAATTAATTTGATGTTGGAGCATTCCTGTGTCGAGCTGATGTGATAAAGGTAGTCAGAATAGGTTGACCCAGGGTGAAACCATGCATAAGTCTCCGGATCAAATGATTCATGTACTTGATTCTCCATGGTGAAAGCAGCTGGGAATGGAGCAGGGGGGAGAGTTTCTAAACCAATAGTCTAATCAACAACCACTATCTCAGATGTAGCAACGAGGTAGGGCTCTTCTACCACTTGGTGGTTACGACTTTCGAGGTCTTCGTGGGTTGCCTCAGAAAATCGTGGTTCTTCAAAGACTGGGTGAGATCGAAGTGCTTTCAATGCTGTAAAATTGATTTCTCGAGTCTCACATTCAATAATTGCCTTAGCCAATGATAAGAATGGATTTCCGAGAAAAATTGGAGACTGGGTGAATTCTCCTTGATGCTCAATATCAATGATTATGAAGTCGACTTTGAGCAGAGCACCTTGGAATGTAATGATGACAGCAATGATTCCTCTTGGCCGCTTTATCAATCGATCAACCAATTAAACGATCTCTCATATCTTCCTGATAGGTCCGAGTTTGAGCTCACGAAATACAGAGGTTGGGAGGATATTAATTGGTGAGTCGTCATCAATTCGAGCATGGGTGAAAATTATATCCTTAATTCCACAGTCAAATCTTGGAAACCGCTTCACTATGCGGCTCTTGGTTTTTCTCCTCAACACCAAGGAGGAGGCCATTGAAAAAATATGTCTTTCAGTCTTTGTTCTTATCCTGCCCGACTTTTTCATCACTAATTTGTTCATTACAAATCCTTTAAGGTCGAGGAAGTGTTCAATGTCATGTATAAAGGGAAGTTCAAAAATCAATCTTTTCTCCAGTGCTTCCCGTAAAGCAAGATCCAAATTCTTCAGATCTTCTTCAGTTGCAATTTTTATGTAATTTTTTGGATTTTCATTTCATTCCTATTCTGTAATAAATTAGTCATAAATCATTATGATAAATATATTGCAGATGGTATTTGACTTCTGGTGGATTCTATAAATTGTGCATTGATAAATGTATTATGAATGTTATAACCACTAATAAAAACCCAAAAAGATCCAGGGAGGATGAAAATCTTTCGAATGAGATTTGGCATCAAAGGCTTGGTCATTTATCTGTTGATAAGATCAATAGATTGATAAAGGATGGACCTTTAGATTTTCTATAGGTTCAACCTTTGCCTACCTGCAAACATTGCATTCAAGGTAAAATGACCATGATGCCTTTCCGTAACAAGGTTACAAGGTGCGAAGGTATTATTGACCTAATACATTCCGATGTATGTGGTCCCTTCAGTACCGCGACTCGAAATGGATATCGATATTATTTGACGTTTATTGATGACCATTCGCGATACGGGGTTGTCTTCCTATTACGTCACAAAAATCTGAAACCTTTGAAAAGTTCAAAGAATTCAAGGCTTTGGTTGAGAACCAAACAGTAGAAGTTTATTTATATCCTTGTATCCTTTATCTATTTATCTTTTCATTTGTCTACCTTATGTAATCTGACCATAGGCCTCTCCCTATATAAGAGAGCCTAGGGCTCAAGGAATAAATACGATGCTTATTTTTCCCAACATGGTATCAGAGTGACGATCCTAGACCGGAGCTCTCGTACCGAACCCTAAACCTAGCCCTCCATCTTCAAGCCTCCGTGCGCCGCCCCCCATCGACGAGCCGCCTCTCCGCGCGTGCCCTTGTCGCGCCGCCTCCCTCGCGGGCTACCTTCACACGCGCAACCCCTTAGCACGTGCCCTCGATGCAGCGCCTCCGGCGAGCTAACCCCACGCGCGCAGCCTCTTCGCGCGCTCCCTGCTCTCACGCGCCGCCTCCAAGTGTGGGCCCGTGCAGCTGTGCGGCTGAGCTCAAGCACCGACCGTACGTGCTCTTTTTGCACGTGTGCCGCCGGCTGTCCCTAGGGTTTCTCCGTCCCTAGGGTTTGGTTGTCATCTTCATAAAAGGCTCTCCGCTCGCCTCCAGGTTGATGGGTTTGGTTGCATAGAGGTCTACATGTGCAACTAAACCTAGTCATGTCAGTGTAGACCAAGATTTATCTTGTCTACAACCCTAGATTTCTCCAGTCAGAATGTCAAAAAGCAAGATCGAGATCCCCACTACAGGCGCCTTCAAAGGTCCTGCGCTTATTGTGAAGATGGATGCATCCAACTATGAGTTATGGGCTATGCAGTTCATGAGCCTAATGAAGTCGATGGGTAAGAAACATATTCTTACCGAGGATGAGCCAGAGGAGAAAATAGGGTTATACGCCTCATGGGAGGCTGATGACACATAATGTCTGGTTGTCTGGTACCCTAATTCCAGACATTGCTAATGATGTCTTGCATCAACCTACTGCCAAAGCCATATGGGACATTCTTGCCGCCACGTATTCACAAGCCAAGAATGAGACAAAGATCCTACAGCTCCAGCATGACATCTTCACGATAAAGCAGAATGGTCGACTCCTGCATGCTCACTACACTGCATTGAGGGGAATGTTTGAGAGGCTTCACAGTTTCATGCCTCTCACAGCTGCTCCAGAACAATTGAAGACATATCGGAATGCGGCGATGGTGGGAGTCTTTCTAGACTCTCTTGATTCACAGTATGAGGCGGCTTCTTCTCAGATTCTGGCAGATGCTACCATTCCTCCAATGGAGGAGGCCTTTCGGTGATTGAACCGAATCAATATCTCAAGCTCTACTACTGTGCCAAATTCCTCTGCTATGGCAGCCTCTAGAGGAAGAGGTAATTCATCTCATTTCTGTGGATGAGGACCACGTGGTAGGATTGGCCGTGGTCGTGGATTACAGTGCACTTATTGTCGTCGAATTGGTCATACATAAGACACATGCTATTCTAAGCATGGTTTCCTAGCATCTGCTTGTGCAGCAGAACATATACAACATCAGGGTGCTCCTCCAGCTTCGGATTCACGATATGATGACCTAGTGTCTCGTCTACGTGATATCATGCCACTAGCCAGTACTCCTCCAACAGTTTCAGAGAGCAGCTTGGACGTTGCTGCTACTGCAGAAGCTAGTTCCCCAGGTAGTGTTCATACTTATGCTTTCTACCAGGGGTCACGTATCTCAGAATGGATTGTAGATTCAGGTGCCACACATCATTTGTGTGGATATAGACACCAACTCACATCATAAAGGGAAGTTTCCCCAGGAAGGATCATCATCATAGCAGATGGGACTCATACTACCATTACAGGACATGGACAGATAGCCCTAACACCTTCCATGCAGTTGCAGAATGTGCTCCATGCTCCTAATTTCTCAATAAACTTACTGTCAATTAGCCAGACTACTAAGGATCTACATTGTCGAGCGATATTCGACCCATCATCTCTTGTGTTTTAGGACATTCTCATGGGCAACGTGATTGAACATGGCTGTGAGCAAGGCGGGCGGTATTGACTGGTCCATACACCTTATGCTGGAGCATCATCCCATTCCACTGGACCTGTCTCTCCTTACTTATGGCATTTGTGCTTTGGTCATCTTCCGTTTCAGAGACTGCGTCAAGTCCTTCCTTAGATCTCACCCCGCTCGTCGTTCGATTGTGAAACTTGTTAATTAGGGAAGCATCATCGGTCTATCTTCCCTAGTCGTCAGAGTCGGAGAAGTAGCTCTCCCTTTGAGTTTTTTCATATTGATATTTGGGTCCAAGTCATGTTCCAGATCATCAGGGACATAGGTTCTATTTAGTTGCTGTGGATGATTTCAGTCGTTTGTCTTGGATTTTTCTGTTAAAGAATAAATCTGAAGAGGGCATCACTATTATGAATTTTATTAAAGTAGTGCGGAATGTGTTTTCTGTTTCTATCAAGATTGTAAGAACTGATAATATCCTTGAATTATGTACTCGAACATTATATCAGTTTCTTTCCTTCCATGGCATTCTTCATCAAATGTCTTGTGCCTACACGTCCCAACAGAATGGTGTTGCAGAAAGAAAACACCGCCACCTCCTTGATGTCGCTCGCACGCTTCTTGTCCAGAGTTGTGCTTCACACTTGTTCTGGGGCGATGCGGTTCTTACTGCATGTTATCTCATTAACCGCATGCCCTCGTATGTGTTGGGGGAGAAGACACCTTTCTCCCTCATTTTTCTTGACAAGGAGTTGTTTTCCCTAACTCCACGTGTCTTTGGGTCTGTGGCATTCGTTCACCAGTTGTCTCCAGGGGTTGACAAGCTCTCTCCTACGTCTGTCAAATGTGTTTTTTCGGGTATTCGAGAACTCAAAAGGGGTATCGCTGCTACGATCCGTTGCGTCGGAAATATTATGTCAGTGCAGATGTCACGTTTTTTGAGTCTGTCATGTTTTTCTCTCCTACTGGTGACAGGTTAGTGCCATCAGATATAAGTGATGAAATCTATAATCCTCCTCCACCCTTGTATGCGCCACAACAAGCTCTTACATCTCCACCACAACCATCCCCATCACCACCATCATCTCCACCACCGCCACCACCTCTACCACCTCCCACATCTTTGGTTCCTCCTCTACCACTCCACTACAGTCGACGGCCAACCCCTGCTCATGATCATGGTCAATCATCAAACATGCCCCAGGTTTGTTCTGATAACATTATTTCTAATGATGGGACTGACGACATTTCTCAGCAGGAACATGCAGGGGATAACACGGATGTTGGTATAACTGATGCAGACCTTGATTTGCCTATTGCACTGAGGAAGCAGAAGAGGTCATGTGCGTCATATCCGATTGCTTCTCATGTTACCTTTAAGCGTATGGCAGGAGATTTCAGGAGATTTGTAGGTGCTTTATTTGCTGTGAATATTCCAAGGAATCACCAAGAAGCATTAGCTGATAGTAGATGGAGTCTGGGTATGGAGGAAGAGATGGCTGCCCTTCAGTCGAGAGGTACTTGGAGTCTTGTTTCATCTCCTATTGGGGCATTTATTGTGAGTTGCAAGTGGGTGTTTACGGTGAAGCATAATGCCGATGGCAGTATTGATAGGTACAAGGCTCAACTGGTTGCTCGGGGCTTTACCAAACATATGGGGTAGATTATCTTGACACGTTTTCTCCTGTTGCTCGACACTCTACTTTACGGATTCTTTTATCTGTTGCTGTGATTCGAGATTGTCCCCTATTTCAATTAGATGTCAAAAATGCATTTTTATATGGCGATCTTCAGGAAGAAGCTTACATGCAGCAGCCACCTGGGTTTCTTGCTGAGGGGGAGTGTGGACATGTATGCGGGTTTCATAAGGCGATCTATGGCCTAAAAAAGAGCCCAAGAGCTTGGTTCCAGAAGCTCTCAGATTTTTTTGAGAAGCAAGGGTTCAAAAGGTCAAATGCAGACCATTCACTTTTTGTACAAAAGACATCCAGAGGTATGACTGTCATTATGGTGTATGTTGACGATATACTCATTACAGGAGATGATATGCAGGGAATAAAAATAGCAAAAGAATTCTTGGGCCGTGAATTTGTTACCAAGGATCTAGGAGTACTGAGATATTTCCTTGGATTGGAGTTTGCTAAATGAAGAAGGACTCGTGATGACTCAGAGGAAATATGTCACTGACTTGCTAAGTGACACAGGAATGCTTGGATGTCGACCTGCTTCTACACCTATGGATCCAAGCATGAAGATGCATGATGACGACACTGAGGAGGTTGATAAAAAAGGTACATAGAACTGGTAGGGAGGCTCCTTTATGTTACTATTACTAGACCAGATATTACATTTGTAGTAAATAAAGTGAGCCAGTTCATGGAGCGACCTTGCCAAGTACACATGGACGCCATACATATGATACTAAGGTATCTTAAGTCATCTCCAGGCGCAGGGTTGATATTTAGGAAGAAGGACACTATTACTATTTCAGCATGTGCAGATGCATACTATGCAGGGTGCCAAAAGGATAGGAAATCTACATCAGGCTTTTCTATATTCATTGGGGAGTCACTTATTTCATGGAAGAGCAAGAAGCAAACAGTAGTTGCGAGATCCAGTGCTGAATCAGAATATAGAGCTATGGCCCAAGAATGTGCAGAAGTGATGTGGGTTCGCGCAGTTCTGACAGATCTACATATAGATGTTCCACTTCCCATATCACTAGAATGTGACAATCAGGCTGCATTATTCATTGCCAACAACCCTGCTTTTAACGAGAGAACGAAGCACGGTGAGGTGGATTGCCACTATATCCGTGATATGATCCAGAAGGGATTCATTTCTACAACACATGTCAGCTCAGGAGACCGAACGACATACATCCTTACCAAAATGTTACTTCGGGGTCCCTTTCAAAAGTGCTTGTCCAAGATGAGCATGATAGATATCTATGCTCCATCTTGAGGGGGAGTGTAGAAGTTTATTTATATCCTTGTATCCTTTATCTATTTATCTTTTCGTTTGTCTACCTTATGTAATTTGCCCATAGGCCTCTCCCTATATAAGAGAGCCTAGAGCTCAAGGAATAAATACGATGCTTATTTTTCCCAACGATAGGAAGATTAAACAGATTCGATCTGATCGAGGTGGTGAGTACCTCTCAGATGAATTCAAGGAATATCTTAAAGAGAATGGAATTGTCTCCAATCTCACTCCTCCTGGAATTCCCCAACTTAATGGTGTTGTTGAAAGACACAACATAACCATCATGAATATGGTCCGTTCAATGATGAGCAAAGCACATTTACCACTTAGTTTCTGGGGATATGCAGTAGATATTGCAATATATATCCTGAATAAGATTCCTAGCAAATCTGTACCTAAGACTCCTCATGAGCTCTGGTATGGAACCAAACCTAGTTTTAATCACTTGAGGGTTTGGAGTTGCTTGGTCCATTGTGAAGAACGTGGATGCAAGTAAGCTAAAATCTCGCTCTCGTGAGTGTTACTTCATTGGGTATGGTTAGAGATGGTATTGGATACCAACTCTATGACCCTGAGACCCAAAAGATTTTTGTTTATAGAGATGTGAAATTCTTGGAGAATGATTTCCTTAAAAGTCAAGACAAAAATGTAGTAGAGGAACTCATTGAATCCCTTGAGGATTCTGAGCTTCCTGAACTAGAAATTGAAGAGATAAATAAAGATGAAACACTCATACCTCTTCGAAGGAGTTCGAGGGTGGTTGCACCTCCTGAAAGGTATGGATTCCATGTGTCAAGTGAGACTGACAATGATCCTACTTCATTTGATGAAGCACTCCCAGATCATGACATGGATAGATGGATGCTAGCAATGAAGTCAGAAATTGACTCCATGCATAAGAATGGTGTATGGACCCTAGAGGATCCACCTAAAGGGGTAAAACCCATTGGGTGCAAATAGATCTTCAAGAGAAAGAGGGGACCTGATGGGAAAGTAGAGACTTTCAAGGCACGGCTCGTAGCCAAGGGCTACACATTGAGAGAAGGCATCGACTACGATGAGACATTCTCTCCTGTGGCTATGCTTAAATCCATCAGGACACTGCTAGCTATAGCTCCATATCTTGACTACAACATCTGGCAGATGGACGTCAAGACGGCTTTCCTCAATGGATACCTCGAGGAGGATATCTATATGGAGCAGCCCCAGGGCTTCATAACTAACGATGACAAAGTATGCAAGCTGAAGAAATCCATCTATGGGCTCAAGCAAGCTTCTCGTAGCTGGAACATCAGATTTGACGAAACCAATAAGAGGTATGATTTCGTGCAGAATCCTGATAAACCTTGTGTGTACAAGAAGCTTAGTGGGAGCGCCATTGTGTTCATCGTGCTTTACGTAGAATACATCCTTATCATTGGGAATAATACATGTATGATGACCAGTGTGAAGATTTGGCTATCCCATACCTTTGAGATGAAAGATCTTGGAGAAGCCTCTTACATCTTGGGTCTGAAGTTGTTCAAAAACCGGGAGAAGAGGATTTTGGGATTGTCACAACATGAGTACATTACGAAGATTCTTAAACAATTCTGTATGGATAGTTCCAAGAAAGGATTCCTACCCTTAAGACATGGTATCCACCTGTCTAAAGGGATGGCTCCTCAAACTGTTGAGGAAAAGAAAGCCATGACTGGATGCCCTTTTGCATCAGCTGTAGGAAGCTTAATGTATGCTATGATGTGTACAAGGCCAAATATCTGCCATGCAATGGAGGTGGTAAGTCATTACCAATCCTGCTATGAAGAACAACACTGGAATGCAGCAAAGAACATATTCAAATATCTAAGATGGACGCATCATTACATCTTGGTCTATGGATATAGTGATCTCTAACTCTTGGGATATATAGATTCTGACTTCCAATCGAATATTGATGATCGAAAGTCGACATCGGGATTTGTATTCCTGTTGAACGGTGGTGCTGTGAGCTGAAGAAGCAAGAAGCAGGACACTACAACAGATTCAACAACAGAAGCCGAGTACATTACCGCATCGGATGCTGCAAAGGAGGCGGTGTGGTTACGCAAGTTCATCCTGGAGCTTGGCGTAGTTTCCTCTGATACTCCCATCTCGCTGCTCTGCGATAACACGAGAGCCATTGCCCAGGCGAAGGAACCCATATGGCATCAGAAGAGCAAGCACATGGAAAGGAAATACCACATCATTCGGGAGATTCAAAAGCGTGGTGATATCGTCATCACCAAGGTAGCCTCTGCCGACAACGTTGCTGATCCTCTTACCAAACCTCTGACACAGAAGGTTTTCGACCAGCATGTAATGAGTATGGGTTTAAGGATTGTTCCTGAATGGTTCTGAGGGCTAGTGGGAGATTGTTAGCAATGTGATCCCGAGGCGAACCATTCCTGCAATAAATGTTATTGTAATAAATGATTTATCAATAAAAGTTATTGATTTTTTTTCACTCCCTTTCTGAGATTGAATGAATGAATGCACTATAAGGTCCCTCTGTACAATGAGGGTTATGTACCATGGCCAACTTAATAATCGTACAACTGTTGATTCATTGATTGAGTCATAGAGGCTGATGCTTGAATGAATATCTAAGGAGTTAGATAGAGGACTCATCAAGCATCATCAAATGATTGTTAAGTGATGATCTCCAGTCTGAGTAGGATATGGCAATCCTTACTCATTAGGCTGATATCTGACCAACCTTTTGATGCAGGTCCTCTGCATGGGAATAGTGATTCGGAGGTGTCAAATTAGTTGAGTCAATGAGTTGACTTAACGAGATCGAGATAACCAAAGCTCTATGTTAAATACTATCACAACATAGGCATGCATCCTCTGACCGGAGAGAGATGTATTGCTATATGTCTAATTATGTACATTTGGCAGACCAATAGGTTGATGACCTAACCAAGGTCTATACACCGGCGAGCTGGTGTGCATGTAAGGACATACGAGTAATACGATCTCTCAAAGGGATCATACAGGTTCACTTGTGAACCGGGAGACATGAGCCCACTCATGAGGTATTGGATTGATCAAATTCCATGCATGGTCGTCGTGCTTTGGAAGCATGACATGAATTTGAAAGTAAGATATATACTTTATGAAAGCATATGATCTATACCAAATCCCAATGACCAAGAATGAGAAACTTAGTGATTAAGCCCTAAAGATGACAGTGTAAAAGTGATCTACATCTTCAGAATGATCATAGGTCTTCCTGTATGCAGGATGTACATGTATTGGGAATACCTAAGGGTTATGTGATCATAAACGATTGTATAACCATGATGCTTCCATTCCGAGGGAGTGATGAAACAGGTTTGGATTTTAGTGACTCCTCTCAGCAGAGAAGTGACCTAATCTTAGTCCATGTGCTGGACATTGATCTGAATAAGATTCAGACACAATGAGAAGATTAGGTTTACGGTCTTGATTTAATCAAGCATCTATGGGAGGTCCCTGAGATCTTGATTTGAGATATGATCTCAATATCCAAGTCACTATACGTGGAACGATACAATTGCCCTATCCTTATCTCCAAGTATCTGCGGAGAAATCGCATTATTTTTGAAAGGGTTTAAGAATAATTCCATAGATCTAAGCATTAAGAAATTGATAATTAAATGTGATTTAATTATCTTAATGTGTGTGGAAATTATCCAATATAATTAAATGTGATTTAATTATTGTGGATAAGAATAATGTGGATAGCAATATCCAATTATTCATAATATATTATAAATGTGATTTATAATGTATTAGAGAGAGCTAATTATAATTTTCATTTGTTAATTAATTATTAATGTGTATTGGATACACATTGTGTAATTAAATGAAAATGTAAATTATATTTTGTTTTGGGTTGTTAATGTGATTCACAAATTTCCAACGGCAAGATAGCAATATTCTCAAAATTAATTATGAATTATTTTTGAAGAATAAATCACAACAAAAGTTGTTGGATTATATAAAGGAGATTTCCATGGAGATATGCAATCTCATGAAATCTCATGAGATTGCTCCCACTTGCAATCAAGTGGACGACCACCATAACCAATATGGAAATTGGTGGCCGTCCACCATGATGCATGGGGAGGCAACCTCCATGTTGGTAATCTCCCTTATTTGATTGGTTTAATTTAGGATTAATGTATATTTAATTTGTCAAATATATTTGATCTAAATTAAACTATTGGTTGTTGGTTTTTACCAACAACAATCTTGACTATTGGATTAGACATAAATCAATCTCATCCATTGATTTTATATGTCCCGTAGATTGAGATCCATGGATCCCAAAACCCTATAAATAGAGAGGCATACCATGCTCTCTAATGCTATGCTTTTGAAGCACATCTCTCATTCCCTCTTCTCTCCCACACGTCAACTCTCTCTCCCTCTCTCCTTGGTGGTCGTCGACAAAACCCTAGAGGAGGAGGTCGTCGACGCTCTCGCCACCACGCTGCCGCTTCGACGTTCTTTGGTTCTCCGTCTTCTTGCAGTGCTACGCTCACAAAGAGGACGTTCAATCTCGTAGGACGAGATCAGGAGTTCACCGTGCTTGGATCAACTCGTTAGATTGCGAGGATCACGTGACTCATCCTCGCGCTCGCAAGCTTCTTCTCTGACGACCGGACTTGAGATAGGAGGTATCTTTTCATAGAGACTTGATCAACCATGCTTCAAGAGGTATCCCATTATGCTTGTTGTGGTTATAGATGAAACGATCCGAGAATCGTTCTTGGATCATGTGGTTTCATCGCATGAAAAAATTTTTAAATTCCGTTGCATAGAACAACTAGTACGACTAGTCGTTCTTCGTCGAATTCGATACGACGCTCACGCTTCCGTGATGCGCTTGAAGATTATTCCATATCCTTCATCCTCGCTCTCTCTTAGCCGGCTCAACATCCCAATTTGCAAATGACTAAACCATCTTAAGCGGTTTTCTCGTATCTTATCCTCGATCGGAGCTACACCAACTTTCTTTCTGATTGCGTCATTCCGTATCCGATCTTTGCGCATGTGTCCACACATCTACCTTAGCGCTTTCATTTCTGCTACAACCATTCTCTACACATGTCTATGGTTCACAAGCTAACATTCAGATCCATAGAGCATAGCAGGTATCACGTCTGCTTTGTAAAACTTTCTTTAATTTCTAAAGGAATTTTCTTATCACAGAGGGCAACAGAGGATCCTCTCCACTTTAGCCAGCCTGCATTTATTCTATTAGTAACATCTCCATCAATTTCCTCATCATGTTGTAAAAATCCACTAGCTACGATCGAGCCAGTGGATGAGAGAGTTGTAAAAAAGGGAGAGAGAGGAAAGAAAGAAGAGAGAAATAAAATAAAAAAAGTATAAAAAATAAAAATTCAAAATAAATTAAAATATACAAAAAAAGAAATAAAATAAAAATAAAGAAAAATAATTAAATAAAAATAACTAAAATAAGAAAATCGAAAAAAAATCGTAAGTGAAGTCAAATCAAAAAGTGGTCAACAAGAAAGTTGCTCATCTCAACGAGATCTACAACTTTCGTGGAGGACCCAAAATCAAAAGAGTTCAACTGCACAAAAAGTATTTTTGGAGGTACTCTATAGATAATAAAATAATGCAATTTTGCACTTTGTAAATTTTTTTGTATTTTTAATTTGATTTTAATTAGTAGATTAATTTATATACAATATATACATACTTAATCTAAATTTATGGGTTTTTATAGGTTAAAAAAAGGGAAAATACAAACAACAAAGATAAAATATATACAAATTATACAAATCCGATTTTTATGATTTCTTTTAACTTTGCTCTTTTTTATGAATTTTAATTCTTGATACCGTGTTAGTTGATTAATCAAAGAATATGATAGAGAAAGAATTCGGTTAAAATAATGATTATTTACATATAAAATAAAGTTTAATTTAGGGTTAATTATTTACTGATTTAAACTCTAATATTAGTACAATTAGTTAATGTTAATTAATTAATTTCAAGGGATTTAATTATTGATTTATTAGAGGGATTTTGCTAAAACATCCATATAGAGTAGATGAATCATGGATTCATCACACACCTTGGTTAAACTAGATCCCTGGCCTGAAGAATCCTGTCTTTGTTCTTGTTCATGAGCACACGTCCCTGTCCAAACAATTAGAGAAAACCCTTGATCTTGAGAAGCATCTCATTCTTCCAGATCTGATTGTATTCTCATCTCAAGCCATCATGTATCTCCTCCTGAGAAGCCAAACTGTTATGAATGCCTATTTGATCGAGAAGGAGCCATCCTCCCTTACCTAGTGATCTCTACCTTCCCCAGGGGTCGATTTCACAGCTAAGGCATCGTACGTGCTAACAAAATCCTCCAATCTTTGCTTTGAAAAGTCAGCAACAAGAGGTGGAAACCATGTACCGTGCGACCGTGCCCGATGCACTGATATATCATGTTCACTGGTCTACGGGAAGAGTCTACGAAAGTGATACACAATAATGCCCTCGCTGGTCCAATTGTCCATCTAGAAATGAACATGGTTGATACCCCTTACCACCGGTGTCAAGAAACCACCTCAAGTAGTCATCTATAGATTCCGCTCCAAAGGGAAGAGGGGGTTCAGCTTGGCGTCGCCGCCAAGAATGCACCAATCATGTATATGCTACAAATCAATCTGTACACTAGGCTCTCGCCTTTGCCCCACAACCTGATGATCCACTTAGTAATAAGTGCCTTTTTCATAAGCTCCAGTCTCATAACTCCAACCCTCCCAATTTCTTTGACTTAGTTATTATATGCCAATCAAGGAGATGAATCTTGTTCTTTTCCTGTCTGGCGTTAGTATAGAAGAAGTGCCGCATCAATGAGTCCATCTTCTTGCGTACCCCTGACGAAATGAGTTCGTTGGAGAAGTAGAAGATAATAATAGCCGAGAGGACATGCTTTAGTAGAATCAATTTTCCACCCTGGAGAGAACTGTGACCTTCCAGACTGTTGATTTCCTCTCAATCCTATCCAACACTGGTCGCCAATCTGAGGCCCATAGTCCCACCTATCAACAGAAGGCCCAAGTAAGTCATAAGAAATGAAGAGCAAGTGCAATGAAGAGGCTCCTCCAACTTTGGAATCTCCAATTTCGAGAGGCTCAACAAGATGAAATATGACTTCTTCGTATTATTTCGAAGGCTAGAAATATCTCCGAAAATAGTCATAATACATGATGCCACCTTCGCCTGATCCAACCCACCCTCATTGAATAATATTGTGTCATATACATACTGGAAGATGGGAATAGAAAGTTCCCCAAGCATGTATCCCGTACAATAGCCTCCCTATGCTACCAGCTTGATCATCATTGCTTGTGCCTCAACCATCACCACAAAGATTAGAGGAGCTAATGTGCAACCCTGTCACCACCTTATATTGTTGAAAGAGACTACATATGATGCGACCATTTACCAAGACCAAGTAAGAGGCCATCATGATAAATCTCTTCATCCGAGCAATCCATGTAGCAGGAAATCCTCTCCACTGCAAAGAATACCAAATGAAATGCCAATCTACGTAGTTGCACACACTGGAGAAGTTGATCTTTCATGGCACTTCCCTGCGATTCCGCTTCCAATCCAAAACCATTGCATCTGCCATGGCCAACCTATTTGCCATAGACTTGCCTGGGACAAATGCCGTCAGCTTAGGGGATATAATGAAGTCCAAAATACCTTTCCATCGATTCACCAAGACCTTCGCAAGAATAAGGTAATTGACATTGGAGATTGCGATTAGTCTAAAGTCCTTAATTTGAAATGTCACATCCCTCTTGGGCAATCGAAAGAGTAGGGCCTTATCATGATGCTAGAACCCAAAGTTGTTAGAACTAAACTCCTAGAGAACTACCATGAGGTCATCCTTCAGTGCTCCTGGAATTCCTTATATTATTGCATGGGAACCCATCTGGACCTGGTGCCCCATCATCGTTAAGCTGGAACACTACCTTTTTGACCTCTTGAAACTCAAACCTTGCCACTAAAGTATTAACTTGAGTATTACTACTCGTGCAACACCTCCGCCAACCCAACCCCACCCCTCTATGGTGACCCTTCTGCTCAATGAACAAAAGTGTGCAACCAAGGCTTTGGCAACCTCCATGCCCCTGGTCACCTGCTGCCCGTCAATCTCAAGATAGTGTATAAAACTCCGCCTTCGCCTGCTGCTGGCCATGGAATGAAAGAAAGTGGTGTTAGCGTCCCCATCATTGAGCCATTTTTGCCTCGACCTCTGCCCCCACTCAACCTCAACCTTCTTGTCCTACAAATAAATAAGATGAAGAAGATTAATCCTCTCATCTAGTTCCTCCCTTGATAAATCTCGCTCATCCTCTAGGTTGTCTAATATGGTAACCCCCTCCTGTGTTGCGTCTCTTTTGGCCCGCTACCTAGCCCGAAGGCTCATGTTGTACTCCACCAAGTATTTCCTCAATTCACATAACTTGGATGTAAAATGATGTGCAACTAACCCACTCGGTTGACACCCTCTGCAAATCTCCACCACATGTTCCTGGAACCTATCCTCTAGTAGCCATGAGCATTCAAATCTGAAAAAGTATTGCAACTTAGTCTCCTCCCTGGACCAAAGCAAGGACATGTGATCTGAGTATGTATGTGGTAAGGCTCTCGCACTAGCCTTCGAGAACGTCTGAAGCGCCTCTACAGATTTTAGGAAGCGATCGATGCACGCTCAAGACCTGATTCTCCACGTATAATGACAACCCCTGCATCCGCAACCTACCCAACAAGAAATGCCAAAAGATTTGCTGACTCGACATCATGACTACCTCTCTACTCAGATCTATCGTCCAGGTCAATAGTAATGTTGAAATCCCCTCTCACAATCCATGCCTTACACCCAAACCTTCCTCGAGTAGCGTAAAAGTTCGCAAAGAGTTCATGCATCCTTTGCGTATCCACCAGTCCATATACATTAGTAAAATGAACTTCTTATCATTTGCATCCCTTCGCTGGAGAATAGAAATAGCATGCTAGACAAGGACCTCCACATCTTCTAGTACTAGCTTGTGATAGTTCCAGACATAGAAAAGCCCTCTCAAGCCCCTTGTAGCTACAAAGGCTATAAAGGCGGACAATTGCGAGCCACCGACCTCCTTCCGTACAACATCCATCCCTTGAGAAATTTCAGATTCTTGAATGAAGGCCACGTCTACTTTGTTCTCCACCAACAATTGTCGTACACTCAATGCTTATCAGCCCTACCAAGGCCTCTTGCATTCCAAGATAGTATATTCATCTAGAAACCGACGCTGCCCCCTTTAGAGAATCTACACCCAGTCAATCTACCAACATTTTGCTAGACATGCTAATATCTAGACCACCACGCTGCATCTCAACCTCTGAATCGAACAACTCCACATGCCCATCTGCCAAATTCATATATGCTGCAACGTGCTGAGGTTCAAACTGAGATTAACAATCTATTAACAATCTGCTGTATGTGCCGAGGTTCAAAACCCGTGACCTCGAGCTGTAAAGTTGATGGTGAAAGGTTATGAGGCTCCATATTTGTAAGCAACATCTGGTCCAACTCGACTTAAGGATTCGACCTGACATTTAACAATCTCTGTATATCTGGGTCTAAAGACAAATGATCCAAAGATTTCCCTACTAGGTCCAATCCAAAGATTTCCCCACTGGGTCCAACCCACTATGATCCAAGATAGAATTCGAGTTTAGTTAAGGAGCAGACCCCACTAACTCCTAATATGCCAAAATGAGGGACCTCATGCAGGGTTTTAAAAACTGAATCGGACCGACCGATCAGACCAGATGGACCGGGCACCGGCTCCGACCCGGTTGGTTCAGCCGATTTCATGTAATTATATTTAAAAAAGGAAAAAAAACTGGGTCCTTTGTGGTCGGACCGGGTTGATCCGGATTGACCCGTTTTAATGGTTTGGTAAATTTTAAAAAAATAAAGGTTTAAATAATGAAATAATAGGGGTTTTATCACTTATACCATGCTTAACTTCTGCAATATCAATTATGCCCCTCTCTTTCTTGTAATATAAATTGTGTCACTACTTTCTTAGAGTAATTTCTAGAAGAAACTGTAAATAAATGATTACAATATTGTATTCATATATAATGCTAGAAAATGTGACTAACTTTTATCGAGTTTACTCAAAATAGACAAGCATGTTATTCTATTGAAAGATTTGACATTTTAAACTGTTGGAGTATAAGATGTATGCACCTATTGAGTTGTAGATGGGTAAATGAACACCTCCAGGATCCATTTACCCCATCCAGTGGTTTAGTCCCACATCGTCCAGTGGTGGGACTTGGAGGCCCTGTGGAGGCTATATTAGGAGCCCCATGCCGCCTGTATCAGATGAGAAAGTGCAATGCAAGACATGCCCCTTTGAGGACTTCTCCTGTGGTTTCATCCCGCTCCTCACGGAGTTGGGTTCCACGTAAAATCTCGCTGTTCTTCTTTGATGTTTATTCTTTATCCATGTTTTCGCTTCCGCTTCCGATTTTCTAACATGGTATCAGAGCGGGTTGATTCTCGAGGATTTTATCTTTATATTATTCGAGATTCGATTGATTCAAGTTTTTTAAGTTTTAGGGTTTCTATGGAAACCCTAATTTCTGGGGTTTTATTCTTGATTAAGCTAGTTCAAGATCAGTCGGCATCTTATTCGCATGTTTGAAGATCTGTTCTTGAAAGATTATTGCTGCAGATCACATTCATTTTGTAAGATTGTTCAAGTTATGCTCAAGATCATCCAGCATCATAGTATCGTTTCTAGGGTTTTGTTTTGAAACCCTAGATGTACTATCAAGAAATCCCGATGTTTGTTCTTGTTTTATCTTTTCTCTGATATTCGCTTCCGCATGTTTATTTTCTAACACGGTATCAAAGCGGGTCGATTCTCGAGGATTTCAAGTTCGTTATTATTTTTGTTCATTCGAGATTCGATGTTCAATCCAAGTATACTAGGGTTTGTTTTTAAACCCTAATTTTTGTAGAACTTTAAGTTCATCATTTAAGGGTTTCTTTTTCGAAACCTGTGATCCAGGGCAGAAGCAACAAGATTGACAGCCCTCAGCACATCACACAGGCAGCGCATCATCACAGGACTCATTCCAGGCGAAGCAGGCCCCCTCCTTTTTCAGGGCGCATCCGACCCTAGCTGTAGTGTCCCCCTTCATCATCAGCAACGGCACATCAGTGCCTATTCTTCAAACCTCAAGGGCCTCACATCTTGCCACTCCAGGCCCACACGACATCTGCGATGAAGAAGATCCAGGCAGCAGTGCATCGCGCGCAACCGGCCCCGCTACTCCTCCCGTTCGCGCAGGCACACGAAGCTCTCATCCAGCGCCTCCTGGCGGCGCAAGCCCAAGCTCCAGCCGCTCGAGGCGACACTTACTGCCTCTCCAGAGCCTTAAAAAAAGAAGTGAGAGAGAGAAAAAATGCAACAAAAGCCATAAAAAAAGATGAAACGACTTATAAAAAATGATGACGGCTCAGGCCGTTTACCCCCATTTTTTCTTGTCTTCTCCCAACTTTGTCGATGTCATTTTCCGACAATTATGGGAGAAAGGGGGAGTATGGTGTAGAGTCACAGGCCTTCTCCAGATATCAGAGATTCAGATGCCAGATGGGAGAGACCTAGTTCTCCGACGATGAGACTTTAGGCGTAGTTCAGAATTGATGGTCAGATTCCGAGTCTTCAGTGGACTCACACTCCAGCCCGTTCGTCCTCCTCACCTGCACAGCATGAGAAGCAACGTCCTCGACTGCAGCAATGTGCGCGTTGGGTTGATATTGTCCGTAGTGTCCTGTAGCGTTGAGTTGAGTTTATTTCTGTTTGTCCAAGCTGAGCATTGCATGCTCCAGCTTGAGGGAGAGTGTTGGAGTATAAGGTGTATGCGCCTATTGAGTTGTAGATGGGTAAATGGATACCTCCAGGATCCATTTACCCCATCCAGTGGTTTAGTCCCACATCGTCCAGTGGTGGGACTTGGAGGCCCTGGGGAGGCTATATAAGGAGCCCAGGCCTCCTGTATCAGATGAGAAAGTGAAATGCAAGACACGCCCCTTTAAGGGCTTCTCCCGTGGTTTCATCCCGCTCCTCACGGAGTTGGGTTCCACGTAAAATACCGCTGTTCTTCTTTGATGTTTATTCTTTATCCATGTTTTCGCTTCCGCTTCCGATTTTCTAACATAAACAATTATTTCATTGATATATAAATACATAATTACATATATGTATCCAATTTTATCGATTCAAAAAATTGGTTTGACTAGTCGGACCAGTAAATTAAGCTCAATCCGGTTTTTTCCGAGTCGATAGGAATGATGATGTCATGATGACATCATCACTGGTCCAACTGGTTTGTACCGACAGTCCGACTCGGTTGAACCAAACTGAAGACTGGCCGGTTCAACGTCTGGTCCAGTGTTTAATTGATCTCAGGGAATCTTCGTTTCCAATAAACATGATCTTGGAATTCCAAGCGACGCGACATTCCACCTTCCTACGGTGCCACTACCCGATCAGGCTGACGTCCAATGACCGTCAACTCTTTAACAATGATGTGGAAGCAAGCTTTCCCCACCGCTAATTGGGTCATAAGAGGAAGTAAGGGAACCCTAACCGCTGCCTCCACCACGACTCGCCTCCCTGACCCCTTTGGCAGACCATCAAAATGAATGGCGATAATTTTCCCGACCGCAACGAACATCCCCTCTAACGATCATAGTTCTCATGCTCATAGAGGAACACCTTTTAGCAATAGAATCTTGTAGTATACCTCCTGCATGACCCGATCTCTTAGAACGGTCTCCGCCAAGTGACCGCCTCACCCTTGTAACTTGCATTTGGTCGACGCAAAAGTGTTAAAATCTCCGTCTTCGACAAACCACGAGCACCCACAAGGGAGTTCTCAAAGCGTACTGCATCACCCATTAATGATCGCCTGGGGAAAATTTGCTTGGGGGTTCTCGTGGAAACTTATTCTACGTGACCCTCAAGCAAACATATATTTTGTTAAGTACCATAACATAGCTGTGACTTGAGGTCGCAACTTCCTTTGGAAGGGAGCCGTGGATTGAAGTCACGACTCCCACCAAAGGAAGTTGTGACCTCAAGTCACGGCTTTTTCTGCTCCTTAACAGGTAGCTCCCCTTTCCAGGGAGCTGGAACTCTTCCAATTTGGACTAGAAAAAGTTCCAATATATATTGGACCGCGATTAATATAATAATTTGATAACCCCCATAATATCGGATCTTATTCCTCTTAATTACGAAATTTATATTCCTTTTGGGCTGATTTCAATTTATGCCTTTGAGGAGTTTCTATCGTTAAGAGTGATAATATTACAAACAAGAAAATTGATAGCCGAAATACTCTTAAATAAAATTTTTTCTCCATGATTTGATTTGGATATAGAGAACTATATAGAGTCATAATATAACAAGAAACTGTTCATTTGATATAAATTGTGATACATATCACTATATAAGACAAGTACATCACATACACGTTTCCTTCTACGAAAGAATCTAAGCTTTGGTGGCCTTTACTCGGGTTCTTGCGGTATCGCCTCGGGATGCAGGTCGGTTGCGGGCACGATCTGGCTAGCTTGGTCAATCTCTGAAATCCTAGATCCAACGATAACTGCAACGTCATCCATATGAAGTGTCGGAAGAGGGGAACAACACGAAGGGCCGTCGTAAGTAAGACCCCTCTCCTTCGCTGTGGCTGCTGGTGTGGACGGGCTACTAGGGTGCAATTTGATTGAAAAGGAGTCCGAAAATCATCACTACCAAATGTGTTAAAACAACGCATGCATGAGAGCATGGGATTCTGTGAAGTGCATAGTACATAACCCTAATTGTACAAGATGGCCATGGTATATAACCCTAATTGTACTAAGGGACCTATTTTGCAAATTGGTTATTCTTCATTTTAGATCAAGGAATGATATTCGCAATAACATTTATTGCGTAATGGCTCGCCGTGGGCTCGCATGTCCAACAATCTCCCACTAGCCCAAAGAGCCATTAATGGGCTAATCATTTAAACCCACACTGACAATCATAAGCTATTTAATATAGCTAGGTAAGCTGATCAGCCACTCTGTTCCGAGAGACTATGCCAAGTCCTTTTACGGCACTTGCATATCCCTCAGTAACAGTGCTCGCATCCAATGCGAATGTTGCATTTTATGCAACCAATACTCAATATTGAGGCAGTCATAATGTCTTTGACACTACTACTCAACAATCGCTATAACCAGTGTGTAATTTCAATTATCCTTATTAGAATACCCTTATTCCTAGAGATCTCTATCTCTTAAGGTATTTGCAGTTAAGACCTTTTAGATCACTATCTTTAAAAGTCTTAGGTTCTTGATGATGAGACTTTGGGGTTATTATCTCTAAGGCTTGTCATCTTTGAAGATATTGTTTTATTACTGCAACTAAGTGTTTTATCTCCATAGTAGGATTATCAATAGTTTACTACTCCCACTGCATGGCAGACATCTGGCTTTTCATACATATCTAGCACATACCGGGCTTCTAGCAACCGATGCACAAGGGAAAGCAGTTTTAGCATCATCAACACTTGATTTGCTATCTCTTTTGATTGGTCAGTACCAAATCTTAAGGGAAAGGAGCTTTCCTTGGACAGAATATATCCAAAATGTACCAATAATGTGACAATCACAATTCTCTCTCTTCTCTTTGCTTCTGAACAACTTCAGAACTAAGATCTAAGAGGTATCCTTGAGATCATATCTCAAGGTATGAAATAGCCAGATCATAAAACACTTATTATCATCCTTATATCATTCTAAATGATTAGGATATTATCTATATTTAGCACGATGAACACAATGGCACTCCCACTAATCTTCACATGGCTCATCAAGGATCTATCTGAAATCATAACATTTATAATTCCATCAAATATTGTGTTCCAACTACAAGAAGTTTATTTGAGTCCATGGATGGATTTCTTTAGCTTGCACGTCTTGCTTTCCGCGATTATGAAGCCCTGAGGCTACTTCATGTGAATATCCTCAGAGAGGTATTCATAGAGGAATGCAATATTGACTCACATATATAAGATGTCATAGTCAAGTTGTGTAGCTATAGTTAGCAATATTCTGATGGGTTTAAGCATGGTTAATGAAGAGCAAGTCTCATTGCAAGCAATGTCTTCTCTTCCGATGTGTAGCTCATGGCTACGAACCATACTTTGAAGGTCTCTACCTTTTATCAGGTATATTTAGACTTTACTGCTAACATCCATCTCTCCATGTCATGATCTTCAGAAGCTTCATCATATGAAGTCAGATCATTGTTAGACTTATCTGGCACATGGAGTACATCCTCAAACTCATTTGAAGAAGTATTAGTGTTACATCTTTAATTGTCCTTTTAGTTTCCGATTTCAGGAGCCTCACTATCATCTCAAAATTAAATGAGTTCCTTTACTTCATTTTCATCTTGATTCTCAAGAGAGTCATCCTCTAAGAATCACATTCTCAGAGATGAGATATTTTAAGAATCTCAATGTCATAAAGTAGGTATCCAATACCATCCTTTATTTTCCTAATGAAGTAGCACTCTCTAGTGCTCGATTCTAGCTTACTTGCTTGGAACCTTATTAAGGACATATATTGTAGTCTCTACTACATATGTACCTTGGAAACTAACAGATAATTATGCTAAAAATTCATCATTGATCAAATCATGTCACACATGATCCAATTGTATCTCCCTACAACTCTATTCAGTTTAGGTTTATCAGGAGGAGTGAGATAGAAATGATATTCATATCTCCATAAGGTATTCTTTGAATTTATCTAACAAGTACAAGCTACCTAGGTTAGATCAAATTCATTTCATCTTTCTTCAAACTTCGGTTCTAAACCAAAATTGTGAAATCTTTGAACATTTCAAAGGTTTCTTAAGTGAAGAGAAGAAATCTCATATCATACATAATCATCAATAGATATCGCACATCCACAATGTTCATTATGATATAGATGATCCACATACATCAATATGTATGAGATCCTGAATACCTTGACATCTTACACCATTCCCAAAGAAGGGTGTATTGGACATTTTACTTTGAATAAAATATTCATAAGTATATAAGTTTTGAAATTTTAGACATTCTAAAGTTTCATCTCTTACTTGTCTAATGGTCTCATCAACAGACATATGTCCAAAACTTGATGCCAAATCATTGTCAAATGATCTCCATCCTCCTATCGATCTTATAAGGTTTAATTTTCAGTATTAAGAAACATCAATGAACCATTCATTAATTTTCTATTTTAGTAGAGTCCACTAGATCTTAGGTTACTATCTGAAATATATCCATCATAACTCATGCATGATCGGTCTATTCCAGAATTCTTATTTATTTCCAACATTTAGAAATAAACAATGAGAGTATTCTAATATCTAGGTCATAGACACATTCTCTAAGACTAAGGGCTCTCCCACTGAAAATATGAAGTCTATTTATCCAATAGAGGTTGTTGCAACCATTGCATCAATATCCATGGATGATTATTAAACCTTAAGATCAAATTTCAGTCTTCTAATACAAATGCAACAAATTGCAAGTGTTATTAGAAGAATGAGATAGAATTAATAGACTTTGATCTTATCAAATAAGGAAGTCAATTTCAATGATTATATGTAGATGTAAATTATTTCGATGCACTATCTGTGTCCTTCTCTAAGGATCTAGATAGACTTGATAGTCATACTATCAACACATCATCTCATTGCAGTATTGGCATTCATCCAAGTCTTTGGATGTCATATGTGTGGAAACCATAGAAGTATAGTAAACTCTTTGACCTTTCTTCTAATTTAGGTCCGACCCATGCTTCCACTGCGCTCCTTTCATCTCTAAACAATCATTGCTTAAGACAAAAAATCTCTTATGTTGAATTCAAAAGATTTCAATATAAGAGTATTTCGATACCTATATATGCTTCATTTAATTCATACAATACAAACATTATGAAGCTTCATGAATGACTAGAGTATAGATAGTAGGATGATGACACTCATCATGTCTACATACATCTTAACTCCTTAAGACTTAGGTTCAGGTAGGTATTCAAACATTTTGAATACATCATCTCTTGTAGAGCCACCATTCTGCATAATGCAGTGAATCATTTCATTCATGATTAAATGTCAAGAGCACATATGTATGCCAGAACATATTCTTAGAATTTTATAAGGATTATTTGACAATTGTAATCATCATCGACATGTCACTTCCAAAGTACATTCGATGAGAGATCAAGACTATAGAGACATACAAACCCTAGGGTTGTAATCCTATTATCTATTTAATTGTCATTCTTCATTATTATGAGGAAACTTGCACATTGCAACCACATACATTATGTGTCCAACTGCAAGTACAATATCTGGATCATGAGTCTAATCCATGATATTTTACTGGTTATTATTGAGTATAACATTGAGTGGGTTTATTGAAGGATTATCTGAAATAAGAAATTTGCATAAGTGTATATATATACATATACATATTTTACTGTGATTTAGGAATTTTTATATCAAAGTTGTCTTGTTTTGTCAACAATAAAAGTTCATTCCCTTAATCACTTTCAATGCAAGAGATATACTTACCATTATATCTCAACAAGATCTGGTATCTCCTTTCTAACTTTGTTACATCCCAATAATATGAGAACCTGTACCTCAGATAAAAAGAAGCGGGAACACATTCTGCCTTACAAGTCCAACTTGCACCTCCCAATTCGGTCTTTAACACCCGGGCCCACCACCCCTAAGGTGATGTTGACCCGTCATTAATTAAACCAACCGTCAACAGGAATACAACTTGCTATGCGTAATCCAATATCGCCCCAATAATATGAGGACCCGATATTGGGGTCACTACGCATACGTCCTTACTCTTTCGAGAAGCGAAAAGCCCGATCCAAATGGATTGTATGCAGGATCTGTCACTTCGGACAGGCGTCTCCTACATACAATATCTGGTGACGGAACCCTTCGCCTTGACGGGAGACCATGGATGTCACTTATGTGATCCTCCATATCTTGTTCAAATTCTAATTAATTATTATGAATCATATTCACATAATTAATTCTTCCAAGTGAAATAACAACTCTATTAATAATAGAGTGTTTTAGTTTTAATTGGATTCCAATTAATTTAATCATATTAAATTAATGATCCAAGTAATATCCAACAAACATTCTTTATTATTACTTGAATTATGGTATTATCTCAAATACGTATTATTTTGAATTTTAATAATTAGGAATACATCATGATTACTTAAGCATTATACCAGCCCTACCCGCTGTCATGGCCAGTACCAGCGAGAGTGGGACAGACTGCACACAGTGCAACCTGCTACCCCAACGCTCCCCGACTAGACACCATATCCGCCTTGGGAAAGGATAATGCAAAATAGATCACTTTGTACTTGAGATGATCACCTGTTTTTCAACCGAAATTATACCATATAATAATAATCAAAATATTTTTGATTAACATTATAATGAGATTTGCTAAACAAATCCCAAATCCTATTCAAGCAACATGTTTGTTGGAAAATGGATTGTGTAACCAGTTGTGATCTAGATCACATCTAATCAATTATTGGTTAAGGCAATGTCAATTAAGGAAATAATAATAATCAAATATTTCACAAATATTTATCCATAATTATTCCAGGAAATTAAACCATTTAATTTCACTAATTGATTAAATGACAATCACAAGGTTCTTGATTAGGAAAGTAATTTCCAACAATGACCTTCACTTACTAAAATTAGCATATCTCAATCAATTTAAATCCAAATTAAGCAAAGTAAGTTTCTTAAGTTTGCTAATTTGATTTACAACAGAACCTAAGTGATTTGCATGCATTTCAAGGTGTTTCAAATCCGTAATTAATTCTTTAATTACATTTAGATTCACAGTCCCCGAAACAGTGGATATATGTTTACTAATTTGATCATAACTTGAGCAAACGGATTCGAATCACACAAACTCAGATCCTATAGTTTCTTTATTTAATGGGGAACAAAATCCAAGTTTTATTTTTATGTTTAAACAATTTAAACAGAGCCAAAAACAAACACTAAATAGAGATGTGAAAATGAAATGCGATAAAACTTCCGCAACCCTAATGAACCCAAGTCGGCTTAGGTTTATGTATCGTATCCGAAACCTACAACCTAAGGCTCTGATACCAATTGCAGGATATGGTTAGATCCTTAAGCGCATCACGGAAGCGTGAGGATCACATCGTACGCGATCATGAGCGACTAGTCGCACTAGTTGCTCGATGCAGCGGAAATTAAAAATTTTTCATGTGACAAAACCACATGATCCAAGAACACTTCTCGGATCGTTTCATCTAAAACACAAACAAGTAATAGGATTACCTCTTGAAGCGTGGTTGCGATCGAGTCTCTTAACGAAGAGACCTCCTGTCTCAAATCCGTTCCAACGGAGGAGACGCTTGCGAGCGTGTTGATGAAACACGTGCTTCTCGCAATCCACGTTGATGATCCAAGCGGCGGATCTTCTCATCTCGACACACGAGATCCGATGTCTTCTTCACGAGCAAGGCACACGGAATGGAGAACCTCTCTAGGGCATCCATGGTGGACGACCACATGACAGAAGAAGAGAGGGCGTGTAGAGAGAGAAAGAAAGAGAGAGACTTATGTTCTCATTGTGTAAAGAAGAGCAAAGGGGTGCCTCTCCTTTTATAATATTTTGTGATCTGTGGATCTCAATCCACGGGTAACACAAATCCAATGGCTCTCATTGATTTGTGTTTCTTTTAATGGCTAAGATTTGTGTTGGTAAAAACCAACAACAATTAATTTAATTTAGATTAAATGTATATTGATAAATCAGTATGATTTAATCCTAAATTAAATCAATCAAGCATGGAGATTATGGAATGAAGATTGCCTCCTTCCATAATATGGGATTTGGTGGCAATCTCATGTAATCTCATGATATCTCATGAGATTACATTATTCCATGGAAATCTCCAAGATTTACAACAACACTTGTTGTAAATTATTCAACAAATATAATTCATAATTATTTGGGAATATTGCAATCTTGCCATTGGAAAATTGTGAATCACATTCACAACCCAAAATAAAAAGTGAATTACATTTTCAATTAATTATCTAATGTGATTCCAATTCACATCAACATTTAATTAACAAATGTAAATTACAAATTTCTCTCTCTTATATATTATAAATCACATTTATAATATATGCGGTTAATATGGATAGTGCTATCCACATTATTCAATATCCATGATAATTAAATCACATTTAATCATCTTGGATCTCTATTCTCATGTGCCCAAATAATATGAATCACATTCACATTATTTACATCTTTGATAATCAAATCACATTTAATTATTTAAGATAGCTCTCTTTATAATATGAATAGAATTCATATTAATCATGATAATAAAATCACATTTAATTATCCATTTTCTCAATACTTGGATACTTATATCAACAATGAAATTATCCTGAACTCTATCAAGGATAATGCGCTTTCTCCACGAATACTTGGAGATAAGGACAGGGCGATTATATTGTTCCACGTATAGTGACTTGGATATTGAGATCACATCTCAAATCCAGATCTCGGGCCTCTCATAGATGCTTGATTAAATGAAGACCGCAAATCTAATCTTCTCATTGCATCTGAATCACATTCAGATCAATGTCCGACATTTGGACTAAGATCAGATTACTTCTCTACCGAGAGGAGTCACTAAAATCCAGACCCGTTTCATCACTCCCTAAGAATGGAAGCGTCATTGTTATACAACCGTTTATGATCACATCACCCTCGGGTATTCCCAATACCTGTACATCCTGCATACTAGAAGACTCAGAATAAACATAAAGTATAGGATCAATTTTACACTGTCTACTTCAGAGTTTTATCATCAAGTTTCTCATTCGATCATTGGGAGTCGGTGTAGATCATATGCTTTCCAAAAGCATATATCATACCTAGGTGTTGATCATATACTTTCCAAAAGTATATATCAAACCTACAAATTCAATAAAGCTTCCAAAGCGAGACGACCATGCATGGAATTTGGTTCCCCCCAATATCTCATGAGTGAGCTCATGTCTTCTGGTTCAGTAACTGAACCTGCATGATCCCTTTGAGAGATTGTATTACTCATATGCCCTTATATGCACACCAACACGTCGGTGTATAGACCTTGATTAGGTCATCAACCTATTGGTCTGTCAAATGTACATTCTCATACATATAGTAACACATCTTTCTCCGGTCAGAGGATGCATGCCTATATCATGACAACATACGACATAGGACTTTGGTTATCTCGATCTCGTTAAGTCAACTCTTTGACCTAACTAATCTGACACCTCCGAATCTCTATTCCTATGCAGAGGACATGCATCAAGAGGTCGGTCAGATATCAGCCTCAATGAGAAAGGATTGCTATCTCCTACTCAGGCTGGAGATCATCTCTCAACAATCATTTGACGGTGCTTGATGAGTCCTCAATCTTGAGCCTTAAGTTGTTCCTTTGCCTCCTTGAGTCTACCCCAGGGCTTGCCCAGGTTAAATAAACACATAGTTTGATTAAATTAATTATTCGTGCGGTTCATTTTTGATTGATTCTTAATCGCCCGACTACAACATAAAAACAACGAATTAAATAGGGTATCTTCGTAATTGTCAATTGGCACCGTTGACAGGGAGACAAATGGATTAGGTTCATTTTAGAAAACTTAGAGTTAGGTTTTTCACTCACCTAGGTAGTCTGACCCCCTGGACATTTTTTTGTGAACATTTCCTTGATTTTTTTCTTTCTTTAATTTTCAGCATTTATTTTATTGCTTTTGTGTATATATTTTCTATCGCTCTAATATAAATCTTTGTTTTCGTGTGAGGAAATTGCTGGACTTGGAAGTAGTGCTTCTTGAAGCCGGAGTGAGATGCGACAGAGACATTTTTTCTTTAATAAAGTGTTTATTTTTCATTCATTATCTTTGTAATAATCAAATTTAGGAAATTTCTTAATTTATAGCAACTCTTGTTTGAGAGCTCGCACGTGAAATAGAGACTTGGACACTTTTTCTTCTTTGTTGTGGTTGTGTCGAGAGTGGTTCTCGACTTGAGTGGCAAATATAAGATAGGAACTTAATGATTCAAATTCAGTTCAAATTTGTTTGTGCCCTTGTAATTTAGGCCACACATACTCCTTGATCACATCTTTCTTGAAAAATTAAAAAGACATACATAAATACATAAGCTCAAATTCAAATATGATTCTTCCCCGCTAATAGTATCCCATTTAGGTACGGCTTTCTCGAATTGCATGAATTTAGTGTAAATTTTTTTAAATTCAATCTAGCATAGCACATGATGAATGCTGGAAATCACTGTAAGTATATTCTTACTTGAGCATGCATCATAGTTTCTCGCTTGCATTCTATTTTATTATTCCTCTCTTGATTTATAACCTAAGTCTAAAAGCAAAAGAGACTGATTTGTAGGCGTGTATTTTTTTCTCACATAAATATCAGTGGTAACCAAGGTTTTAAAATTGTGACTAAATTGATGCAAGTTGACCAAAAAAATAGAATAAAATGAACACTTGTTTTACGGGTGCATAAATCCCTCATTGGAGGCAGGTACTTACCTCCAAATAGAGTGGGTAAGGACGCATATATTAAGGTTAGAGCCTAAATCCCTGTACTTTCCCCCTAAGTCACTAGGTCTGACTCTTACATGCTTTGGAGCTGCAAGGAATTGCCTTCGACCTTAGTGTTCGTTTTGGTTGTGCAAGCCTATGCATATTCTTTGAGGTGTGATATTGAAACCTCGTAGCATGGGCAAATCACCTCATTCATTGGGAGCACACAGGAGCACCACTGGGCGTAAGGAGACAACATGTGTGTAATTTACTGAAAAAATCGCATTACTACCAACTAAATTAACAAGATAATTCGATCGAACCTTTTACAGCCTTCACGTGTTCAATTGGTGAATACAAAGGGTTTGTATTGTGTTTTAGTTGCATGAGTATTCTCTTCACATTTACGTACCCCGTAGTGCACCATGTTCATATATGATCCTACTAAAATAAATGATGGCTAATTGGAGGGATTTTTATTCGGAATCTATGCATATATCATTGAACCCTTCATAGAGATCATTTTCAAAGGTCCCTTCACTTCCTGGACCTCCCTAGACTCATGACCCTCTTGAGTCCAAACACACTCACTTTGAAGATGGTCAACCATAGACCAACCCCTTCCTCTCTTCTCCACTTACCAAGGAAGACCTATGCCTTGGTGAGGATGATTTAAGTTCATCAGCCTCAACTAATTCAAATCCATTTGCTGATGAAGGTGACAACGAAGTTTCACTCAAGATGCCTCCCAAGAAGAAAGATGATGATGAAGATCATCATGACGACCCTTTTCAGATGATACTTGCTAGACTAGCTGCATCTGAGCAGCAACATGCCCTACTTAGAGCTCAAATAGGACCGTTAAATGAAGTGGTTGATGCACCCATGGATATGGCATACAACCTAGGACAATCCAAAGTGCAAAATTACCTGAATCTTGTAGGGGCAGAAATATAATGAGTTGAAGCTTCCATTTTTGAATTTGTTGCCACATTTCAATGGGAATGCCACAGAGGAACCCTATACATTCCTGAGGGACTTTGAGCTTGTCTGTGCTAACCTGTGCCACCCTAGGGTTATCTAGGATTATAATAGGCTCACTGCCCTTCCATTTTCCTTGGGGGATAAGGGTGATTTCTGATGAATATGTGATTCATCACTCTAAAAGTTGAAAATAGAGCTTTATTTCCAAGCAATTAGCTGCATATTTCCTTTTATTGTGCATTATTTACATTCATGTATTTAGGAATAATATCTGCATTTTAGCATGCATATTTGCGTTAAATAAGGAGCCAAATTCACTTGTACATATTCTGCTGTATAATAGTTAAATTCACCTATTTGTATCTATTTTATACTAATGCAAAATCCAATAAAGTCAACTCTATAGTGTATATATTACTAACACTAATAAAGGAAAAATATCAAAAAATAATAAATTGTAAAATTATCCAATAAAACCTAAATCCATGTTTGAGACTATTAACTGTAAAATGCTCATATCTCTTCATACAATGTACGATTTAGTTTACTCACTTTTAAAGTAATATACATTCAAAGACCTTCAAAACATGACCAATTTTATAAAAATCGGAGATCGTATATGAAACTTGGATTTTGGGCCCCTATTATATATTGTACATATTGACCAAAATACCCTTCATTTTATCTTTTTTATTTTCTTAATTATTAAAAATCCAAAAAAATTAGATTAAGTTGTAAATATTCCTTTCATATTTTCTCTAATTTTCTCTATTATTTAAAAATGACAAAAAATGCAAAAGATAAAAATATGGTATTATATATATAAGGTACCCCCAAAAATACACTCCTTTTATTTTTGGTTCTTGACAAAAGTTGTAGATCTCATCGAGACGAGCAACATTCGTGTTGATCACTTTTTGATTTGACCCCTTTTATTATTTCTTTTCTATTTCTATTTATATTTAATTTTTGAATTTTCTGGGAGCGACACGTGGCAGCTCCTACAACCACCACGTGTCACCTCATTTTTATTATTTTCATTATTTATTTATTTAATATTTTACTTATTAATATTTATTTATATCTAATAATTATTTATATTTATTTATATTTATTTTTTTAATTTTTATTTTTTTCCATTTTTATTTTTTCTCTCTTCCTTATTTTTAGTAGCCTACTTATTTTACTTAATTTGTTTATTTATTTTCATCTTCTCCCTTTTACTTCTTCTATACTGCAACTTGCCACCCAAGTCACCAACTCCCCATTCTCTCCATTCTCTCCATTTTCTCCACCTTTTTTCTAACTTCCCCCTCATTTTTATTCCTTTCTCCTCTTCATTCTCATCATCCCCTGTTTCGAGAGAAGAGAGGTCGAGCCCCTTTAACCTTCAGGTGACATCTGTAGGAGACAAGTCGAGCGACGATAATCTCAAAGGCGAGATCCGCAACACCACTATAGCCGAGTTGCGAGCTTCCAATCAGGCTCGCTCAGCTTTTCGGCTGTTGAGCAGGTTTTTTGAGGTTTTAAATTATTGATGTGAACTCATGTGTAGTGGTCGTTGCAACCTAAATATCTCGCAACAAACAAATAAATTTTTTTATTTCTCAAGCTACAATAATAATTACAAGATTAATGAAGAGGGAGAAATTTTTGCTACTTATTTAACTGTATAGCAACAGGATCGAACTCAGGGAGGCTACAATTCCCGAGGGTTATTCAAATAATCGAAAATCAATTAAAAGAAAAAGAGAATCTCAAATGCAAAATATCTTGATTTCTTTGTGATTTTTTTATCTTTTTTATTTTTTGTTTTTTTATTTCTATATTTTTTAAGTTTTTAATTTTCAAAATTTTAATGATTTTGATTTTTGCAAAAACTTTTTATTTTCAAATAAGGAGTAATATGCACAAGGGAAGAAATATGAACACCACACTTTTGTTGTATTTTTTAAAATAGTAAAAAATGCCCAGAAAATTATAGAGAAAATATTTCTGGGTTTTAAAGGCTTTAAAATATTTTTGAAAATTTTTGTAGATTTTTCAGAGGTTTTTTTTTCTAAAAATCAAACAGTGGCAAAAATGATAAAGAGTGCATAACCTGGAGTAGTTTGCAACTTAAAAATATTTTAAGTACCTAAAACTCCTAAAGACTTTTTTATGCTAAAATATAGACAAATATCTACAATCCGGAAGTAAAATCACGATTTTGGATTTTTTTTGTAGATTTTTTGTGATTTTTTCTAAGATTTTTGATATTTTTCATTTTTTTGGGTTTTGAAAAGAGTTAATGTACGAAATTTGTATAGAAATTAAAAGACAATGAAATACATCTAATCTATTTTTTTGGAATTTTTATAGAAATATTCAAAGTTTTATGAATTTTTGAATTTCAAGAAGAGAAAATGACACTGTTTTTTATTTTTTAATAATATCAAAAGAAAAATATTTTTTTATAAAAAATTATGCTAGAAATATACACACATCAGGAGGATAGCATGATTTTTGCAAAAATTATTGGCCAATAAAATTTCTTCTTTCAAAGAAAAGATCATGCAAATTTTAAGTCTGGAAACATGGGCTGAACAACAATTATTCAATGTTTTAGCATTCAACAAATAATAGAAATAAACAGAGGACTAAAACCATAAATTACCCAATGAAACGTGCCGCATGTGACTGTTCTAAGAACAAGGATCTCTTTATGATTTTTAAAACTTCTAGGGGCCTTATTGAAATTTGCCTAAAATATTTTATTATTGACCTAGGGCTCACGTTGGTTGTTCTTCTTCGTTCCAAACCAAATGGGGTTGCCACCGCTCACCCTTCTTCAGATCCGGTGGTGGGGGCCGACGATAAAGGGTGGAGATGCCAAGTATGGGTGCCGCGCACTGGTCCAGGTTCTGGAGGGAGAGGCCTGCGGTGGAGGTGCTCCTCTCTAGGAGCGGGGTGACGAGGTGGAAAATGACAAGCAGATGCGTCGGTGATGAAGGCGGTGTCGTGTTAATGGAGGACGATGGATGACTCCTCCAAAAGGTTCTAGAAGGTACGATAGATATGGTGGTCGAGCGGAGCTCTAGATGGTATGCTGAGATGGGTTGGGCTCGCGGCAGAGCGTCGCTGGTCGATGGAGGCTGATCATCGAGTTTGGGTGTCACGCGTTGGTCTAGGTAATGGAGGGAGAGGCCCCTGGCGGATTTGCTCCTATCCAGGAGCGGGGTGGCACAATGGAAGATGACGAGGAGATGCATCGGTGACGAATGAGGTGTCGAGTTGACGGAGGACGATGGACGGGCAACACAGGAGGCGGTGGCGGCGGAGCCGTGGTGGCGCTGGCATGCCGCCAGCACCTTTTTTTATTTTTTAAGAAGTAACAAAAAAACATGATTAATTTTTTTTGAAAAACAGAAATGACAGCAAAATCTTTTTTTATTTTTTTTTGTATTTTTTTATTTCCTGCAAAGCAAATGTTAAAGAAAGAATATATATATATATATATGTTTTTTATTTATAAACAATTAGGATGCGAGCACGGTGGTTCGATCCCAAAATCAAAATGGAAGACGTGAACGAGTGCAGTTTTGAGGAAAATGGCAGATGGAACCAGATCTCTGACCACCGTGTGTAATCAGAGGTGAGAGATCGTGCAAGGTAGAAAAGAACGCGAATAGATCGAGATATGAAATGAAAAATCGAGTCAGATTCGGATCAAATCGTGAAGGATGATTCTAAGATCTGGAGGAAAGAAAATGACAATGAAATAAAAATGCAAAAAAATAAAATAAAACTACGATTAACCTAGGATAAAAATAAGAGAAGAAAAATGTGGATATCACCTTAGTAGCAGAAAAGACCGTGATCGCCTTGACGAAGGCCGACTCGCTGTCACTGGACGTGTTGGAGGCTAGGCACCCTTCTGTGACAAGATAGCTCTCTGAGAATAGGTTCCTCTCACCAAAGATTGATTAAATTGAAATGAAGGAGAAGGAGCCATATAAATGGAAAGAAAAGAATTTGAAATTCAAAATTGAAAAGAGATAAAGATAAGGGAAAAAATCGAAATGAGATAAAGATAAAGAAAGAAAATAGTGTTAAAAATATTTACAATAAATATTTTTTGTATTTTCATCACTTAAATAAACTAAATAAAAAATGTTATTTTTTTATTTTTTGTGGTAGTTATTTAAGAATAGCAATTACATACATATACTATATACATGTGCTACATTATATACATAGTTGAATAAGGAAATTAGTTTTTTTTTTAATTTTAATTTTTATTTTTATTTTAAATAATTTGCAAAAATATTTACAAATACAAGATGTACAAATAAATGGTAGAATTGCATAAACCATCCCAGAAAACCGATTTTTCAACTGTAACTCCAAAAATTATAAAATTATAGCCATTTTAAAGATAATTTAATTTAGAATTTAGAATACATTGGAAGTGAGTTTAGTTCAATTTGAGTTCATATGAAGCGGGAATTGGTCTTTCAATCATCGCTTAGTGGCTTTTTCCAAGTGTGGTTGCTTTTATTCTGTATAAGATTTTATTTTGCAAACATTTTTAATGTTTAGAACACATTTTTATGTATAACTTTTGTTTTGAACATTATCTAATTTGAGGTCAATTTATGTACAATTAAAATAGTGTAAGTATACAAATATACAAATCACATTTTTTTGGATTTTCTGGTTAAGGATCCTATCTCCCCTTACTTTATTCCTGGTCGATCAAGTCAAGTCTTGGCCTTCTCTCGGGGTTCAGGTCAGCCTGTATCTATTACATATATACAGTCTTCTTTTTTTTCTTTTCTTTGTTTTTCCTTTCTTTTTTTTTTTATTTATTTTAGGTTAAAATGGTAATAAGTATACAATATTTATGCACCATTGCAAGTTAGTAAGAATATGGAGTTAGAATTATATATAGGTGTTTTATAAGGGATTTTAAGCTAAAATAAATGAATAAAGATGATGAAATGCAGATTCATCAGCGACGCATCCGCCACACCGCTTGAGGCAACGATCGGAGTTGCAACATAGCTCCTACAAAATCCGGTGAATCACAGGTAAGTTATCCATCTCTATTTTCTTATTTTTGATCTCACATTTTTGTTGTTGTTTGGTTGATCCATAATCGCGTCACCACCATCACTGTCATTATCACACTTACACCACTCATAATCATATTTTTATTTTTATTCTTACATCATTATCATCATCATACACCACCAACACCACTGCTTCATTCATATATTTCTATTTCTCGTTTACAAAAAAATACAAATAATTACAAAAAATTATAAAAATAATAAAAAGAGCAGGGGAAGCAACCACAACCGCCCCATTCTCTCCTCACCACTCCGTCAACCGTCTAGTTCTTCTCTAGTCCCGTGGCCATCTTCCTCTATAGCCGCATCTCCCAGCCTCCTGTAGGCGCGATGCCATCCACCGCTAGCCCCTCCAACAGCCTTCCTTCACGGAGGTGCTCCTCCGCCGCTCAACGGCGACCAGCCCCGTACGCGAACCCTGACTGCCCTGCTGCACCTCGCCACCCACGACACCCATGAGCGGCCGCTGCGCCACCGACCCTGCTGCTCCACCCGGCCGCGCCTCCCAGCCTCCTATAAGCGTGACGCCCTTTGCCTCCTGCCTGCATCTGCGCCGCCTGCTGCTCGCCCCTCATGTGCAGCAGCTGTGCGTCCCACTACGACTCCGCATGTGCTTCATCTCCTGCGGCAGCTCGCTCCGCTAAGCCGTCTGCTCCATCGCTGCAACCCTCGTTGTCGACCTCCGTCTCTAGCACATACTCTGCGACCTCCATCGACCTGTAGTGCACATCTCCCCGCCAACCGACCACCCTCTGCCGTGCCAGTGCGATCCCATGCGCGCCTCCCACCTCGCGCCACTGCGCGCCTCGCTCTAGCAGCCTGCCCAAGCACCCCACACTCCACTATTCCCCTCGAGTTCGAGCCTCAGTGGGTTCCAAAGGTCATTTTATTATTTTTTATTTTTGTGAAAATTGCAATTTCTTCCCATTAAGTTTGTATTTTTGCAAATGTGCACCTATGCATATTTCAGTTCATTCACTTTTATTCTCAATATTGCAACACCCCTACATTTACATTGTATTTTGAACTCTATTTTGCGTCATTTTTCTGATCTAAAAATTGCATTTTGTTTCTCAACTAATGCTACATATCTTGACTATTTAATTGGATTTTTGTGAGTATTTGTAATTAGTTTAAATTGGTTTGGTGGAAAATTACATACTTTACCCAATTTATGATCTAAAATTAATATTTAATTAAACATTGGTCCAAAAATTATGCAAACATCAGAGATGATGTTGCTTTTAAGTATTTTTTTAATTACTATCCAAATTTCATTATAACTGGAGATATCTTGTGCATATAATAAATTTTTAAGTGATTTGAGTAAATGATTTTCGATTAAATCCACGAATATTATTTTTTGCGAAATTTCAACTCTCATGGATTGATAATTAAAATATATTTTTTTAGATGCTTTTGCTTGTGGATAATTTGATTTTGTGGATTTATTGGGAATTAAATACTTACAGTTACTCTGTTTTCATTACAAAATTCATAAAAATCATATATTGTTAGAAAATTCCAAAAATATTATTGTAGCTTCATTTCATCATATTTCACTTCTAATTAAATTTTCATAATTTTTGCAATTTGTTTGCATGAAAAATCGTATAAAAACCCCTAAAATGTTAGTATTTCTCATTGTTTCGTCTTTATTCCAAAAATTTGAAGAAAATACATTTTGCATTCATCATTGGATTACATTTCCAAAAGAAATATAACTTTTCTAATTTGGATTAATTTCACATTAAAAATTAATTTGGCTAAGTTGCTTGATTTCTTAATAACCTAGTTCTGTTCAATCACATTTCTGCATCTGCATTTTTATTGCATAAAAAATTAAAAAAATCTACTTGGAAAATTGTGACCTAATTCATCTGATTTGATCCGAAGTTGTTCCTTTGCCTCCTTGAGTCGACCTTGGGGTTTGCCCAGGTTAAAAATACATAAAACCACAAATTAATTAATTAATTCATCGATTTACTTGATTAATTTTTGATCGTTCTTGATTGCACGACTACAAAAAATCGACACGATTAACATAGGACATTTTAGCGATTCATCAAATGGCACAATTGTCGGGGAGGCAAACTGCTTAGGATGATATTAGAAAATTAGATTTAGGTTTTCCATTTACTCGGGTAGTATGGCCCTTGAACCACCTTGTGATTATTCCATTTTTTCAATTATTTTTGTTTTTATTTTTTTAATATATTTTGATCTCTCTCTCTCTCTGACATTTTTATCTTTTTGTGCGAGGGCCTGGTGGACTTGGAGCAACTTTCTTGATATTGAGCATCTCGAAGTGCATTGGAGGCCGGCGATTCGTGGTTCGAGTCAGCTGTTGAGGTCAAGAAGAAATTATTGGAAAAGAGAGATTTTAATTTTTGGAAAAATAACTTGTAATGATTGCATATTTACAACAGATTCCATTTGGAATCTCACGTTTGTATCCGGATCCTGGACATCGACCCTTCGTGGTCATGTAGTTTGCTTGACGTAGACTAGGACCTGCACTCGCGACCCTCAGAGCAAATTTGATTACTTGTGCTTGTAGTCTATAGGACCACACATCCCACTCAACGAGACACACTTAGTCCATAAGGCTATTAGTCAAATTAAATTGTTCATCACTTGCTAATAGAACTTATGTCTAGGAACGGTTTTTTCGCTTGCATTCCTTCTAGTATAAAAATTTCAATTTAGTTGTGCATCTTGCATTGTAGAGAGATGGAGACATTGCACGTCTTCTTACTCAAGCATTCATCATCATTTTCTCGATCGCATCAGCTTTTTCTGATTGCCTCTCTCGATTTTTCTAACTTATGATAAAAGGAACTAGGACTCGACGGTAGACGTGATTGCTTATGTGAATTAATTATAGTGACAATTAATCTCTAAAATCAGGAATGCTAATTGAATTGGACCAAAAAAAGTTGAATAAAATTAACCTTGTGTGTGGGAGAGAAACCCCATCATGGTCTGATTTACTTGCAAGTAAGAGAGAGAGAGAGAGATGACACTAGGATAGGGCCAAAGCTAGGATTTTCATATATACTACTAGTTCAAAATGATTAGCCACTTTTCAATGAGGATCTATGGGTAGCCGGTAAACGATCCAGATTCCTTAGCAGAGTGGGAAGTTTAGAGGATGCCTTATAAGGATTTGTCCTCAAGAAACGAGTAGCCCTATTTATATAGTCCGCACTTACTCCTATACTAGCCGAAAGTGGGTTTCGTAAGAATCAGGACAGTCTGTAGGGAAGTATGCACCCAACAGCTCATTAATCTTTCAAGACTTGCATTTATCGCCAACTAAAACTAACAAGATAATTTGATCGAGCCTTTATGGCCCTCACGTGTTGAGTTGGTGAAATTGGGGTTTGCTCTTGCGTTTGTTTTGTGTCTGTCTGGGTGCGCTATCCTGTGTACTTGCACATTTTCTACCTCGATTCGCTTACATTCATCCATTCCTCTTCAAGATGTCAGGATATTGGTCATCATACCCATGTCACTCCTTTTTGATCATAATCTGATCATCTTCACCTCCTTATTCCTCCTCATACCCCATCCAGACCGTGAAGTCAGAACTTCGATTGACTTCCCAACTTCTTCGTACTTGTCACCTACCCCACCTTCTTACACCCTTGACCCACTTCCAACCTAGGCTAACTCACCTTATAGTCGGTCACTTGCTGGAATCAATGAACAATTCGAAGAGCAAGCTAGTGCCGCGACAAATAATTGGCAGAATTATTTAACCCCACCTCAAGTTAGGACCAGACAACAATTGCCATATACACATCCAAACTTGAATTTAGGGCATAACATGATTGATCAAACAAATCGAATGGAGAGGCCTGTATCATATGATCTTCCTGACTTTATTGACCCTAGTAATCAAGCCCACATTGACCAGCCTTCCTACCATACATTTGGAGAGCCTATACATGCACGAGCTTGGACTCATGAGCTAGACGTACCAGCCCTTTGTTCATCGACTCCATTATTCGAGGCTCCAACCAATATCTGCCATTCGGATGGTCCATACTCGACCCAGCATTACATGCTAGAGTCTAGGCATGTTGAGTACGAGACTTCAAGATCTCAACAGTATCCTCCGAGTACACAAACCGCTTCGATGATTTGCTATGAGGACTCTTTGGAGGATAACTTTTCTAGGGTTGTGAAGAGATATGAATTTATTGAGAATAAGCTTAGAAATGTCATCGACCGAATCATTTCAATTTATTCCAGCTCAGGTATGGAAATGGAGAATGGATAAGCAGATTCGATGTTGAAAAATTAGAGGATACAAAGAAACAAACACTCTGTACAACTGGAGTCCATTATACCTCTCTCTTTTACTAACCACTTACCTTCTCATCCAGAGTCTATATATCCTTCGCTCCTCCTTCTCCTATCAAAAACAACAAAAAAGAAACCAAAAAAACCAAAAACATTGAAAAATCATGAGAATTCATAAAAATAGAAAATGAAAAGACCTAAAAAAATTGGATCATGCCTTAAGGGAAACACTCGATGAAGAATTGATTTTTAAGCTTCCCTTAATAAGGGCCATATATCACTTTCCTGGCCTCAAATGATTTGTGAGAAGTAAATTGATGCCTAAAAGGTCAGGGAATAAGAGGACAAGGACTGAGAGACACATAGTGTCTATGGCCACCTCCTTAGTGATGGGGAGAAAGACTAAGAGCCGCAGAGCAAAGCGGTTGCCTAAGGTTAAATGTGAAATCAAAGACACTACCTTCACCCATGTTAGAATCGATGATGACTCATCGATAAATATCCTCCTGACTCTGTGTCGACAAGCTCAAACTTAGTCCAATCAAAAAAGTCGAGAGAGATCGTTCAACTGGCTGATCGATCTATAAAATGGCCGAGAGGAACCATTTCAGTCATCATTACTTTACAAGGTGCTCTACTCCAGGTAGACCTTACGATCATTAACATTGAGCACTGTGGAGAGTTTATCTAGCCTCCTATTATTCTCGGAAAGCTGTTCTTAGTCTCGGCTAAGGCGACTATAGATTGTGAGACTGAGGAGATCGATTTTACATAATTGGGAGCACTCCGACCACATCCATTCTTTCACACACTCCACTCTAAGGTAACGACAAAGCTGTTGATAGTCGTGACCATCAAAAGGTAGATAAGTCCTACCTCTCTATTATACCTGAGATACCAGCTATCGAGCCAACCATTGGATCAAAGACTGCCCACACATTATTGACTCCCACTGCTTACATCACTCCTAATACCAAGCCTACTGGGATCACTAGCACCTCCTCGAGACATGTGCTGACCCTTCAGGAATATTACAATCTATATGGTGACTCGTCTGATGAGGAACGCATGGTCAGCACCACACCACATCCCGAACCTTCAAAGCAGACAACCAAGACTTAATGGACCCCACCCAAAAACACGATTTCTCCATCCTCTAGTCGGTTATCCAGTGAGAGGAAGTCAAGAATTGATTCCTTAAGGTGTTCCCTCGAACCCCTCAAGGTGCATCACTCTCCTATCCCTCTCAATGATTTAGGTTCTAGAAAACTGACTAAGAAAGTTTCCTTCAACATAACAGAGAAGAAATTTTCTGAGGAGTTCATCGGGTCCGGATGAGGTGATTTATATGAGTGAGCTCAGTTCGGTTATTCTTAAGACATATCTGAGCAAGCAGAAGTGTGTCGACCCTCGTTGGACAATCCCTACACCTCACTATTATTCATTTAAGGATGAATCTGACAACGACACCTATGTATATTACCCACCTCTTCGCTCCCGCAAGAAGGTTCATCATAAACCTTCTTGATCCTTGAATATTCTCACTCCTCCTTATATATATTTTCTTTCCCTCCCTCCCCAGTGATTCAAATCACTCACCCTGGCTCCATATCGTTATGGCTATACTTAGTATGACCAGATCCTAAGCATAGGGGGGAGAATGACCCAAGTCTCCTTGTCATTCTCTGTACATTGTCCAGATCTCATCGGTTCTACATTCATTCCTGTCCTAGATTTAGGATGACCAGAGCCTAAGTATAGGGGGAACCGATGTCCATCATGTATATATACTCATCCATTTCCCCTCTTAACCTCGCCCGCCCCATTTTTGATCTTCTTTTATACTTAGGCTGCCAGATCCTAAGTATAGGGGTGGAGCGACTTCTATACTTTTTGTTATTTTAGCTCTACTATGCTTAACACGAGCTATGTCTTTTTCCACGCTTCTCGTGCTATGAGGACATATTGCACGCTAAGTACAAAGGGGCGTCTATATATTACATATATACTTTACCTACTGCTCGTACTTTCACGTAATTTTGTATATTATACAATAATTACGGGGTGGGTAAAAATTGAAAAAAAAACTTTTTGTAAAATACATGTATACTTGTATAATGTGTAAAAAGTTGTAAAATTCTTGTAAATAATACTTTTGTAAAATTTGTTGTAAAATAGTAGGTATACAAAAAAATAAAAAAGCAACAAAAAATATAGGCTTCTTATTTACTCTTGCATATCATCCTTGCATTAAAAAAATGTGTGTCTTGCACTTCACTCATCTACAATGCATGTCATCTCCATCTCATCTGCATATCTAGCATATGCAAAGTGAGAAGTTAGTGGGTTCTGAACCAAGTTATGAGTAGATGTCGAGGGTGTATTTGATTTGACCTTAATCTACCTAATTTCAGAGGAACCTTATATGAACTGGAGTTAAGATTTTTCAGGTCGAGTGACTTAATTCTTTGAGTCCGCAAGTCTATGTTCACATGTCATCTTGATTGGTCTAAATAGAATATTTCATACACACGCACGATTCTTTTAGGCAATGACCTAACTTGGACAAGTACCATGCACGTAGTCTTCATTGATGAGGTGGTGAGGAGGTAGAATCCTTTGGCTTGGAGTATCACATGGGTGGAAACATCTGTCCTCCTCTAGAGAGGGTAGTGCATCTCAACATGGTCTAGTGGCGTTGACGTTTAACGATGGGATGTTGTAGGTTGCAATAATGCTTCAAAAGAGGGATAGTCTACTAGCTCAAGAAGAAAAACTCCTTATGTACATGCTGCACGTTGTATATATGTCAACAAAAAGGAGAAAAAAGGAAAAAAAGGAAAAAAAAGAAAAATACAGAATCTCCAAAAGTGGACAGGCCTGATTGAAAAGTAAAATGCCTGTCGGAGTGTATATAAAAGTATAGAAAAATAAGAAGCGCTTCAAAGTTTTTGTAAGCTTGCAGCTGGATGACTTGGCTACACTGGTCAAGCATCCTAGGATAGATAGCTACACTGGCTACCATCCATTCTTCTCTCCAGCCCCTCTTCTTGAGCTGATCGCATGAACTTAGAAGGGAATACCCTGCTTCTCGAGGAAAGAGTTGCTAGACCGGGGAGTTAGAGTTACCTTATTAGAGGAGGTTGTTTCTTTGCCATTTTTGATATGGAGAGCTATATTTTACTTACACAGTACAAGTAAGATCCACAGTCATCAGAATTTGTGTATGAGGATTTGTTCTGACCTGACTGTTGAGAGGTCCTGAATAGAAGACTTGTGGAACTTAAAGGCTGTTAGGTCTTAAATTCAATTCCCAATAAGGTTCCACAATACTATTAGTCCAAAGGTTGAGTCAATCTCCATTTTCACCTTTTGTTCATGACCTTGGTATGGAACCCAAAATCATCTCACTTTTGCATTTTATTTTAGTTGCTCAGGGACGAGCAAGGTTTAAGTTTAAGGGGTTGATAAATATGTGATTCATCACTCTAAAAGTTGAAAATAGAGCTTTATTCCCGAGCGATTAGCTGCATATTTCCTTTTATTGTGCATTATTCACATTCATGCATTCAGAAATAATATCTGCATTTTAGCATGCATATTTGCATTAAATAAGGAGACAAATTCACTTGTACATATTCTCATGTATAATAGTTAAATTCAGCTATTTGTATCTATTTTATACTAACTCCAAATCCAATAAATCAACTCTATAGTGTATATATTACTAACACTAATAAAGGAAAAATATCAAAAAATACTAACTTGTAAAATTATCCAATAAAACCTAAATCCAAGTTTGAGACTATAAACCTTAAAATGCACATATCTCTCACACAATGTTCGATTTAGATCTACTCACTTTTAAAGTAATATACATTCAAAGTCCTTCAAAACAAGACCGATTTCATAAAAATCGGAGATCTATTGTATATTGTATATATTGACCAAAATACCCATCATTTTATATTTTTTATTTTCTTAATTATTAAATAAATAAATGTACTAAGCCTTCTCCCACTATAAGTTGGGTCGAATACATGGATTCTTGCTCAAATCCATGTCGAAAGATTCGACTATTTTTTACGCTGGCCATCGACTACCTAACGCTACCCCTGCAAGAGTGAGATTTGAACCCTGGTCTTTTGTATGGTAGACACACTGTACTACCACTAGACCATTAAGTGGGTACTATTTTCTTAATTATTAAAAATTCTAAAAAAAATAGATTAAGCTGTAAACATTCCTTTCATATTTTCTCTAATTTTATTTTTTTCTCTCTTATTTAAAAATAACAAAAAAAATGCAAAAGATAAAAATACGGTATTTTATATCTATAAGGTAACCCTAAAATACACTTTTTACATATGGCTTCCTTTGATTTCTGATCCTTAATAAAAGTTGTAGTGGACCAGAAATGAGACATTGGAAGAATCATTTTGCTCTTCCAATATCTATAGGTTGATTGTTTCGCTCTTGCATCTTCCAAAGGGGACAAAGATTTCTGAGAGTTGTTTCATGGATCCATAAGAGAGTACTTGGGTTCTCCCAATAAATAAAAGAAATCAAAAGCGTATCATGCCTGATTCTAATCGGGGTTCGCAGTGGTGGATGAACTGGGTTGGAAAAAAGAGGGATTCTAGTTGTAAGATATCTCATGAAATGGTAGCTGGAATTGAGATCTCATTCAAAGAGAAAGATAACAAATATATGGAGTTTCTTTTTTATCTATACGGATGATCCGATCTGTAAGGACCATCCATTGAGACAAGCAACTTTCGTGTTGATCACTTTTTGATTTGACCTCTTTTATTATTTATTTTTTATTTACATTTAATTTTTGAATTTTCTAGGAGCGACAGGTGGCCGCTCTTGGAGCCGCCACGTTGATGAAACTCAGTTTCATCATCTTTATTTTCTATAATTAACCCCCTTGCTTAAAGTTTTGGCAATAAATCCCGGTTAATGTCCTGTAATTAACAGAGTCTCAAATAAATTAAAAAAAACCACAAAAAATGACAAAACAAACATTCATGGTATTTTTAGACTTAAAAATACCCTCAAAATTATTTCGGGTCTTTATTTGATTTCATCTCCAGTTTTGGTCAACATGAAACTTGTAGATTTCGTCAAGATCTACAACTTTCATGTTTTGAGTTTTCTCAAATTCGGCCAATTCGACCCCCAAAAATCAATATACCCTCGAATAAATCTGATTGGGCCACGTGGCCCGTTCTGGGTGCGCCACGTGGCCCGCTTCTCCTTGTCTTATCCGCCCCCGCTCCGAGCCGTTGGATCTTCTCCTGATCCAACGGTCCAGTCCTCTCCACGACCCGCTTATTTTCCCTGCCGTCCGATCATCTCCCGCCCTTAATCTGCACCGCATGTTAGCGCTCTCACCAGAGCTTGCCACGTGGCTACTCTACAGCCTTCCGATCGCGCCCTGATCTTCTATCTCAGCCATATCTTCTAAGTGCGAGCCTCTTCCCTTCGATCGCGCCTTCTCTGAATCGCCACCGTCCTTAAGCGCCGATCCTACATTACGCCACGTGGCTGCTCCGCAGCCTTTGATCACTTCGCCCCGGATGTTATCTGCGCCGCTCATTCCCCTGACGCTCCTCATCCACTCGATCAATCTTAGCTTCACATCCAAGCCGTTAGCCAGCGCCGATCCCACATTACGCCACGTGGCTGCTCTGCAGCCTCTGATCACATGGCCTTCAGATCGGATCTCACCCGTCGCTCCGCGCCCAATTCTCCACCGTTGGATCTCCTGATCCAATGGCCGTGCATCTTCGTCAACCTCCGGCTCCCTCCTCTCTCACATGATCTCTAGCTCGCACACACCTCTCCCCCTTTCTATTATCTCACCTACTCCGACCACCATCTCCACTAACCAACCACCTCACGGTCTTACCCCATCATCCCTCTACCTCGCGCATCACTCCACGACCCACAAACCTCCTCCACTCGCTCCAGGTTCCTCACGAAACCCACGACTTCCAACACTTGCACCGCCGGCTACTTCTTCAAATACACCGCTCCCCCCTCCGTTTGCCGGTGTCCACCTTTACGCGGGGAGGGGCCCAGCCGTCCTCCGCCTCCCTGTGACAGGGGGAGGCGAGAAGATCGAGCGAAGACGCCCGCTCCCCCAGTGACACCCTCCGCCACTCACGGCGGAGTCGCGACGCCTCCTAGCGACCGCCCGAACTGCTCCGAGTTGCTGCCGGAGTTCAGCGACGACCAAGACTCTTCATCGGAGTCCGCCCCCAAGCTCCGCTCCGCCCCAATTGCCGGTAAGTTCCCCTCTTTCTCTCTCTGCATTTTCTTCATCTTTTACTTATTTAATTAGGCTTCGTCAGTCAATTTAGCCCTCCATTGTTCATCCCATTAGCTCCGCCAACACCTCCCCGTTCACGCACACTCCTCCGACCATGCTCTCCTTCTTCCATACCTCCCATCGCCTCCGACCCACCTCCTCCGCTCTCGCGGCGGAGGAGCTCCGAGCTCCCCACATTCTCTACCCCTATGAGCTCTCACTCCATTCACGCACTCACTCCACGTGCTTCGGCTATAGAACTAACTTTGCAGGTTTGATCACCCTCTCAACGATCGGAGCGTCGTCGGAGACCACTTCTTCACAGCCGTTCTCGACATCAGCGATCCGGTGGTCTTCTCCAGAGAGACCAGCACCTCGCCCGAGCTCCAAGCTTCATCGACGATCCTTCCTTGAGCTTGGGGGAGGTTCACCGTGCCTAGAATGGAGCGGCGGAGGAGGAGCTCCTTCGCCGGAGCTCCAAAATCTCCGCCAGCCGAAGATACAGGACGAAGCACAGTTGCCATTGGATGGTCTCATCTCAGCGACCATCCAACGGCCATGATGAGGCCACGCCATCAGCGTTAACAACCGTTGGATCCTTTCAATCTGACGGCCTTAACGTAGCCACGTCATCCATGGAGCAGGCACTGTTGGATCCTCTCATCATCCAACGGCTCAGAAGAGACCGCGTCAACCATTCCAGGTACCGTTGGATCCTCAAGATCCAACGGTTCCCATGCAGCCACATCCTCGACTAGAGCCTTCACCAGTAGCCCTTGGATCATCACGATCCAAGGGCCGTCATTCGGCCACGTGGTATTCTGATAGCCTGCACCGAGCCTCACCTCCGAGCCTCCAAGCTTGGAGTTCCCGAACCACAGTCGAGCCTGCAGCAACGCCCGAGCCTAGCCGAAGCTCCGCCTAGCCTCTGCCGAACCCGAACCTCCCTCCGAGCCTGGATAGCACGTGCCTGGCACGTGTTTATCTGGGAAAAAAGCAGATACACCCTCTGAACTTCTCCAATTTGCAGATAGGTACCTGGAGCACGTGCAGTCCACATGCATTTGGGTATTTTGCACTTATGCCCTCGCGGGTTTTAATAATTGCAAAAATACCCCTGTGCGCGTGGGTAATTTACCAGGAAGGCCTCGTAGTTTTCATATTTACATTTTAGTCCCTCCCGGGGACCTATTTGTAGTCATCTTTTTTATGTTTTATTGCACTTATGCCCCTGGATTCTTTTATGCATATCTTGAGCTATGTATATCCATTGAGATGATTTCAGTTTCATTTTAAAGCTGGTTTGATGATCTTTCTAATGACATTCTTAATTATTGTTTTGGACACAATGAATTTTTATGTATTATGCAGTAGCCTTGTGTCTATTCGAGCTTGAACTGATGCCTTGCTTAAAATTGTTCATCATATCTGCCTCTTTAATTAAACTTGAAATTAACTCTTGATTAATTTTGCTCATCATTTTTACCTAGGGCATAATTTCATTGCATTACATAGCATTTATCTGCATGATAAAAATTGACAAAAAAATGAATGTTTATTTATAATGCTTTGCCTTGTTGTGTCGTGTCCGCATGATTTGACCTATATATGCTTCAATTCAACACTTAATTAAATAGATGAAAATCCAGATAATTAAAGAGAGGCTCGTGTCCCTGAGTTCGACCTTGGTATCTTACCAAGTAAAAAAAATTCATGACCATCTCATTTTGATCTATAATATACATATTTAAATGAGATGGTTTTTGATGAGCCCAAATTGGCCCGACTGCTACGACAATTCCAAGCGCTAACTTCGCACTCTTAAAGGGCCGATTTTGCGGCTCATCAAATGGCGCCGTTGCCGGGGACACGGCTCATTTCTTTTATTTTTTTGGATTTTTTATTTAATTAAGTGTATTTTTTTATAGGTCAAAGTGTTCGTCTAGTTTGCATTATGAAATCTTTTCTTTTTTATTTGATCTCTAACCGTTGTTTTTGTGGCAGGGCCCTTGATGGTCCAAGGAGGCGAGGAGCAGGACGCTTCCCGCTGCGAGGAGCCGCAAAACATACATGGAGCAAATAGGGAAGAAAGAAAAAAAAATTGTCTCGCATTTTGTTTATGCATGTAATAATTCGTCTTTTACAACGGTCTTCGATCGAAGACTCGCGATTGTAATCGAACGATCATGGTTGTGTGGGGATCGAACCCACTTGAGTGTCGACTTAGGACCAGGCACGAGGCTCTTTGAGCGGTTTTTCATTTTTATTTATGACGTGCTTGCTCGTAGGTAGGACACACTTTAAATTTAGACGCACATAATCTCACCTCACTTAGCTAAAATTAATGAAAATCATTCCCGCTAATAGATGCATGATTAGGTGCGGCTTTTATCGACTTGCATACATTGGTTTTGGTTTTCAAAACGACCCGAGTTTTTTCACAGATTTATCGCTAAATCACTGCATGATTTCTCGCTTAGCCTAGATCGTGGTTTTTATCGAATACATGTTTTTCTCGGCTTTCTCTTCCTAGCTTGATCACCTAGGATTAATGGAAAATGGGAATGAATGGTAGACGATGATTGCTTGATTTTGAGCTAACCATAATTTAGTGATACCCTAAAATAAAATTGGGACTGTTAATTGCAAGTCAACCAAAAATGGAGTAAAATTCGGTTTTGGGAGAGCAATACCCGCACATACGCCTTGATTTTCACTTCACATTTTTTTCGCGTAAATATCTAATATTTTATCACCAATAAAACCGACAAGATAATAAACCAACTTCTGTTGGTTTCATGTGTGAGTTGGTGAAATTGGGGGTGTTGCTTGCTTGATTGATTGAGCCATGTTTGCTACGCACCCCAAATCCTTAGTCACTCCATTCATCTCCGCAGATTCAAATCGCTCACTTGTAGATCCATTCCTCTTCTTCGTTCACCTTGGGCCCCTCCCAACATCAATTTCTATCTTTTTACTGAGGCTAATCTCAACCTAAGTATAGGGGGGACCCGAGTCCCCGTGATTTTTCTATACTCATCTATCCTTGCCTTTATACTTAGGTTATTTCTAACCTAAGTATAGGGGGAGCCCCTCTTAGCTCCCGTATATTCCTATATATTTAAATGGACCTATTTACTTGTAACATCTAGTGCTATGAGGACATAGCAAAGTTTAAGTATAGGGGGGTATACCGTATTTACCGTATACGCACTTTAGCTATAAATTGAAAATTTTGAAAAATTTAAAACTTTTTGGCTAAGGTAAAATTCTTTGGACTAAGAGAACTCAAATGATTTCACGGCTTTTCTATACTATGTTACTCTATTTTAATAAAAATATTTCAAAAAAATGATTTTTTCCTTGCTTTGAAAAATCCTTTTGAAAATGTTTTGAAAACTTTTTATTTGCGTGACATGTTTTTGAAAGTCTTTTCAAGGAAAGTTGAGTTTAACCTGTGTTTTAACCCTTATTAAAATCCATAAAAATGAGAAAAATGCAAAACCCTTCAGGAGCCGTTAGTAACTACTAAGCCCAATTAAGTAAGCCACATTCAGTGAGGGTTCGCCCTTAGCAGATTGGATGGTTTAGAGGACATCGCGTAAGGCCCCGTCCATAAGCAACGGGCTTCGGCCTGTACTTACATCCATACTGGCTGAATTGCAGATGCTCAATTAAGTTTAGGTAGTTCTAATATCTCTTGAAGTTCAAAAAAAAATCTTGTTTTTGAATGAAGAAGTTGGATTAATCCTCGACACTTACACTTCCACCCAGGATCTGAAATGATCAAGGAGACTTAGCTTTTTGAGGTCTTGGAGATTTTAGGCTAACCAGCCTTAGCCATCAGGGTCGTAGACTTAATCGTCCACATTCCCCTAGGTTTCTAGATTTGCATGCTATATTCCATGCTTAGTCTCAGACAAAAGAATATGATCAGCACATCACATGCACGACTACGGTTTTCGATGAGATGAGTTGATTGTTCACCTGAGGGATTGGGATGAGGAAGTCAAGTTTGGATTTGATCTAATGATGCTCGAGGATGGGATAAAATCTTTGGAGGCTTCATGAAACCTGAGTGTCAGCATTATTAGCCAGTATGAGAACTTGGTTCTTATACTAATCTCTTGACATTAACCTAGGTGCCAGGGTGTGAAATAAATAAAAAATGTTGATCAGTGTGCGCCAACTCTTGGTAAAAGCAGTGGAGCTAGCCAAAAATTATACAAGTCAATGAAATTCAAAGAAAAGCTCTCATTCCATAAAGTCAAATATCAAAGAGCTTCCACCAAAGGCGAGCGCTCCCAAACTTTTCAAAGTGTCCACTTGGACCACCACTATTAGGACCAGGAGTCGGGCTTGCACCAAAAAAAGGGCTCTGCATCGTAAATGCTACAAGTCTGGGTGTCGAAGGTACGATAGGTACTCAAAAGAGACACACCCCGGTGTACTCCCAGGAAAACAAGTGCAAACGACTCCAACTTCTCTTGACGGACGCACTGATCAACACCAAAAAAATGTGTTGTGTAAATGGCACTAGAGAGAATCCTTGTTCCAATGAGAGGGAGAGAAGAAATGACACAATCCCATGCCCTCCATTACTGGCCTGCCATCTATATTTTCTAAGTCTGACAACTAAAGAGACGGAGGACTAAATGCAAGATTTGATTTATTCCCTAGTGCTGAGGATTGGGTCCTTGGGAGATTTTCTCGGACTAAGACTTTGGGTGAAGATTTGACTCTACTCTCAAAATTGCAATCAACACTAAACTTCATATCATTTAGTTTATATATACATCAGAGAGAGTCTGGAGAAGTAGAGGAATTGGATGCCTCTTGATTAAGGCTGGGTTAAACTCTAGAATTTTGGATCTCTAAAGTCGAGTCAACTTGATCGGATTGGATCCTGTATTCACGTGCACAAGGGGGTTAATCCAACTTAGTCATTCTTTTTGATGCTCGAGGACGAGCATAGTTTAAGTATAGGGGGTGATGAAACTCAGTTTCATCATCTTTATTTTCTATAATTAACCCCCTTGCTTAAAGTTTTGGCAATAAATCCCGGTTAATGTCCTGTAATTAACAGAGTATCGAATAAATTAAAAAAAACCACAAAAAATGACAAAACAAACATTCGTGGTATTTTTAGACTTAAAAATACCCTCAAAATTATTTCGGGTCTTTATTTGATTTCATCTCCAGTTTTAGTAAACATGAAACTTGTAGATTTCGTCAAGATCTACAACTTTCATGTTTTGAGTTTTCTCAAATTCGGCCAATTCAACCCCCAAAAATCAAAAATACCGTCGAATAAATCTGATTGGGCCACGTGGCCCGTTCTGGGTGCGCCACGTGGCCCGCTTCTCCTTGTCTTATCCACCCTCGCTCCGAGCCGTTGGATCTTCTCCTGATCCAACGGTCCAGTACTCTCCACGACCTGCTTATTTTCCCTGTCGTCCGATCATCTCCCACCCTTAATCTGCACCGCATGTTAGCGCTCTCACCAGAGCTTGCCACGTGGCTACTCTATAGCCTTCTGATCGCGCCCTGATCTTCTATCTCAGCCGTATCTTCTAAGCACGAGCCTCATCTCTTCGATCATGCCTTCTCTGAATCGCCACCGTCCTTAAACGCCGATCCCACATTACGCCACGTGGCTGCTCCGCAGCCTTTGATCACTTCGCCCCGGATGTTATCTGCGCCGCTCATTCCCCTGACGCTTCTCATCCACTCGATCAATCTTAGCTTCACATCCAAGCCGTTAGCCAGCGCCGATCCCACATTACGCCATGTGGCTGCTCTGCAGCCTCTGATCACATGGCCTTCAGATCGGATCTCACCCGTCGCTCCGCGCCCAATTCTCCACCGTTGGATCTCCTGATCCAACGGCCGTGCATCTTCGTCAACCTCCGGCTCCCTCCTCTCTCACACGATCTCCAGCTCGCACACACCTCTCCCCCTTTCTGTTATCTCACCTACTCCGACCACCATCCCCACTAACCAACCACCTCACGGTCTTCCCCCATCATCCCTCTACCTCGCGCATCACTCCACGACCCACAAACCTCCTCCACTCGCTCCCCCCTCCGTTTGCCGGTGTCCACCTTTACGCAGGGAGGGGCCCAGACCTCCTCCGCCTCCCTGTGACAGGGGGAGGCGAGAAGATCGAGCGAAGACAACCCGCTCTCCCGGTGAGACCCTCCGCCACTCACGGCGGAGTCGCGACGCCTCCTAGCGACCGCCCGAGCTGCTCCGAGTTGCTGCCGGAGTTCAGCGACGACCAGGACTCTTCATCGGAGTCCGCCCCCAAGCTCCGCTGCGCCCCAATCGCCGGTAAGTTCCCCTCTTTCTCTCTCTGCATTTTCTTCGTCTTTTACTTATTTAATTAGGCTTCGTCAGCCAATTTAGCCCTCCATTGTTCATCCCGTTAGCTCCTCCCCGTTCACGCACACTCCTCCGACCATGCTCTCCTTCTTCCATACCTCCCATCGCCTCCGACCCTCCTCCTCTGCTCTCGCGGCGGAGGAGCTCTGAGCTCCCCACATTCTCCGCCCCTATGAGCTCTCACTCCATTCACGCACTCACTCCACATGCTTCGGCTATAGAACTAACTTTACAGGTTTGATCATCCTCTCAACGATCGGAGCATCGTCGGGGACCACTTCTTCACAGCCGTTCTCGACATCAGCGATCCAGTGGTCTTCTCCAGAGAGACCAGCACCTCGCCCGAGCTCCAACCTTCATCGATGATCCTTCCTTGAGCTCGGGGGAGGTTCACCGTGCCCAGAATGGAGTGGCGGAGGAGGAGCTCCTTCGCCGGAGCTCCAAAATCGCCGCCAACCGAAGATACAGGATGAAGCACAGTTGCCGTTGGATGGTCTCATCTCAGCGAACATCCAACGGCCATGATGAGGCCACGCCATCAACGTCAACAGCCGTTGGATCCTTTCAATCAGACAGCCTTAACGCAACCACGTCATCCATGGAGCTGGCACCGTTGGATCCTCTCATCATCCAACGGCTCAGAAGAGACTACATCAACCATTCCAGGTACCGTTGGATCCTCAAGATCCAACGGTTCCCATGCAGCCACGTCCTCGACTAGCGCCTTCACCAGTAGCCCTTGGATCATCACGATCCAAGGGCTGTCATTCAACCACGTGGTATTTTGATAGCCTGCACCGAGCCTCACCTCCGAGCCTCCAGGCTTGGAGTTCCCGAACCACAGCCGAGCCTGCAGCAACGCCCGGGCCTAGTCGAAGCTCCGCCTAGCCTCTACCGAACCCGAACCTCCCTCCGAGCCTGGATAGCACGTGCCTGGCACGTGCTTATCTGGGAAAATTGCAGAGACGCCTCTGAACTTCTCCAATTTGCAGATAGGTCCCTGGAGCACGTGCAATCCACGTGCATTTGGGTATTTTGCACTTATGCCCTCACGGGTTTTAATAATTGCAAAAATACCCCTGTGTGCGTGGGTAATTTACAGGGAAGGCCTCGTACTTTTCATATTTACATTTTAGTCCCTCCTAGGGACCTATTTGTAGTTATCTTTTTTATGTTTTATTGCACTTATGCCCCTGGCTTCTTTTATGCATATCTTGAGCTACGTATATCCGATTGAGATGATTTCAGTTTCGTTTTAAAGCTGGTTTGATGATCTTTCTAATGGCATTCTTAATTATTGTTTTGAACACAATGAATTTTTATGTATTATGCAGTAGCCTTGTGTCAATTCGAGCTTGAACTGATGCCTTGCTTAAAATTGTTCATCATATCTACCTCTTTAATTAAACTTGAAATTAACTCTTGATTAATTTTGCTCATCATTTTTACCTAGGGCATAATTTCATTGCATTACATAGCATTTATCTGCATGATAAAAATTGATAAAAAATGCATGTTTATTTATAATTCTTTGCCTTGTTGTGTCGTGTCTGCATGATTTGACCTATATATGCTTCAATTCAACACTTAATTAAATAGATGAAAATCCAAATAATTAAAGAGAGGCTCGTGTCCCTGAGTTCAACCTTGGTATCTTACCAAGTAAAAAAAATTCATGACCATCTCATTTTGATCTATAATATACATAAGAGCCCAAATTGGCCCGACTGCTACGACAATTCCAAGCGCTAATTTCGCACTCTTAAAGGGCCGATTTTGCGGCTCATCACACATGTCACCTCATTTTTATTAATTTCTTAATTTATTATTTCCTTTTAAATATTTTACCTAATTATTTATTTATAATTATATATATTTAATTTTTTAAGCTTTATATTTTCCACTTTTATTTCTTCTCTCTTCCTTATTTTAATAGCCTACTTATTTTACTTAATTTTTTTATTTTTATCTTCTCCCTTTTTCTTCTTCTATACTCCTACTTGCCACCCAAGTCATCAAATCCCCATTATCCCCATTCTCTTCATTTTCTCCACCTCTTTTCTAACTTCCCCCTCCTCCTTTTTATTCCCTTCTCCTCTTCGTTTCTCATCATCCGTCGTTTTGAGAGAAGAGAGGTCGAGCCCCTTTAACCTTTAGGTGACAGCTGTAGGAGACAAGTCGAGTGACGACAACCTCATAGGCGAGATCCGCGACACCACCGTTGTCGTGTCGTGAGCTTCCAATCAGTCTTGCACAGCTTCATGGTACATCCGCCACACAGCTCGAGGCAACGATCGGAGTTGTAGCATAGCTCCTCCAAAATCCGATGAATCATAGGTAAGCCATCTATATTTTCTTATTTTTTATCTCACATTTTTGTTGTTGCTTGGTTGATCCATAATCGCCTCACCACCATCATCGTCATTATCACACGCACACCACCTTATAATCGTATTTTTTATTTTTATTCTTACATCATTATCATCACCACATACATCACCAACACCACCTCTTCATTCATATATTTCTATTTTCGGTTTACAAAAAAATACAAAAAAATTTACAAAAATACAAAAAAGAGCTGGGGAAGCATCCGTAGCCATCCCTCTCTCTCCTCACCGCTCCATCAGTCGCCCAGTTATGCTCTAGTCCCCTGGCCATCTTCCTCCATGGTCGTGCCTCCCAGCCTCCTACAGGCATGACGCCCTCTGCCGATAACCCCTCCAACAGCCTTCCTTCGTGGAAGCGCTCCTCCTGCGCTCACCGATGACCAGTCCTGCACGCGATCCTAACCGCCCTGCTGCACCTCTCTGCCCACGACGCCCGCGAGCGGTCGGCACACCCCCAGCTCTGCTCCTTCGTTCGACCACACTTCCTAGCCTTCTGCTGGCGCGGTGCCCTTCTCTGCCCACCTACGTCTGCGCCGTCCACTGCTCGCCCCACACGCGTAGCAGCTGTGCATCCCATTGTGACATCGCAGGTGCTCCACCTCCTATGGCAGCCCGCTCCATTGCCACAGCCATCACTGCCGACCTCCGTCTCCAGCACGCCCCCTAGCTGCGCCCCCGTGTTGCCCTGCACGGGCATTCGCCAGCCCCCGCAGCTGCAACACATACCCTGTGACCTCCGCTGACCTGCAGCGCGCCTCTACCCGCCAGCCAGCTGCCCTCGGATGTGCCAGCGCGATCCCCTGCGTACCTCCCTCCTTGCGCCACCGTGCGCCTCGCTCCAGCCACCTGCCCGCACGCCCCGCTCTTCACGATTCCCCTCCAGTTCGAGCCTTAGTGGTTCTAAAGGTTATTTTATTAATTTTTTATTTTTTTTGAAAATTGCAATTTCTTTACGTTAAGTTTGTGTATTTGCAAATGTGCCCCTGCGCATATTTCAGTTCATTCAGTTTTATTCTCAATATTGCAAAAACACCCATGCATTTACGTTGTATTTGAAATCTATTGCATCATTTTTCAGATCTAAAAATTGCATTTTGTTTCTCAACTAATGCTATATATCCTGACTATTTAATTGGATTTTTGTGAGAATTGGGTAATTACTTAAAATAGGTTTTGTGTAAAAATTACATACTTTACCTAATTTGTGGTCTGAAATTAATATTTAATTAAATAATTCACCAAAAAATGCAAAAATCAAAGATGATGCTTCCAAGTATTTTTTAATTACCATCCAAATTTCATTGTACATGGAGATGTGTTGTGGATAAAATAAATTATTTAGTGATTTAAGTTAAATCCATGACTATTATTTTTGCGAAATTTCAACTCTCCTGGATTGATAATTAAAATATATTTTTTAGATAATTTTGCTTATGGATAATTTGATTTTGTGGATTTATTAGGAATTAAATACTCACATTCACTGTATTTTCATTACAAAATTTATATAAAAATCACATATTATCAGAAAATTCCAAAAATATTACTTAGCTTCATTTCATCATATTTCACTTCCAATTAAATTTTCATAATTTTTGCATTTTTTTGCATGAAAAATTGCATAAAAATCCCTAAAAAGTTCGTATTTTTCATTGTTGCATCTTTAATCCCAAAATTCCAAAAAAACATTTTGCATTCATCATTGGATTAGGTTTCCAAAAAATATAATTTGGCTAATTTGGATTAGTTTCACATTAAAAATTAATTTGGTTAAGTTGCTTGATTTCTTAGTAGCCTAGTTCAGTTCAATCGCATTTGTGCATCTGCATTTTTATTGCATAAAAAATTAAAAAAATCTACTTGGAATATCATGAGCTAATTCATCTAATTTGATCCGAAGTTGTTCCTTTGCCTCCTTGAGTCGACGATGGGGCTTGCCCAGGTTAAAAATACATAAAACCATACATTAATTAATTGATTCATAGATTCGTGTCATTAATTTTTGATCGATCCTGATTGCCTGACTACAACAAATCGACACGATTAGCACAGGGCATTCTAGAGATACATCAATTACTAGGTTAAGTATTTAGGTGTGACTGTGACCACCTATGCCCAGTTTAAGGACATGTTCTTAATTAAGTTCTATCCTCTGAGTGGAACCAACCAGATGAGGACACACATCATGAGTTTTTCCTAGCTGCCTAATGAACCTTTTTGTGATACCTGGACAGATTCAGGGACTTACTACAGAAGTGTCCTTGTCATGGATTAGATGATAACATCCTTGTCCAATCTCTATTCACTGGTCTCAACCCTAAGATGCAGGGTCAAATGAGCACTGCCTGTGGAGGCAGTTACACATTGTATGGAGAGGGTATAATCTGGAGGGTATTAGAGCTGTTGAATGAAAGTAGCCATGCGTAGACGACCAGTAAGGCATACACCGAGTCCCTAGTTGCATTGATATCAAAAGGGGGAAAGACTGTGTGCGATCTCACTGAGGATCTAGTCCCTGCCATGGGGATTATTGCAGATAAATTAACATTGGTCGAGCAAATCCGTAAGAGGTTGAATGATCTTGAAAGATTAACCAGACTCCCAAAGTAGGTGGAGGAGTTATCAGAGAGGGTATCCAAGATTAAGATATCTGCTCCGACTGCACCAGCTACTCCCGTTTTCCATGTACACCATGTACAAGAGCAACCAATGTCAGGGCAATACCAACCATGGTTAGAAGACCACTCTTATACCCAAAGCTTTCAGCAGCAGGCACCACCTGCTGAGACAGTTCAAGAGGAGCCTCCGCTAGTGTGAGAGGTGAATGATGTTTAGTACAACCAGGATGTTGCTCGATTGGGAAGTACAGGGGACCTCCAGTCCAATCAGTGTTCCCTGACCTTCTACAACACCGCATTCATGTCTGCACCACATCCTACACCTCAACACTACCCTAGTTCTTATCAGCCCCAACAAAAGCAACAACAACAACAATACAACTGCTAGGGCCAATAACAGTCAGGTTAGCAGGGCTCGATCACCCCTAGCACCAGTAACAACAATATTAGGGACAATCATCACGATCTCTTTCTTCTCAGTCGAGCACCTCTTCTTCAACACCCACTGACTTTTAGCGCCATATTCTCGATGAGCTTTGTTCCTACCAGAATGAGATTCAAGACATGCAGTTCGACATCAACTGCTTGTCCCAAGGCAAGACGCGCAGACAACTCTACATGCCTCCATTCCCTCCCAAGTTCAGGGTAACTCCAATAGCCTGAACAAGTCTCAGTCACATCAACACATGGGTCAGGTATACTACTCAGACACTCTTAGATCTAAGCATGATATTCTTTCACGTGATAATGCTTATCATATGTCACTCAGGAATGGAAGGACCATGGTCGTACCTGTATGGGCTAGGGATATGGAGAGGGTCACCTCGAGATCTTGACCTGAGGAGTCTTCATAGGATGAGGAGGAGAGGCATTATACTTAACATCATATGAGGTTACCTACTCAGGATATAGAGAGGAGGAAGAGAACACGGGGATCACAACAGCTTGGACACACTTTGGAGTCTACGGAGGACCTTGCACCTTCAATTTGGAGAATTCATCGACAACGTCTATTCCACATTCTATTGTAGATGTCTTTTATTTCTAATTCCAAGTTGTATAAAAACAATGCATCTTTAAAGAAGTATGTTTCTCATAATACAGTGAATGATGTTTTCGATTCGGATTCTTCTTTTGTATCACTTACCTCCATCCCTTTCCCTCATGCTCTTACAATGGGAAAGCACATTAAAAAGATTTAGAAGGGTGACCCGGACATGGAACAGTTTTGTAAAGAAAATATCATGGTTTAAGTGCCATTTGAAGATTATGTGGCTAACAATCCTGCATTTCAAAAGTACATAAAGGTGAGAGGCATACCTACTAGGGCTAGCAGGAAGAAAACAGATCAATATGTAAGCACTCATGTCTTATCAATAGCCCCTACCTACTGTCTCAAGAATCAGACACTGCCAAGGAAAAAGAGAGACATGGGTGCTCACTACATGGAGAGTCATATCAATGGCATTGCATTTGCATGCACTCTCCTAGATAACAGTTCTTTTATTAACCATCTGTCCTTATCACTTTATGAGAAATTGGAGTTAGGACCACTTCGAAAATCATGAGCATTATCCAATTTGATGACAAGTCAATGAAGAGACCTAAGGGAGAAGTGAAGAGTGTGGTTATCTTGATTGAGAGAAGACTACAAGGTGGACTTCATAGTCCTTGATATAGAAATCCCCAATCATTGGAGAAAATCTCAGATCATTCTTTGATGACCATTCCTAAGGACCGTCGATGCAGCATTTGATTATCAAACATGAATGATGAAGTTCCGTTCTCCAAGTGGAGAAGTGAACTTAGAGATGAAGCAAACAAAGTGGCAGCGACCCAATTCCGAGTCCACCACATAGTACTCATCTTCAAAGACAGATTGCAAGATGACCAACACAGTTGGGATTTTGGATATAGAACCTAGTAGGGCAAAGCGAAACCCTCTCATCTGAAGAGGATTTAGTGCACAATGTAGTTTGCGAGGTGTTGCTTGATTTCTTATGAGATGTATCCCCTATTCCTTTGATGACTCAGAGATCTCTTTGGATATGTCAGTTCCACCTCTTTCAAAACAATCAAGGGACATAGGTTGCAAGTCGAACACGGCTTTGGCTGAACTACCACATTTCTTTGGCGATCCGAATCCCTATACAACAGAATTGGTGGAGAGTACAAGACAAATAGATCCATATCCATACATCACTCAACCATATGCTGATCTGATTCTGCCAAATTTAATCGATGATAAGGTATTACCAGAGCTGAAGCCTCTCCTTCCTACACCGAAATATGCCTTTCTTATGAGATACAAAGAGATATATCATGTGATCATTAGTGATGACTTTACCTTAGAGCAAGAGTCTAGGCTTTTGGAAGTCTTAGAGCAAAACCACAGAGCGATTGACTGGACAGTGTCAGATCTCGTGTGTATTAATTACGCTCTTTGCTCACACCACATATATGTTGATGATAATGTGAGACCTTCCCGTGAATTCTAGAGGAGACCTAATCAAAATATTTAGGATGTAGTTATGAATGAGATTGAGAAGTGGTGTAAAGCGAGATTATATACCCCATATCTGATTCCAAGTGGGTGACCCCACTCTATGTTTTCCCGAAGAAGTTGAGAATTCAGATGGTCACCAACGAGGAAAGGTAGAGATCGTGATACAAGTACCCATGTCGTGGCACGTATGTGTCGATTACATGCGCCTGAATGTCGCGACCAAGAAAGACCACTTTCCCTTGCATTCATCGATCAGATTTTGGAGAGACTAGCAGGGAAAGCGTTCTTCTTTTTTCTTATTGGGTATTTGGGCTACAATAAAGTAGCCATCGCTCCCGAGGACAAGGAAAAGACCACATTCACATGTCCATTCGACACTTACACATTTAGGCACATGCCATTCGGGCTCTACAATGCCCCGGGTACATTTAAGCGGTGCATGATCATTGTATTTACCGAGATAGTGGGAGATTTCCTGGAGGTTTTCATGGATGGCTTTTCTCAATCTATGGTGATTCCTTTGATACATGTTTAGCACACTTGGATTGAGTCCTCAAGAGGTGTAGGGAGGTGAATTTGGTACTCTCCTAGGAGAAAAGCCATTTTATGGTGATGAAGGGTATTGTGTTGGGGCACATCATATCCAAGAAGGGTATGGTGGTTGACCCTACCGAGGTGCATGTGATCAAGAAACTTGATCTCCTGACCAATGTGAAGTCAATGAGTTCTTTCTTAAGGCATGCTGGATTCTATCAAAGATTTGTTCAGGATTTTTCAAAGATCGCCTGCCCACTGACTCAGCTCTTAGGAAGAGACATAAAGTTCATTGTACATCACAAGTGTCTTGAGGCCTTTGAGATCTTGAAGAGGAAGATTTATGACTTGCCAGTCCTACAAGTCCCTGATTGGTCTCTTCCCTTTGAGATCATGACTGACGCTCCATATTTCACTATAGGAGTTGTGTTAGGACAAAGGCGAGATAGGATTCCGTATGCAATGCACTATGCAAGCAAAGTCTTAGATCCTACCCAGAAGAATTATACAGTGACTGAAAAGGAAATCCTTGCAGCAGTTTGGGCCCTGGAAATGTTTAGATCTTATGGTTTGGGCTCCAAGGTGACAATTTTCACAGATCACACATCCATTCGGTACTTAATGGAAAAGAAGGATGAAAAGGTACATCTTCTTAGGTGGATTTTACTACTCCAGGACTTGATTTGGTGATTAAGGATAAACCTGTAGTGAAGAATGTCGTGGTTGATCATTTATCTTGAATTGAGTTGAAGGAATCCCCTGAGTTTGAGCATATTAGAGAGACCTTCCTAGATGAGTCAATCTGTGCAATCGACTCACTCTTTTGGTATGCCAACATGGTAAACTTTCTTATCTCCAAGAAAGTTCCCCATGGTTGGACTAGGAGCAACATTGACCGCCTGAAGTCAGATTCGAGGAGGCACCACTAGAAGAATCCGTTCCTTTTCTTTAAAGGGCTAGATTGTGTCTGGAGAAGATGTATTCCTCAGAAGGAATATCAGAGTGTCCTCCCACATTATCATTCACTTGAGACTGGAGGACACCATTTAGGAAAGTGAACCACACACAAGGTACTCCAATGTGGATTTTATTGGCCGACCCTGTTTAGAGATGCCTTTGATTTTGTACGACCATGTCTGATCTATCAAAGGATTGGAGGGAGTAGTGGATATAGAGATGAGATGCCCATGCAGCCGGTGATTTTCTACGATATTTTTGACGCATGGGGCATAGATTTTATGGGTCCCTTTCCCAATAGTAATGGACATGCGTACAACTTATTGGCGGTTGACTACTTGTCTAGGTGAGTGGAGGTTATCCCAACCCGAGCCGCAGACAACAAAATTATCTGTAAGTTTTTGAGAGACCATATCATTGCAAGGTTCGAGATTCTCAAGGTTTTGATCTCTGATGGGGGTAGCCACTTTGTGAATAGAAATGTCAAATCATTAGCTAAGGACTATGTATTTAAGCATAGAGTAGCCAATCCTTACCACCCACAATCTAACGACATGACAGAAGTTTCGAATCGAGAAGTGAAGAGTTTTCTTCTGAAGTTGTTCATCCCGATAGGAAGAACCAGTCCTAGCTCTTGGACCATGTTCTTTGACCTATATGATAGCCTACAAGACCCCACATGGTACTTTATCTTTTCAGATGATTTATGGCAAGCAATGCCATTTGCCCGCAGAGTTATTTAACAAATCAGAATGGGCAATTAAGAAAGTGAATTGGAGTTGTCACCTAGGGAAATTGTGTCATGACTTGAACTTGAACGAGCTCGTGGAGATCAGAAACCAAGAGTATGACAACAACTTGATTTATAAGGACAAGGTTAAGAAGTGTCATGCTCAGTACATTAGGTACAAGAACTTTGTCTCTGGACAAAAGGGGTGGTTTTTTAATGTCAAGTTGAAGATTTTTCACGGGAAGCTCAAATCTAAATGGATGGGTCCCTACATTGTTAAGGAAGTGCATGAAAATGGTAGTGTAGAGATAGCAGATCTCATAGATGGTGCACGTCCCTTTTCGGTTAATGGACAATTGTTGAATCACTTTGTAGATTCAGAAGAGCAATTGGTCCACTTTAAGGTCATCCACTTCATGCAGAGCAAATACAATGCATATACATCAGACCACTCTTCATGAAGATGCGGCATCAAGATTCAACAACAAGAAGATTAACTAATTCTTTCCTACTAATGTACACATGATTTGTTCATTCTTTTAGAACCTCGGTTCCCTCTCTTGTTGATTCTTACTCGTTCTTAGGCTCTCTAAAGTTTAAGTATAGGGGCAACCCCACATTTTTATGCATATCCTTATCCTTATCATTCCTATTTAATCTTCACTCATTAATCCCTCTTCTTGGTCTTCTTCTTATACATAGGTTATTTTTAACCTAAGTATAAGGGGAAGATCTGAGTCAGTTCTCGTATATCCTTTTATATTAAGCATGAGCTACGACTTCATATCACTTAGTGATATGAGGACATAACACAGACCAAGTATAGGGGGTATACCGTATATATTTCATATATACTTTAGCCATAGCTCATATTTTGGAATTTTTTCAAACTTTTTTTAGGGGCTAGGGTAAAGTATTGAACTGATTTGTGTAGAAAATGTTTGGACATGCTTTGAAAAATTTTCTTACTGTATGACATTATTTTGAAAAATGTTTGACCATGGTTTAAAAAATGAGATTTTATTTGTTTTGAAAACCTTTTATTTTTTTTGAAAATCTATATGTTATGTGACATGGTTTGGAAAATATTTTCAAAATTCTTTCAAAAATAAGAGACTAATTGAGACTAACTTGTGTCTGTAACTACTTCTAACCTTTTTCAAAATAAACTTTTCGAAGAAATATCAAAAAAATATCTCCTCTCTTCCAAAAAAACAAAAAAAAACCTCTTTTCAAAAAAGAAAGAAAGAAAGAAAGAAAGAAAAAGAACGATGAAAGAAAATCTCTCATTACAAAGTCACATACAAAATAGCTTACACCAAAGGCGAGCACTCCCAACTATTTCAAAGTGTCCACTTGGACCAAAGCTAATTAGGCCAAATGAGTCGGGCTAGTACCTCAAAAAGAGCTCTGCATTGTAAGCGATGCAAGTATGGGTGTAAGTATATTAGATACTTAAAGAAGACACACCCTGGCGTACTCCCAGAAAACAAGTATTGGCAACTCGACAACTCTTGACAGACACACTAATCAACAATAAAAATATACATGTGTTGAGTTAATAGGGCACTCGAGAGGATCCTTTTTCCAATGAGAGGGAGAGAAGAAAAGACAACGACCTATACCCTCCATCAACTGGCCTTCCATATTTACCTTTAAGACTAACAACTAAAGAGACGATGAATTGGATGTAAGAAATGATTTATTCCTTAGTGTTGAGGATTGGGTTCTTAGGAGAGTCTCTTAGACTTGAATTTTGGGTGATGCTTTGACTTTACTCTTGCAACTGCAGTCCACACTTAATGTCATACCCTTATGCTATATGTATACAAAGAGAGTCTCATGATTAGAAAAGTTGGATGCCTTTTGATTATAGCTTGGTTCAACTAAGAATTTTAGGATCACTAAAATCGAGAGTTCTTCAACGAATCAATTCTTTTACTTTTACATGCACAGTCAGGGATTAGTCCAACTTATTCATTCTTTTTTTGCTCGAGGACTACCAAAGTTTAATTATAAGGGGATGATGAATTTGTGATTCATCATCTTAATATATTAATCTTAGCAAAAATCCCTGAACATTAATCAAATAAAAGTCTCTAAATTAAATAAATTAAGAAATTATAACTCTTAATATTATAGACTATTTATATTATAAATAAGTCCACAAAATAATTCAAAAAAAGTAAAGTGTTGAAAATTATTTGTATATAATTTCTTGTAAATACCCAAATTTCTTTGATTTTTAATAAATTCAAACCAAATCCTTTTTACTTAATTCTTTTTCTAACTTGTACACAAAAATATGTTTAAAAATATAAAAATATAATTTTTTTTACCTTGAATAAATACAATTAGATCTTGAACCAAAAAAGTCATAAAGTCCAACTTCTTATCTAAATTCCCACTCCATATGAACTCCAAATTTACAAACTCACTTTTAATGTTCAAGTTATACAATTATCTATCCAGTGAAAGTGATTTCATTAAAATCGGAGCTCGTTTGCAAAATATCAATTTCGGGACCTAAGTGTATATTATATATTTTTACATACTTTATTTTGTTAATTTTATTTAACTTTTTAATTATTAAAATTCAAAAAAAAGATTAATATGTATTTATTTATTTTATCTCATCTAATTTTATCTTGATTTTATCTTGTTTAAGAAAATTACAAAAATAGAAATTACAAAAATATGATAATTTTTATCTATGGAATAACTCCAAAAATAAGTTTTGTACATATGATCTTTCTTGGTTTTAGATCCTTCATAAAAATTGTAGATCTCGTTGAGACGAACAATTTTTACGTTGACCACTTTTTAATTTGACTTATTTATTATTATTTATTCATTTTTCTTTTAATTTTAGTTTTTTAGTTTTTTACTTTATCCCTACTTATTATTATTTTTCTTCTTATTTTTATCTTTATTTTTATTTTTAATTATTTTATTTTATTTTACTTATGTCCTCTTTCTTTTTTTCTTTTCTTTCTCTCCTCTATCTTCTCTCTCATGTGACCCACCTTCCCCCCTTTCTCCCTCCGCCTTCTGCAACGCCCCTCCACCTCAACCTCTGGTAACAACCGGCCTTCCATCTCCTCTTCTGGCCACTGTGGACCGTCTACGTTACACCTTCCATGTACCCTTATGCGTCAACTGCTCCTTCCATTGTCCTCATCCACCTCTAGCCAAACTCTTACTCTCCCACCATCACACATCCTCTTGGTGACATCAACAAGACCCTCGTCGATGATGACAAGAGGAGGAATGGGGTATGGTCCTCGAACCTTACCCACGGTCGAATAGCAACCCCCACAAGCTGCGCGAGCTCATGCTCCCTCCGTCTGAGCACTCGAGAGACAATGGAGCATCCGTTCCTCACGTTGAATTTCAACCCCATGTAGTTTCTATTTCCCCTTCTCTTTCTTCTTTCTTCCATTTCTTCCTTCGTACGCCCGCACCAACGCCTCATGATATGTTCGCAGCTGCCTGAAGCAATGCCTCCGTGCTCTCCAGCAGCCCTTGTCATATCTCTACCACTCGCCTTGGCCCGCTGCTCCAGCAACCCTCTCTGTCATCGCCTCGCATGGTTGCTCTTATAGCAGGTCGCCTGCCCTCACCATCGTTTACAGCAGCTCCCCTCTCATGGGCCCGTGACAGGGTGTCACTCCCCTCCTCACCGTGCATGAGCCGCCGTCACCACCGCTCCCTAAAACCATTGCCTATAGCGTCTCCCCTCCATCTGCCCCATGATCACGACCCTGCACCTCCGGCTCCGGCTATGCCAGAGCTCTGCATTCGCCACCCTCCTCCGTCAACTGCTCAAGCCCCCCCTCCCCCCCGCGAGGAGCACGTGGGGCGGCGGGGTGGGGGGTGGTCAATTGCATCAGCCCCTACCAAATTCCAGAAAAAAGTGAGGAGCCCCCGCCAACCAAAAGGCACATGCTCAACACGTGCCCTTTGGGGGATTTGCAAGAAGCCCCTTGGTTTGGATAGTTCCTTGTTAGTCCCCACCAACATTTATTTTATTTTTTGTATTATATTTAGATCCCTCACTTCATGCCATAATTTGAACAACCATTTCGTATTTTTATCCCAAAAATAGCACGTTGTAGAACAAGTTATTCTCTACCTTTTGGAGGATTAATGGTATTTTTGTGAGTTGTGCTTGATTTAAATTAATTAACTTGGTGGAAATTAGCATATTTTACCCATTGCGTGCTCTTTAATTCATATTAAATTATTCTATCCCCAAAAATTGCTAAAAAGTCATACTGAGTAGATTTAATTGCTCTCTATCACATGCCCAAAAATCATCCCATTTTCATGCATATCTTGGTCAAAATGAATTATTTTTTGATTCAAGTGATTGCTTTTTTATTAATGTACGCTTAGTATTTTTAAGGAAATCAAAGTCATTCTGGATGTCTCTCACATAGACCTATCTAGGATAATTTAATTTATGAGAAATAATTAGGTTTGCTAATTAGTAAAATTAAATTACTCAAAAATCACATAGTTTTTATTTTTAATTCATAATACTCATTGTGCATTTGAAAAACTAAAAAAATTAAAGTAGTCCTATTTTGCATATTTTAACGTTTTGGTCATGTTTCAAGATTTTTGGAGATCATTTGAGCAAAGTTTACATTTTAGTCCTCAAACTTAGCCAAAAATGACATTTTCATCATTAATTGCATAAAAAACATCAAAAAATCTGCTTCAAAAATCGCGCATGGGGTTTGATAAATTGAGCCTTAAGTTGTTCCTTTGCCTCCTTGAATCGACCCTAAGACTTGTCCAGGTTAAATATACACATAACCACTCACTGCTTAAATCAATTAAATTAATTATTCCTGTAGTTTATTTTTGACTGATTCTTAAGTGCCTGACTCCAACATAAAAATGGTGAATTAAATAGAGTATTTTACGATCATCAATTATAAAAGAAGATGCCATCGACAACCAGGAGGAGATTATATGCAACAAGTATTACAGGCCAACTAGAGTATATTGTACTTATATTTCCAAATAGATTAAAACCATTGGAAGCAAAGCCTAATCTATATTTCTTACTTCTTCAAAGAATGTTGGATATCTTTCGTCAAATTTCATACACTCCTCAGCATCTAACGGATGTAGCATAAGATCGTTTCTATCCTTCTTCTTAATATTACGGTACCATACCATTTAGATATCCTTTCATATGAATATGATCGTTGTAACCTAGGTATTAGAGGAAAGAACTGTAAAATATTCTCGCGTTTTTTCCTCTTAGATTCATGACTCACATTCTTATATTTACTAGCTTTGCATTCAGGACAAACTTCTAAACTTGAATGTACATTCCAATATAGAATGCAGTCGTTGGACATGGATGAATTTCTCATAATTTAATCCAAGTGAGCGAAATCTTAATTTGGCATCCTTCCAATCCTTTGGAAACTATTCATAATTATTTAATATCCTCCCAATTAAATGCAACACATAAGTCATCATAATCGCTATACTCCTATTTTTCACTTTTATCTTAAACATCTCCAATAGAAATCGTAAATGAGACATTTCAATTCCCGGAGATAGATGAGTTTCTACATTTTTTAAATTTTTATGTAAAGTATCTCGAATTGGTTCAATCCCTTCATCTAAAATATACCCTCGAATATTGTCCAACATTTCGAACATATTACTACGAGCATCTGGCCAACATATCTCCTCCATGATCAACTGATTCATTATTGCATTCTAGAATATTACAAATTCCTTCATCATGATACGTCCAATTCATATAATGAAGCCAAATACCATTTAATATTAGGAGTTTGTAAACTACATTTTGATTGTTAGTCGAAGTGTTCTTACATCTAACACATGAACAATGAATCTAATCTCCTTCACCTCATAGAATATGATAAAGTGACTCGCATCGAAATGCCCGATCTAAAATTTGATAACACCTTGGTTATATGTATGATAATCATCAAATCTTTTATTCATCCAACTTTTGGCCATTTCTCAAAGCCAAATATCCCGAGAAAATAATAAGGTTACTCTCTAGTTAAAAATCCCTAATCTATAAATCTAAGCATTATAATTTGTAACTATTATAACTATAATGTACTAAGCATTCTACAATCTATGCACTCTAAGGATACAAACATTATAAAATCTAAGCATTATAATTTCTAAGATTTTCTATACTTAACAACTAAATAACTATATCTTGTAAACAAAAATCATCAAATTAATTAAGATCATCAACTATATTCAAATAACTAAATATTGTTTACTCTAAGCATTCTCTATGTACAATTAAAAACTAAAAACATGAACATTTAAACCAACTTCATCAAACTATCTAAGAATTATAAGCAACTTCTACCTAATACACTCTAAGCATTATAATTGAGCAACTTTTATCTAACATATGGACTCTAACCATTATAAGTAACTACTATCTAACACTTGTACTCTAAGCATTATAAGCAACTTTTATCTAACACATGAACTCTGAGCATTATAGCAATTTCTATCTAAGCATTATAAGCTACTCTATAAGCATTATAAACATTTTATAATATAAGCGTTTCTATATAAGACTAACAAATTAATTAAGATTATCAACTATAACTAACTAGAACAACTCTAAACATTATATACTAAAAAAATCAACTACAATTCTAAGTTACCGGATTCACGTGATACAAAGGAGAGGAGTAAAGAAGTTTGATGGAACACATGACCGAAGAAGAGGATGAAGGGCGCCATCAACTGAGAGATGAACAGGTTGGTGACGTCATTGGAGGAGAAGTAGGAGGTCAAGATTGAGTGTCGGAAGATAAGCAGTGGCATCGTCAGTGGAATGGGAAGGAGGAGAGGGTCGATCGTTCGAATGGAAAAGGAAGGAAGTGCGAACCCAGGTTTAACACCATCGGGGACTATCGTCGACCATCCCCTTTAGTACGATCGGGGACAGTCTTTAGTAACCGTCCCCTTTAAGCTCAAAAAATTCCCTAATTCAACCACCAACAAAGAACAACGGGGACAGTCGTGTTCGTCCCCTCTAATATATTATCGCGATGCCACTGGAAAGTCAGAGGGGTTGGTCATAACCGTCCCTATGGTTGGATAATAGGGATGATTTAAGGATCATCCCACCCATGGATAATAGGGACGGTTTAGAGCCATCCCCTGAGGTACTTTCTTTTCAGGATGTATCAAATCGACATAATTAGGGACGTGATATAGGAGACGATCGATAACCATCCCATCTAGATGCAGAGGGGACAATCATTCAGGAAACCATCCCCAAAGACTCTAGAGGAGGGGACAACCACCATTGATCGTTCCCTGTATACGTCATGAGGGACAGTCTGTAAACGACTGTCCCCTAAGATATAAACGGAACAGTCTGGGTGTGACCGTCTCCTATAAGCATCCTAAAGATCTGTATGATTATAGTGTCTAAATAAAAAGTTACCTAGAGTAGAAATGTACTATTGAAATTCGCTTGTGGATGAAGGTCGAGACCCTCGGGTCTTGTCTTCGACGGATGGCGGTGACCGGAAGCTCAACAAGTTAAGATCTTGAGTTACGATGGTGTTGGGACACTAATGAACCATGCGACTGCTCCCGATTGACGTGGGTCAATCACTCTACATTGCCTTGTCATGACCAAGGAGGTAAAGCTCGAAGGGGATGAGAGTATGGGCGGATGGCTTCAAAAAATGGGAGTTGGGTTCTGTTTATTGTGGTGGAGAAGATGGAAGAGATGGTGGCTATTAGAGGATGCTCTGCACTAGGAGGAGATGGTGATAATAGGGCACGACTGACGAGGAGTGATGTGGGAAGCTTGAGGTGGAAGAAGGTGTAAAGTGGTTGGTGGGTTGTTGCATGGAAAAGGAAGGGAAATGAGAGGGGTTCTACTTGACTTGTGATCAACAAACGAAAGAAGGAAAAGCAGTGAGGGGGAAGGGTAAGGGACATTGGGAGGAGTATTTTGAAATTTTTGGATTGTACTGAGAGTCAAATGTTGAAGGAGATTGGGTCATATGGCCCAACCACAAAAATGGAGACTTCCACAATGAAAAATAGTCATGAAATCAATCGTAGAAGGACTCAAAATTAAAAAAACTCAGAACATAAAATTTTCTCAAAATAATTTATCTAAAACATTGTAGAAGAAAGTTTTTACTAAAAAATGTTTAGAACAAAAATACAAATTAAAACCTTTTTTAGGTATAAAATGCCAATTTTAGGGTTTTATGATTGCTAATTTTGTTTTCTTGTTAATAATGATATAATTATATTTTACAATAATATATTATAGAAGATACTTGGAAATATTTTTCCTAGATTTTTAATTTTATGAAATAAAAATGATAAAAATAACGAAAGATATAATACGAGTCATATAAAGTACATATTTTTGTTTCATTTTTATTTTGTAGTTTTTAGTTGATTTTTTTTATTTTTTTAAAGAAAATATAACATTAAAACCACAAATTAAAATTGAAATCAAAAGGAAAAGAGTTAAAATGCACTCCATATAAACGAAAGAAAAGGTTGTAGACTAATGTACAAACGGACCCCAAAAACATCTTTTCACAAATGCGTATTGATCACTTTTAAATAAATGATGAACTTTAAAAGTGAGTTGGGGTGAATTGGAGTTAATATGCCCTGGATATAAAATCTACATTGTGTGCATATTGGAGAAATTGAAGGTGTTCCATTTGCCAATTATATATAGTGACATTTTTGTGATGTTTTAATATTTTTCTATACGCTTTTATTGATATAATGCAAAAGAAATAATTCAAATCAGAGTTATAGAAAAATAATTAGAAATGTTTGAAATGTGAGTATATTTGTATGTATTTATATTTCTATTAAATTCCTATTTCCTTATTTATTTTTGGACATTAGTTTTACATTTTTTATGGTTTTTAAGTGATAAAAAGATGTTTTTATTTTATATGTATGCATTTATAAAAAAGCGTATAATTGCATGCGTGAATGTGTTTGTTGAGGAATTTAGCTCAATTTTGGGCTCTTAGTGCATGAAACACAGTTTCATCACCCTCATATACTTGAGATTTGCTAGTCCCTTAGCAAACACTTATTTGAAGAATGAGTACAAACTTGTGAAATGAAATTGGTTTCCATACCAAGTTCATGAATAAAAGGTGCAAATTGAGCTTGATGAACGTTTGATTTAGGTTTCTAGACTTAACAAACTCTAAGTTCCACAAGTCACTAATGTAGGTTTGGCACGAAGTTCAATTCAGATGTACCGACTCATAAGCTGATTCCATAATATGGAGACTAACTATATTGTGAGTGAAAGATGTTAGCTCTTCCTTTATAATGGTGATGAACCTCTAGTCAATCAACTCCCTAGCTACTCATCCTTGAAGAGTCGAGTATTCCCTTTTAAGTTCAAGTACTACTAGCTTCACAAAATAGGTATCTGAAGCTCAACCGGTATAGCTAAGTCTTCTCTTTGGAGGCATGACCAATGTAGGAAAGTCTTCTTTTTTGCATGCATAGCACCATTGTGGTAAAACTTTTTGCATTGTATTGTACTTGCATTGCATCGCTTTATGGATCTATAATCTTTTCTCCCATTTATTTCTCTTTTTTAGAAGTGAGGGTTTTCCCTCTATTTGGTGTATGGGTGAAAAAGTGAACAGTCACGTGAGATGGTTGCATTAGCCCTCACCTCGACCGAATGACTAAATCCTAGCACACTATCCCTCATTCAGAGCTTTATTTTAACCCACTACTCCAATCTTTTGATATCGATGCAACTAGAGAAAGTAGAGCATACATTGATTCTGCCAGTCCTCAAGGATTGGTCCTGAGCTACCCTTGACAAAGCAACATGTTTTCGTCCCTACTACGATTGATCCGGTCTTTCATCACCTCATTTAGGTCGAGCTGAGTGTAGTGTGCATGAGTTTAGAGCAGCTCACTATTTAAGAGTCGAACTTATGATATGTAGCAATCTATATAGACACCAAGGGTCAAAGATCAAGTAATGTCTTGTGGAACTCGGAGAATTAAGTCAAGGACTTGAAGCTTCTAACATCCAGTCTCTTAATAAAGTTCCTCTTGATTAAGTGGATTAAGATTTTGTTAAGCATGTTTCTCGATTTCCACTCATGTCTCAGTTTGGACTCTAATACTTTTCACAAAATGCAAATGCAAGTGAATGGGATGAAAAAATACGAATACAAAATCTTTTTGTAAAATTATTTTCCGATTTTGAATATCTTTACGAAAGGTTTTTGAAAATAATTTTCATTTTTATGGATTTTGAAAATATGAGATTTTAAAATATGTAATGTAAGTTTAGAAATATGAATTTTGGGAATGCAAGTTTAAAAATACGCGATTTTGAAAATAAGAAAGTTTAAAATATGCAACTTGGATAACATGCAATTTTAAAATTATGTAAATTTTTTATAAGATGCAATTTTTAGAATCATGACGAGTTGATATTACATAATTTATAAAAATACGCAATTTTTAGTTTTTGAAAATATGCATATTTTATAGTTTTTAAAAATATGTAATTTTTTCAATTTTAAAAAATAATTAATTCCATATGGTTTTTATTGGCTCGTAAAAAAGATGGGATATGATTTGTTTGTATATTTTATACTCTCAAAAATAATGAAAGTACGAATTGTGGGTAAAGTATATATGAATAATATACAAGACCCCCATACTTAGTATGAGATATGTCCTCATAGATCAAAGAGAGAAAAGACATATAACTCGTACTGAACACATATAGGGTGTAAAGAATAAGGACTAAGGGCAACCACCTCCCCTATAGTTAGGGTTTAGCTACCTGAGTACAAATGAAATCGATCACAATGAATAAATCAAATGAGAAAGTAGCGGTATCGACCCCCTATATTTTGGATCTAAATTTCCTAAGTAAATAAAATCATGAAACCAATTGAATGAATTGAACTCGAGTCAGTCTCTCCCCGCCGCATACTTAGGATGAAGCCATCCTATGTTTAATGAAAAATCGAAGAAGGAATGGGAACATTCGACGATGAAATCGGAAGAATATGAATAAAGGAAAAGATGTACATGATGAAAAGAGCAATCACAAGAACAATGGTTGAAGTGCCTCTCAACAAACATTACATTTTACACATGTAGCCGGGTGCAAGGGTTAAGATAAGGAAGTATTCAAGATCATCATTGTGTCCATTGAGCAAAGATCGTGAAATTGTTGGAGTCTCGGTATGAGAACAACAATAAAAAAAGTGACACCTAGACATACAGTGGATTGGGTGTTCTCTATCAGCAGACTCAAAGTACGAGTCAACTCTGGATCCAATAATATAAAGATAATCCCCGATTCAAAAAGAATGGTGAGATGAATGGTTAATACTGAAGAAGAGAAAAGTGGAGATCAACAGTGCAAAATATGGGCTCTCCACTTCGTATGAGTCTTAGTAGGACATGAAGTAGGATGATCAAAATGTTGGACATGCGAGCCCACGACGAGCCATTGTGCAATATATGTTATTGCAAATCATTCCTTAATCTTAAATAAAGAATAACTAATTTGCATAATAGATCTCCCAGTACAATAAGGGTTATGTACCATGGTCATCTTAATGATTAATTGTTGATTCAAATATTGATTATAAAGGCCGATGCTTGGATGACATCTAAGAGTTAGATTGATGACTCATCAAGCACCATCAAATGATTATTACAAAAGAATCTATAGCCTGAGAAGGAGATGGCAATCCTTCTCTAAAGGATGATATCTAACCGACTTCTTGATGCATGCCCTCTGCATAGGAATATGGATTCAGAGGTGTTAGATAAGTTAGGTCAAAGAGTTGACTTAACAAGATCGAGATAACCTAGACCTATGTCATATACTGTAACGATATAGGCATGCATCCTCTGATCAGAGATAGACATGTTACTATATGTCTGAGTATGTACATTTCACAGATTGATAGGTTGATGACCTAACCAAGGTATATACACTAGCGATCTGGTGTGCATATGAGGGCATATGAGTAATGTGATCTCTAAAAGGGATCATACCAGTTCATTACTGAACCAGAAGATATGAGCTCACTCATAAGATATTGGGATCGAATTCCATGCATGCTCGTCTCTCTTTGGAATCTTGAAAGAATTTATAGATATGATATTAAATTCTAAAAAGTATATGATCAATACCCAGTCCCAATGATCTGATGAGAAACCTAATGATAAAACCCTGAATAAGACAATTCAAATATGATCTAATACTTCAGGTTTAATCTAGGTCTACCAGTATGCAAGATGTACGGGTATTAGGAATACACGAGGGTGGTGTGATTGTAAATGATTGTATAACTGTTGCACTTCCATTTCGAGGGAGTGATGAAACAATTTTGGATTTTAGTGACTCCTCTAAGTAGATCGTAAATGATTGTATTCACTATCTCTCTATATAAAAGTTGCCATTTTCACATTTCATTTTATTTCTTCTTTTTCTTAATAAATAAAAATCCAAAAAAATATATTAATGTGTAAATATCTATTGTGATTTTATCGTATTTTTTCGGATTTTTATCTGATTTAAAAATAATAAAAAATTATAAAACCCAAAAATCAAGGTATTCTATGTACATGGGATATCCCAAAAACATCACTTTGTGCAAATGATCAATTTTGACTTTGGTCTCTTCATAAAAGTTATAGATGTCATTGAGATGAGCAACTTTTGTGAAGAAAATTTTCCGATCTGAGGTCGTTTGCTATTTCTTTTTGAATTATCTTTATATTTAATTTTCGAATTTTCTGGGGATAACACGTGGCAGCTCTTGAAGCTGCCACGTGTCACACAAATTTGACCTTTATTTTTCGTTTATTTTATAAAAAACTTAAAAAAATAAAATTTAAAAATTTTAAAAATAAAAATAAAAATTAATGTGCTGCCTCGCGGCCTCACAAGGGTCGTCCGATCTCGGCCGATCTGACGACACCAGTGCGTCCCCTTCCGCTATCGTCTCCCCCAACTTTCCCAATCGGGAGCTCCACCACCACCCCGTGAATCTCGTCAACTCTTTCCACCGCCTTCCTCTTCTGGCCAAGGCACCGCCGCCATTCCTCTTCCGAAACAACCCTGGATCTCGCGTGTTCATCGTGGTCGCTACAGATTCGGCCCAGATTCCCTCCATCTCCGATCATTCGAATCGTGTCTCATCCCCAATCGAATCCCCTGATCCACGGCTCCGACCCAACTTCCATTCCTTTCTCGGCCCACCTCTCTCATCCTATTTAAGAACCTTGCTGCACCTCATCGTCCCATCCGCTGATTCACGTAGCTAAACGGGAGGCTTCATCGACGGCGGTGCAACGCCCTTGACAACGCTCCCTTGAAGGCTGGGTGAGATCCGAAGCTTTCAAGCTTCGTTGCAGCACCGTGTCCTCCATGCAACTGCTCACTCCGACCACTGTAGCTGTGAGTTCCATCTCTGTTTCAACATCTCCCCACATCCGCGTACTCCTCCATTCCTCTATCACCTCTGTAGACCCACTGTTCGTCAACACCTACCCATCTTCCACCGCTCACCCTGCTGTTCTCCATGGTTATTCCGCCTGCATCCCCATCGTGCTTCAACCATGTTACCGCCACCTCCAGGTTCTGAAAGCTAGGATCCTCTTCTCACCGCTCCACCTTCGAAGGTAGGAGCACCACCGAAGACCACCAGCTCCTCCACCACCATCCGCCACACCTCCTGCCACCGCAGGAGCACGACCACTGTTGACCGCCCTCCGATTGTGAGGACCTCTACGCCTGCCCTTGGTCCAACTTTAGCCATTGAGCCACCGAGGATGCAACACAACCCGCTACGAGCTACCATCAGGGTCCTCCGCTCTTCGCCTCACGTAGAAGACCCTCCTTTGCCGCATCACTGTTAACAGCTCCAACGCTCCTCCAGGTTCATCTTCATCGACTCTCTTCGTCTCTGTCGAGCCAACGCCACAACGTTGTAGTTCTACCTTGCATCAGCATGCTCCGCGACACGATCTTCATCCCAGCCTTGCTCCTAACGATGAGCTCCAGCAGAGGACCTTCACCATCTACGCCAACCGCTTTCTTCCACCACCACCAACTGCCAGAAGCAACTGGAGCTCTGCCGAGTACTCCGCCCGCATCCGCTCTTCACCACCAAGCACGAGACCCGAGGCCCCCTCCACGTGCATCACACATGCGTTGGGGGAATGACTAGAACGTCTGCCCCACTCTCACGTGACCCCCACGTGTAGTGGGGAACAATTACAAATCGGCCCTAGAGATCTGTTATATTCACGCTCAGATCTAGATACCCAAGGGTCATGTGCACAACACGTGTTTGCTTGGAATTTTTACAAAGGACCCCCAGTGGTTCAACTATTTCCAGCCAGGTCCCTCCATCCGAGGCACGTGCTGCGTACATGCCCTCTGGGAATTTTGCAGAAACTACCCTAGGAGTGTTGGTAATTTATTTTAAGTCCTTCTCTGCATTTTATTTTTATTTTATTTTCAGAACATTACAGGGATGCCCCTCTATTCCTCCCTTATTTTAGACTCTACATCGCATCATTTTCTTTATTAAAAATAGGCATTTTGTTCTACAATTGCTCTCTACATCATGGCTTGCTTGTGATATTTTCGTGGTTTGTGATTAATTATTAATTAATATTCTCATGGAAAATTGCAAATTTTTCCCGTCTGGTGCCTCAAAATTCATAAGTAATTAACCATAGCTCTAAAATTGCCAAATATTCACGGATCATAGAATTATTTATTTTTAACATCGTGCCCAGAAAGAATTGCATTTGCATACATAGTTTGCTCAATAAAAATCATTTTATGGATTTCAATCTTTAATTTTTAATAGGTATTAAATCTTATATTTTTCAAGTTTAGGATTTTCCTGAGATCAATCACCTAATGATAGATCTTGGATAATTTTATCCCTTGAAAATAAATAGGTTTAATACATATTTTAATTATTTATTGAAATTCAGTTTGTTTGCAATCATAAATTATAAAATATTTATCTTGCATTAAAAATCCAAAAAATTACATTGCAATCATTTCATCATAATTGACATATAGGCCAAATTTATAATTTTGGACATCTTTTGATTGCAATTGCATTTTAGACCCTAAAATTGGGCACTTAACATTTTGCATTCCAAAATTGCATTAAAAATACAAAAAATTACCATCTCAAAAATCGTACATGAACTTTGATAGAAAGAATTGTAGGTTGTTCCTTTGCCTCCTTGAGTTCGACCTTGGGACTTGTCCAAGTAAAATAAACATAAACCACACTGATTAAAATTTAAATAAATTCTTGTGGTTATTTCTTGATCGATTCCAAATTCCCGCCTACAACGAAACGCCAAATTTAAATAATAATTCATGCATATTAAAGTAGGGCATTCTTGGACTTGTCAGATGGCGCCGTTATCGGGGAGGCAAACGGCTTAGATTTTTGTCTGAAAAAAATAGTGCTATGTTTTCCCCACATTCGGGTAGTCTGACCCCCGAACGTACCGCTGTACATTTTTCATTTGTTTTTTAGCATATATTTTTTGTTTTTATTTTTCATTTTTGAGTCACTCTCTTACACACACACACACACTCTCTCTCTCTCTCTCTCTTATTTTTCGTGCAAGGTACCCGACGTACGTAGAGTGGTTTTCTAAAATCGACGCATCTTCACCGACTTCCAAAAAGCCGCATTAAAATTAAGTCTGAGTTGAGTCATGAGAGAGCGTAGAGTGTAGGATTTTTCTGTAATTTTAATTTTTGTAATTAATTGCTCATTTATAGCGATGTCCGTTTGGACTCTCACGTGTGTAACAAGACCTTGAACTCTTTTTGTGGTGTGTCGTGGCCTGTTTCACTCTTTGATGAGGGTGGAGCCCGACTTGATTAGCTCGCAGGTTAGACCTACACATACGACTATTAAAGCTTCTAGAATATTTGATTGTGCTCGTAGAACCTAGGACCACACTGTACATTAATTGAGACGTACATTAGATCGTTCAACTTAATTAAATTCAAATCAATTCTTCACAGCTAATAGAACTTTCTACTAGGTATGGTTTTTATCGGCTTGCATCCATTTATATTAATTTTTAAATTCTTGTATTGCATCCCACATGGAGCTTACGAGGAATCATTGTAAGTCTTATAACTTAGCATACATCATTGTTTTTCACGTGCATCGACTTTTCCTGAATTTCTCCCTCCTATTTTGTCACAAAATTTTAAAGGAAATTGGGACTGGATGGTTGACGTGCATTTATGCTCATCTAAATTTTTAATGACCGCCTAATTAAAATTGGGACTGCTAAATAATGCTGACTTTAATTAACTCATAAAATCAATAACTTTTGCGGGAGAGAAAACCCGTCCTTGGATTCATTTTTTGTACGAGTGAGCGAGAGACGACACTTAAGGTTAGAGCCCAGCTCCGGAATCTTCGTTCAGACTACTGATTCTAAAATGATTAGCTACTTATCAGTGAGGAAATAATGGGTAGATGGTAAACGGTCTAGATTTTCTTAGCAGAGTAGGTGTTTTAAAGGATATTGTGTAAGGCTCCATCCTTAAGTAACATGGGTAGCCGTTTTACAGTCCGTACTTACACTCATACTGGCTGAAAGTGGATGCATCTTGTAATAAGAATTCAGGCTAGTCTTTAAGAAAATTTCCGGCACCTAACAACTCGCTAATTTTTTTTCCAAGATTAAATTTATCACCAACTAAAATTGAAAAGATAAATTGCCGAACTCTTGCGGCTTCATTGTGTGAGTTGGAGAACCTAGGTTTATACTGCATTGGGTAAATTACATTTTGGGTCCCCATCTATGGGTCTGATCTCATAATGGGTCCCGATCTTTAAATTGTAACGATTCAGGTCCCAGGACCATTATTGTAAGGAACTTTTTGGGGCTAATGACGAGTATGCCCTTGTTTAAAAGTTGGAACCCAACCTCCATTCCCTTCCCAACAAGGGCATATTCGTCATGAACTCCAAAATTTCCATTTCCTAAATGGTCCTAGGACCTGAATCGTTACAATTTAAAGATCGGGACCCATTCTGAGATCAGACCCATAGATGGGAACCCAAATTGTAATTTACCCTATTTCATTTGCATTTGTGTGTGTGAATCGATTTCGAAGATCAAAAACCACACACTTGTTCCATCACTTTTCTTGATATTTTTTTTGTGAATATCCTGTGCACTTGCACCGAGATCAACTATGTCGATTCATCATCAACCTCCTTTGACAAAGATGGGACAATGGTCCGAGTTCCCATCTGATCTACACTATGAAAATGAATTTTTTTATCTCGGTTAGATCCAAATCATCTAAACCCTCTTCTATCAAGAATCCCATGACATTCGCTAGAAACTTTGACTCTTGGATGAAACCAGTCCAATCTTTGAATTCCAAGCCATTTTACTCGAATCATCCGATCAAAGTCACCATAACATCATTTTTTTCACCTCCACCACTTGTGACTGCACATGATCAACTGCCATATTGGAATGACCTGACTTGTGCCAGATTTCTTTCTAGAATCCAAGAGCCATTTAAAGAAAAAAATATCAAAACAAATGACTGGCATCAATATCAACCCCAACAAACTTCATTCTTTCCTCACACTTTTGTTGGGATAGGCCAACACTACACAAATCCACATATTTCCATGACCATAGGGAATAATATGGAAACCCGATCACACCAGATGGAGAGGCCCGCACCTAGTGATCATCAATGTTGAATTAACCATAACGATCACATTCATATTAACAACCACAAATACCACTTCTTCGATCAGCCTACAGAGGACCAAACAGATGATATTGACACATATGCACCCTGTATAACTCCATTATTTAGGGATACAATCAATCATGACCATGGAAGTAGACTCTACTCAAACTAGCATTGCATGCCCAAGTCACGGTATGCTGAGTATGAGACCTACAGATTTCAGCAAAATCCTCCCACTGAGCAGACTCCTTCCATAATTTTTGAGGAGAAATTTTCAGAAAACAACGATTATATATTGGAATGGATCTCAAATTATGGGTCATACAGGAAAATAGAAGATGAAACGAATGGATCTCAAATTCAAAAACACACACCGACTGCTCCCATGATTGTTCTTGAAAAGTTTTTGGAGGATGATATTTCAAGGATAAATAAGAGGTATGAATTAATGGAGGATAAATTTAGAAAGTTCACTGACCGACTAATTTCATTCTATGGTAGCTCGTATATAAAAATGGATGATGAATTGGTTGGATCTGCTGTTGAAAGACCTGAGGATATTCAGAAACCCATAGACTATGTTCACCTTAGGGACGACTCTGACAGCGACACTTCTGCATATTACTCCCCTAGGGATGACTCTGATTCTGACTCTTACTTGGCAAATCAAAACCCCTCATCATCTACAGAAAACACCACATCTAAACACCATACATAAAATACCAAAAAATCGAAATATTAAAAAACACTCAAAAAATCGAAAAAATGGAAAAATTCATAAAAATTGAAAGTGAGGAAGATCTGAAGAATTTGGATCCTGCTTCCAGGGAAGCATTGGAGAAAATATTGATTTTTGAACTTCCCTTGGTACAAGCCATTGAACACTTCCCTGACCTTAAAGATTTGTAATGAGTAAATTAATGATAAAAAAGTCGGACAAGTTAAGTCTAAAATTGAAAAACGTATCTTGTCAATGGCCACCTCCTTGGTGTTAAGGAGAAAATCCAAGAGCCACATAGTGACGCGGTTGCCCAGATTTGATTGTGGAATCAAAGACACAATATTTACCCGTGCTCGAATCGATGACGACTCACCAATCAATATCCTCCCGACCTCTGTATTTGACAAGCTCAAACTTGAACCTATCATAAAGATAAGAGAGATCGTTCAACTGGCTGATCGATCTATAAAGTAGCTGAGAGGAACAATTTCATAATCACGTTACATTCCGAGGTGCTCCGCTCAAAATAGACTTCACGGTCATTGATATAGAGCATCAAGGAGAATTCACCCAGTCTCCTATCATTCTCAAAAAGCCATTCTTGGCATTGGCTAAGGCAATTATTGAGTACGAGACTTGGGAAATCAATTTTACAGCATTGGGAGCACTTCGATCTCACCTAGCCTTTGAGGAATCATGATATTCTGAGGCAACCCATGAAGCCGTCAACAGCCATAACCATCAAGGGGTAGATGAGCCCTATCCCATTGCTACACCTGAGATAACGACTCTTGAGGAGACTATTGGTTTAGAAACTCTCCCCACTATTCCATTTCCTGCTTCTCTCACCATGGGAAATGACTTCTCATATGATCATGAGATGTATGCATGGGCGCATCCTGAGTCGGCCGAAATCTCCTCTGACCACTTCGATCAAATCAGCTTGGCACAGGAATGCACCAACATCAAGTCAATTGAGAACGAATATGTGGGACGTGCACTAACCAGTAGTTCAGAGACTCACCCCAATGTTCCATTTCCCACTACTCTCACCATGGGAAAGGATTTCTATTATGATCTTGAGACATATGCATGGGCGCATCCTGAGTCGGTCGAAATCTTCTCTGACTACCTTGACCAATTCAATCCAACTCAAGAGTGCACCAACATTAAGACAACACAAAACAAAATGGCTGATCCTTCATCTAAAAAGGAAGTCAGCTTTAACATGCTGAAAAAGGAATCGTCTGATGATACCTCATTAGGTTCGGAGAAGGTAGTTTACATGAGTGAGGTCTGTTCGACAATTCTAAAACCCTATCTACGCAAGGATCCAAATTTCAATTCCCATTGGACGACTCCTGTTCCTCACTATTATTCATCCAAAATCGATTCTCCTGGTCTCATTAAATACACTGGAATAATCTCTTATTCCCATACTAAGACTAGCGCTTCTAAATATTCATCCGAGGACGAATCACTTGATCCCAAGAAGGAACAAATTCTGAGAAAACAACTAAAGCATCTTAAGAACAAGAATATCCAGAGTTCCTCCACCTTCAAGTATTACTCTTCTGAGGATAACTCCAAAGATGGCTGGATATCATCTGATTCAAATGCTTCATCTACTCTCCTTCATGATTTTTCTGAGGATAACACTGACAATACCTGGGAATCATATGCTTCATCTTCTTCGTATCATTACAATCTCCCATCTCAGGCTCACAAAAAGATCAGCCGAAAACTGCCTTAATCATCAATTACCATCCCTCCCTTCCGACCCCATCAGTCTCCTTGTACATCTTCTTCTTCTACTTAGGCCAAGGCTTAAGTATATGGAGGACCGATGTCATCTGTATATACCATTCTCTTTATCAACTCCTTCTCACGATCGATCCATTTCCACCCTTCTTCCGCACTTAGGCTGACTGGAGCCTAAGTATAGGGGGAAGCGTGCCCATATGTTTATACTCTCCTCATTCACATCCCCCAAGCGCCTCAGTTTTACTCTTCTTCTATACTCAGACTGTTCATAGTCTAAGTATAGGGGGGTGGGTCAACTTCTATTATTTTTCTTTTTTCACTCTCTTACGTTTAGCTCGAGCTATGTCTTCTCTATGCTTCTTGTGCTCTGAGGACACAACACTCGCTAAGTATAGGGAGTGTGTGTATATATATATACTATGTATATATTTTACTCATATCTCATACTTTCGCGTATGTCTATATGTATTTATGGGGTGGGTAACCAACTTGAAATTTTTTTTACTACTAACACTGACTGTGTCCAACCAAAAATTTTGAAAACAGCTTCTTATTCATTTTTGCATAAAATAATCCTTATATAAAAAATACATCTCTCAAATAAAAAATCAAAAAAAAGAAAAAGAAAAAAACGTGTCTGCATTTCACACACATGCACTTCATCCAACATGACATGCATTTGCATTTTCAGAGGAACTTCACCAAGAAAAGGATTTTAGAAGCTTCAGGTCTTTAACTTAATTCTTCGAGTTCCACATGACAATGAGCAGTGTTTGACTCTTAATGTCTAACCTGGTCTCTTCATTCTGGGCACGACTTTGGAATAGGGAATTAATTTGTACTCTCGCACTATGCACTTAGCTCAACTCAGACGGGGTGTTGGAAGGTCGTGTGAGTTTCTTTTCTGGTAGCATGGACATCTCAAGACCAGAGTACGGGTTGAAATAAGCTTCGGAAAAAGAATGGATGATTGTGCACAAACTTTTCTAAGACCTCAAAATATGTACGGAAAAAAAGATTCCATATCCGTAGGGGCACAACAAGATCCATGCAGAGCTACCAAAAATCCAAACACAAAGAAGCCAACTACCAAATAAATATTTGACCAAAAAAAAGATCCAAGCTTCAAGAAAACCTGCCGATCTTGGTAGAGACTTGGCTAAACTGGTCAGCTTCACAAGTAGAAGTGACTACACTGGTCACCCTTCAGTTCTTTTCCTCTTCTTCTAATTTCTCCCTCTATTCGATTGTGAACACATCATGATAAACCTTAGAAGGAAATACCTGACTCCACAAGGATGAGTTATTGGAGAGGAGGTTTGCATGGTAGTCCAGCATTCTGGATGGGAAGAGCTAAAACCTTTCACACACATGAGTCGATTTTTCAATATTCATAGGGTATGCTTTGGGAGGAGGATTGATCTAAGATGGCTTCTAAGCCGAAACTGTGACAATGATTTGTAGAACTTGGAGGCTATTGATTTTAAAACCCAAAGTCTCACAGATGTTCCACCAAACTAATAATCCAAAGGTCAGGTCTAGTTCCATTTTAACCTTCAGCTCATGGTCTTGGTATGGAACCCTATCTCATTTCACCTCATTGGATTTCTTTTGATGCTTAGGGATGACGCTGGTTTAAGTATAGGGGGATGATAAATCTCATATTCATCACTCTAAAAATCATTAATTAAGCTCAAATTCCCAAAATTCATTGGCATTTCTTCATTTATTCTGTATAATTAGCATTCATGCATGTGTTAATAATAATTGCATTTTATCACTTATTATTGCACAAAAAGAAGAAGCCAAAAATCCCAACCCAATTGACCTGTAAAATAGCCTAAATTACCTGATTTTGAACTAATTCATGCTAACTCCAAATGACCTTGAAACGAACTCCATTGTGTACATATTACAGACAAGAATAAATGAAAAATACAAAAAAATCACTAACATAAATAAGTAGACAAAAATTCCAAATCCTAACTGCAGGATTTCCAAACTAAAATATTGATATCTCCCTCATACAGTGTCCGATTTGATCCTATTCACTTTTAGGATTCAAATACCTTCAAAACAAGACCAAGTTCAAGTGAATCGGAGCTCATGTGTGAAAGTTGGGTTTTGGGCCTCTTTTGTACATTTTGTATTTTAGCATTTTTGACCTATTATTTTATATACATAATTAAGCCATTTTATTTTATTTCTTTTCATTTATTTTCTTTGATAAAAGATTTATTAAAATGCACAAAAATCCAAATCCAAAATGAGCTTGAAATCAAAGAAATTAACTGAGTTCGAGTCTTCACTATATGTCTGTACAAAAATTGTCATTTTCACATTTCATTTTAGTTCTTCTTTTTCTTAATTAATATATATCCAAAAAACTAGATTAATGTGTAAATATCTATATGTGATTTTATCATATTTTTTTTCCAGATTTTTATCTGGTTTAAAAGTAATAAAAAATTTATAAAATCCAAAAATCAAGGTATTCTATGTACATGGGATATCCCAAAAATATCACTTTGTGCAAATATTCGATTTTGGCTTTGGTCTCTTCATGAAAATAGTAGATCTCATCGAGACGGGAAACTTTCATGAAGACAATTTTTCGATCCGAGGTTGTTTGATGTTTCTTTTTTAATTATCTTTATACTTAATTTTTTCAATTTTCTGGGGCTGACACGTGGCAGCTCTTGAAGCCACCACATGTCACCCATTTTTGACCTTTTTTTTTTGCTTATTTTATAAAAAATAAAATTTAAAATTTAAAAAATAAAAATAATAAAAATTAAGGTGCAGCCACGTGGTCGCACTAGGGCTGTCCGATCTCGGCGGATCGGACTGCGCCAGTGCATCTCCTTCCTCCACCGTCTCCCCCAGCTTTCCCAATTGGGAGCTCTGCCGCCGCTCCACAAATCTTGTCGAATCCTGCCATTGCCTTCCCTTCTGGCCAAGGTACCACCGCCATTCCTCTTCCAAATCAACCCGCGGATCTCGTTCGTCCATCGCGGCCGCTACAGATTCAGCCTCGATTCCCTCCATCTCTGATCATTAGAATCGTATCTTCTCCCCAATCGAATCCCCTGATCCGCGGCTCCGATCCCAACTTGTCATTCCTTTCTCGACTGACCTCTCTCATCCTATTTAAGAACCCCACTACACCTCAACATCCCCATCCGCCCATTCACGCAACTAAAGGGGAGGCTTCGTCAACGACGTTGACATCGCCCTTGACAACGCTCCCTTGAAGGCTGGGCAAGATTCGAAGCTTTCAAGCTTCGTTGCAGCGTCGTGTCCTACATACAACTGCTCAATCCGGCCACTATAGCCGTTGAGTTCCATCTCTATTTTGACATCCGCCCCCACATCTGCGTACTCCACCATTCCTCTATCACCTCTGTCAACCCACTGTTGGTCAACACCTACCCATCTTCCATTGCTCGCCCCACTGTTCTCCATGGTTATTCCACTTGCATCCCCACCGTGCTTTAGCCACGCCACCACCACCTCCAGGTTCTACAAGCCAGGCTCCTCTTCCCGTCACTCCACCTTCGAAGGCTAGAGCCCCGCCGAAGGCCTCCAGCTCCTCCGCCACCATCCGCCACGCCTCATGCCGCCGTAGGAGCACGACAACCATCGACCGCCCTCCGACTACGAGGACCTCCGCGCCTTCCCCTGCTTTTATTTTAGCCGTTGAGCCACCGACGATGCAACACAACCCGCTACAAGCTACCATCAGGGTCCTCTGTTCTTCACCTCACACAGAAGACCCTCCTTCATCGCATCACCGTTAACAACTCCAACTCTCCTCCGGGTTCATATTCATTAACTCGCTTTGCCTCCGTCGAGCCAACGCCACCACGCTGCAGATCTACCTTGCATCGGCATGCTCCGCACGCGGTCTTCATCCCCGCCTTGCTCCTAACGATGAGCCCCAACAGAGGACCTTCATCATCTGTGCCAACTGCTTTCTTCTGCCGCCACTAACCTCCAGAAGCAGCCGGAGCTTTGTTGAGTACTCCGCCCGCATCCGCCCTCCACCACCAGGCATGAGGCCCGAGGCCCCCTCAACGTGCGTCGCACTTGCGTTGGGCGAACGGCATGGACGTCTGCCCCCTCCCACGTGAACTCCACATGCAGTGGGGAATAATTGCAAATCGGCCCTAGATATATGCCATATTCACGCTCAGATCCAGATACCTGACGAATCCGAAATTGCACTAGTTCAAATGTATCGTGATGGATTATCGTACGTTAAAAATATGCGTCGTTTTGTTGTAGGTGGGTAATCGGAATCGATCAAGAAATAACCACAATAAATTTTAGTCAATTTTTAATCACGTGGTTTTATGTTTATTTTACTTGGGCAAGTCCCAAGGTCGAACACAAGGAGGCAAAGGAACAACATAGAATTTTTTCAATCAAAGTTCGTGCACGATTTTTGAGGCGGTCTTTTTTTGTATTTTAAATGCAATTTGGAATGCAAAATGCAACTTTGGCCTATTTTAGGGACTAAAATGTAAAGATCAATCAAACGATGTCTGAAAAATATGAAACTTGGCCATGATGATAACTATTATGAAATAAATGCACTGTAATTTTTTTTGGAATTTTTGGATGCAAGATGAATTTTTTTATGAATTTTTAAATGCAAACAAAGTGAATTTCAATATTTAATTATAATAAATATTAAACCTAATTATTTTCAAAGGATAAAATTATCTAAAATCTAGCATTAGGTGTTCGATCTCAGAAAAATCCTAAACCTCGAAAATGTAAGATTTAATACCTATTAAAAATCAAATATTAAAATATACAAAATGATTTTTTAAAGGCAAACCATGAAAGCAAATGTATTTTTTTGGGCACAATGTTAATCACAATTAATTCTACAATCCGTAACTTTCCAGCAATTTTTAGAGCAAAAGTTAATTAATTATAAATTTCAGAGCTCAAAATGGGCAAAATATATAACTTTACACAGAATAAATTAATTATTAATTAATCGCTGCTCACAAAAATATCTACAATATGCCAAGATGTAGAGAATTAATTAACAAACATAATGCTATTTTTAAATAGTAAAATAATGTAATATAGCGGTCTAGAATAATGGGGGAACAAAGGGGTTTTTCTACAATAATGTAGAATAAGATACTATAAATAAAGGACTGAAATGTAATTACCGGAAACTCTATGGGTTTTGTTGCAAAATTTCCTGGAAGCATGTGCGAAGCACGTGTCCCAAGGTGGCTGGATGAATCTACAAATATGCGAAGCGACAGGGGAGTTTCTGCAAATCTTCCAAACAGGGATGGGGTTGCTTCTATGAATGTGGTGAACTCTAGGGTCTTAAGAGCAAGAGGTACCCTCTCTCACATGCGTAGCACACGAGGAGAGTCTAGAGCTCGGACCCGGCCAGAGGTGGCTTCTTCACGGTAGAGGAGGGGAATCCTCTGGAGGTGGTGTCCCCTTCTGGCTGTGCTCGACCGTTGAGGCGGAGCTGTTGGACGCAGGAGGCTCTTGGAGGTCGAAGATGTTGGCAGGGGGGTTATGTTGAAGCCGGTAGAGGAGCGGCGAAGTGAAGCTGTCGGAGACGATGCTGGTCGTCGAAGGTGGTTGTTGTAGGAGATTGTCGATCGTCGTTGGCTCTACGGCTGATAGCCGGAGCAAGGGCAGTACGCTTGGAGCGCTCTATGATAAGGTAGGGACACGCCTTGGATCTCGTCGTGGGGAGGAACCAGGATGTCACCCCGGACCTCTCAAGGTTCAATCGATGGATGTCGATGAAGGGGGCGACGCTGAGGTTTCTATAGGGCTTTGTATTCTTGTCGAAGATGGAAAAGGGTCTGTCGGGGAATTTGATGAGGTGGAGCGACGATCGGAGATCTGGGATGAGGAGGAGATTACGGAAGGGGGGTGGCGCCGGTGATTTCGCAGTTTGAGGCAGAGGAATCAGAGGTGGCAGCGGAGCAAAAGAGGAAGGTCGACTGGGTGAAGGTGACGGTCCTGGGACCGTCCGATCGGCCGAGATCGGACGGACCAGGACACTCCACGTGGCGGAGGAAGAAGACAAGGGAAGCAGCACGTGCTGTGCACGTGCGCTGGAGGCACGTGCCTCGCACGTGCGTTTTTTTTTATTTTAATTTTTTTATAAAAAAATGAAATAAAAAATCCTTCAAAAAACGGCTGACACGTGGCGGCTCCAGGAGCTGCCACATGCCAGCTCCACAAAATTCGAAAAATAGATACTTTAAAAAATAGAAAAAAATAGCAAACAACCTTGGATCGAAAAAGTTTCTTCACGAAAATTGCTCGTCTCGATGATATACAACTTTCATGAAGACATCAAAACCAAAATCGATCATTTGCACAAAGTGATATTTTTGGGGTATCCTATGTACATAAAATAACTTGATTTTTTGGGTTTCATATTTTTTTGTTATTTTTAATCCAGATAAAAATCTGAAAAAATATGAAAAAAATCAGAGAAAAATATTTACACATTGATCTAATTTTTTTATTAATTAAGAAAAAGAAGAAATAAAATAAAAGACTAAAAAGACAACTTTTTTGTAGATAGTCAGTGAAGACTTGAACTCAATTTGTTTCTGTGATTTCAAGCTCAGTTTGGATTTAGAGTTTAACACATTTTAATAAAACTTTCATCAAAGAAGACAAATGAAAAAGAAATAAAATAGAATAGGTTATGTATGTACATAAAATATTAGATCAAAATCAACTAAAATACAAAATGTACAAAAGAGGCCCAAACCCAACTTTCACATACGAGCTCTGATTCACTTGAACTTGGTCTTGTTTTGAAGGTAATTGAATGCACATTAGTTCAAAAGTGAGTAGGATTAAATCGGACATTGGATGGGGAAGATGTGAGGATTTTAGTCTGGAAATCCTAGAACTAGGGTTTGGGTTTTTGGTCCACTTATTTGGGTTAGTGATTTTTTGTATTTTTCATTTATTCTTGTTAGTAATATGTACACAGTAGAGGTTGGTTTTGGGTCATTCGTATTTAGCATGATTTAGTTAAAAATAAGGGAAGTTAGGTTATTTACTGGTCAATTTTGGCTGGGATTTTTGGCTTCTTATTTTGTGCAGAAATGAGTGATAAAATGCCATTCTTATTAAAACATGCTTGAATGATAATTATGCATAATAAATGAAGAAATGACAATGATTTTGAGGGATTTGAGCTTAATTAATAATATCTAGAGTGATGAATCTGAGATTCATCATCCCCTTATACTTAAACCATGCTCGTCCGTGAGCATCAAAAGAAATTCCATGAGGTGAAATGAGATTGGGTTCCATACCAAGACCATGAGCTGAAGGTGAAAATGAAACTAGACTTGACCTTTGGATTATTAATTTGGCGGAACTTCTGTGAGACTTAGAATTTTAAAATCAACTTCCTTCAAGTTCTACACATCATTGTCACAGTTTCGGCTCAGAAGTCATCTTAGATCAATCCTCTTCCCAAAGCACACCCTATGAACATTGAACAATCGACTCATGTGTGTGAAAGGTTTTAGCTCTTCCCATCCAGAATGCCGGACTACCATGCAAATCTCCCCTCCAGTAACTCGTCCTCGGGGAGTCAGGTATTTCCTTCTAAGGTCTGTCGCGTTGTGTTCACAATTGAAATGGGGGAGAAGTTAAAAGAAGGAGAAAAGAACTGGAGGGTGGCCAGTGTAGTTACCTCTCCTTGTGGAGCTGGCCGGTAGCCGAGTCTCCACTAAGATCTGCAGGTTTTCTTGAAGCTTGGACCTTTTTGGTCAGATATTTATTTGGTAGTGGCTTCTTTGTATTTGGATTTTTGGTGGTTCTGCTTAGATCTTGTTGTGCCCCTACGGATATAGAATCTTTTTATTTCTGTACATTTTTGGGGTCTTAGAAAAATTGTGCCCAGCCGTCCATCTCTTTTCTGAAGCTTTATTTCAACCCGTACTCCAGTCTTTAGATTTCCACGCTACCAGAAAAGAAACTCACACAGTCTTCCAACATCCCGTCTGTGTTGAGCTAAGTGCATAGTGCGAGAATACAAATTAATTCCCTATTCTAGAGTCGTACCCAGAATGAAGAGACCAGGTTAGACACTAAGAGTCAAACGCTGCTCATTGTCATGTGGAACTCAAAGAATTAACTTAAAGACCCGAAGCTTCTAAAATCCTATTTCTCGGTGAAGTTCCTATGAAATTAGGTGGATTAAGATCAAGTCCAGACCACTCTCGATTTCTGCTCATAACTCGGTTCAGAACCCAAAAACTTTTCACAGATGCAAATGAATGAAATGCTGGATGAAGTGCATGTGTGAGAAATGCAGACACGAGTTTTTTTTGATTTTTTATGCAAGGGATATTTTTTTAAGTTTTCAAAAAATGAATAAGAAGCCATTTTTTCAAAAAAATTGGGTTGGACACAGTCAGTGTTAGTAGAAAAACTCTTCTTCTTTTTGTTTTTTTTCAAATTAATTGCCCACCCCGTAAATACATATAGACTTACGCGAAAGTACGAGATATGGGTAAAATATATACACAGTATATATACAGACCCCCCTATACTTAGCGAGTGCTGTGTCCTCAGAGTACAAGAAGTGTAAAGAAGACATAGCTCGGGCTAAGTGTAAGAGAGTGAAAAAGAAAAAGAACGAGGTATATTTGTCCGCTCCCCTATACTTAGGCTGTGAACAATATAAGTATAGAAGAAGGGCAAAAAATGAGGTGATCAGGATAGGAGAGTATATACAGATGAGCATCAGTTTCCCCTAAACTTAGTCTCTGGTCAAAATGTATGGAAGAAGGGTGGAAATGAGGCGATCGTTAGATGGGGAGAATAGTATATACAGATGGCATCGGTCTCCCCCTATACTTAGGCCTTGGCCTAAGTAAAGGAAGAAGATGTACAAGGAGACCAATGTGGTCGGGAGGGTGGGTAGTTGATGATTAAGGTGGTTTTCAGCCGATATTTTTGTGAGCCTGTGGTGGGAGATCGTAACAATGAGAAGGAGATGAAGCATATGATTCCCAGCTATTATCAGTGTTATCTAATAATGATGGATAGTAGATGAAGCGTATGAGTTAGATGAAAGGTAACCATCATCAGAGTTATCCTCAGAGGAATAGTATTTGAAAGTGGACACACTCCAGATATTCTTGTCTTTTTATTTCTTCAGTTGTTTTCTCAGAATTCATTCCTTCTTGGGATCAAGCGGTTTGTCCTTGGATGAACACTCTGAAGCACCAGTCTCAGTTAGCTATTAAGAAATAATTCTAATGTATTTGATGAGAGTAGGAGCATCGGCTTTGGAGGAATAATAGTGAGGAACGAGAGTCAACCAATGGGAATCGAAGTTTGGATCCTTGCAAAGATATGGTTTTAGAACAACCAAACAGACTTCACTCATGTAGATTACCTGTTCGGGACCTGATGAGGGATCATCAGCTGATTCCTCTTCCGGAAAGTCAAAGGTGACTTTCTTTTTTAATGAAGGAGTAGTCTTTCTATTTCGTGAAGGTGTCTGTCCACTTGAGTCTCCAGATGAATAACCATTGGAATTCTTCTCCTTGGTCGGTGTTCGTCCTGCGTGTTTGTTCTTAGTCTTCTTAATGCTAGTGCATTCTTGATTTGGGAAGTTTTGGTCGTGGTATTCAGAGTAGGTTGCCCCTGGGTACGACCATGCATATGTCTCAGGATCATATAAGAACATTCTTCTATTTTGAGATCCGCAGGAATTGAAATACTGGGGAGAGTCTCTACATGTTCATTATCAATTAATTTGATGTTGGAGCATTCCTGTGTCGAGCTGATGTGATAAAGGTAGTCAGAATAGGTTGACCCAGGGTGAAACCATGCATAAGTCTCCGGATCAAATGATTCATATACTTGATTCTCCATGGTGAAAGCAGCTGGGAATGGAGCAGGGGGGAGAGTTTCTAAACCAATAGTCTCATCAACAACCACTATCTCAGATGTAGCAATGAGGTAGGGCTCTTCTACCACTTGGTGGTTACGACTTTCGAGGTCTTCGTGGGTTGCCTCAGAAAATCGTGGTTCTTCAAAGACTGGGTGAGATCGAAGTGCTTTCAATGCTGTAAAATTGATTTCTCGAATCTCACATTCAATAATTGCCTTAGCCAATGATAAGAATGGATTTCCGAGAATAATTGGAGACTGGGTGAATTCTCCTTGATGCTCAATATCAATGATTGTGAAGTCGACTTTGAGCAGAGCACCTTTGAATGTAATGATGACAGCAATGATTCCTCTTGGCTGCTTTATCGATCGATCAACCAATTAAACGATCTCTCGTATCTTCCTAATAGGTCCGAGTTTGAGCTCACAAAATACAGAGGTTGGGAGGATATTAATTGGTGAGTCGTCATCAATTCGAGCATGGGTGAAAATTATGTCCTTAATTCCACAGTCAAATCTGGGAAACCGCTTCACTATGCGGCTCTTGGTTTTTCTCCTCAACACCAAGGAGGAGGCCATTGACAAAATATGTCTTTCACTCTTTGTTCTTATCCTGCCCAACTTTTTCATCACTAATTTGTTCATTACAAATCCTTTAAGGTCGGAGAAGTGTTCAATGTCCTGTATAAAGGGAAGTTCAAAAATCAATCTTTTCTCCAGTGCTTCCCGTAAAGCAAGATCCAAATTCTTCAGATCTTCTTTAGTTGCAATTTTTATGTAATTTTTTGGATTTTCGTTTTTTGGGTGTTTTTGAATATTTTAATTTTTTGGTATTTTCTGTGTGGTGTGATGATGTGGTGTCTTCCATAGATGAGAAGGGGTTTTGATGTTCCGAGTAAGAGTTAGAGGCATAGTCATTCCTATGGAGTAATATGCAGAAGTGTTGTTGTCAGAATTATCCCTAGGTTTCTGAATATCCTCAAAATTATCAACATGAGATCCAATCATTTCCTCATCCATTTTTATGTCCGAGCTACCAGATAGTGAAATTATTCGATCGGTAAACTTTTGAAATCTATTCTCTATTAAATCAAATCTCTTATTTATCATCAAAATATCATCCTCAAAATTCTGTCCATGATCAATCATGGGAGCAGTCAGTGTGTGTTTTGCATTTGAGATTCTATAATTTCATCTTCCATTTTCCTGTATGTGCTGAGAGGAGAGTTTCTTGGAATATCCTATATATGATCATATTTTCCTAAAATTTCTCCTTAAAAATTATGGAAGGAGGATGCTCAGTGGAAGGATTTTACAGAAATGTGTAGGCCTCATACTCAACATGCCGTGACTCAGGCATGTAATGTTGGTTTGAGTAGAGTCTACTTCCCTGGTCATGATTGATTGTATCCTTGAATAATGAAGTCATACAGGGTGCATATGTGTTGATATCATCCATTTGGTCCTCTGTTTGTGTAGGTTGGTCAAAAGAGTGGTATTCGGGTGTGTCAATAGGGATCTGATCGTCACGGTTAATCCAACGCTGATGATCATTAAGCGTGAGCCTCTCCATTTAGTGTGATCGGTTTTGGTCTCTCGACCAATCATGAGCATCAAAAGTGATTTGATCTTGAAATGATTCATTAGTGAGAAACCGAGAATAAGACGGTTCAGTCCAAGATGTTAGGTGGTCATGTGTGGCCAGATGATTCGGGTAGAATGGCTTAGAAGTCAATGAGGGAATCAGACTCATCTAAGAGTAAGAATCTCTCTCAAAGGTTGGAGGATTATTGAAAGAAGAGGATTTGGTTGATTTTGGCCTGGCTGAGATAAATTCATTTTCATAATATAGATTAGATGGGTACTCGGACCATTATCCAGTTTTTGTCAAAGGAGGTTGATTATGATTTGTCATGCTTGATCTTGGTGTAAGTGCACAGGATATTCAAAAGAATTTTTTAACAAGGAGGTTGAGGGTATAAATGTGCGGCTTTTGATCTTCGAAATTGGCTCACGCACACCAATGCAAACACAAATCAAAACCCAAGTTCACCAACTCACACAATGAAGCCGCAGAGTTCGGCTATTATCTTTTCAATTTTAATTAGTGATAAGACAATCTTGGAAAGAATTTAGCGAGCTGTTAGGTGCCAGAAATTTTCCTAATGACTGGCCCGAATTCTTACGACTAATTGCACCTACTTTCAGCCAGTATGGGAGTAAGTACGGGCCGTAGAACAGCTACACGTTACTTGTGGGCGGGGCCTTACACAGTGTCCTCTATACCACCCACTCTGCTAAGGAAATCCAGACCGTTTACCGGCTACCCGTAGATCCTTACTGAGAAGTAGCTAATCATTTTTGGTAGAATCAATAGTCAATAAGAAAATCCGGGTTTGGGCTCTAGCCTTAAATGTCGTCTCTCGCTCACTCAAAAATAAAAGAATCCAAGGTCGGGGATGCTCTCCCATAAAAATTCTCGATTTTATGGGTTATTTAAATTCGGAAATATTTAGTAGTCCTAATTTTAATCAGGCAATCACCGAAGAATTAAATAAGCACAAATACATATCTACCATCCAATCCCAATTTCCTTTAAAATTATGTGACAAAACAAGAGGGAGAAATTCAGGAGAAGTCAATGCACACAAAAAACTATGATGTATGCTCAGTTAGATGACTTACAATGAATCCTCGCAATCTCCATATGGGATGTAATACAAAAAATTGAAAAATTATTCTAAATGAATGCAAGACGATAAAAAATCGAACCTAGCAGATAGTTCTATTAGCGGGGAAGAGTTAAGTTGAGTTTGGCTAAATTGAACGATCTACTGTGCGTCTCAATTAAAGTGAAGTGTGGCCTTAGGTCCTACGAGTACAATCAAAAAACTTAACTGCTTTAAGAGCCGTAAGTGCAAGTCTATCCTAAGCGCTACTCAAGTCGGGCCCTACCCTCACCAGAGAGTGAAACAGGCCACGACACACCACAGAAAAAGTTCAAGGTCTTTTTACACATGTGAGAGTCCAAACAAACATCGCTATAAATGAGCAATTAATTACAGAAATTTAAAATTGTAGAAAATAAAATTCTAGACTCTACGCTCTCTCACGACTCGACTCGATCTTAAATTACTTACAATTTTTTCGGAAGTTGGTGAAGATGCTCCGGTTTCCAAAAACCGCTCCACGTACGCCAGGTACCTCACAAGAAAAAAATAAGGGAGAAAATGTTAGAGAGTGGCTCAAAAATGAATAAAAAATAAAACAAGAAAATAAATGCTGAAAATAAAAAATAAATGCAGAGAAAAAAATCGAAAATTTACAATGGAAAATTCGGGGGTCAGACTCCCGAATGCGGAAAATCGAAAAATTCTTTTTATACAAAATCTAAGCCATTTGCCTCCCCAACAGTGACGCCATCTGACGGTTCCGAGATTGCACTAGTTAAAATGTATCGCGATGGATCATTGTGCGTTAAAAATATGTGTCGTATTGTTGTAAGCGGACAATCAGAATCGGTCAGGAAATAATTACAATAAATTTTAGTCAATTTTTAATCACGTGGTTTTATGTTTATTTTACTTGGGCGTGTCCCAAGGTCGAACACAAGGAGGCAAAGGAATAACCTAGAATTTTATCTATCAAAGTTCGTGCATGGTTTTTGAGGCGTTCTTTTTTTTGTATTTTAATGCAATTTGGAATGTAAAATGCCACTTTGGCCTATTTTAGGGACTAAAATTTAAAGATCAATCAAACGATGTCCGAAAAATATGAAACTTGGCCACGATGATAATTATTATGAAATGAATGCACTGTATTTTTTTGGAATTTTTGGATGCAAGATGAATTTTTTATGAATTTTGAAAGGCAAACAAAGTGAATTTCAATATTTAATTATAGTAAATATTAAACCTAATTATTTTCAAGGGATAAAATTATCTAAGATCTATCACTAGATGATCGATCTCAGAAAAAATCCTAAACCTCGAAAATGTGAGATTTAATACCAATTAAAAATCAAATATTGAAATATGCAAAATGATTTTTTAAAGGCAAACCATGCATGCAAATCAATTCTTTTTGGGCACAATGTTAAACACAATTAATTCTACAATTCGTGATCTTTTTTGCAAATTTAGAGCAACAGTTAATTAATTATAAATTTAAGTGCTTAAATGGGCAAAATATGTAACTTTCCACAGAATAATTAATTATTAATTAACCGGTGCTCATGAAAATGTCCACAATATGCCAAAATGTAGAGAAATAATTAACAAACATCATGCTATTTTTAAATAATAAAATAATGTAATGTAGCAGTCTAGAATAATGGGGGAACACATGGGTGTTTATGTAATAATGTAGAATAAGATACTATAAAGAAAGGGCTAAAATGTAATTATCGGAAACTCTGGGGGTTTAGTTGCAAAATTTCCTAGAAGCACGTGCGAAGCACGTGTCCCAGGGTGGCTGGATGAATCTGCAAATATGCGAAGTGACAGGGGAGTTTCTGCAAATCCTCCAAATAGACACGTGCAACGCACGTGCCTTTAGGCTGGGGCTGCTTCTAGGAATGTGGTGAACTCCAGGGGCTTAGGCGCTAGAAGTCCCCTCTCTCACGCGCGTAGCACGCGAGGAGGGTCTCGGCCTTGGACCCAGCCGGTGGTGGCTTCTTCACGGCAGAGGAGGGGAATCCTCCGGCAGTGGTGTCCCCTTCTGGCTGTGCTCGACCGTTGAGGCGGAGCTGTTGGATGTAGGAGGCTCCTGGAGGTCGAAGATGTTGGCAGGGGGGGATGCTCCTGGAGATTTTGTCAAAGCTGGTGGAGGAGCGACGAAGTAAAGCTGTCGGAGAAGATGCTGGTCGTCGAAGGTGGTTGTCGGAGGAGATTGTCGATCGTCGTTGGCTCTATGGCTGATGGCCGGAGCAGGGGTAGTACGCATGGAGTGCTCTGTGACAAGGCGGGGACGCGCCTTGGATTTCGTCGAAGGGGAGGAACCAGGCCGTCACCCCGGACCTCTCAAGGTTCAGTGGGCAGATGTCGATGAAGGCGGCAGCGCTGAGGTTTTTATAGGGCTTTGTATTCTTGCCGGAGATGGAAAGGGGGTTGTCGGGGGATTTGATGAGGTGGAGCGACAATCAGAGATATGGGATGAGGAGGAGATCACGGAAGGGGGGGCGACGCCGGTGATTTCGCGGTTTGAGGTAGAGGAATCGGAGGTGGCGGCGGAGCAAAAGACGAAGGTCGGTTGGGTGAAGGTGATGGTCTTGGGACCGTCTGATCGGCCGAGATCAGACAGCCCAGGACACGCCACGTGGCGGCGAAAGAAGACAAGGGAAGCAGCACGTGCTGGACACGTGCGCTAGAGGCACGTGCCTCGCACATGCATTTTTTTAATTTAAATTTAATTTTATTTTTATAAAAATGAAATAAAAAATAAATTAAAAACAGCTGACATGTGGCGGTTCCAGGAGTTGCCACGTGTCAGCTCCACAAAATTTGAAAAATAAAAACTTAGAAAAATAGAAAAGAAAAAGCAAACAACCTCAGATCAAAAAAGTTTCTTCACAAAAATTGCTTGTTTTGATGAGATCTACAACTTTCATGAAGATATCAAAACCAAAATCAATCATTTGCACAAAGTGATATTTTTGGGGTATCCTATGTACATATAATACCTTGATTTTTGGGTTTTAAAATTTTTTTATTTTAAATCAGATAAAAATCTGAAAAAAATATGAAAAAAAAATAAAAGATAAATATTTACACATTAATCTATTTTTTGGTTTTTTTATTAATTAAGAAAAAGAAGAAATAAAATAAAAGACGAAAAGACAACTTTTGTTTAGATAGTCAGTAAAGACTTGGACTCAATTTGTTTCTGCGATTTTAAGTTCAGTTTGGATTTAGTTTTTTACACATTTTAATAAAAATTTCATTAAAGAAGACAAATGAAAAATAAATAAAATAAAATAGGTTAAGTATGTACATAAAATATTAGGTCAATCAACTAAATTACAAAATGTACAAAAGAGGCCCGAAACTCAACTTTCACATACGAGCTCCGATTCACTTGAACTTGGTCTTGTTTTGAAGGTAATTGAATGTACATTAGTTTAAAAGTGAGTAAGATTAAAACAGACGCTGGATGGGGAATATATGAGGGTTTTAGTCCAAAAATCCTAGAACTAGGGTTTGGGTTTTTGGTCCACTTATTTGGGTTAGTGATTTTTTTTGTATTTTTCATTTATTCTTGTTAGTGATATGTACATAGTGGAGGTAGTTTTGGGTCATTCGGAGTTAGCATGAATTAGTTAAAAATCATGGAAGTTAGGCTATTTACATGTCAATTTTGGCTGGGATTTTTGGCTTCTTATTTTGTGCAGAAATGAGTGATAAAATGCCATTCTTATTAAAACATGCATGAATGATAATTATGCAGAATAAATGAAGAAATGACAATGATTTTGAGGGATTTGAGCTTAATTAATGAGATTTAGAGTGATGAATATGAGATTCATCAATACCCAAGGGTCACGTATACAACTCGTCTGCTTGGAATTTTTGCGAAGGACCCCCAATGTTTCAATTATTTCCAGCAAGGTCCCTCCATCCGAGGCATGTGCTGCACACGTGCCTTCTGGGAATTTTGCAGAAACTACCCTAGGAGTATTGGTAATTTTTTTAAGTCCTTGTTTATTTTATTTTATTTTCTGAATATTTCATGGATACCCTTGTGTTCCTCCTTTATTTTAGACTCTATGTTGCATCATTTTATTTATTAAAAATAGGTTTTTTGTTCAAAAATTATTTCTCTTCATCATGGCATGCTTGTGATATTTTTGTAGTTTGTGGTTAATTACTAATTAATATTCTCTTAGAAAAATTGCATGTTTTGCCATCATGTGCCTTAAAATTCATAAGTAATTAATCATAGCTCTGAAAATTACCAAAATTTCACGGATCATAGAATTAGTTGTTTTTAACATCGTGCCTAAAAAGAATTGAAATTTCTTACATGGTTTTCTTATTTAAAATCATTTTTTCAATGTTTAATTTTTAATAGGTATTAAATCTCATATTTTTAAGGTTTAGGATTTTTCTGAGATCAACCATCTAGTATAAACCTTGAATAATTTTATCCCTTGAAAAATAGGTTTAATATATTATAGTTAATTATTGAAATTCATTTTGTTTGTATTCATAAATTCGTAAAATATTTATCTTGCATCAAAAAATTCCAAAAAAAGTATAATGCATTCATTTCATCATAATTGACATCTCGATCAAATTTCGTAATTTTTGGACATCGTTTGGTTGAAATTGTATCTTAGTCCCTAAAATTGGCCACATTTGCATTTCGCATCCCAAAATTGCATTAAAAGTACAAAAAATTACAATCTCAAAAATTGTGTATGAACTTTGATATAGAAAATTCTAACTTGTTCCTTTGCCTCTTTGAGTTCGACCTTGGGACTTGCCCAAGTAAAATAAACATAAAAACCACGTTGATTAAAAATTGAATAAATTCTTGTTGTTATTTCTTGATCGATTCCAAATTCCCATCTACAACGAAACGTAAAATTTAAACAATAATTCACGCAAATCAAAGTAGGGCATTTTTGGACTCATTAATCTCAATCCAAGTCACTATAGATAAAATGTACAATCGTCATGTCCTTATCTCCAAGTATCTGCAGAGAAAGCACACTGTTCTTGAAAGAGGTCAAGAATAATTCAATTGTTGATAATGTATCTGAGCATTGTGAAATGGATAATTAAATTTGATTTAATTATCATGAATAATATAAATATGATTCATATTATTTGGACACAAGAGAATAGTTGTCTAGGATAACTAAATATGACTTAATTATCATAAATAATGTGAATATGATTCATATTATTTGGACACATGAGAATTGACATTTAAGATAATTAAATATGATTTAGTTATCAAAGAGATGATTAAATATGGATATCATTATCTATAATAATAATAAATATTATAAATGTGATTTTTAATATATTGGATAGATTTAATTGTAAATAGGATTTACAAATTAAATGTTAATGTGATATGGTTTCACATTGTACAATTAATCTGTAAATGCAATATACATTTTATATTGGGTGTTTGATTTTTATTCATAATTGTCAATGGTTTGATTGCAATTGTCACAAATAATTTGCAAGATTTTTTTACTATTAATTCATGAATAAAGATTTAATGTAATGAGATTACATTATATGGTGATTGGAGAGAGATTTTTCTCTCTCCAATCCACGATGGACGTCCATGACTCTTAAAGGGGAAGGAGGCTTTCTCCTTCCCCCTTACATGGAAGGAGGCCCTTAGTCCTACTTTATTCATGAGAATCTTGTTGATTTAATTGAAATTAATATGTCATGATTATTCATAACATATTTATTTTCTTTTTAAATTAATTATTTGTTGTTGCAAATCATTGCAACAAAATCTCAACTATTGATTGAATTAGGAGTGCATCTCCACCATTCAATTTAATACAAAAGGAAAGGTAGCCCTAGACTTTTCTACTACAATAACACACAACACCATTGTAAGAGCAATAAATCTCTCTCTCTCTCTATCATATACATGTCCAAGCTTCTCTCTCTCTCTCTCAATATTGTGGTTGTCCACCATGTTATTGGAGAAGACCCTACCGTCATAGCAATGTCGTTGTACTACGGAGCGACTGCTCGTGGATCTCCACCTTCTTCGGTGCTCCTTTCTCATGAAGAAGGATCTATATTTCTTGAGATGAAATCAGGAGATTCCAACTTCAGATCATCAACTCATATTGTGGGAGCTTCATGTGTCATCTACGTGCCCGCAAGTGCTTCTACGTCGGATTGAACTTGAGACAGGAGAATCTCTTACTTTAGAGATTAGCAATCGCAAACACGATCTGAGAGGTAATACTAAATTAATCATTTTTGAATCTTGATAAAATGATTTAAGAAGTGTTCTCAAATCATGTGGTTTAATCTTATTAAAGTTTTAAATTACGCTTCCTATTACAACAAGTATGACTAGTTGCCCTAGATCATACTCGATGCGATCTAAACGTTTCTGTGATGTTCTAAGGACCAAAACCTAGCATTAAAGTGGTATCAGAGACTTGATTAAAGGTCTTAGATATGATCCAAAACCCTAGGTGAATAAGGTTTTGTATATCCGTTGCACGGGGACTTGTTTTTTTGCATTTGGTGCATGTTTCTAATTATTTTTCCTAAAATAAAAAGCTACATTATATGCAGTGTTTTGGAAGATTTTTTATATAATAAAATGTATTTAGAATGTCAAAATATTTCCCCAAAATAGTAGCCAATTTTTGGCACTTAAGGTGCATAAATTAAAATTCGAAAAGTTACTGCAGTCACATTTTTGCATGTATTCACGGATCTGAAATAAATTAATTTTTGGTTACTGTTTTTCCGTCATGAAATATGAAATAAACACTTTAATTAAGTATGCAATTAAACCAGCAAATCACATGATTTTATTTTTTGTGATTCAGACTCTATTTGCCCTAGATATTCCATATTTAATGGTGATGGGCCGGATGATGATTGGATCATAAAGATTACTTTCTTGATATGTTTACCATTCATTGTCAATCAAGAAATTTTGATTTGCCATGACTAATTGATGCTTAAAATTTTATTTGTAAATATTTGATTAAACATCACTTACCATTGAATGAATGTTTCATGACAAAAACCCTAGTTTATCCTACAATAGTTGTAGGACAACTTTTACATGCAAAACATGTTTGCTTGATATGATTAAAAATTTAGGATCTCAAAATTATTTGAAGATGTCTAAGATTTTTGAGAGATTACTATATAGTATAATGTCGATCATCAAATGAATGATCTACAAAATTACAAGTACATTGATCCAACGATTATTATTCTTGAGTCATTATGGTGACAGTGTCTAGGCCGTGGACATGATAATGGGATTGAGCTCAATCTTTCTCACATCAGGATTAGGTCATCTATTGAAAATCGTTCATTTCACTTTCGCGCCTGGAGCAGAATCGAGTTGATACTAAAGGTTCGTTGAGTGGAAGTGCTCCCTGTTAGCATTGTCTGTCCGACATGGCTTGATCCATCTCGATGATAGGGTGATATGTGTAAATCAAATTATACTCTAATTACCAAAACTCAAGAATAATACATACTTGTGAGAGCTAATACTATATGGTAATATCAAGAAAACCCTAATTTTTTGTTATTTGATTTATTATATTGATAACTGATTTAATGTGATTAACCTAATTAGTCTAATTAAAAAATAGTCTATTTTAATAGAGCTCTAATTCCCTTGGAATAATTAATAATAACAAATATGCTTCATAATGATTAATTAAAATTTGAATGAGATACAAAGGATCATTTAAATGACATCCATGGCCTCCCGTCAAGGCGAAGGGTTCTGTCGCCATAGGTTGTATGGTGGAGACGCATGTCCAAAGTGACAAATCCTACATACAAGCAAAAATGGATCGATCTATTTGCTTCTTGAAAGAGTAAGGTTGTATGCTTAGTGATCCCAATATTGGTTCCCCATGTGAGGCGATATTCAATTATGCATAGCAAGTGCTATTCCTGTTGACGGTTTATTCAATTAACAACGGGTCATCATCACCTTAGGGTGGTGGGCCCAGGTGTTAAAGATCGAATTGGGAAGTGCAAATTGGACTTGCAATGCGGAATGAGTTCTTGCTTCTTTTTATCTGAGTTGCAGTTTCTCATATTATTAGGATGTAACAAAGGTAGAAAAGAGACCCCATATCTTGCTAGAGATATAACGATAACTATATCTCTTACTTTGAAAGTGAGTAAGGGAATGCTATTTCATAGTTTAAAAAGCAAGACAACTTTGATGTAAAATCCTTAATCAAAGTAAAATATATTTATGCAAATTATCTTAGTTCAAATAACCTCCATTAAACCTACTCAAAGTTATACTCAATTATAACTAGTATAATATCATGATCCATAATCAATAATATTGTATTTGCAGTTGGACACATAATGTATGTAGTTGCAATGTGAAAGTTTCCTCATCATAATGAGGAATGGTAATTAAATAGACAATAAGACAACAACCTATAATTTGTTTGTTTATAAAGTCTTTATCTCTCATCGAGTGTGCTTTGGAAGTAACATGTTGATGATAATCACAATTGTCAAAGTCCTTATATAACTAAAGAAGATGTTTTCGCAAACATATGTGCTTTCAACATTTAATCATGAATGACATGGTTCACTGCATAATGGAAGAGGGTAGCTCCATAGGAGATGATGTACTCAAAATATTCGGGTATCTACCTGAACCAAAGTCTTTAAGAGTTACGGTGGATGTAGATATGACGAGTGCCATCATTCTATTATCTATACTAAAGTCTTTCATAAAGCTTCATAATATTCATATTGTTTGAATAGGATAAAGTATATATGAATGTTGAAATACTTTTATATTGAAATCCCTTGAGGACATGTTCAATTTAAGAGATCCTTTATCTTAAGCAAATGTTATTCATAGATTAAGGAAGCGTAATGGAAGCATGGGTCGAACACAAGTAAGAAGTCAAAGAGTTGATTATACTTATGTGACTTCTATACGTTTGACATCCAAAGAGTTGGATCAATTCCAATACTACATTAAGATAATATACTGATAGTATGACTATAAGGACTATCCAGAATCCTTAGAGAAGGAATCGGACAATACATCTGTATATTCTACATCTACACAACATCATTGAAATGGACTTACTTATTAGATAAGATTAACAATTTGATAATTTTATCTCCTTCTTCTAATAACACTTTAAATTGGTTGCGTATGTTTTAGAAGACTAGAAACCTTGATCTTAAGGTTTAATAGTTATCCACTTAGGAATTGATACAATTATTACAACAATCTCCTTTGGATAGATAGACAACATATGTTCAGTGGGAGAGCTCTTAGTCTTAGAGAATGTCTCTATGACCTAGATATTATAATGCATTCATTGTTTATTTCTAAATTTATTGGAAATAAATATATATTCTGGAATAGACCTATCATAAGGAGTTATGATGGATATATTTCAGATAGTAATCTTGTATCTAGATGACTCTACTAAATTAGAATATTAATGAATGGTTCACTAATATTTCTAATACTGAAAATTAAACCTTAAAGGATCAAAAGGAGGATAAAGATCATTTGATAATGATCAAGCATCAAGCCTTGGACATATTCTACTGATAAGATCAATAAACTAGTAAGAAATTGAACTTTAGATTGCATAAAAGTTCAAAGATTACATACTTGTGATATATATTCAAAGTAAAATGTCCAATGCACCCTTCTCTGGGAATAGTGTAAGATGCATAGGTATTCGAGATCTCATACATATTGATGTATGTGAACCTTATATACCATAATGAACATTATTGATATGATATATCTATTGATGATTATTTGTGGTATGAGATTTCTTCCTTTCACATTAGAAACCTTTGAAATGTTCAAAGATTTCACAATTTTGGTTGAGAACCAAATCTAAAAGGAAGATGAAAATAATTTATTTTAACCAAGGTAGCTAGTACCTATTAAATAAAATTCAAAAGAATATCTTATAGAGAATGAATATTGTCTCTATCTCCCCATCTATTACACCTCAACTCAATAGAGCTATAGGGAGATACAATTGAATCATGTGCGCCATGATTTGATCAATGATGAATCTAATCATATTTACCTATTAGTATATGCAGTAGAGACTTCAATGTATAAGATTCCATGCAAATCTGAACCCAAAAACCCTCATAAGTTATGGTTTGGAACCAAACCCAGTGTTGGACACTTGAGGATATAGGGTTGATTAGTCCATAACCATATTATGGATGCAAGTAAGCTGGAATCTAGCACATGAGAGTGCTACTTCATTAGGAATATAAAGGATGGTATTTGATACCTACTTTATGACCTTGAGTTTCTTAAAATATTCATCTCTAAGGATATGATTCTTAGAGGATGACTTCTTGAGAATCAAGACAAGAATGAAGCAAAAGGACTCATTGAATCCTAAGAGGATAATGAGTCTCCTAAAAATCGAACCTAAAGGGATAATTGAAGATGAAATACTCATACATATTCAAATTAGTTTGAGGGTGGTAAGACCACCTAAAGGGTATGGATTCCATGTGTCAGAGAAATCTGACAATGATCGAACTTCATATGATGAAGCTTTTGAAGATCATGACATGGAAAGATGGATGTTAGGAATAAAGTCTAAAGTAGACTTCATATACGATTGTTGTGTATGGGACTTCGAGGATCCACCAATAGGGGTCAGACCCATTAGGTGCAAATGGATTTTCAAGATAAAGAGGACACCTGATGAGAAGGTAGAAACCTTCAAAGCACGGCTTGTATCCAAGAGCTACACACAAAGAAGACATTGCTTGCGATGAGACTTTCTCTATAGTGTCCATACTTAAACCCATTAGAACATTGCTAACGAAAGCTACACAACTTGACTAAGATTTATACAAATATAAGTCAAGATTTTATTCCTCTATGAATACCTCAAGGGATTTTTACCCAGCAGACTCTATAAACATTTTAAAATGCCTCTACAACCTTTTGCATAATGTATAAATTACCCGAAGAACCCCCAAGGGCTTAAAACATATTACCCAGAGGGTTCATGGGGTAAGAGTTGGCAAATTTACGGGGTCGAGGGGGGAATTAGGTTGTTTCAAAGGTCGTAGAGGTGATTGGCAAAGTTTATAGGGTCTGCCAGGTAAAAATCCGATACCTCAATGAGGATATTCATATGAAGTAGCCTCGGGGCTTCATAGTTGTGGAAGGTAAGGTGTGCAAGATGAATACCTCCATCTATGGGCTCAGATAAATTTCTTATAGTCGGAACGTCAAATTTGTTGAATTTATAAAAGTTATAATTTCATACAGAATCATGATGAACCATGTGAAGCTTAGTGTGAGTGCCACAATTTTAAATGATTAGGATCTAAGAGGATTTTAGCATTAATATTCACACCATGGCACTCCCATTAGTATTCACATCATGCTAAAGATCTCAAGGATACCACTTAGATCTTAATTCTGAAATTGTTTAGAAGCAAAGAGAAGAGGATATTGGGATTATCACATTAGTGGTATATCTTGGACTTATTCCATTCTGGAAAAATCCAAGGAAGGCTTCTTTCCCTTAAGATATGATACTGACCTATTTGAAGGGATAACATCTCAAAGAGTTTGATGATGTGAATACTGATGCTGCACGCCCTTGTGCATCAGCTGTGAGAAGCCTAGTGTATGCTAGATGTGTACATAAGACAGATGTCTATCATGCAATGGGAGTAGTAAATTGTTACTAATCCTACTATGGAGATAAAATACTTAATCACAATAATAACAACATCTTCAAAGATACCTAGACTTTTGAGATAGTGATCTAAGAGTCTCATCTTTAAAAACTTAAGATTGTAGAGATAGTGATCTAAAATGTCTTACCTACAGATACATTACTAGACTTAAGACTATGTCTTAATATGAGTAGGTAGAGATATCAAGGGATAAAGGTATAACTTAATAATTATAATAATTATGGAGTTATAGTGATAAAGGCATTGTTACTACTTTAACAATATTGAGTATTGATTGCATAAGATGCAACATTCGTATTGGATGTGAGTACTGTTATTAGGAGATTTGCAAGTACTATAAAAGGACTTGGTGTAGTCTCTTAGGAAAAATGACTGGTCAGGTTATCAAGCTATTTTTCTAAATAGCTTATGATTAGCACACGGATATGGGTTAAAGATTAGCCCATTAATGTCTCTTTCGGTTAGTGGGTGATTATTGGACCTGCGAGCCCACGACGAGCCAATATGCAGTAAATCTTATTACAAATCATTCCCTAATCTGAAAAAAAGAATAATTAATTTGCTTAATAGGTCCCTCTGTACAATTAAGATTATATACCACAGTCATCTTAATGATCATGAAACTTTTGATTCAAATATTGAATCATAGAGGCTGGTGCTTGGATGACATCTAAAGAGTTAGATCGGAGACTCATTAAGCATTGTCAAATGATTGTTGAGAAAGGATCTCCAGCCAGAGAAGGAGATGAAAATCCTTCTCTAAAGGTCGATATCTGACTGACCTCTTGATGCATGTCCTCTGCATAAGAATAGAGATTCAGAGGTGTTTGATAAGTTAGGTAAAAGAGTTGACTTAACGAGATCGGGATAACCAAGACCTATGTTGTATATTGTCACGATATAGGCACGCATCCTTTGACCAGAGATAAATGTGTCACTATATGTCTGAGTATGTACATTTGGCAGACTGATAGGTTGATGACCTAATCAAGGTTTATACACCGACGGGATGGTGTGCATATGAGGGAATATGATTAATACAATCTCTCAAAGGGATCATACAGGTTCATTACTGAACTAGAAGACACGAGCTCACTCATAAGATATTGGGATCGAATTCCATGCATGGTCGCCTCGCTTTGGAAGCTTAAAAGAATTTATAGGTATGGCATATACTTTTGGAAAGTATTTGATCAATACTACTCCCAATGATCTAATGAAAAACTTAATAATAAAACCCTGAAGAAGATAGTTCAAATATGATTAATACTTCGGTTTTAATCTAGGTCTACCAGTATGCAGAATGTACGGGTATTAGGAATACTCGAGGTTGATGTGACCGTAAACGATTGTATAACTGCGACACTTCCATTCCGAGGGAGTGATGAAACATGTTTGGATTTTAGTGACTCCTCTCATTAGGCCAATAAACTAATCTTACTCCAAATGTTGGACTTTGATCTGAATATGATTCATATGCAATAATAAGATTAAATTTATGTTTTGATTTAATCAAATGACTATGAGGATACTGAGATCTGGATTTGAGATATGATCTCAATCCAAGTCAGTACACATGGAATGTACAATCACCCTATCCTTATCTCCAAGTATCTGCAGAGAAAGAACATTGTTCTTGAAAGAGTTCAAGAATAATTCAATTGTTGATAATGTACCTGAGCAATGGGAAATGAATAATTAAATGTGATTTAATTATTATGAATAATATGAACATGATTCATATTATTTGGACACATGAGAATAATTGTCTAAGATAATTAAATTTGATTTAGTTATGCTAAATAATGTGAATATGATTCATATTATTTGGATACATGAGAATTGGCATCTAAGATAATTAGATATGATTTAGTTATCAAAGATATGATTAAATATAGATATCATTATCTATAATAATCATAAATATTATAAATATGATTTATAATATGATGGAGATATTTAAATGTAAATAAGACTTACAAATTAAATGTTAATGTGAATTGGATTCACATCGCACAATTAATTTTAAATGCAATTTACATTTTATATTGGGTGGTTGAATTTGATTCATAATTGTCAATGATTTGATTGCAATTGTCATAAATAATTTGCAATAACTAATTTTGACAATTAATTCATGAATAAAGATTTAGTGTAACGAGATTACACTATATGGCGATTGGAGAGAGATTTTCTCTCTCCAATCCACCGTGGGCGTCCATGTCTCTTAAAAGGGAAGGAGTCTTTCTCCTTCCCCTTACATGGGAGGAAGTCATTAGTCCTACTTTATTCATGACAATTGTGCTGATTTTATTTAAATTAAATATATCAAGATTATTTGCAATATATTTATTTTCTTTTTAAATAATTAATTATTATTGCAAATTGTTGCAACGAAATCTAAACCATTAATTTGAATTAGGAGTGCATCTCCACCATCCAAATTAGTATAAAATGAAGGGTAGTCCTAGCCTTTTCTACTACAATAACACACAACACATTTATAAGAGCAATAAATTTGTCTCTCTCCTATTATCATATAAACGTCTAAGCTTCTCCTTCTCCCTCCCTCTCTCTCTAATTATTTTAGCCATCCACGATGTTGTTGGAGATGACCTGGTCGTCATCACAATGCCGTTGTACTACCGGATCGACTGCTCGTGGATCTCTGCATTCTTCGGTGCTTCTTGCTCATGAAGAAGGATCCGTATTTCATGAGATGAAATCAGGAGATTCCAACCTTGGATCATCAACTCAGATGGTGGGAGCTTTGCGTGTCATCTATGCCCCATAAATGCTTCTACGCTGGATCGGACTTGAGACAGGAGAATCTCTTACTTTAGAGATTAGCGATCACAATCATGATCCAAGAGGTAATCCGAATTATTCATTTATGATCTTGATGAAATGATTTGATAAGTGTTCTCGAATCACATGGTTTCATCTCATTAAAATTTTAAATTCAGCTACCCATTGCAACTAGTATGACTAGTTGCCCTAGATCGTATTCTATGTGATGTACATGCTTTCATGATATGCTACGACCCAAACTCTAGCCTTATTAAAATACTCAGAACCGAATGGCGTATCTGATATCTGAGATAGAGTGAAACGATCAGCTACCCGAAGAGGTGGAACTTCCTTGCAAGGGTCATCAAGAAAGATGAACACAAAATACTCACGTTTTTTATGGAAACATCCGATGAAAACTCTATGTTTAAAGCCGTCAGAAGAGCTCGAGTCATGCTCCGCAGATAACCTCATGGATATGACTCTCAGAACATGAACCTGCAAAAAATAGTGGAGGATAGATCACACAAGATGGTTCTTCTCTCAAGGTTAGAGAATCATCATCCAACATATCGCAAAATGCAGACTCAAAGAAATATGAAACTTGATCCATGTCAAACAGAATGTGTTCACGCCAATGAGAAGAAAAATGACATGTGTCCAATGGACAGAGGAAATTCGAAGTAAGAGTCCCTTCCATTCCCATCATACCGAGAACAAAAATGAAGGGGTAGGAAGGGTGGACGATAGACAGAATGATTTAGGATGTAGGAGAGAACTCACACTACAATAAACAAATAATCCAAAACTCAGGTGGATTCAACATCTAGGTGGTGCCATGAGAGTTAGGCTTTTTATCTTTTCGATTTTATGATTTTTTTCACTAAAATATTTTCAAGTCAATTACCAAGTAATACCCCTATAACGATATTAATCATTGTATAACCCGATGATGTCGATCAGAGTCCTGGTCCCAGGGTGTTTGGCTATGTCCTAGGGATACACTACCTCACAGAATATACTCGAATACAATGACAGTTTTTGCTGACCCAATATAAGGAATCCAATTACAATTTTTTATTTGGGTTAAGGTTTACTTACCATTCCCATTTTTAATTTTTTTGATTTCCATTTTAGAGTGTTTTTCAAACAAGTTACCGAGTTCTTATTTTCCATTATTTATCCTAAATGAAAGCAGAGGGAGAAGTCAACAATGCAATGCAAGTCATAAAATGATGATGGATGCAAAGTCAGAAGTGCTCACCTTGATTCCCATCATTCTCCATGTAGGATGGTAGAAAATAATTAAAATAACACTATATGAATGCAAGCTCAAATTTGTCCTAAGCCAAAATTCCTATTAGAGGTGAAGAATAAATTGTTTGCTTGATTAGATCTAGACGAAATATAGGAACAAAATTCTTTTAGGTGTTTGGATCTACAATCTATAAACACAAGAAATATAATAAATCATAGGGGATTTACCACTCACAAAAAACAAAAAAAATGAAAATCTCATAGCCACTAGAAATAAATAAAAGAAAATATGAGAAAACTGCGAGAGATCCTAACTCCACTCAGTTGGGGAGTCGAACCAGATCTCTAGTTGCATCAAAATATTACAAGTCCTACTCAAGTTATTAAAATAAAAAAAGAAAAGAAAGTGCGAGAAATTAAATATAAGTTAATTCTACACTAAGGTAATCCTACGATGTTGATCTCTTCCTCTCCCCGCGCATCAGCAATCACCTCACCAGTTGAGGTCAACCTCTGGCAATTCAAGCTGCTTGGCTCCCTAAGAAGCTGCTCGACTTCTTTAGGCCCTGCAAAAAAAATAAGAGATAAGAACATACATATGTATACAAAATAAATGCAAAAAAATATAATGCAGATAAGTAAACAAACAAATAAATAAAAGAAGATGAAGAAAACTAAGTGTGGAAAATATGAACAGATTCATCGTGCCACCTGGAAAGGGCACCATTTTGATAGCCACCTAAATCAGTACACTAATCATGCCAAATTGTAGTACCTAATTCAGGTAATTAATCAAACAAATTTATTCTAAAAACATGTGTAATTAACCAGGTTAGTGTACCCTTGGGTCGAACACAAGGAGGTTGATTTTAATTTTGATTTTTTTAGTTTGGAAAATAAATAATATAAAATAAAATGAAAAAGGAAAAGAGAAAAGAAATAATTTTATAATACTAAATATATAAAGAAATAGAAAGGAAGGTTTCAAGTAAAATAAATAGAAAAAAGTGGTAAAAAATACATACAATGTTTATGTGATTTTTTATATTTTGCAAAATTTTTGAATATTTTTCAAGCAAAATAAAAATAAATAGAAAATAAGTCAAACAAAAAGGAAATGTTGGAGAGGAAAACAATGCAAATGGGCTCATCATTGAAAATAATATTTTGGTTCAAAAATAGGGATAAAACTCTTATGGATATTTTTCCTCAAAATATATTCAAAGTAGAGTCCATAACATCTTCTATTTTTTGTATTTTAATTTATATGATTTTAGTGACTTTCGTAAGGTATTTGATATTTTTTTTATTTTTGGAGGTAGACATAATAACCCACAAAGATTTTTAAATATGATATGTATCTAGATGAGAGGCATCTACATTACCTTTTTGGCATTGTTCTGAGATGAAATGAATAAAGTAGAAATAAAAGAATACATGAAGGTTGAAATGATGTTTTGATTTTTTAAAACAACATAAACAATAACATAAAAATAAAATAAAAATCCCTCAATATAGAGCAAAATTAGAGGTGCATGGACATATTTTTAGATTTTAAATAAGGAAAAGATGCTCCTAAATAAATCAAGTAGTCAAAACATTGTGGAATTACTATAGACCACAATTCAATATAGATTCTGATGAAACTTGGATACAAATTCGACCTGATAAAATTCTATTGCTCATCAAAAAATGATTAAGAGACATCATGTATTCAAAAAGCTATTAAAGAAACGAGCCAAAATGACATCCTTATTTCATAAATTCACTATTAGTAATCCATATATCAAAAATTATGTATAACTTGGGTACAAGATAGAATTTTAGATTATTTTTTCAATAAAAACAAGTTTTTCAAAAAATTGATATCTAACGAAAGATTAATAGTCTTACAAAGACAAGGGTGCAAAAGTAATACTTTCAGATTCAAGCAAAAGTTCAAACATCTCCAGGAAAACTTCCTGTAAATATCAAAAATCACAACGGCATGATTGCAAAATTTACCACCAATCCACGTTGCATTCAACTACTCTTGGACGACTGGGTTGTGCTTGCGAAATTTCTGAGGGCTGACGTTATGGAGGATGGATGGCCGAAATTGGAAAGAGGCATGTGAATCCAATGGCAGTTGTAGCCTTACCCTCCACCCTCTTCTCCGATGGGAAACAAATGAGAGAGTGTGTATGGTGGTGCTCTGCCACATGCAAGGGTGATCCATACAAAGGGGGCGGTGAGGCACATTGGCATGGGGGTATTGTGCACCTAGTGGCGAAACTCGATGCACCTGTAAGGGGAAGAGGACTCAGAATGCTTGGTTAGGCATTAGTGTGCAAACAACATGGATATACGAGTAGGTATCTCATGTTTGGTGGGGGAAAGAAGATGATCTCCAGCCATCATACATGGCCAGAGTTGATGGTGGTGCGAAGGAGTATGCGAAGAAACTGAGGGTTGGCGGGGATGAGGGTGCGAACCGTGACGATGATCTGGACGGAAGTTGAAGGTGATGGGTTGTTACACTACAAAATGAACAAAAACTAGATGTAAAGTAACCCATAGAAGAAAGGTACTAGAGGAATATGCCTTGGGATGAAGGTCTGACCCTCTAGTCTTGGCTTCAATGGACGACGGTGGATGGAAGCTCGACAAGCTGAGAGCTTGTGTTACAATGGTGCTGAGACACCAAGGGACCACGTTATCTCACTCTCCTACAGTGGCTCTCTCACTCTCCCTTGCCCTATCACAACCTGGGAGGTGGAGCTGGAAGAGGATTGGTGTATTAGCAAATGACTTCAAAAAATAGGAGTTGGTTTCATTTTATTGTGGTGGAGAAGATGATGGAGAGGATGGCTATTGGAGGGTGGTCTAAACTAATGTACAAATGGATTTCAAAAATGAATTTTAAAAAATGAGCCTTTGTCACTTTTAATGTATTTTTTAAAATTTAAGGTATTTTAAATGATGAACTTTAAAAGTGAGTTGGGGTGAATTAGAGTTCATATGCTCAAGATATAAAATCTACATTACACGTATATTGGAAAAAGTGAAGTTGTTCCATTTGTCAATAATTTATAGTTTTATTTTTGTGATGTTTGTATATTTTTTATACATTTTTATTGAATTAGTGTAAAATAAATCATTTGAATCACAGTTATATAAAAAATAATTACAAATGCTTGAAGTATGAGTATATTTGTGTACTTTGTATTTCTATTAATTTCCTATTTCCTTATTATTTTTGGATTTTCAGTATATTTATAATGGGTTTTAAGTGATAAAAAGATTTTAATTTTATAGGTATGAATTTATAAAAAAAAATTGTATTAGTGCATGCATGAATGTGTTTGTTGAGGAATTTAACTCAATTTTAGGCTCTTAGGTGCATGAAACACGCTTTTATTTGTCCCATTTTATTGTATCAGTAACATCGAACATCAAATCAACACAATTTATGGAAACTCCCATTACATCCACATTTTAAACAAGTAACCAATGCTTATGGGTGTAATAGATAGGGTGCATAGGTGCAAACCGATTTGTTACAAGATTTGGAATGGGAAACGAGGGTGAAGTTCCCACAACTACTATCTGAGTAGAAAGAAGCCCCTACCAAGGTTGGAGAAGATCATCTAATTTGATAATTTAGATTGTTGAGGGGTAGTGTAGCATGCAAGGGTAAGTTGTATTCACCTACGAATTGGTTTGCCGTTTCAAATGAGTTGGGATTTGTGATCTCACTCTTCTAGTGTATGTCATCACCCTGGTGCTCATTTTGAAATGTCACCACGTGAATAGGTTTGGAATTAGTCTTTTGAGATTTGTTTTTTGAATTATGAGATCGGATAGGGTAGTGTTCGAATCGCCACACGGTCTCTATCGTGGTTCGTGACTCAAACATAACTCCCTTAATATGATAAGGTTCTTGTGATACTTTCCCATTTAGGGAAGGGAAATCCATAAGTGATGTAAATTCATACCACAAAAGAACCCATAGTGAGAATGGATAATCAATCTGACAAGAAAAGAAATGGTATATCCAGGAATATGGAGTATAAAGGTAATTAGGAGTATCCACCCTTAGCAGAAAAAGGTCCAAAGTAAGCAAAAACAAAATGAGAATCATGGTAGAAATGCCAACAAGGGTCTACTTGGAAGGGACAACTTGAGATGAAAGCACAACCAACCCAAATGTTGGTAAAAGAAGATAAATCAGCAACACAGCTAAAAATAGTGAAATACAAGGTGAAAGATAAGGAAATCTCAAGATATATAAATTCAAGCAGGGAAGGTAGGAAATCTAACCAGGACTAACCCCCACTCTTGATAAGGGATGCCACAGTAGGGCGAAGGCCATGTGAAGGTGATGTATTTATGATTCATTTACCTAAAGGTTGTAATTATAGCTCCAAATCGAGAAAAAACACATTCATTCTCATCTAATCCCATATTTTTAGTGTTTGCATTTGCATTGTTAATATTTTCATAATTAACATAAAAATCTTACACAGTTTAATAAAAAATGAAAAATTGGAAATGATGTACTTGTATAAACTGACCAAAAGTATAAGGAATACATGGGCTGGAAACCCAAGTATTTTGCCTAACTCTAGAGACTCTGTCGACAAGATTGAGTCAACAAACAAAAAGACGAAAACCAAAAAATCACAAATTATGAGTCTCACATGTATATATATACATATATTTATATAGTACAATCTTCATTGGTTTTTAATCATTTATGTTAAATCGAATTTATGTGAAATAATTCTTTTATGTACCTATAATTTACATTAATATAAGAAAATGCTAAAAAAATACTAATATATATATTCATAGGAGAAACTTCCGATGAGGTGGGCCTTTCCTGGATGCATGGAAAGTAATATCAATTTAGATATTTTCTATTTATTTTACAATTTCTAACTCCATAAATTTAATAAAAAATATTACATAATATGTATATCAAGAAAGCTTTATGAAAATATTATTATATTAGACAAAAATATTAGTTATAATATGGATGCTATATTTTACAAAACAGTGTGATCATTATTAATTTTACAATATGTAGTTTGTATTTTACAAAATTGTCACGCAATTTACAAATCTGGTGATGGCTTTTTAAATTTCAAGAAAAGCTCACCTCATTGGAAGGATCCCCAATATATATATATATATATATATATATATATATAGAGAGAGAGAGAGAGAGAGAGAGAGTTTAATGGGGTTGTCCCTTGCGGACAGCCTAATATGGCTGCCCCCGCACCATTTTTGGCACTTTTTTTTTATTTTTTTTTGAAAAATATCACCATGTATATTCATCCCTATATCCCTCCTATATGCTATTCAAATTTTGTCAGAAACAGAGACTCCTACGGCCTCCATCGAGACAATCATTTTTTAACGGTAACATGATTTTTTAAATCGACACCATCTCGATGGAAATCGTAGAAGTCTCTGTTTCTGACGAAATTCGAATGGCATATAGGAGGGATATAGGGATGAATATACATGGCGATATTTTTCAAAAAAAAATGCCGAAAACAGCGTTGGGGCAGCCATTGTTGGCTGCCCGCAAGGGGCTGCCCCATTAAACTCATATATATATATATATATATATATATATATATGAAATAAACCCAAATTTGTAGTTCGGGGCCTAAAAATCCATAAACTTAATATCTCACCCATAAAAACTCCGATGAATCTGAACCTTCTTTTGAGATGATGTACGTTAAATTCTCTTTGAAACAAGACCAATTTCAAATAAATCGACATTCAATTTTCAAAATTACGGTTTTCAGGTCATATTGTAATATACAAAGTTTCCTTCCATTATGCTTTGATGTCTTTATTTTGAGAAATCGAATGATTTTCTATTTTTTGGGGCAAAGAAATAAGGTAACAAAATGATGCAGTTACTACTTATCAATTAAAGAAAACTGAGAAGTCTTTCTCCATATGGATCCTAGATGAGAAGACATGCATAAGGCACCATATCAGTATGAAAATTCCCTCAATGGGTCAAGGTCAGAATAAAAAACCTTTGCTCTAACTAAAACCATTGTACTGTTCGCCTCAATGATGGCATTTTAATCTAATTGGCTTTCTAATTTTAGGTGATTGTATATTTCGAACTTTGTTATTTCATGTATAAAATCTCCACTTTTTATTTTATTTCGTTTTCTTTTTGTTTCTTTATTTTGTAATATAACTAACTACAAAAAATCAAAATCCAAAAGTCATAAAAATCGATAAAAAATAGTCTCTAAATTCATATATATATATATGTAACATATTTTTAAATTAATTTAATTTTTCTTTAATTATTAAACATCCAAATAAATCAGGTAATATGTAAATATTATAGTATTATTATATAAAACATAATATCTATATTATTATGGTGAAATCAAAGAAAATACAATATTGTTAAAATTGGTGTTTTAAATAGATAAAATACCTTAGAAATTAGACTGATATGTAAATTATATTTTTTCACTTATATCCCTCATATAAGTTGTTGATCTCATTGAGATCTATAACTTTTATGCGGAGTACATTTTAGATTTTACTTACTTATGTTATTTTTAATTTTCTTTATTTTCTTATTTATGATAATTCTGGCTTTGAAATGTGGCTGGTCAACAACTTGGTTAACCAACCACGTGGATTTCCCTTGTTGGTTTCCCCACCTTCACTTATATACCTTAGCGGGCTTTGTTGACCTCATAGGTCAACTCTAGCCCCTCTCCTTCTTTCCAGCTCAACCCATGTTCCCTCTCTTCTTTACACCTCATTGTCCTTGAAATTTGTGCTACCCCCCGTTGGACATCATCCTAGACCTCTTCTCCACCACCCCATCATCCTCCTCACCAGTTCTTGTCCCCCAAAACCCTAACGAACCCTAGTTCTACCCGTATAAAACCTTTTGAAATGGGTTCATGTAATCTTCATCCGCCATTTCCTCAAGTTTTGTGCTATCCTTTGGAGCCGAGCTCCTTCGTAGAAACTCTTCTAGTGAGCTGCATATGCTTCTAGGGTCTATAGTCAACCAGTCGAGGCAAAAATCGGTGGTTTCGACCACCACCTCATGCAGTTGTTCATCACCATCTCCCATCTGCTTATTCTTGATATGTGCCCTCATGATAAAACTTCCATATCTAGCAACATTCGTCGCCACCGTTCCATCCACATATTGATGTTTGCACGAATCACCACATGCTCTATCACATAGAGAAAAAAGTACGAGATGAGTTGCTTAGTGTGCAGTAAGGCTCGATACATTAATCCTCTATTACTTTCCCATGACACGAAATTTACAAGGACTATATTATTGTAGGGAAACTACAAAGGACATGATGTGGTGTGGTGATCATGCACCTTTTAAGACTATGGAGCATCCTTCATATTCACAATGCTTGCAGATTTTGATGGAATCGTCGTTTACCTTTGCTACAGAGAAGAGAAATGTGGTAATAGGATTGTCAACCGATGATTTTAATGCACATGGTCATGGAGAAGGTTACTCCTGTTATCACATTATTATTACTTTGTGTAATCTACCCCATTTGTTATGTATTAAACGACAAAACATGTTCATGTCATTATTACATCATGGTCACATCAACCCGAGAAAATATCCGAACGTTTATCTACAATTGTTAATAAATGAGTTGAAAGATCTTTGGGAGAATTGGTATGAGATATATGATGTCATACTCTAAAGAAAATTTTAGACAAGAGTTGGACTTATGGGATCATCAGTGATATCCATGCATAATATGCTACCGGGATGGAGTACACATCATAAAAGGACCTTCCCTTATTCGATGTAAAATAAAAATCATTTCAACTCGAGCACGGGAGAAAGTCATGTTTCTTTCATTGTCATCATCATTTCTGCCAATTAATCACCCTTAGAGAAAACAAAAAAAAATGGATTTTTAGAGGAATATGGTTGAAATTTTAGCTCTACCACCAAGATTGTCAAGAATTGAATTGCACATGCGACTCTATTATTAACGAAACTATATAATAATCCGCTTTACGAATTTCATGTGCATCATAATTGGAAGAAAGTGAGTATTTTCTAGGAATTACTATATTTTCCCAAGCTTCTTGTTAGACATAATTTGGATGTGATGCATATAGATAAGAATATTTTTGACAATGTGTTCTACATTGTGTAAGACAATGTGGGTAGGATGAAAGACACATAGAACATACAAAGAGATAATATGAACATTTGTGCTCATCTTGACTTCTTTTTAGTCAATCACACGGACAATAGTTTTCATATGCATTAAGTAAAGAATAAGTCAATGATGTTTTTGATTGGGCCTCAAATATGAAATTTCGAAGTTATGCTTCAAATATATCGAGGATGGTAGATATAAAAATAATTGTTATAATGGCATGAAAAGTCAAAATTTTCTATGAAGCAATTGTTGTCAATTGCCTTTAATGGGTTACTCTTGAAGACAATTATGGATGTATTGACAGAGTCAAAGTAATTTCTTCAAACGCATTTTGTTCATCTAAGATCACAGTTTCTCACTCGACAATACTAGAAAAAATGTCATGTTTTTCTTTGCAATCTCGAAAACATTTTCCTGCGAGACTTCTTTGACTCAATGGAGCATTTTATAGTACACATGCTCAATGAAGCTAAAGGCGGAGGTCCTGTGAAGTATCGTTGGATGTAACCAGTTGAAATACATTGATACACGCTACTATATATTACGAGTAATTTTTTAATTTAGTATCTTATAGATTTTTGAACCGAATTAGATATATGTTCTTTTCAAAGAAAAAGGTTCAGATTAAGAACTAGGTCGAGGGCTCGATAAGCCTATAATACATGATAGAAGAAGTTGCAAATTTCATACAAGATACTTATCTGACTATATAAAGACTATTCACAATCGATCTTCACATAATGAAATTGTAGCCAATGGGGATGATGTAGGGCTTACTATTTTTCGAACATATGGTGAACCATTCAAGAAGGGAAAGGCATGCATTATGGATTGTCAGGTTAAAGAGATGTTAAAGATATACATATATTATATGGGAAAATGTGTGTGCTCCATAGGAGCATGTAACTTACATGCTCCCACCTCTTTTTCTCCATACTTTTTTTATTTTTATGAAATAAAACTCAGTGGAATTTAGATCACAATAACCATGATGTCATTTAAAATTTGACTTAATTTGAGACATCTACCCCCTCCATCAGGACTATCAAATTTTAATGGTCACAGAATTGCTGAAATTTGACCCCCTCCAGATGGAAGTGTTAGAAATGTATGTTTTACACAAAACTTGAAACACATATTTCACTTATTATTCTAAGTAAACCCCCCATGTTTCATTTCAAAAAAATAAAAAAAATGTACAAAAAAGGTGGGAGCATACTCTTATATGCTCCCAGGGAGCATACTCATTTAGCCCTATATACTTACACTAGACAACACTAATGAAGTCGCACCCTTCATAAAGTATGTATTACATAAACAACTTCATCTATAGACTTGATGTTATTTTTGTGTCTACTTTTACAAATGTAGAATATAATACCTTTATATTAATGAATAACCCAACTTTTAACGATGACGACCCGATCACGGAGTTTTAAAATACAATTTCAAAATGATATACATAGCATATTAGATTATTAGACTTGACAAATCAGAAATCTTAGATGATGCAATACTTTGAGTTAAGACTAATTTACATAGTGTCCAACATATGATAAATTCTATACCTATGGATGTAGATTCTGCTTGCATGATGGAAGTAAGGGATTAACAACTTATAATTCTAGCATAATGGTATCGGGTTCATGTTATGGCCGCGATAGTTTAAATTTTTATGGGATTCTCAAGGAGGTGGTTAAACTAGAGTACAATATTTGTGCACCCAATCACCTCTATTTATTTTTGTAAGAACTCTAAGTATAGGACATCACTAATTCTATGTTTTAGAATTGATCCAATGTCCAAATGAGAACAGTGAGAACTTTAACTTGTACTACTACCATGTAGTACTTGTCGAGAACTTTCTAATGTGCCCAAAAACATCAACATTGGAGTTTATATGAAAACATTATGGGGAAAATCCGATCGATTTATGGCCTTTCGACTCAGATCTGTTTAGGCTCAAACCTATATAAGGAGGTGAGCTCCTAAGTGGTCTGACTAACTAGATACCTTAGCCTCACTGGAGCTCCACCCCCTTCGTCGAAGCTCTGCCACCGAATAGATTTTTGATGGCAGATCAGAGATCTGAGGGTACATCCATGAAGGCCTTGGCACTTGCAATCACATAGTGGGCATAGAAATACGTTAAGCATCATGGAATAACCATTCAGGGTGAGGGAGTATCACCCAAGACGACCCCGAGGTCCGATTTTCACCCTCCTTTTGCTGCTCGATTTGTGATGTTTTTTGTCGTTGGGTTATGGGGAATGTGAGTTGCTTATTGTCGGGGTGTTCATCATAATTCATCATGATTTTGGGCGTGACAAGTAACTTATTTAATCACGTTTTTGGGGTTTCCAGCTAATCCGTGGATTGCATGTGTGATCCAAACATGTTTTCGTGATGTGGGTGTTAGTATGAACACAATGGTGTATTCAAATCGTCGATCAAAGCTATTTCGCAGGAAGTCGTTGGAGTGGTTCTAGCTACTTTCCAAATACATGATCGATCATGCAATTTTGTTGATCGATCATCCCTGATCGACTATGCCTTTAAGGCTAATCGATTATTCTGGGATTGTGCACCCTTTCGGACTCTAAATTTGATGGAATTTTATCATGAAAATGATGTAGAACTTTTAGACATTAATAGATATGTTAAATGTCTAGATTATGGCAAATAAATTGATAATCAAATGAAATACGTTTGATACAACTTAAAACTGAAATAAAGTGAGCAAATGGAATCGGTGAGTTCTAATAAGAATGAGATTTGCGCATCATATGCACACTTCATATTTGAGCTTCGGCTCTTAGGACCAGTGGTCGAGTTTCCTGACGTAGTTCCAATTTCATGCCACCGTGTCTGACTTCCAATGCCATGGGGGTAGCTTGGAGTAGTGCTGTCAAGGGAGGGGCATGCAACCTTGGGGCTTCTAGTAGAAGCATAGATAATCAGGACCCCGACATGTCATTAGTCAGGAGACATACTACTTTGCGCATCGTTATGCCCTTTTTAACCATTGTACAGTCTTGGTTTCAGATGTATGGTTCCAAAGTAGTCATGGTCAGTTGTATGTGCTTCACTTGTTCACTTAAGGTTGGTACATAGAAACTGGTTGGTGTAGGCCACATTGATTAATATCTTGAGTATTAGTCTTAAGCGAGGAGTTCCAAGATTTTGTGGTTTATCTGAAGGAGAAGGTTCAGGATGACTTTTGATCTTAGACCAATAAAAATTAAAAAGCCAAAATCAAATAAGATCAAAAAAGGAAATCAAGTATGGTCAGTCTAACTAACTAAAGGACCCCTATGTGCAGATAGTTTTCTTGGCTAGTACAATAAAGGTTGAACTCTGGTAAGCTTTTAGATGCACTGATCTCTTCCCATAGAAAATCAGATCAGTTGGCAAATCTACTGACTTGTCTACAAAATGAGGCTTTCGTGAATAGGCAAGTGAGAGCGAGTCTGATTTTCCTATGTTAGGTTAGGCCAGGATATCTAGTGGACTCAAACCAGGTTGTGGATCTTCTGCCTGGAAAGAGAGATGGAATTCGGTCTTCTTCTTAAAGAGGACGCAAATCGGAGGAAGGTAAGACTAGAAAAAGAGTGGGTAGGGAAAGGAAGCCAACTGGTGTAGATTCAGTTCCCATTGAATCGGTCATTGAGGAAATACGTCAGCGTCATAGGGTGGTCCCCCTTCCTTACGTAAAAGCAATCTCAAACACATCAAATTTTACTGGGAAGGATCAAACCATGGGTTTGAATCTACATGGCTATCACCTTCTTTTGATGGATCTTTCTACCTCTTCAAAAGTTTAGGCCAGGTCCGCTAGTTTATAAAAATCCACAAAAGTTATCATGGATGAGACACATGCAAGGAAATTCACACGTGTGGTTATGGCCATCCTTCGGTATCTAATAACCTTTCTTTTGCTCGTCGCTGGCGCACATCTCCTAACTATTACCCAAGATGCAAAGAGAAGTAAGAGGACCGATCTTTAAACCCAAGGAACATTATAAAAATTTTGTTTCGAGGACTTCAATATTTCATAGAGGAAGTGAGAGAAAAAAGCCCTATTTAGTTTGCCCTTTGAGAAAAGGGAATTTCTTATTTCTTCTACCCCCTACCCCTTTTCTCTTGTCGAGTTCTGCTTTGAATGAAAGTCCGATCAAGCAAGAGTAAGTTTCAAGACTAAACATTCCAAGGGTCGGTTACAGATCGGTAGTAAGGGATGGCACACAGTAAAGTGTGAATTTTGAATTGGCATATGGTAAAGTGTGGAATAGAATTGGCACACGTAAAGTATATGATTACATGTTTTGAATCAAGGCTGATATCACAAAGAATAAGGATGAAGGATCTTGGTTTTCTAATTCGTTACATGTGATATGGGTTTTACACAGTTACTTGTTTTGTATACTTCTAGCCTATAGTGGTTCATTCTTGGTTAGTTGTTTTATCACCACACTGGGAAACTTTGCTCATGACATACCTATTTTCGTGAATCCGACAGGTTCTTAGGAGCAGCCGTAGTGGTCAGCATTTTGTTTTGTTCAGTTCTTATGCTATCATTTTAGTTACTTTTGGTATGTACACTTATTGCATTTTATATTGTCTTTACTTGTATCTTTTTTTTGAGAGATGTATATTACATGTGTATGGGCATTGCAGTGATACATGAATGTGGCATTTTGTGAGCATGGTTATATGATGAATTTAACGAATATCACACTTTCTACTATCTTTTTATGTTATGTTTCTATCTTGTAACTGTGCTTCGAATATGGAATTTCATAGGTAAGTTGGATTTTCAAGTATCTGGATCCTGAGGGCGTCACATTTTGGTATCAGAGCAGTAATACTCCATTCTATTCCACATGTATAATTCATCAATGGTATTTGAAGTACAAGAGTGTGTTTGAGAGTCTTTTAACCCGACACGAATAGCATAAAAATAGTCGTATACAGAACCATGGTTAGTTGCAGAAGTATACAGAACCATGGTTAGTTACAGAACCATGGTTAGTTGCAGAACCATGGTTAGTTGCAGAACCATGGGAGGCACATATCTCTCATGAGTAAAGACAAGTACTAATGTTATGGTTCTTTACGCAGAACCATCCCCCCCTCAAGTGAATCCTGACATGGCACAACAGCTGGCCTTCCTAATCCATGCCATGCAGGACATGCAACATCACTAGGAGGTGATTGAGCACGAGCTATAGTAGTAGGATGACTCATTCTACCGCCCTTCTCGAAAGGAGGTGGACAGTGTATAAAGGTTAATATCTCTGGGAGCTAAAGTCGTTTAGGGATGAAGATACGTTACATATGCATCAGACTGCATACACCACAAACCAGTGATCTCAGATACCACAGTCTTTTGTCATCGACACAACAGAGGAAGCAGAGCTTTGGATCAAGCATGTGTCCAAAGTCATAGGGATGATTGCACCAATAGAGAAATGAGTGACATTTGCCGAGTTTTCTTTAGCGGGATATGTAGAGAGATGGTAGCATGCTATCCAGAGCATCTGACTGAGCCCATTACTTGGGATTTTTTGTCTAGGAGTTTCGTAGTGATTTCTACCCCGGGCACTAGGCAGAGGAGTAGAGGCGATAGTTTGCTGAGCTTACATAGGGGTCGATGGCAACCCAAGAGTACCAAATACAATACATGGAGTTGTCTCATCATTCCCAAACCACTATAGCTTATCCATGGGAGGACTTTCCAAAGTTCATATGTATTATGCGTGGAGAGGTACATGACATGCTCTCTATCATGGATCTTATGCGAAGGTGACAAGATGGGAGGCTACACAAAATCAGCCACTGAGAGGATAGTCACAGTTACTACCTTTACCACCTAGCCAAGTGATACCTCGAGACTTCTTTTGTTTTCGTCGAGAATGTTTTTACTAGCCCACTATATTAACATACCAGTCGATAGATATACTTCATCTCCTACCTTGGGGTAGGCATTATCCAGTCGCAGTGCATGACCTTCTCACCCCCCGACACTTGTACATAATTGCATATATGGGGGAGGTAGCTTGGTTTTAGGAGGTACACTTCTCATCCAAGCATGGCTTATTTCTACTGCAGATGATCGGGCCACTTCAAGGCCCAGTGGGTCCTTACCGTGTTAGTGGTTCAGGTGCCCAACAGTAAAGTGGGAGATCAACAGGAGCATCAGGATAATTTCAGGATTGGATTTTCGTCATGGAGATCGAGATTCACAGGGCACTCCAAAACGGTTATTCAGTACTGCAGGATTCAATGCACTATGCCCACGCCGTCATCTGAATGCTGTGACATAGGATAGGGAACATGCCTATGGATCAGTCATCCGAGGTATGGTTTCGATACTTGGAGTTTCTTTACATGCATTATTTTATTTGGAGGCTATGCATTCTCTTCTCACATACCGTTTGGTACCCACTTTGGACAAGCATGTAGTGAATATACCTACCTTGTACTACATCAAATGCTTGGGAGGATAGTTGTTCATTATCTATCAAGCAGTCGAGGAAGTAGATGCATAGATTAGTGGGTAAGATATGAAAAAATTCCTACTTTTGATACAGTTAGAGAACTTTGACATCATCTTAGGCATGGACTGGCTAGAGAGGTACCATGCATGCTTAGACTGCTTTGGGAAGACTGTTGTCTTTCACCTACCATGAGTACCATCCTTCCAGTTCGATGGATGTACATTTTGGTTACATGTCTACCTTGAGAAAGCAACGGTACCTCATTCAAGGATGTGTGGAATATCTTGCATACATTATTGACACATCTACCCAGGACATGATGATTGAGTATGTTCAGGTAGTACGTGAGTTTCATGATGTATTCTTGATGAATCCTCATTTTATCACCTTTATTCTTTGATTTTAGCCTTCAAAATCCTAGCTAAATGCATGCATATAACATTAATTTGCCAAAATAAATACTATATAATTGGTACAAAATAATGTAGAAAATACTGTACAAATACCACATTTATTGCCAAAATAAAAGAATAAAGAAAAGAAAAGAAAAAGAAATGAGACACCATAGATGTTGAGTGATCCTAGCCCTAGAGACTCATTCATCATGATGACTTAGTTGACAAGGAATAAAGTAGGGGGAGATAGGGTGGCTAATTGTACAGAAAAAATAGTCTAAAAACCTACAAAAATAGGCCAAAATTTACCTTTTGGGACCTATTTTATTCTTTATTCATCAAATCAATAGACTTTGTACATGAAAGTTGTAGAAAAAATACAAATTGATTTCATAGAAAAATAATATACATTGTACTTTTTATACTCAAAATAAGAGGGCACAACCAAGCTTCCTAGACTCATATCTTCTCAATAAATATTGAAAATGTATCAAAATCACCTTTAACTGTATATAACTTTTAATAAGCTATTTAGTGAAGGTGGTTTCATTTAATTTGGAGTTAAAAATGCAAAAGTTAGGTTTTTGGACCCTTATTGTACAATATACCTGAATAAAATATTCATTTTATTTCTTCTTTATAATTTTTATAATTTCACATTTTTTATAATTTTGTAAATATTATTTATAATATATGTACATATTAAAAAAATAGAATGAAACCATAAAGAAAACACAAAAATAAAACAACCTATACAAATACATAGATGAAATACCTATACATATACCTATATAATAAGTATACATATTTATTTAAGTGTATAAATTACATCAGAAAAATATAATAAAAATATATTTATGCATATGAAAATAAGTTCTAAATATACAAATTAAGAAAATAAAATAATAAATCAAAAATATAAAATAAAATATATAAAATATAGATGAATATAACTATACCTATACTTGTAAATATAAACTCCAAATAAATAACCTCATAAAAATAAATAAAAATAGGTAATAAATACTACATAAAATTAGAAGTATTTTTTATGTTTTAATAAAAAATTAATTAAATCGCATACAATTTTATATTCATTTTAAGGCATTTCCCTTAGAATTTACTAGCTGTTCCATGTGGACCAACCAAATGCGAGTATTCGTTGACTGGCAGGTCAACAGCCTTCCTTAGGCTCTGACTTTTGTCAGAACCTCACAGGGTGCCTGACTTCGCTGAATTATCACACAACCTCCATGACTCCTTCCTTCTCGAGCCTTCCACTACACTATAGCCTGCTCATCCACGACCCTCACCCATCTTCGGATCTCCACCTACCACCGCCTCCAATCATGTTATCCATCCTTGAAGTCATCATCTTCTTCACCTATAAATAAGCCACCTCCACCCCCTTTCGACGTTTGATCGCTCTTTAGCCAAACCTAACCCCTCAGAGTGTGCTCGTAAGCTTTGTGGAGGTGATAGCTTCACGTAGCTACCTTCTACAGCGAGGAGGAACAACTGTCAGAGCTGATCCAACTACATATGGCGGAGCAGATGCAAGGTTTTGCCTCTTCATTTCCTGATGAATTGAGGCCCCTCTCCTACCATTTTATGTAATATCTTTAGTGCATTTTTTATTCCAATCTTTAGTTATAGATTTTAATTTGTAGTTTTAGAAAAAATCAAATCGCCCCTTTGACCTGGAGCTCGAGATCCAGGTTTGATTCATCGTTACCTTCCTTGCAATCTGCTTCACTGATCACGCACTTCAATACTCGACGCATTCTCCATTTGTCCACCCATTTTCCCTTTTGATTCAGCCAGAATTAGAGAGATCAAAGGCCTCCATCTTCCACATCGCTGGGGCCTTGTCGCCTTCATCATTCATGCAGCTCCAGCTGCATGTTTTGGGCCGAGCGCATCTCTCTCGAGCTGTGAAACTTTTCGTGTAGGTTACAAGCTTTGAGGAGCTATAGGAAGAACATGAGACCTCCTACAACACCTCCAGGTCATGCTTGAAGAAGACAACCCCTAGGTCAGCCATAGATGCACCTTCGATTCATTAGAGCCTACCTACATGCACGGAGTAGTCTTAGCTCTTTGCCAAGCTTGTTAGCAGAGCCATCCATCACCGGAGCATGAGTAATCGATGAAGCATAGCTCACCGACGAATTGTTTTTTGCAAGTTCTTGCTGCACCTCTCCAGACCGTCCGATTAGGAACAACAACCCATATCTAATCTGGTTCATTGAATTAAGTCGAAGGGGTACGTGAGGCTGGCCGCTCGATCAGAAGCGTGTCAACAAAAGGAACGGTTGGATCGACACACTTAAGTGGGTATATTTCTAAAGCCCCCTCTTCCTTTTGTAATTTCTAAATAGTCATGTAAATATTATATGTAGTTTAAAAAGTAGTGGGATATTTGCATGTACGCCTTTGAATATTTTTTATATTGAAAATAGTCCCTGCCATACACGTGCACTAGCACGTGTTTTGTTGTAAAAATTGCATGTAAACCCTTGTGGGTTATTTTAATTGTTGTTTAATATATAAATTACTAATAAAAGTTATAAAATTTTAGGTTATCTGTACTAAGCCCCTTGTATTTATTTTTAATTGCAAATATACCCCTACCAGTTCAAGTATTTTTGTTCGTATTTCTTCAATTTTATAAATATTTCCCATGCTCCAAAAATTATAGAAAATAGGGTAATGTCCCTGATGTATTGTACTTTCATGCTATAATTTTTATTTCAAATTTAATGCAAGTTTCCTATTTTTAAAAAATCAAATATTTCACAGATATTCCCTGTTTTCTTTAAAAAGCCAACAAATTCTAAAATCAAATTTATAAATTCCTCAAAAAATAGTGTATCTGTTATAATATCTAATACCCCATACCAAAAATCCATAAAAATAGAAAAAAAATGAGAAAAAAGCTCCAAAATCCTATAATAATATTAAAATATCATCAAAAATTCCAAAAATATTTCTCCCTGTTATATAATTATATATATGGGTATGTATTAAAAATGATTTGGAAAATTTTTTCAGGCTTTTTACTCTTTCTAAACACTGAATCAATTCGACTTATTTATTTAATCCTTATTTTGGGATATTTTTTACTTTAAAAATACTAAAAATCCTTATTAAGAGGTTGGCGCATCCGAGACGAGCAGAGGTTGGCCTTCTCTCGTGTGCCAACTAGGAGAGAGCTGGAGAGAGGAGCAAGGACAGGAGAAGAGCAGACTGGTCTTAGCATTTTTCCATTTTTGTGAGAGAGTGTGTCATTTTATTTTTAAATTAATTTGTAATAATGTGGACATTGCCACATTTAGCAAGGTCCAGTGCCCAAGTGTCTATCCACCTAGGGGCCTCACTGCGATTTTTCATATTTTATCGCCTTCTTTTATTTTGTTTCATGCAATTTGAGCTTTCTTCCTTTCTTTTTTTTTGTTTTCTATGAGTGAGCTCTTAGACATTTGATTGCTTGACTCAGTAGCTAGGTCCAATGCCCTAATTATATTGCATGCACCTATAGTGATATGTTCTTGGACTTAGTAAAATATTTAATTGATAATTTCTCGAATTTGGGACCACGTGCCTTGAGAGACCTCACACAGTGCTTGCAAGACCTGTTATGGCGGGCACCGAGAGGTCTCCAAGACCGAACACTTAGGATCCATTTTGAGTAGTCAGCATTTGGTTCTTCCCGATAATAGTAGCTACTGTTTAGGATGTTTTCTCGCTTTTGCATATCGCCATATAGTGTAAATATTTAAATATTTACTTGCATCGTGCATGGAGAGAGCTGGGAAGTACTGTAAGTAATTCTATCTTCGCATGCATCATTAGTCACTAAGGCGAGATTTCCACCTTAGTGACAACTTGCACGGATTTTTCGCTTTCTCTCCTTGTGTTTATATCACATTTAGGACAAAAAGAAGATACAAAAAATGTTAGATGACTTGCTCTGAAAAATACTCAAAAAAATTGAAAACCTAAAAGTTAAAAAAGGGGCTGCTAAATAAACTTGATCTTAATTAAAATTCGTAACAAACTATTCATTGTTTGGGGTTCATAAAGCCCACATTGCTTTCAGTTATATTCCAAACAGAGTGAGGCACGATATGCTAAGGATTAGATCAAAAAATCCAATCTGTAAGTGCCTTGTGTATCACCTAGATCACTGAAGTATTGACGCTTATATCGTATGTGATCGAGTAAGGACTCGTCGGGCATGGTGTTCCTGCCTTGTGTGGAGCATCCAACTTGGTCTGAAGTACTGAACTTAGGCCATGCCCTCACGGGTATGTCTGTCTCATCAGTTTACGTCCGAGTAGCCCCTTGCACTCTCACAGGTGATTCCATTGCGAGCGAGGTCCGAAGTATTAGTTTCGCCTATTGGCTTCCGCTCTTGTTCTTTAGTTGAGTAGGGATCTAGGAAGTGTTATAAGGACCTCAAAAAGTGTTGACTATAGGTTATGAAGGAGGATGATAAGGACAAGATACTTTCTAGTAGTACTCTCTCTCTTATAGGATTAGCGTTCTTAAGGACTTGTTATAAGATTGCCTGAAAATAACAATAAATTTGAAAAGATAAAAATAATCGAACTCTTATAGCTTTACATATGTTGAGCGAGTGAATCCATCCTTGTCTTATGTTTGTTTGAATTAGATTAAGGTTCAAAGATCAGTCTTGCATTTTTTGTGCCTTCTTTCAGTTCCATCTATTGTATTCCTTACTTGACCCTAGCTTACTTTGAGCCTTCTACCGTTTTGCATTTCTTTTTTTCCCATTAAACTCTGTATCATTCCTCCATATCGATCTTCCTCTTGACCTTCGATATGGAAACACATGGATGGCTTAGTAGAGACTCCGTCGATGCCCACATCGATTCCATGTCCTCGCCTTCTCCATAATTCATGGCGATTCCCGAGAACCTGATTCAGACATCGTGAATTGATCTCCAGACTCCCCTCTTTCTTCAATAATCCAGAACAACTCTTATCCCAAACTCTGCCCATTTTGTATGGCAATTGATTTCACTCCTTATACATCACCATCCTTAATGAAGTTCTGTGTTGACCATAACACAGAACAATTCTCTACATCTAGTGTAGCAATTTAGGTTGATCGGGACATTCTTCCACATGCAGAACAAGAACCCTATCTGGAGACAAAGATTATCTCAAATTCAAAGTCAGAAACATATACAGAGATGGCTCCCGGAGGAAAAGGGAAGGGACTGCAGCATCCGCCACAGTCGTGACCAGAGCAGGGCCAGCCGAATCAAAACATCGTGAATGCCTAGCTCCTCGCCTCCATTCAGGCGATACAATAATAGCTCACCGATCATGCATTGGCCCTGGTCACCTTCCAGGATACGCTTAATGACTCGAGGAGAGGAAGAGAAAATCCCGAGGAGGATAAGAAGAAGGAAGAGAAGGTAAGGGCCATGGAGGCCCAACAGACGAGCCCAGAGGAGAGTGGCCCAAGCTGACTCTCAAAGAAACATACTACCCTAGAGCCGGTCAAGTCACAGAGTGGATCCACATTCCAGCGATCCACACACATTTTGAGTTGAAGCTTCAACTCTTGGCACTTCTACCTAGCTTCCACGAAAATGCAAATGAGGAACATTATATCCACCAACAACAATTCAAGTGCATATGTGGTACAACGCACTACCCTAACATAACGTTAGGAGTAATCAAGATGATGACATTCCCATTCAGCCTTCAGTATAAGGCACTTCATTCGATCAACCACTTGGGGAAAGTCATCACTACATGGGAAGAACTTAAGTCTGCCTTCCTGCATAAATATTATCCTCTTGGGCAACTTAATCAGATGTGTGCTAGCATAGAAAACTTCACCCAAGCCGTACACAAATCCATCAATGAGTCTTGGAAGAGGTTTACAGAGTTGCAAGAGAAATGTCCCCGTCATGACATTCCTAGGATTAGCCTGGTCCAACATTTCTTTGGGGGACTTATAGTTGAAAGTCAGAAGCTCGTGGATGCTGCGTGTGGCGGCTCGCATTTCAACAAAGATGAGGACATCGTCTGGCAGATCTTCAAGGATATGACTGAAAAAGAGGATGCCTTGTCGTTATCCTGTGCCTATCAGCACGATCCCCACACTCTCCAGAAGCCAGTTCACATGGCATCTTCTCACGAGCTGGACATGGATAAGAGCTCCAACTTGATCATCATAGGGAGTTACTTGTCCAAGGTGGATATTATAGAGAAATGATCATAGAACCTTGAGAATCTCTCTGTGATCGAACAAAGGACACAACATCTGGACAAGTTGGACCATATTACCAAGCAGCTGGATCTGCTGGTCAACACAATCAACTTCTGCAATTCCGTGTCTGCATCGGCTACCACTCCCTCTGAGACAAAAGAACAAGCATCGCAGTAGTCTCCTCAGCCAATCAATCACAATCAGCAGTGGAACACACTATTACATGAATGCCCCAAAACCAACATCTCCACAACAGCCACAACATCAGCTCGTGGTCTACCAACCTGAGCTCCAGCCCATTCAGGATCCATGTTTCCCTCCTCCACCTCTCATTCAATAGGTGAATGGCGTATAGGTAAATGAATCACAACCGACCCATCCAGGCGGACCCCAATAGGGCCAACAGTCAGGTTCCAGTTCGCTCAGCCATATGGAGGGAGATTTTTCCAGAATCAGCCTCAGTGCCACCACTAGTCTCCATAGAACTATGGTAATTGGAGACAAAATCACTACCAACAATCGTAGTACAATCAGTACCAACAGAATCAACATCACTCGATTGTTCCATATCAGAATCCTCAACATCAGCAGTAATACCATCCTTCTCCTCAGTACCACAATCAGTACTCCCACCAACAGCCTCCACACCAATCCCAACATCAGCATGGACATCATGCTGAATCATCCGAGGCTGCCCCACATGTGAACCCCACCTTCGATTGCCTGGCTCAGCTAGTGAAAAGCCTAGAGAGATGAGCCAGAAACTTGATGACCTGACTGTCGTGAATACCACCATTCCAGCACAAATGGAGGCTAACCCCAATAATTTTAGTAAGAAAGAGTAGGTAGTTTGTGATGTTCCAACCGGTCTAACAAAGTTGGATATGCTTGATTTGTTTTTATCTAATGTTATCACTCTCAAGAGTGGTAGGACCTTGCAGTCATATCCACATGCAAGGAGAAGAATAAAGCTTCACTAGGAGAATCATCTACATTAGCCGATCCAGCATCCGGGTTGGGTGAGGAAGAAGAAGAAGAAGGAGAAGGACCAACAACAAAAATCCAGAAAAATCAGAAAAATAAAAAAGCCAAAAAGATAGCAACAACAATAGTAGTTAGAACACCAGCCAGCCAGCCTTGGAGGAGACCGCACCTGTAGTTGATCCAGTGCCAGCTGATGGAGCCCTACCTTCATATTTTGGATGCCCACTAATCCTGGATGACCCTGCTCATTTTAGTCATCCATTTGTAAAGCTTGATGTGGGAACAAATTTTTATGTAAATAAGAATACTATTTCTACTACTGCTTTTGATTCTATAAATATTCCTTTTCTAGACACATTAAGAAAATCCAAAAAATTAAAAATGTGAAATCAACCTTGTCTGATTTGATGTTGTTGAGATTATTCAGAATCTTGTGCTTGAAATACCCCTACTCAAAGACATCAAGTACGTGCCTAACATCAAGAAAAGTTTGAAAGAAGTATGTGCTTCAAAAAGACAGCCACCCAGAGCCAGAGAAAGAAATGTGAAACAATTTTTACTACAGCTACAGTAAATGCAATCACCAATCTCCCGACCAAAAAGAAGGATATGGGAGCTCCTCTAGTCAGATGTTAGATGCTCGATCAGGAGTTCGACCGAACTCTGCTCGATAGTGGATCCTCAATCAACCTGATGCCCACTTCACTACTAAAAGAATTTGGGTTGGGACCCCTCAGATCTATGAGAATGATTTTTCAGTTTGCACACACATCCATCAAGCAGCTCAGAGGAATTTTGGAGGATGTCATCGTCACCATTTAGGAATGCGGTTCCCTACAGACTTCATCGTGCTAGACATGGACACCTCAGCTCCTCTTCTGCACACCTCGATAATACTTGGATGATCATTCCTTTGAACAACCGAAGTAGTAGTGAATTATGGCACTGGGAAGACCACCTTCCACTCAAAAGGCGGTGAGGTTCCCATTGAGATGATACAAGTGCAGAAACCGTAAGAGAGTGCATCAGACAAGAGTAAGCCGATAGAGCAATGAACAGAAGACTGTAACTTTCTTGCTGAAATCCATGATAAGTCACTTTATGGATGATATTGAAACCCACATGTTCCTCTCCATAAAAGAACTTAGTAGATATCACAACTGATTTCCCAGATATCCTCGATGATGAGATTTTTGCTTAGATGCCTGATGAACACATCTATATCACCTGTCCTTAGCAGAGCAAGTAGTAATTATGGATAAATTTTGTGAACAAGATCCTATAATATAAGAGTTATGTGCAACATTGAATGTAGAGTCCATATTGCCAATGGTGGACACATTACAGTTGAAAGATCCGACACCTACACCCTGCATAGTACCTGAAGTTACATTGAGCTGAATCAGACCCTGTCTGAGCTCAAGCCACTTCCAGCAAACATGAAGTATGCCTTCCTCGTGGGTGCGCAGAACATGTTCCATGTTATTATCAATTTACAGATGACTGAGGAATAAGAATCTCATCTACTCGAGGTTCTAGAAATAAACTGCAAGGCCCTAGGTTGGAAAATTTCAGATCTCCATGGGATCAACCCCTCACTATGCTCGCATCACATATATCTTGAGGAAGATAGCAAACCATCCCGAGAGTTGCGGCAAAGATTGAATCCAGATCTCAGGGAGGTTGTGATGAACGAAATCATGAAGTGGTGTGATACATGATTCATATATCCTATCTCTGACTCAAAATGGGTGAGCCCCTTGCATGTTGTGCCAAAGAAGTCAGGGATCACCATGATCAAGAATGGCAAAGGAGAGGAGATCACAACTAGAGTACCAACATCTTGGCATGTTTGTTGAAAAACCCGATATTACCCTCACTAATTGTATGGAAGTAACTTTAAATTTTGTTGTAGTCATGCAACTAACAGATTAATCAAAAACCACTACTTAATTAATGTTTCAATTAAAAGCGAGCGATCAAATTTTTTTACTTGGAAAAGCCCAAGGTCGAACTCAGGGATGCCATTGCCTCCTTAGGTTAATTATTAGGCGATCTAGAACTTAGGTTTTCAGAGGTGCAGATGAATATTTTTGTTAATTTTCTCTTTTTCATTTTTATGGGTTTTATTTAAAGACATAATTAATTGCAAAAAGAGATATGATGAATGAAATTTCAAATAGTTTTAATGCAGAAAAAAATAATGTTACATTGTGAGGTGAGAGAAATAAAATAAATACAATTTTTTATGATATTAAAATGATACAATATTGTGATTAAATGATTATGCAAAGTGATGGATGTAGAGCAGCAAATCAGATCAAGTCAAGTAAATTATATCAATTCAAGATCCCTCCCTCAAAATTAAGTAATTACATAATTAAACTATCAATCCCAAATATTTTCCTTAGAGAAATCACAAGTTATTTAGCAATGAAAGAAATCAATATCAAGAATAATTGTGCTCACAATATACAAAATGATCTCCTCAAATAATTACTACCACATAACGTCCTAAAAGTGAAATCTCAGTGTTCAACATGATAGAGGATCGAATAAACTTCAAAACGACACCAAGTGCGCAAAAATTCGATTACATATGCTCAAGTTATTAATAGTTGAATTTCTAGGGACTAAATAATAAATTAATTAAATTAAAGGCTTCCAAATATACCCTTGGAGGGGCTAGTTTGTAATTTGCAAAAATCGTTTGGGCCTTCTAATAACTAGGGTCTTTCACGCGATCATTTGTTACTCACATGGCGAGAACAACGTCGTTGAGGCATCCGAGCAAGAAACCCTAGAAAATCAACAATTAACCCACAATATATATAAAGTAATGAAAATCAAGATATGTGGAGTTAAAATATATTATAACTCTACAATCTATGTGTATAGGGGTAAGCATGTGTAGAGGTAACTTAGGGAGCAAACGGTAGATCGGAGCAAATCGATGCTCAAAATTTGTTCTTTTCTCTTATCCATTTATTATTTTTGTGTGGGTTTTTTAATAGTATATATATTATGGATTTTAAATTTTAATGTTTTTTAGTGTTTTTAATTTTGAAATTTTATTTTCTTTTTTATATTTTCTGATTTTTATATTTCATTTTCTTTTTAATTATATAATATAAGCATATATAATACTATATATATTTTTTAGGATAATATAATAATAAATACTAGTAAAAATAAATAAAATACATGGAATAAAATATTTTTGGGTTTTAAATAATTCAATACATTTTGAGCTTTTATTTATGAGATATGGGTTTGGGAAGTCTGGGTTTTGGATTCTTATTCTGTGTATAAAATGTACATTGCATATTATTTTTGTGCAAACTCAGTTTTGTATTTTTCCATACATTATTATCTAAAACTTTCATGTATAAAGTTTCTTTATTTGAGGTATAAATAATAAAGAATAAAATGGGTCCCAAAAATGCTTTATTGGTGAATAAAGGAATGGGGTTTTTATTGTATATCTAGCCCTTATCTCCCCCTGCTTTATTCCTTGTCGACTAAATTAATTCTTGACTTGGTCTTGGAGTTTAGGGCCATAAAATGCCTTTGCCATTTTATTCTTTTTCTTTTCTTTCCTTTATTCTATAATTTTGGCATTAAAAATAGTATTATATATACAATAATTGGACTAATAATGAATGTTAATATGTACAAAATAGTGTTATTTACATGCATTAGCTAGGGCTTTTAAGGCCAAAATGATAGAATAAAGGTGATGAAATGGAGATTCATCACCCCCTATACTTGCCTTTGTTAGTCCCTAGCAAACGCTTATGCAATGAGTGCAGAAAATGAAAATAAAGGAAAGAAAAAGAAAGAAAGTAGATTGAATTTAATTTTCGAACTTATCTTCACAAAATCAAAGTTTGGAGCCCGGGTCAGACGTTGGTGTGAGAATGTGTGTGGAACCTGGTTGGGAACCAGATTTAGAACACAACACCCTTCGAGAGTCACAAACTTGGTCCAAACGAACTCAATAGCTAGGTCAGAACTAGTCTACATCATACGCAAACTGTTATGACTATGAAGTTGACTTGTATAGTGTAAGTGATAGTGGTTCCCCCAACTAAAATGACAAAAGAACTGATTTCTCCAGCATGACAACCAATGATTTTCCAATCAAGCAACTCTCTCCTTGAGGAGTGGGGTATTCCCTTCTAAGTTCAAGTGCATTCAACTTAAGAGGAGGGAGGTGAAGAGAAGAATGGATGGTAGCCAGTGTAGCTACCTATCCGAGGATGCATGACTAGTGTAGTCAATTCATCCAGCTACAGGCTCACATGATATGACTTTGAAGCTCAAGCTTGCTTATTTCATATATACACACACACTCCGACAAAAATTTTATTTTCAATCAGGCCTGTCCACTTTTTTGGAGTCTTTATTTCAACTTCTTTTTTTTGAAATACTATATACAACAACATTTACATAAGAATTTTTTCCTCTTGAGCCAGAAGACTATCCCTCTTTTGAAGTATTATTGCAACCCATACTCTCCTGTCTTTAGACATCGACATCACTGGACGTGTTGGGGTGCATTTCCCTCCCTAGATGAGGATGAATGTTTCCACTTGTGTGCGTCTCATACCAACAAATCCAATCCCCTCACCACTCCAACTGGGTTGAGCCATGCGGAAGGTGAAAATATCCAAGTGAGGTCACGACCGACAAGAGTCATGCATGTATCTCAAAACATTCTAGTTAGGTAGTTGATGTGACTTGAACTCAACACTGAATCTCAAAGAATTAAGTCCAAATGGACCATAAGTACCTCAAATCCAGTTCCTATAAAGTTCCAGTGACGTTAGGTGTATTAAGGTCCAACCAAGCTCCAATCTTTGACTTTACTCAGACTAATTCAATCATCAAACTCAATACAAAAAATGCAAATGCTATACAATAAAGGAAATCTTTTTGTGATGCAATTTTCAAACTTAACTTTTTACGGATTTTGGTTTTGCAGATTTATGCATTTTTCAAAAAGATTATGCAAATGTTTTTGGTATTTTTGTTTTGAAAATATTTTTGTGATTTTTGAAAATAAAGATTTTGGCTAAGAAAATAGGTACAATATTTACACATGGATGCATCTTATTATTTACAAGAATAAGGATTTAAAGGATTTGCACATGAGATATGTTATTATGTTTATAAATATATATACAGTTGGTGAAAAATGTTGATTTATTTGTATGATGTATATATTCCTCAAACTTATTTAAAAATCATTTTACAAACAATTTTAAAATCTTTAGTCCAAAATAATTTTTATAAATAATTTTTACAAATATTTACAAACATTTGAAAATCATTTTGCAAAGGTTTTTCAAATAGTATGTATAAAATTTTCAAAATATTTTGCAACCATTTTCAAAACTATTTACAAATAGTTTTTCAAAATATTTTATTTCATACAAAGAACAGAAATTTATAAACAAAAGAATTTTACAAATTTTTAATCAATTTTAATCAAGTGGTTTTTATGTTTATTTTGCTTGGGTAAGTCCCAAGGTCGATCACAAGGAGGCAAAGGAACAACCTAGAGATATGTCTATCCAATTTCGTATTCGGTTTTCAAGGCGATCTTTTTTTTGGAATTTTTCAATGCAATAAGGGATGCGAAATGCAAATTCGGCCTATTTTAGGGACTAAAATGTCAAATATGTTTAAACGATGTCCGAAAATTACGAAACTTGGCCGAGATGATAATGATGACAAAATTAGTGCACTGTAATTTTTTTGGAATTTTCTGATGCAATATGAATTTTTTATGAATTTTTAAATGCAAACAAAATAATTTTCAATATTTAATTATAATAAATATAAACCTACTTATTTTCAAGATCCAAAATTATCTAAGATCTATCACTAGGTGATGGATCTCAAAAAAATCCTAAATCTCGAAAATGTGGGGTCTAATACCTATTAAAAATTAAACAATGAAAGATGCAAAATGAATTTTACAGAGCAAGTTATGCATGCAAATGCAAAGATTTTTGGGCACACTGTCAATCAAAATAATCTCTACAAAATATGATTTTTCGAGGATTTTTAGAGCACCGATTAATCAACTAGAAATTTCAGAGCACTAACTGGGTAAACTTCGCAATTTTCCATAGAACAAATAATTATTAATTAATCGATGATCACAAAAATACCCATAGTATGTCAAAATGCAGAGAATTATATGAGGAACACAGTGCTATTTTTAAATAAAAAAATGCAATAAAAAGGTCCAAAGTTACGAGGGAACACAGGGGTACATATGCAATTTAAATAAATAAATAAAAATAAAAATGCAGAACAGTAGGGGACCTAAGTGCAATTACCTATATTATGGGGGTGAGAGTGCAAATTACCCAGAGGGGCACGTGCGTGGCACGTGCCCTCTGGAGGCGGGGGCTTGGCGGCAAAATGGAGAACCTCAGGGGGGCCTGCAATTTGCCCAGGGGGCGCGTGCATAGCACGGGACCCGTGGGGTGATGTGGGCGTTGACGTCCCCCCATCCTCAAGTGCTGCGCACGTGGCGGGGGTCTCGGCAGGGAGGCCGGGGGCGGAGCGTCGGAGGTGGGCTGGCGCGTCGGTGATGGCCGGCGGAGGGAGCAGCGGTGGTCGGGGAAGATCCTAGAGCGTGCGAGGGGGGCCCGACCGAGGAAAGTGGCGCGACGTCGTCGGCAAGAAGCCGTCGTGGCTCGGAGGACGGAGGAGCTCCAAGCTCCTGGAGATGTCGTAGGGCGGTCGCCGGTGTCGAAGCCTCTGAGTACCTGGACGATGGAAGAGCTGCGGCGAAGGAGGAGGCGTTGAAGATGATGGCGTGGAGACAACTGAAGTCGATGGAGCTTGCGGCGGTGGTTTTGTTGGTGAAGCACGATGGATCAACCCAGGCGGAGTTGGCGGAGATGAAGACGTAGGAGATGAAGCGGACGTAGCTGGAGATGAAGAAGATGGTCGGTGGAGTAGTCCTCATAGGCTCAACGGTGACCGGAGCAGAGGCAGCTCGCGCGAGGGCGGTGCACGGCAAGGCATCGCCGCCTTGGATCTCGCCGCACAGAAGCTTTCTCGTCGGCGCTGTCACCGCCTCGAGGAGATCTGCGGTCAATCGGCCGATGTACAACCCAGATATCGGCGGATATGGTTCTGGGGGGTCGCCGGGGTTCTTTTATAGAGAGAGGGGCCGAGCGGGTGCGAGGATAGCGGAGATGGAGGGCGGAGGACTCGGGGAGGCGTTGGTCGTTGCGAGATCAGAGGAGGGGCGGCGTGGTAGTTGTAGAAGGAGGCGGAGAAGTCGGGGCAGTCCATTGGGGAAGATGGGTTCCAGGCCGTTCGATCGGCCGAGATCGAACGGCCCAGGATGGGCAAAGTGGCGGGCTGGAAACAAAGGAAGGGGGCGCGCGTGCGGAGCACATGCCTGGGAGGCACGTGCATCGCACGTGCATCCTTTAAATTTTTTTTTATAAAAACAATATAATAAATATGCGAAAAACAGCTGACACGTGGCGGCCCCTGGGGCTGCCACGTGTCAGCACCAGAAATTTCGAAGGAAAATCATTTTGTAAAATCAAAAAGAAATAGAAAATGACCTCGGATTGAAAAAGTTCCTTCATGAAAAATGCTCGCCTTGATGAGATCTACAACTTTGATGAAGACATCAAAGCCAAAATCGGTCAAATGGAAAAAGTGAATTTTTGGGGTATCCCATGTACATAGAATACCTTGATTTTTGGGTTTTATAATTTTTTATTGTCAGTTTTAAACAAGATAAAAATCTGGAAAAATATGGAAAAAATAAAGATAAATAAAAGACACCTAATTCTATTTTTTTATTTTTATAAATTAAGAAAATATATGCATAAAATACAAGGTCAAAAAGCCGCGAAAATATACAATGTACAAAAGAGGCCCAAAACCCAACTTTCACATACGAGCTCCGATTCACTTGAACTTGGTCTTGTTTTGAAGGTAATTGAATGTGCATTAGTTCAAAAGTGAGTAGGATCAAATCGGTCACTGGATGGGGAAGATATGTGGCTTTTAGTCTGAAAGTCCTGAAATTAGGGTTTGGGTTTTTGGTCCACTCAACAGGGTTAGTGATTTTTTTTGTATTTTTTTTATTCTTGTTAGTGATGTGTACACAGTGGAGGTGGTTTTGTGGCATTCGGAGTTAGCATGGAGGAGTTAAAAATAGGGGAAGTTAGGCTATTTATAGGTCATTTTTGGCTTGGATTTTTGGCTTCTTATTTTATGCAGAATTTAATGCTAAAATGCAATTCTTATGAAATCATGCACAAATGCTAATTATGTGAAATAAATGCAGAAATGCAGTTGATTTTGAGGGACTTGAGCTTAATTAATGAGACTTAGAGTGGTGAATTCGAGATTCGTCATCCCCCTATACTTAAACCATGCTCGTTCCTGAGCATAAAAAAGAAATGCCATGAAGTGAAATGAGACTGGGTTCCATACCAAGACCACGAGCTGAAGGTGAAAGTGAAGCTAAACTCGACCTTTGGATTAATAATGTGTCGGAACTTCTGTGAGACTTAGAATTTTAAAATCAACAGCCCTCAAGTTCTACACATCATTGTCACAGTTTTGGCTCAGAAGTAATCTTAGATCAATCCTCTTCCCAAAGTATACCCTATGAATATTGAATAACCGATTCATGTGTGTGAAGGATTTTAGATCTTCCCATCCGGAATGCCGGACTACCATGCTCCTCTCCTCTCCAGTAACTCGTCCTCGGGGAGTCAGGTATTTCCTTCTAAGGTATGTCGTGTTGTGTTCACAATCGAATGAGGGAGAAGATAGAAGAAAGAGAAAAGAACTGGAGGGTGGCCAGTGTAGTCACCTCTCCTTGTGAAGATGGCCGGTGTAGCCGAGTCTCCACCAAGATCTGCAGGTTTTTGAATCTTGGACCTTTTTGGTCGGATTTTTATTTGGTAGAATGCTTCTATGTATTTGGAATTTTTGGTGGTTCTGCTTGGATCTTGTTGTGCCCCTACGGATATAGAATCTTTTTGTTCCGTACATTTTTTGGGGTCTTAGAAAAAATTGTGCCCAGTCGTCCATCCCTTTTCCGAAGCTTTATTTCAACCCGTACTCCGGTCTTTAGATTTCCACGCTACCAGAAAAGAGACTCACACAATCTTTCAACATCCCGTCTCGGTTGAGCTAAGTGCATGGTGCGAGAGTGCGAATTAATTCCCTATTCCAGAGTTGTACCCAGAATGAAGAGACCAGGTTAGACACTAAGAGTCAAACATTGTACATTGTCATGTGGAACTTAAGGAATTAAGTCAAAAGACCTGAAGCTCTTAAAATCCTATTTCTCGGTGAAGTTCCTCTGAAAATTAGATGGATTAAGGTCAAGTCCAGACCACTCTCGGTTTCTACTCATAACTCGGTTCAGAACCCGATGACTTTTCACAGATGTACATGCATGTGATGTTGGATGAAGTGCAGGTGTGTGCAATGCAGACACAATTTTTTTTGACATTTTATGCAAGGGATTTTTTTATGCAGAAAATGGAATAAGAAGCCTTCTTTTTTTTTTCAAAAATTTTGGGCACGGTTAGTGTTAGTAGAAAAACCTCTTTTTTTCTTGTTTGTTGTTGTTTTTTTTTCAAGTTAATACCCACCCCGTAAATACATATAGACTTACGCGAAAGTACGAGATATGGGTAAAATATATACAAAGTATATATACAGACCCCCCTATACTTGGCGAGTGTTGTGTCCTCAGAGCACAAGAAGAGGAAGACATAGCTTGGGATAAGCGTAAGGGAGTGGAAAAAATGAAAAGAAAAGAGGTTAGGATATGTGAATGAGGTGAGTATATACTGATGGATGTCAGTTCCCCCTATACTTAGGCTCTAATCAGCCTAAGCATGGAAGAAGGGTGGAAATGGAGCGATCGGGAGGTAGAGTGTGATCCGGGGAAATGATATATACAGATGGCATCGGTCCCCCCTTATACTTAGGCCTTGGCCTAAGTAGAGGAAGAAGCTGTACAAGGAGACCGATGTGGTCGGGAGGGAGGGTGGGTAGCCGATGATTAAGGCGGTTTTCGGCTGATCTTCTTGTGAGCCTGTGGTGGGGGATCGTAGTGATGAGTCGGCGATGAGGCATATGATTCCCAGCTACAATCAGTGTCATCCTCAAAAAATTCATGATGGATAATCGATGAAGTGTTTGAGTCAGATGAAAGATATCCATCATCAGAGTTATCCTCAGAGGAGTAGTATTTGAAAGTGGACATACTCCAAGTATTCTGGTCTTTTTGTTTCTTCATTTGTTTTATCAAAATTCGTTCCTTCTTGGGGTCAATCGGTTTGTCCTCAGATGAATACTCAGAAGCACCGGTCTCAGTCAGCTCATAGGAAATAATTCTAGTGTACTTGAAGAGTGCAGGAGCATCAGCTTTGGATGAGTAGTAGTTAGGAACGGGAGTTGTCCAACGGGGATTGAATTTTGGATCCTTGCGAAGATATGGCTTTAGAGCTGCCGATCACACTTCACTCATGTAGACCATCTTTTCCGGACCTGATGAGGGATCATCAATTGATTCCTCTTCCGAAAAGTCAAAGTTGACTCTCTTTTTATTTCGTCGTGAAGGTGTCAGTTCACTTGAGTATCCAGATGAATAGCCATTGAAATTCTCCTTGGTCGGTGCTCGGTCAGCGTGCTTGTTCTTAGTCTCTTGAATGTTTGAGCACTCTCGATTTGGGATGATTTGGTCAAGATATTCAGAGAATGTTGCTCCAGGGTGTGACCATGCATATGTCTCAGGATCGTAGTAGAAAGATTTGTCTGTTTTGAGATCCGCGGGAATTGAAATACTAGGGAGAGTCTCTGCATGTTCTTTCTCAATTGATTCGATGTTGGCGTATTCCTGTGTCGAGTTGATGTAATCCATGTAGTCAGAGTAGGTTGACCCAGGGTGTGCCCATGCATAAGTCTCCGGATCATATGATTCATATACATGATTCTCCATGGTGAGAGCGGTTGGGAATGGAGCAGGGGGGAGATTTTCTAAACCAATAGTCTCATCAACAACCGCTATCTCAGGTGTGGTTGCGGGGTAGGGCTCTTCTACCGCTTCATGGTTACAGTTGTCGGGGACTTCGTGGGTTGCCTCAGAAGATCGTGGTTCCTCAAAGATCTGGTCCGATCTAAGTGCTTCCAATGCTGTGAAATTGATTTCCCGAGTCTCACAATCAATACTCGCCTTGGCCAATGCCAAGAATGGCTTTCCGAGAATGATTGGAGATTGGGTGAATTCTCCTTGATGCTCAATATCAATGATCGTGAATTCTACTTTGAGCGGAGCACCTTGGAATTTCATGATGACAGAAATGATTCCTCTCGGCCGCTTTATTGATTGGTCCGCTAATTGAACAATCTCTCGTATCTTCCGAATCGGTCCGAGTTTGAGTTAATGGAATACAGAGGTCAGGAGGATATTAATTGGTGAATCGTCATCAATCCGAGCATGGGTGAAAATTGTATCTTTGATTTCAAAGTCAAATCTGGGCAACCGCTTCACTATGCGGCTCTTGGTTTTTCTCCTCAACACCAAGGAGGAGGCCATTGACAATATATGTCTCTCGGTTTTGGTTCTAATCCTGCCTGACTTAATTTTTCCGTTAAAAATCTTTTAAGGTCGGGGAAGTGTTCAATGGCCTGTAGAAAGGGAAGTTCAAAAATCAATTTCTTTCCTAGTGCTCCCCGTACAGTCGGATCCAAATTCAGCAGATCGTCTTCAGTTTCAATTTTTAAGAAATTTTCTGAATTTTCAATTTTTTTGTGGTTTTCAAATATTTCCATTTTTTGGGTATTTTCTAGGTGGTGTGGAGGTTTGGGGTGTTCTTCAGATGAAAAGGGGCTCTGGTGTTCAGGGTGAGGGTCAACGACATGGTCATTTTCAAAATCGTCCCTAGCTCCATGAATATCCTCAGAATTTTCAAACTCAGATCTAGTTATTTCCTCATTCATTTTACTGTCCGAGCCACCATAGAATGCGATGAATCAATCGGTAAATTTTTGAAATCTCTCCTCTATTGAATTGAATCTTGTTTTTGTCCTCGAAATATCATCCTCAAAATTCAATTCATGATCAATCATAGGCACAGTCGGTGTGTGTTCGATAATTTCATCTTCCATTTTCTTGTTTGTGCTAAGAGGAGAATTTCCTGGAATATCCAATATATGATCATTAATTTCAGAAAATATCTCCTCAATAATCATGGAAGGCGGCTGCTCATATGATCCAGACATGTGGAGTCAGTCCGAGTACAGTTTATTCCTTTGAGCTTGAGTGGTCGGATCTTGGTATGGTGGAGTCAGCATACATGGTTCATGTATTTCTATGTAGTCAGTACAGTCCTCTGTATGATCGTCATGTCTGAAGAGGGGGTTGTCGTGGTCAATCCAAGATGATGATTGTTCATTAATGTTCCAGGGCAAGGTCGAAGGACAAGGTAAAGATGTGTTCAATTCGATAATGTGGTTGTCATCTCCCAGGAATGATGGATTGATATTCACCGAATATGATGGATGAATTGCATGATTGGTGTAGAGAGGATTGATATATGAAGAAGTGGAGACCTCAGTCGGTTGTTGATTTTTCAGGTCTAAAAATAAAGGATTGTCATTCATGAAGCAAGTCGGACTTGTGGAGAGTGTTGGTGTTTGAGAGTCTCTTGTAGGAGGTGTTTTGGGTCTAACCGACACGAATTCGTTTTCATAGTATAGTTCTGATGGATTCTCGGTCATTTCTGAAGGAGTTGAGAGGAATGAGGGGTTGGGTCTGTTTTTGTACAAGGGTTCCATGATGAGGTTCGAATCAAGATAGGGAAGAGATGATTGCACGGGATAGTAAAGAGAATTTTTATCGAATGTGCGGCTATTGATCTTCGGTATCGGTTCACGCACACCAATGCAAACACAAATCAAACCCTGGGTTCACCAACTCACACAATGAAGCCGTAAGATTTCGGCTATTATCTTTTCAATTTTAGTTGGTGATAAATCAATCTTGGCAAAAATTTAGCGAGCTGAGATTTCGGATTTGAGCTCTATCCTTAAGTGTCGTCCCTCGCTCACTCAGAAAAAATAAAATCATCCAAGGTCGGGGTTGCTCTCCCGCAAAATTCTTGATTTTATGGGTTCTTAAGATCGGCTATATATAACAGTCCCAATTTTTAATGAGGTGATCACTGAAAAAATTAGATGAGCACAAATACACGTCTACCGTCCAGTCCCAATTTGCTTTAAAATTATGTGATAAAACAAGAGAGAGGAGTTCGGGAAAAGCCGATGCACGCAGAAAACTATGATGAATGTTCAGTTAGAAGGCTTACAGTGAATCCTCGCAATCTTCATGTGGGATACTAGACAGAATTTTAAAAATTTATTCTAAATGCGTGCAAGCCGATGAAAACCGCACCTAAGCAGAAAGTTCTATTAGCGGGAAGAATTGAGTTAAATTTGGCTAAGTTGAACGATCTATGTGCGTCTTGATTAATGTGAAGTGTGGCTTAAGATCCTATGAGCACAATCAAAAAATAAAAATGCTTTGAGAGCCGTATGTGCAGGTCTATCCTAATCGCCACTCAAGTCGGGCCCCACCCTCACCGGAGAGTGAAATAGGCCACGACACACCACAAATATAGTTTAGGGTTTTTTACACACGTGAGAGTCCAAACGGACACCGCTAAAAATGAGCAGAAAATAAAATTTGCAAAAATTTAAAACCTAGACTCTACGCTCTCTCACGACTCAACTCGATCTTAAATTAATTGCGGCTTCTTCGGATGTCGGTGAAGATGCGTCGGTTTCTTGAAAAACCGCTCCACGTACGCCGGGTACCTCGCAAGAAAAATAAGAGAGAGAATGTCAGAGAGTGACTCAAAAAATAATAAAATAAGAAAATAAATACTGAAAAAAATTATGGGATTTACAATGAAAAATTCGGGGGTCAGACTACCCGAATTCGGAAAACTGAACAAAAATTTTCAAAACAAAAATCTAAGCCGTTTGCCTCCCCGGCAACGGCGCCATCTGACGGGTCCGTAAACGCCGAGTTAAAGAAGTTGTTTTTATCTTCGAGTGTGAAAATAAATTAATGTGTTCGTTGTAGGCGGCGATCGGAAACAGTCAATAAATAACCACAAATTTTTAATCAATTTTAATCAAGTGGTTTTTATGTTTATTTTACTTGGGCAAGTCCCAAGGTCGATCACAAGGAGGCAAAGGAACAACCTAGAGATATGTCTATCCAATTTCGTATTCGGTTTTCAAGGGGGTCTTTTTTTTGGAATTTTTCAATGCAATAAGGGATGCGAAATGCAAATTCGGCTTATTTTAGGGACTAAAATGTCAAATACGTTCAAACAATGTTCGAAAAATACGAAACTTGGCCGAGATGATAATGATGACAAAATTAGTGCACTGTAAATTTTTTGGAATTTTCTGATGCAATATGAATTTTTTATGAATTTTTAAAGGCAAATAAAATAATTTTCAATATTTAATTATAATAAATATTGAACCTATTTATTTTCAAGATCCAAAATTATCTAAGATCTATCACTAGGTGATGGATCTCAGAAAAATCCTAAATCTCGAAAATGTGGGGTCTAATACCTATTAAAAATTAAACAATGAAAGATGCAAAATGATTTTTACAGAGCAATTTATGCATGCAAATGCAAAGATTTTTGGGCACAATGTCAATCAAAATAATCTCTACAAAATGTGATTTTTCGAGGATTTTTAGAGCACCGATTAATCAACTAAAAATTTCAGAGCACTAACTGGGTAAACTTCGCAATTTTCCACAGAACAAATAATTATTAATTAACCGATGATCACAAAAATACCCATAGTATGTCAAAATGCAGATATTTATATGAGGAACACAATGCTATTTTTAAATAATAAAATAATGCAATAAAAAGGTCCAAAGTTACGGGGGAACACAGGGGTACATATGCAATTTAAATAAATAAATAAAAATAAAAATGCAGAACAGTGGGGGACCTAAGTACAATTACCTATATTATGGGGGCGAGAGTGCATATTACCCAGAGGGGCACATGCGTGGCACGTGCCCTCTAGAGGCGGGGGCTTGGCGGCAAAATGGAGAACCTCAGGGGGGGGGCTGCAATTTTCCCAGGGGGCGCGTGCATAGCACGTGACCCGTGGGGTGATGTGGGCGCTGACGTCCCCCCGTCCTCACGTGATGCGCACGTGGCGGGGGTCTCGACAGGGAGGCCGGGGGCAGAGCGTCGGAGGCGGGCTGGCGCGTCGGTGATGGCCGGCGGAGGGAGCAGCGGTGGTCGGGGAAGATCCTGGAGCGTGCGAGGGGGGCCCGGCCGAGGAAAGTGGCGCGGCGTCGTCGGCAAGAAGCCATCGTGGCTCGAAGGACGGAGGAGCTCTAAGCTCCTGGAGATTTCGTAGGGCGGTCGCCGGTGTCGAAGCCTCTGAGTAGCTGGACGATGGAAGAGCTGCGGCGAAGGTGGAGGCGTTGAAGATGATGGCGTGGAGACGGCTGAAGTCGATGGAGCTTGCGGTGGTGGTTTTGTTGGTGAAGCACGATGGATCAACCCAGGCGGAGTTGGCGGAGATGAAGACTTAGGCGATGAAGCGGACGTAGCTGGAGATGAAGAAGATGGTCGGTGGAGTAGTCCTCGTAGGCTCAACGGTGACCGGGGCAGAGGCTGCTCGCGCGAGGGCGGTGCACGGCAAGGCGTCGCCGCCTTGGATCTCGCCGCACAGAAGCTTTCTCGTCGACGCTATCACCGCCTCGAGTAGATCTGCGGTCAATCGGCCGATGCACAACCCAGATATCGACGGATATGGGTCTGGGGGGTCGCTGGGGTTCTTTTATAGAGAGAGGGGTCGAGCGGGTGCGAGGAGAGCGGAGATGGAGGGCGGAGGACTCGAGGAGGCGTTGGTCGTTGCGAGATCAGAGGAGGGGCGGCGTGGTAGTTGCAGAAGGAGGCGGAGAAGTCGGGGCAGTCTGTTGAGGAAGATGGGTTCCAAGCCGTTCGATCGGCCGAGATCGAACGACCCAAGATGGGCCAAGTGGCGGGCTGGAAACAAAGGAAGGGGGCGCACGTGCGGAGCACGTGCCTGGGAGGCACGTGCGGAGCACGTGCGTCCTTTAAATTTTTTTATATAAAAATGATATAATAAATATGCGAAAAACAGCTGACACATGGCGACCCCTGGGGCTGCCACGTGTCAGCACCAGAAAATTCGAAGGAAAATCAATTGGTAAAATCAAAACGAAATAGCAAATGACCTCGGATCAAAAAAGTTCCTTCATGAAAAATGCTCGTCTCGATGAGATCTACAACTTTCATGAAGACATCAAAGCCAAAATCGGTCAAATGGAAAAAGTGAATTTTTGGGGTATCCCATGTACATAGAATACCTTGATTTTTGGGTTTTATAATTTTTTATTGTCATTTTTAAACAAGATAAAAATCCGGAAAAATATGGAAAAATTAAAGATAAACAAAATACACCTAATTCTAACTTTTTTTTGGATTTTTATAAATTATGAAAATATATGCATAAAATACAAGGTCAAAAAGCCGCGAAAATATACAATGTACAAAAGAGGCCCAAAACCCAACTTTCACATACGAGCTCCGATTCACTTGAACTTGGTCTTGTTTTGAAGGTAATTGAATGTGCATTAGTTCAAAAGTGAGTAGGATCAAATCGGTCACTGGATGGGGAAGATATGTGGCTTTTAGTCCGAAAATCCTGAAATTAGGGTTTGGGTTTTTGGTCCACTCAACATGGTTAGTGATTTTTTTGTATTTTTTGTTTATTCTTGTTAGTGATGTGTACACAGTGGAGGTGGTTTTGTGGCATTCGGAGTTAGAATGGAGGAGTTAAAAATAGGGGAAGTTAGGCTATTTATAGGTCATTTTTGGCTTGGATTTTTGGCTTCTTATTTTATGCAGAATTTAATGCTAAAATGCAATTCTTATGAAATCATGCACAAATGCTAATTATGTGAAATAAATGCAGAAATGCAGTTGATTTTGAGGGACTTGAGCTTAATTAATGAGACTTAGAGTGGTGAATCTGAGATTCATCAGGGACTGGTAGCGGGAAGCAAAACATTGGCTCATAAGAAAAGAGGTAAAGATCAAAGATGATATCATAAGATAATGAGGAAGAAGGATCAGTACAAAATCCTCTAGGTTAATCAAAATCTCAAAAAGATACGAAAATGGAAGAACATGAGACTCTCTATGCAACTAAATATCCAGTAGACATAGGGTCAAAAGATCAATAACACACTAAATATCACAAAACACGACTCATCCCTGCGAGGGTCGTCAAGGTGAGAAGACTCAGAGATCTCAGAAAAATCAGCAAACTCGATCTTGTGATCCACCAAAAAAGATACACAACCTGGGATGATACCGAGTATATAAGGCAGAAGACTCGGCTTCGTGCTCCACCAGATCAGAGACATCAAAAGTGAAGCTGAGTGTCTACAAAATGGTGTATCCTCCTATAGATAACCCTCGGGGAGTGTTACATACTAGGCAATCAATCATCAAAACATAAAGCATCCTTGCAAGGTCGTCAAGGAGAGCAGACTCAAAGGAGTCGGATCCATCAGACGGATCAATAGAAGTGATCTCGATAGGAAATAGATCGGCTACCCAACATAAGACATCATAAGATATAGAAAATGTCGCAATCTCCCGCAGATAGCCCCCAGGGAGAACTGTGAACTAGGCGGTTAAAAATTAGAAGAGACTGACTCATCCTTGTGAGGACCGTCAAGGAGAGAAGACTCAAATGAGTCAAGACAAACTGTCCCGTGCTCCAACAGATCAGTCACATAATCAGATAGTATGAACGACAACCCATATCAGACAACTCCTTTTTCGTGCTCCACCAAGATCAACACACAAGCAATTAGTGAAACTGATTGTAAAGAAAATGTTGCATCCTCCCGTAGATAGTCCTCGGGGAGTAATGCAACCTAAGTCAATCAAATTAGGGAAGTGATGGCATCAAGTCTTAGGTCCTCAAAATAGTCAATCAATAATCAGTAGGAGGGCATAAGGCTATGGGAGGGATAAGAGATCATCAACGTGGTCATATTGTAGTCCTTCAAACAACCAAATCGGTTGAGATGGATCAAGATGTCAGAAAGATATCCTCTGAGTGCTAAATGAGGTGAGAAGAGTCCGAGGATGGATCACTCGAGAACATGAGTGAAATCGTGAGGGTTCCAAGCACTGTCCCTTTGAAGCACAGAAAGAGGTAGTACATCAAACATCTGAATCAAGACGGGTAGAACCAAAGAAGATATTGTACAATCATAGCTCAAGACATCATCATCGAGAACCAATCACATCCTCAATTCGGTATGCGAGATCAAAAATCCTTAATAAAGAATCACACCTGTAATAGAGCCAAAATTAGTTTCCTCAATAACATCTATGCATATATCAAAGTTAGATCCACCAAAAGTAGCACACCAACCTCAGCATCCTCAAATCTGCCCAGCTTAAATAATTTCTAAAGTCAGAAGCTTTTTGCAGGACTCGTCTAATATCACAACAATCCTGAGTGAAAGAATGGATGACACTGAAGAATATGAGGAGGGTGGGCGAGAATGGTGAAATAAAGACAAAATTGTGGCTCAAGGGGAGGGTCTCCTTGAATTGGACCAGAGAAAGGGTGATATAGGCGAAGAGAAGGCCACGAAATCCGGCTGAGAAGGTAAAGACCAAGACTCGATATAATGACTTAATAAAGGAAAATGATATAGACAAGGGAAGGGAGAGGAACTCTATGGAAAGAGGAACTCACACACTCAAGGATCTACTAACTCAAAGAATGATGAATATGTATCGACTCATAATCACAATCAATATACAAAACAAACCCCAAGTTCGCCTACTCAACACAGCGAAGACCAAAGATAGTGATCATTTATCTTTTCTATTTTAGAGTTAAGTGAGCATCAAAAAAGTTGTACAAACACATAGGTAGGTATTGGATTGTGGCACTAATCCTTAGTGTGTACGTGAGAATAAAATGCACATACAATGAGGGGGTTGCTCTCCCCAAGTCAATGAATCGATTACGTTTTTTTAAAGAATACAATAGAGTTAGCAGTCCTAATTTTATTTTTGGTTATCACATTTTTTGTATTTTTCAATGCAATCGTCTAATGAGCTTCCAATTCCATTAACATCTTAAATGATCAAAATCAGAGGGAGAAGGTCGGAAAAGCCATGCAAGTCGAGAATTGATGATGCATGCAAAGTCAGAAGACTTACAATGCTTCCCAGCTCTCTCCATGTGGTATGCATAACATAATTGAAAGCTACACTATATGAGATGCAAGCCGGTGAAATCACCCTAAAATAGTAATTACTATTATAGTGGAGCACCAGATGCTAATTATCTAGATATGAAACCGAAGTTCTGGTCTTGGGAACCTCTCGGTGCCTACCACAACGGACTCTGCAAGCATTGTATGAGGTTCCTCGTGGCGTGCGGTTTCAAGTCTAAACAATCAACAATTACGATTTGACTAAGTCCAAAAGCAAGTCTATAGGTACATGCAAATATATTAGGGATTTGGACCTTAATCTATCGAGCAAGCAATTTCTAAGCTAGGGCTCATTCACACAAATCAAATAAAAATGAAATCAAAAATCAAAGGAAAAGAAGCCATGAAAACACGAGAAAAAGCCGACGAGGCCCCCAAGGGAACATTCCCTCAGGCAATGGACCTCGTGAAGCAGTCAAGTCCTATGAGAGTCCAAATTATTACAAATTATTTGTTGTCTCTCTCTCTCTCACTTTAATTACAAAATAAAATGGAAAAGAAAATAAAATTAGACTATCACAAAAATCCCTACAAGTCTTCATTTGGTGCTTCTCTCCTGTCGGTACAGTCAGAAAGCCAACTATGCCTTGCTTGGGCGCACATGTCCTCCTAAGAAGTCCTCCCTCGTGTAGCGGTCCCTCGCAACAAATTCAAACATGGAGAGATGATTATACAAGTCACAAATAATATCAATTAATCATGAAAATAAATGAACAAAGAAACATGTATAGACAAGAGTAGAGAAACAAATAAATAACCCAGTCTATGGGGCGTTGTTCCCCGATAATGATGCCATTTAATAACTAGGGTCTTTCATGCGGTCAGTTGTTCCTCACAAGGCGAGAACAACGTCATCGAGGCGACTGGGCAAGAAACCCGAGAAAATCAACAATTAGCCCACAATATATATATATAAAGTAGTGAAAAGCAAGATATGTGGAGTTAAAATTTATTATAACTTTACAATTTATGTGTATAGGTGTAAGCATGTGTAGAGGTCGAACTCAGGGAGCAAACGGTAGATCGGAGCAAATTGATGCTCAAAACTTGTTCTTTTTTTCTTGTCCATTTATTATTTTTGTGTGGGTTATTTATTTATTTATGGATTTTTAATATTATTTTTTTGTGTTTTTGAGTTTATAATTTTTATTTTCTTTTTTCTGATTTTTATATTTCCTTTTCTTTTTAAATATATAATATAAGCATATATAAGGCTATATACATATTAGAGGGAAATATAATTATAAATAAAAGTAAAAAAATAAAGAGAATAATTTTTTTGGATTTTGAATAAATTTCTACTATTTTTTAAAATTTCTGGTTCATTTTGCTAAATTTTAAGGATTTTTAAAATAAAAAATATCCCAAATCAGGGATTTAAGAGTTAGATCGAATTGATTTGAAGATGAAAAATAGCAAATAATATCCAAAATTATCCAAATCAGTTTTAATATATAAGTAATGATATAAAGAAAATTCAGAGATAAAAATAAATATTTTTGGGTTTTTTTTGATATTTTGACATTTTTATTGGATTTTGGAGATTTTAGATTTTTAGTAAATTTCTTTTTCTATTTTAAGAATTTTTGGTATGGAGATAAAATATGCTAAAATAAAACATATATACATTTTTGGGAATTTTTCAAAATGTTTTCTAATTTTTTATATTTTATAAATTAGACAAGGATATAACATGCTCATTTGATTTTTGAATTAATAACTAAAATGCCTAAAATGCTAAAATAAAATTATAGCGTGAAAATACATGTTAGCGGGCATCTAATCCTATTTTTGCATAATTTTTGGAGCACGGGTGCTATTTTTAAAATGAAATTCAAGCACCAAAAATGCATGAATTAGGAAGGGCATTTGTGCAAATAAAATAAACATCAGGTGCATGCGTGCAATTTTCCCAGAAATATACAACATATATTATATTTTATGGGTTAAATATAAATACAGAAACCGCTAGGGTTATACATGCAATTTGGCCAACTCACGTGGGACTACACGTGAGCTGAGCTGGATTGGACCCATTTGTAATATCTATAGACATCGAGGGTCATCATGTAAAATGTTCACATTTATTTATAATATATATTTTATTGACAGAGCTAATAAATAAATACAAAAATGAGCAGGGCGAGATATGCAAATTTCCCCAACAGTACGTGCCATCGGATGATGGAGATTACTTCACTTAGACACGTGTCGTCATTTAAGTAGCTGGTAACGCTTCGGTTCTGACGTCTGTGATTAGATCGTGGGAAGCTATCAAATAGTTGTGGCTCTGATTTATGTGACATCCGCTGCTCCTCATGAAGAACAACTCTAGATCAAATGACTCTGGGTGCATCAGGAAGAATTGGGAAGAGGGCTTCTCTAGAGTTCTTTCGATCGGGTCTAGCAGCCTCCTCCAGCACCAATTCCACTCCTGAAGTGCCTGAGGGCTCGTTGATGATGTTTCATGGCAATTGGTGGTACCAAAAGGTCCAAGGTTCGCTGATGGAGCCTTGGAGCTCAGTTGTTCGTGGAGGGCTTCAGGAACCTCTAGATGGGTCCTTCGAGCGTAGTTAATACATCAACAAACTTCCAAGTTGAGGGAAAAGTGCCTCGACACGATTAGGCATGAAATATGTAGAAGACACGGTAAATGGGGCTGCAGGTGGAGATGGTCGAGCGATAGGCAGAGGAGAACCATCTATTCGCAGAACCACGAGGGTTCTAGTTGATTGGGTGATTCGGGGAGATGGAGAAGGTGTTGGGAAATGAAATGGGGTTTGGTGGTGGTAGGAAACAATGGTATCACGACGAAAACATGGTCGGAGCTCAAGAGATCTGGTGGGGAAACCAAGCTTAACCTATGCTAATTTACTAACTAAAACTTGGAATCAAATGCATAAAACAAATGGCAGGAACGAAATCTACCTAGAAAATGAAATGTGCAGCTCTTATACCTGTCGGCGAAGGTAGGGAGCAGAGCAGCCAGAGATGGTCACCGTAGGTGCACCTCCTCCTCCGCGAGCTGCTTCAGACCTCAGGGAACCTCCCCCTATCATTGGGATGCACACTAGGCCGAGGTTGAAGGTCTAAGGGATTCGGAAAATGAACAAATGGAGATTAGAGGAGGGAGGTTCTTATCTATACACAAGTATTAGCACCCTAATTGATTGGCGAATTGGCATGATTCCAAAGTATGTAGAGAGGATCTAATGAATCGATGTGAGTAATGGAAGATCCATAATAAAAATGGTGAAGGGCTTGAGGGAAATGGGCAACAGAGAGGCGGGGAAAATTCAAGAAAGTTGTACCGCTCAAGACTCCGACAACAGTCAGAATGAAAGATGGGGAGTTGACCGGGGATCAACAATCCTTAGAATGTGATTGGGCCACATGGGACGCTACAGGACAAAAAAGTCACTATTATTTAAAAATAATTAATTCAATATAGTAAATGATTTTATTATTTTTTGGTTATAAAATAAAAAATGTTTATTATTGTATGTAGTATTTTATTATGATTCTTATTTATTTTTTAGGTTTATTTATTACAAGTTAGTTTTTAAGGGTGTATTTATAAGTATATCCATCTATGCTTTGGGTATTTTATTTTTATTTTGTATTTTTGATTTTATTATCTTATTTTCTGATTTTATGTACTTATAACTTATTTTCATGTACACAAATATATTTTTATTGTAATTTTCTGATATTATTTGTATACTTAAATAAATATGGGTATTAAATATATAGGTATAAGTATTGTATATTCATCTATGTATTTAGCTATATTATTTGTTTTTAGAGTATTTTCCTTGGTTTTATTTTATTTATGTATATAAATAATATTTAAAAGAGTATATACATATAAATGGACAAAAGAATAAAAGAATAGTTTTCACCTTTGTTTATTTACATGTATAAATGTAGATGATCCATCAATATATTTTATTCGCATATTTATTTTTACTTCTTTTTTATGAATTTGTTTTATCTTAATCATGTATACATGATATATATAATATTTAGAATATTGTAAAAATATAAAATTATAAAAATAATAAGTAATAAATAAAATCAATATTTTATTCGGGTATACTATACAATAAGGGTCCCAACCCTAACTTTCACATCTTAGCTCCAAAAATATTAAACCACCTTCATTAAATAGTTTTAGAAGCCATATTAATTAAAGGTGATTTTGATACATTTTGAGTTTTTATTTATGAGATATGGGTATGGGAAGTTTGGGTTTTGGATTCTTATTCTGTATATGAAATGTACATTGCATATTATTTTTGTGCAAACTCAATTATGTATTTTTCTATATATTATTATCTACAACTTTCATGTACAAAATTTCTTTATTTAAGGTATAAATATTTAGAATAAAATGGGTTCCAAAAATGCTTTATTGGTGAATAAAAGAATGACCTTTTTATTGTATATTTGATCCTTATCTTCCCCTACTTTATTTCTAGTCAACCAAATCAATTCTTGACTTGGTCTTGGGTTTAGGGTCATAAAATGCCTTTGACATTTTAATCATTTTCTTTTCTTTCCTTTATTCTATAATTTTAGCATTAAAAATAGTATTTTATATACAATAATTTGACTAAATAATGAATGTTAATATGTACAAAATAATGCTATTTACATGCATTAGCTAGGGGTTTTAAGGCCAAAATGATAGAATAAAGGTGATGAAATGGAGATTCATCACCTCCTCTGATATTCACCCCTAACGGGTGTTGCTGCAGGGAATCTCGAGGATCATAAATTAAAGGTATGAATAGTGTCGTTGCTATCCCCAAAAATCCTACAAGAAACAATTTTTTTTCTTTTTGCTACTTATTAACCTGTATAGCGGACAAAGTCGAACTCAGGGAGGCTACAATTCTCGAGGGTTATTCAGTTAACCTAAAAAAATCAATTAAAAGAAAAAGCGGGAATCTCAAAGGCAAACTATCCTTGGTTTTTGTGAATATGTCTCTTTTTAATTTATTATTATTTTTTTAGTTTTTTCTGATTTTCAAATTTTTAGTGATTTTGATTTTGCAATTTTTTTTTAAAAAAATGAACAATATGCACAAGCAAAAAAAATATGTACACCAACACTTTTTGTAATTTTCAATTATACCAAAATGCTCAGGAAAATCCAAAGAAAATATTTTTGGATTTTAAAAGTTTTGAATATTTTTGGGAATTTTTGTGAAATTTTCAGATGTTTTTGTATTTTTCTAAAATCAAAGTGATAAAAATGATAAACAGAGCACAGCCTAGAGTAATTTGCAACTTAAAAAAAATTAAGCACCTAAAATTCCTGGCAATTGTTTTTATGACAAAATAGAAGAAATTATCTACAAACAGGAACTAAAATCATGATTTTTGGATTTTTATAGAACTGTTTATGGTTTTTATAAGATTTTACTATTTTTCATTTTTTTTGAGTTTTTATAAAAAGTTAATGCGTGAAATTTGTATATAAATTTAAAAACAATGAAATAAAACAACTCTAATTTTTTTGGAATTTTTAGAGTTATTTTCGAATTTTTATGAATTTTTGAATTTCAAACAGGAAAAAATGACATGTTTTTATTCTTAATAATATCAAATGAATTTAAAATGCTATTAAAATTTTACGCAATAAATATGCACCTAACATGAGTATACACAATTTTTTTTAGAATATTTAGACTAATAAAAACATTTCTTTCGATAAAAAGATCATGCAAATCCAAGAGTATGGATAACAGGGTCTAAAATGTAAATAGTTCTTATTTTTTATTAAATAAATATAAGAAATAAAGCAGCAGGGGAAATGTGCAATTTACCCAGATAGAACGTGCAACGCACGTGCTTGAGTTGGAGCAGGAGGTCTTCTTGCGAATTTTGAAATCTCCAGGGGCTCAGATGTAATTTTCCCAAATTAACTTGATTCTGGTAGGGATCCTCTTGTAATATACACTACTCAAGGAGGAAACATGTAATTCTGCCAATATATATTTTTTAAATCCCTTAGGGCTTTCTTCGTTCTTCAACAACCCACAAGGGGGCTGTGGGGAGAGCCGCCTCTTCACGCCAAGGGTGGATGGAGGCCACCACCACCCTCCTTCTTGATGCGAGCGGAGGTGCACGGTGATAGCGGTTGGCGCGGGAGAGGCATGAGGTTGGCGATTGAGTATGGAGGCGGTCCTGATGGAGGAGAACGACAAGGGCAGCTGTAGGGCTTTCAGGGAAATGCGATGGTCTGGTAGTGGCGCTGGCGGTTGGGCAGTCGCGGAGTTCTGCGATGTCGCGACAAGAAGGACGATGGCGGTGCTCCTCGCGCAGGTGGCGGAGGTAGCGCGCGCGGCGGTGCTGGAGGTGCGGCTGGGCGACTTCTAGCGGTTGTGCAGTGTCAGCGGGAAGGGCTCCGCTGTGGAGGAGGTGGTGGCAATCGAGCGGCGGTGCCATAGGTGCGGCCGACCGAGGGATGGTACTGGCGGAAGGCAGGGGCTGCGCGGCCTACGACGGCGTGGGTGAATATTTTTTATATTATTTATTTTTTGTAAGGCAAAAATAGAGAGGAAAATATTTTTTTAATTTTTTTGAAATCTGAAACATAATTTTTTTGAAGTTTTTTATTTTTTTTTATTTTTTTTTGTATTTTTTAAAATGAACCTGCAAAACAAATGTTAGAAAGAAAACATATTTTTCTTTATTTTTTATTCTTTTTATTTATATGCAAATTAGAAGGTGAACGAGGATCCGGCGAAATGTGATCCGGTTCTCCAACCATCATGCGTAATCGGAGTTGATAAATTGTGGTAGATAGAAAATGAACATGGAGAGATCGAGAGAATGAGATGAAACGAGATCGGTGGCGAATAAAAAACGTGACGGATTTTAAGATCTAGATAAAAAAATTGACAACAAAATAAAAGTGCACGAAATAAAACTACGATTAATCTAGGATAAAATAAGGGAAAATGGATCTCACCTTAGGAGCGAAAATGACCGTGATCGCCTCGACGAGGCCGACGCGCTGTCACCAAACGACTCAGAGGCTAGGCACCATTCTCGATGAAAATTTCTCTCGGAGATCGAACTCCACTCCCAAAGATTGATCAAGTTGGAATGAGGGAGAAGGAGCCATATAAATAGAGAAGATAATGGAGATGAAATTTGAATTTTTGACTTCTTGGATAAAGAGATAAGAGAAATGAACATTGTAATGAGATAAAGATAAAGAGAGATAAAATTATTTACAAAATTAATTATTTTTTGAATTTTTTTCACTTTATTTATTTGAATAAAAATGTTATTTCTTTTATTTTTATGGAAGTTAGTTAAGAAAATTAAATATATACATATGCTATATACAAATATGACATTATCTACATGGGTAAATGGGAAAATTAGATTTTTTGTTTAAAATTTAAACTTTTTATTTTTATTTTAATTAATTAGTAAAAAAATTACAAATATATACAAATACAATATGTACAAAATACATGGGCAAATTTCACAAACCACCCCAGAAAACCAACTTTTTACTCGTAACTCCAAAAATTTTGAAAATACAATCATTTTAATGATAATTTAATTTAGAATCCAATGGAAGTGAGATTGGTCCAATTTGAGTTCATATGGAGCTAGAATTGGTCTTTCAATTAGTGCTTAGTGGCTTTTTCCGAGTGTGGTTGCTTTTATTCTGTACATGATTTATTTATGCAATTATTTTTACTAAATAGAACACATTTTTATTTAACAACTTTGGTTTTGAAAATTATTTGATTTGAGGTCAATTAAGGTACAAATAAAATAGTGAAGTATACAAATATACACAGCATACAATTTTTTTGGATTTTCTAATTGAGGACCCTATCTCCCCCTACTTTATTCCTGGTCGATCAGGTCAAGTCTTGACCTTCTCTCGGGGTTGAGGTCAGCCTGTATCTATTTCATATATATAGTCTTCCTTTTTATTTTCTTTTCTTTATTTTTCCTTTCTTTCTTTATTTATTTTAGGTTAAAATAATATACAAATATACAATATTTACACACAGATGCAAGTTAATAAGAATGTGGAGTTAGTGTTATATGCATGTGTTTTATAAGGAATTTTAAGCTAAAATAAATGAAAAAAGATGACGAATCGCATATTCATCATCCCCCTATGCTTTTGTTAGTCCCTTAGCAAAGACTTATTTGAAAGAATAAGCGAAGAAAAAGAAAAAGAAAGGGAAAATAAAGAAAGTAGGACGATATTGAATATTAAAGTTGTCTTCATAAAATTGTAGTTTGGAGCTCTGTCGGACCTTTGGATTATTAGCGTGTCGGAACCTTAATGGGAGATGGATTTAAGACCTAACAACTTCTAAGTTCCACAGGACTCCTATTCAGGTCTCCTCAACAGTCAGGTTAGAACAAGTCTACATACACCAATTCTTATGACTATGAATCTTTACTTGTACGGTGTAAGCGAGGTATAGCTCCCCATCTCAGAAGTAGCAAAGAAACAACCTCCCTCAACAAGGTAACTCTAGTTCCCCGGTCTTGCAACTCTTTCCTCAAGGAGCGGAGATATTCCCTTCTAGGTTCAAGTATAACCAGCTCAAGAAGAGGGGATGGAGAAAAGAATGGACGGTAACCAGTGTAGCTACCTATCCTTGGATGCATGACCAGTGTAGCCAAGTCATCCGCTGCAAGCTTACAAAAATTTGTCTTTGAAGCTCTTATTGATATTTTATTTTTTTATCCTTGTATATACCTCCGGTAGGTATTTTACTTTTCGATCAGGCCTGTCCACTTTTGGAGATTCTGCATGTTTTCATATTTTTTTGAAAGCATATACAAGGTGCAGCATGTACATAAGGAATTTTTCCTCGAGCCAGTAGACTATCCCTCTTTTAAAGCATTATTGCAACCCCACAACATCCTGTCTTTAGACCTCAACATCGCTAGACCAGGTTGAGATGCACTTCTTTCCCTAGAGGAAGACGAGAGGTTCCGCATAGATGTACTACCCTCTTATGCTACCCCAAGCCAAAAGATTCTGCCTCCTCACTACCTCATCCATGAAGAGCTATGTGTAGAGTGCTTGTCCAAGATAAGCCACGATCTGAAAGAATCATGCTTGTGTTGTCAAATGCTCTACTTAGGCTAATCAAGATCACATGTGAACATAGTCTTATGGTCTCAAAGAATTAAGTCACTAGGACCTGAAAAGACTTAACTCCATTTCTTATAAGGTTCCTCTGGAATTAAGTGGATTAAGGCCCAACTAAGCTCCATTCTTCAGTTTTATTCCAGACAAAGTTTAAATGTCAATACTATCCTGAAAAATGCACATTCAAATGCAAGAAAATATGAACAGTGCAAAGAAAGCTTTTTTTTTAAATGATGCACATGTGAAAAGAACACATTTTTTTGTGTTTTTGTGTTTTTATTTGTTTTTATTTTGTTTTCTTTTTCTTTTTTTTCTTTTTTTGTTTTTACACACGTGGATTTTACAAAATTATATACATAATCCCCCCAATTAGACATATTTAAAAGTGATGAATATTCCCACCTGTCACGCGGGTGACCTGGGATCGATCCCCAGCAACGATGCCATTTTGTTGCTATATGGAATCTTGAGGATCAGAAACTAAAGGTATGAATAGTGTCGTTGCTATCCCTAAAAATACCATGACAAAGAATTTTTTTTCTTTTTGCTACTTATTAACCTGTATAGCGGAAAGGGTCGAACTCAGGGAGGCTAAAACTCCTGAGGATTATTCAGTTAACCAAAAAAATCAATTAAAAGAAAAAGCAGGAATCTCAAAGGTTTTTGTGAATTTTTCTCTTTTTAATTTATTATAATTTTTTATTCTATTTTTTATTTTCTGATTTTCAATTTTTAGTGATTTTGATTTTGTAATTTTTTTATTTTAAAAAATGAACAATATGCACAAGCATAGGAAATATGCGCACCAACTCTTTTCGTCATTTTCAATTATACTAAAAATGCTAAGAAAAATCCAAAGAAAATATTTTAGGTTTTAAAAGTTTTGAAATATTTTTGGAAATTTTTGTGAAAATTTCAGATGTTTTTGCATTTTTCTAAAAATCAAACAGTGATAAAAATGATAAACATTGCACAGCTTGGAGTAATTTGCCCAAAACTCTTGGCAATTATTTTTATGACAAAATAGAAGCAACTATCTACAAACAGGAACTAAAATCATGATTTTTGGATTTTTGTAGAATTGTTTATGACTTTTATAAGATTTTTAACTATTTTCATTTGTTTGGGTTTTATAAATAGTTAATGCATGAAATTTATATAGAAATTAAAAGACAATGAATTAAAACAACTCTATTTTTTTGGAATTTTTAGAGTTATTTTCGAATTTTTATGAATTTTTGAATTTCAAATAGGGAAAAATAACATGTTTTTTATTTTTAATAATATCAAATAAATTTAAAATTCTATGAAAAATTTATGCAATGAATATGCACCTAACAGGAGTATATATGATTTTTTAGAAGTTTTAGACCAATAAAAACGTTTATTTTGATAAAAAGATCATGCAAATCCAAGAGTATGGATAACATGATCTAAAATGTAAATAGTTGTTATTTTTTATTAAATAAATAAAAGAAATAAAGCAGCGGGGGAAGTGTGCAATTTGCCTAGATGGCACGTGCAATGCACGTGCTTGAGTTGGAGTAGGAGGTCTTCTTGCGAATTTTGAAATCTCTAGGGGCTCAGATGTAATTTGCCTAAATTAACTTGATTCTGGCAGGGATCCTCTTGCAATATGCAGTACTTCCAAGAGGAAACATGTAATTTTGCTAATATATATTTTTTAATCCCCTAGGGCTTTCTTCGTTCTTTAACAACCTACAAAGGGGCCGTGGGGAGTGCCGCTTCTTCACGCCAAGGGCGGATGGATGCCACCGCCACCCTCCTTCTTGATGCGAGCGGAGGTGCACTATGATAGCTATTGGCGCGGGCGAGGCAGGGGGTTGGCGATCGAGGATGGAGGCAGCCCTGATGGAGCAGAACGGCAAGGGCGGCTGTAGGGCCTTCAGGGAAACGCGATGGTCTGGCAGTGTCGCTGGCGTTTGGGCGGTGGCTGAGTTCAACGATGTCACGGCGTGAAGGACGACGACAGTGCTCCACGTGCGAGCGACAGAGGTAGCGCACGAGCGGTGATGCCAGAGATGCGGCCGGGCGTCTCTCTGGCGGATTTGCAGTGTCGGCAGAGAAGGGTTCCGCTGTGGAGGCGGTGGTGGCAATCGAGCGGCGGTGCCGCAGGTGCGGCCGACCGAGGGCTGGTACTGGCGGGAGGCAGGGGCTGCGCGACCGACAGTGGCGTGGGCAAATATTTTTTTTATATTATATAATTATTTTTTGTAAAGCAGAAACAGAGAGGGAAAAAATATTTTTTTTGAAATCTGAAACAGATTTACTTTTGAAGTTTTTTATTTACTATTTTTTATTTTTTTATTCTTTAAATGAACCTACAAAACAAATGTTAGAAAGAAAACACATTTTTTTATTTTTTATTATTTTTATTTGTATATAAACTAAAAGGTGAATGGGGATCCAACGAAATGTGATGAATCGAATCCGGTTCTCCAACCACCGTGCGTAGTCGGAGTTGATAGATCATGGGAGATAGAAAATGAACGTGGAGAGATCGAGAGAATGAGATGAAAATTCGAGATCGATGGCGAATTAAAAACGTGATGGATTTTAAGATCTAGATAAAAAATTGACAACGAAATAAAATTACGAGAAATAAAACTACGATTAATCTAGGATAAAATAAGGGAAAATGGATTTAACCTTAGGACCGAAAATGATCGTGATCGCCTCGTCGAGGCCGACACGCTATCACCAGACGGATCGGCAGTTAGGCACCTTTCTCGACGAAAATTTCTCTCTGAGATCGGACTCCTCTCCCAAAGACTGATCAAGTTGGAATGAGGGAGATGGAGTCATATAAATAGAGAAGATAATGGATATGAAATTTGAATTTTTAACTTTTTAGATAAAGAGATAAGAGAGATGAAAATTGAAATGAGATAAAGATAAAGAGATATAAAATTATTTACAAAATTAGCTATTTTTTTTAATTTTAGTTACCTTATTTATTCGAATAAAAATGTTATTTTTTTATTTTTTATGGAGTTAGTTAAGAAAATTAAATATATACATATGCTATATACAAATATGACATTATCTATAGGAGTAAATGAGAAAATTAGATTTTTTTTGTTTTAAAATTTAAAATTTTTATTTTTATTTATTAATTAGTATAAAATTTACAAATATATATACAAATACAATATGCACAAAATACGCGGGCAAATTGCACAAACCAGCCCGGAAAACTAACTTTTTACTCATAACTTCAAAAATTATGAAAATACATCCATTTTAAAGATAATTTAATTTAGAATCCAATGGAAGTGAGATTGGTTCAATTTGAGTTCATATGGAACCAGAATTGGTCTTTCAATTAGTGCTTAGTGGCTTTTTCCAAGTGTGGTTGCTTTTGTTCTGTACATGATTTAATTGTGCAATTATTTTTATTATTAGAACACATTTTTATTTACAACTTTGGTTTTGAAAGTTTTTTTATTAAGGTACAAATAAAATAGTGAAGTATACAAATATACACAACATACATTTTTTTGAATTTTCTAATTGAGGACCCTATCTCCCCCTACTTTATTCCTGGTCGATCAAGTCGAGTCTTGACCTTATCTCGGGGTTCGGGTCAGCCTTTACATATATACAGTCTTCCTTTTTTTATTTTACTTTCTTTATTTTTCCTTTCTTTCTTTATTTATTTTAGGTTAAAATAATATACAAATATACAATATTTACACACAGATGCAAGTTAATAAGAATGTGGAGTTAGTGTTATATACATGTGTTTTTAAAGCAAGGGTGTCAATGAAGATCCCAAAAGCTTGAAGGGGCCACATGCAATTTTTCTAAGGTCACGTGCTATACGCATGATAGGGATCTCTTGGAGACTCTAGAGAGATGCAGAGGCTCAACTGTAAATCTCCCTCTCACATATGCAGAGCATGTGAGGAGGGGCTAGGCTCGGGCGGCCTTTGTCTGATGCTCCACATGTCGATAGATGATGGCCTCGGCTCTGGTTCCGCTCACCCGAGGTTGTAGGCTCGGATAATGTATCCGAAGCGTAAGGTTCAGATCCTTGGCTCGGAGAAGATAGTGTGCGTCAATGTGATTTGATCTAGAGGCCCTAATTTGGTGGAATTTGAATGGCCGAGATCCTTCGTTGTTCTCGATCGGATGTCGGTAGTAGCTCGCACCTAGGAGGACTTTTTTTTTCATCTGAGTGATGGCTGGGACCTGGGTGTTGCTCGACGAGGGGTGTACGGATATGGAGGCTCACATCGTCATGGTAGGCACACTGTTGGCGGGCATCGGGGCAGAAGTGCTCGGCGACAAAGCAATGAAGGGTATTGCGATAAAGGTGGGGAGGAGGAAGTCGAAGGAAGAAGGTGAGATGGAGGTGCTTTTGTATAGTGGAGGAGAGAATCAGAGTCTGTGAGAGATTGCAGGAAGTAGAAGAGAAGGCAATGAGAGAGAAGGTGATGGTTGTGTGTCATTGGTAGCAATGGGATGTAGGAGATTGACGGATGAAGGGAATCAAAAAAATGAGGATGATGAAGGGGATGAGGTCGTCTGAAATTGGAGGAAGACAAAGGCTTTAACTCCGATGTTTGCCTCAAGAGGCCGGAGAAGCCTCGAAGCTTTGATCGATCGCACTTGGAGGATGGTTCGTTGGAGGATAGAGGGCTGTCACCACCTCTGCCTTGAGCTCTCTCTCTCTCTCTCTATGATATGGATATGGTAGATCCCCCTTCATGATAGTCCGGTGAGGGTCTTAAATAAAGAAAGAGGTGGAGGATCGTTGGTGATTTTGGGTGGTTGCAAAGCTCTAAAGATTAGGGGGATGATGAGGAAGGGGACGTCAGGTGGCTGCACTCCCGATCGTTGAAAGCGATTGGAGGATAGAGTTTGCGGGTTTCCAAGATAAGGATAGGGTCATAAAGGCGAGGGGGGAATTGGCGATAGAGATATAGATGGAGGAGAGGGCGATAGTGGAAGTTAGGTTTCGATGGTTGCAGACTCAGTCAAGGAGAAGGAAAAGCACAAGAGGCGGAGCTGCTCGAGGAGTGGGGAAGGGAGGTGGCGATGCAAGGTTTGCACAACAGAGAGAGGAGAAGGCATGTGGACAACATTTGAGGAGGGAGGAAGGAGACCTCACATGTAGGGCACGTGAGGATAAGGATGAGGAGAGTCACGTGTTGTGCACGTGAGGAGAGAGAACATGGGGGAGAATCAGGGCCAAGTGAACCCGTGGTGTGATGCCACGTGGCACAGAGTTGACCACAGATGTTGACCAATGCTGAAAATGCAGAGATAAATACATAAAAAAATAAAAAAAGGACTCGAGTGCAAAAGTGCTCAACATGAACAATGTGCAACTAATTATGATCTGTAATGCTCATGAAGGACTCATATGCAAATAAAATGTGATGTGCAAGATACGAATATTTTTGTGATATTTTATGTCTATAAAATACCATTTTTTGTTTTGTAATTCTTATACGAATTTCTGATGATAGATAAATGCATGAAAAAAAATCAAATATGACATAAAATAATGCAATGGACTCAAATGACATTTTTTTTTGAATTTTTATGGGTCTCAAATAGGTTAGAAAAATTAGGGAGGTTAATTATGTGCAAGTGGATTAGGTTAATAATCTCAAGTAAGAATTGATCTTTTTCTTTGCTTTTCTGATTTTTTTGGGTTTCGATTTTTATATAATTTATCAAAATAATGAATAAATTAGAGAAATGAAAGATAAAATAGTTAGAATGAATGAAATATGCACATGAAATGATAGGTTAAAATTAGCGAGAATGTACAATGCGCAAAAGAGGCCCGAACCCCAACATTCACAAATAAGCTCCCATTTTTATGAAATTGGTTTTGTTTTGAAGGTATTTGAATGCATATTGCTTTAAAAATGAGCATATGAAATCAGACACTGTATGACAAATATATCAGTGTTTTGTTCGTCTGTCCTGAAATTAGGCTTTGGGATTATTTTGATAATGTACAAGTTAGCATTTTTTAGGATTTTTCACGGATTAAGGTTAGTGATATGTACACAATGGAGTTGGTTTCATGTCAGTTAGAGTTAGCATGAATTAATTAAAAATGCATGAAGTTAGGTGAAAATGTGAAGATGATTATGAATGCAAATATGCATGCTAAAACACAGATATTAATTTTAAGTGCATGAATGGTAAAAGATGCATAAAATGATGAGATGCAGCTAATTACTCGAGAATGGAGCTCTATTTTTAATTTTTAGTGTGATGAATAATGGATTCATAATCTGTGTGGACTACAGACGCCTAAATCTCTGTACCAAGGACCATTTCCCGCTCCTCTTCATCGACCAGATCATTGAGTGATTGGCTGTGAAGGAACATTTCTGTTTCTTGGACAGATACTCTGGTTACAACCAAGTTGTTATAGCTCTTGAGGATCAAGAGAAAAAAACCTCACCTGACCATTTGGGACTTACAACTTACCGTTTCAGTTATGTAATGCTCCTGCGACATTTCAGCAATGCATGTTGTCCGTATTTGCAGATATGGTCGGGAGTTTTCTCGAGGTTTTCATAGACGACTTCTCGATCTATGGAGACAGCTTCGATCAATGCTTATCATATCTAGATCAAATCTTGAAGAGATACTATCAAGTGAACCTTGTGCTATTGTGGGAAAAGAGCCATTTTATGGTGACCGAGGTTATTGTGTTAGACCATGTCATCTCAAAACGTGGCATGGAGATAGACCTTGTGAAGGTTGATGTCATTTCTAAATAAGAGCTACCTATATATCTGAAGCAAGTCAGATCATTTCTAAGGCACGTCGGTTTCTACCAACGATTCATCAAAGATTTCAGTAAAATTGTTCGATCACTGACCGAGCTTCTGTGCAAGGAGGCAGATTTTATCATTGATAACAGAGTCCTCCAGGCATTCAATCAGCTGAAAGAATTGATTGAAGGATATGGAGAGATCCTCAAGGGCATCACGGAAGCGTGAGCGTCGTATCGGATACGACGAAGAACGACTAGTCGCACTAGTTGTTCGGTGCAGCGGAATTTAAAAAATTTATTCGATGAAACCACATGATCCAAGAACCATTCTCAGATCATTTCATCTATAACCACAGCAAGTATAATGCAATACCTCTTGAAGCATGGTTGATCGAGTCTCTAAGAGAAGAGACCTCCTGTCTCAAGTCCGATCGTCGGAGAGATCGCTTGCGAGCGCGGGGATGAACCGCGGTGTCCTCGCAATCCAAGAAGTTGATCCAAGCGTGGTTGCTCCTGATCTCGTCGCACGAGATCGAACGTCTCCTTCGCGGGCGAAGCACTCGAAGTAGATGGAGAACCGCAGAGCGTCGAAGCGGTAGCACGAAGGCGAGGGCGACGACGATTCCCTCCACTAGGGTGGACGGCCACCAAGAGGAAGAGGGAGAGAGGGCTGTCGAGTATGAGAGAAAGAGAGAGAGAGAGTTTTGCTACAATAGCATGTGTGTAGAGAGAGAGCCAAGGGTGCCTCTCTATTTATAGGGTTTTGGGATCCATGGATCTCAATCCATGTGTCACATAAAATCAATGGTTGAGATTGATTTATGACAATCCAATGGCCAAGATTGTTGTTGGTAAAAACCAACAACTTGTGATTTTAATTTGATAAAATATATTTGATAAATCAAATAAATATTAATACCAAATCTAAATCAATCAAATAAGAGAGAGAGAAGACAAAGGAGATACTCTCCTTATTTGGTAGAGGGGACGGCCACCAATTCCCCATGGGAATTGAGTGCCGCCCCCCTCATTCCAAATGAGGAGTTCAATCTCCTTATTTTTCTCTCTTCTTATTTTACCAACAACAATTTGTTGATATATTAATTCACCAAAATAATTCTCAATTAATTTTGGGAATATTGCAATCTTGACATTGGAATATTGTGAATCAAATTCACAACCCAAAACAAAATGTAATTTACATTTTCAATTAATTAAACAATGTGTATCCAATACACATTAATAATTAATTTACTAATATAAATTATATTGAACTCTCTCTAATACATTATAAATCACATTTATAATATATTAGGAATAATTGGATATTACTATCCACATTATTCTTATCCATAATAATTATATCACATTTAATTATATTGGATAATTTCTCATACATCATGATAATTAAATCACATTTAATTATCAACTTCTCTTTGCTTAGATTTTATGGAATTGTTCTCAAACCATTTAAGAACAATGCTATTTCTCCTCAGATACTTGGAGATAAGGACAGGGCGATTGTATTGTTCCACGTATAGTGACTTAGATATTGAGATCAAATCTCATATCCAGATCCCATGGACCTCTCATAGATGCTTGATTAAATCAAGACCGTAAACCTAATCTTCTCATTGCATCTGAATCTCATTCAGATCAATGTCCAGCACATGGACTAAGATTAGGTCACTTCTCTTATGAGAGGAGTCACTAAAATCCAGACCTGTTTCATCACTCCCTCGGAATGGAAGCGTCATGGTTATACAATCGTTTATGATCAAATCACCCTTTAGGTATTCCTAATACCTGCACATCCTGCATACTGGAAGACTCATGATCATCATGAAGATAAAGATCACTTTTACACTGTCATCTTCATAGTCTGATCATTAAGTTTCTCATTCTTGGTCCTTGGGATATGGTACAGATCATATGCTTTCACAAAGCATATATCTTACCTTCAAATTCATATCATGCTTCTAAAGCATGATGACCATGCATGGAATTTGGTCAATCCCAATACCTCATGAGTGAGCTCATGTCTCCCGGTTCACAAGTGAACCTGTATGATCCCTTTGAGAGATCATATTACTCATATGCCCTTACATGCACACCAGCTCGCCGGTGTATAGACCTTGATTAGGTCATCAACCTATTGGTCTGCCAAATGTACATGCTTAGACATATAGTGATATATCTGTCTCTGGTCAGAGGATGTTTGCCTGTGATGTGACAGTATTCATCATAGGTCTTTGGTTATCTTGATCTCGTTAAGTCAACTCATTGACTCAACTAATCTGATACCTCTGAATCAATATTCCTATGCAGAGGACCTGCATCAAGAGGTTGATCAGATATCAGTCTAATGAGATGGGATTGCCATCTCCCACTCAGACTGGAGATCACTACTTGTTAATCATTGATGATGCTTGATGAGTCCTCTATCTAACTCCTTAGATATTCATCCAAGCATCAGCCTTTATGATTCAATCATTGAATCAACAGCTGTATGATTATCAAGTTGGCCATGGTACATAACCCTTATTGTACAGAGGGACCTTATAGTGCATCCATTCATTCAATATCAGAAAGGGAGTGAAACAAAAATCAATAACTTTTATTGATGAATCATTTATTACAATAACATTTATTGTAGGAATGGTTCGCCTCGGGCTCACATTGCTAACAATCTCCCACTAGCCCTCAGAACCATCCAGGAACAAGCCTTAAACCCATACTCATTACATGCTGGTCAAAAACCTTCTGTGTCAGAGGTTTGGTAAGAGGATCAGCAACGTTGTCGGCGGAGGCCACCTTGGTGATGATGATGTCACCACGCTTTTGAATCTCCCGAATGATGTGGTATTTCCTTTCTACGTGCTTGCTCTTCTGATGCCATCTGGGTTCCTTCGCCTGGGCAATGGCTCCCGTGTTATCACAGAGTAGCGGGATGGGAGTATCAGAGGAAACTACGCCAAGCTCCTGGACGAACTTGCGCAACCACACCGCCTCTTTTGCAGCATCCCATGCGGCAATGTATTCGGCTTCTGTTGTTGAATCTGCCGTAGTGTCCTGCTTCTTGCTTCTCCAGCTCACAGCACCACCGTTCAACAGGAACACAAACCTTGATGTCGACTTTCGATCATCAATATCTGATTGGAAGTCAGAATCTGTATATCCCAAGACTTGGAGATCACCATCTCCATAGACCAAGATGTAATCTTGCGTCCGTCTAAGATATTTGAATATGTTCTTTACTGCATTCCAGTGTTGTTCTCCACAGCAGGATTGGTAACGACTTACCACTCCCACTACATGGCAGATATCTGGCCTGGTACACATCATGGCATACATTAAGCTTCCTACGGCTGATGCATAAGGACATCCAGCCATGGCCTTCTTTTCCTCAACAGTTTGAGGAGCCATTCCTTTAGACAGGTGGATACCATGTCTTAAGGGTAGGAATCCTTTCTTGGAACTATCCATATGGAATCGTTCAAGAATCTTCTTAATGTATCCTTGTTGTGACAATCCCAATATCCTCTTCTCTCGGTTTCTGAACAGCTTCAGACCCAAGATGTAAGAGGCTTCTCCAAGATCTTTCATCTCAAAGGTATTGGACAGCCAAATCTTTACACTGGTCATCATCCCTGTATCATTCCCAATGATAAGGATGTCATCTACATAAAGCATGATGAACACAATGGCGCTCCCACTAAGCTTCTTGTACACACAAGGTTCATCAGGATTCTGCACAAAATCATAACTCTTTATGGTTTCGTCAAATCTGATGTTCCAGCTACGAGAAGCTTGCTTGAGCCCATAGATGGATTTCTTCAGCTTGCATACTTTGCCATCCTCAGTTATGAAGCCCTGGGGCTGCTCCATGTAGATATCCTCCTCGAGGTATCCATTGAGGAAAGCCGTCTTGACGTCCATCTGCCAGATGTCGTAGTCAAGATATGCAGCTATAGCTAGCAGCGCCCTGATGGATTTAAGCATAGCCACAGGAGAGAACGTCTCATCGTAGTCGATGCCTTCTCTCTGTGTGTAGCCCTTGGCTACGAGCCGTGCCTTGAAAGTCTCTACTTTCCCATCAGGTCCCCTCTTTCTCTTGAAGATCCATTTGCACCCAATGGGTTTTACCCCTTTAGGTGGATCCTCTAGGGTCCATACACCATTCTTATGCATGGAGTCAATTTCTGACTTCATTGCTAGCATCCATCTATCCATGTCATGATCCGCGAGTGCTTCATCAAATGAAGTAGGATCACTGTCAGTTTCACCTGACACATGGAATCCATACCTTTCAGGTGGTGCAACCACCCTCGAACTCCTTCGAAGAGGTATGGGTGTTTCATCTTTATTTATCTCTTCAGTTTCTGTTTCAGGAAGCTCAGAGTCCTCAGGGGACTCAATGAGTTCCTCTACTTCACTTTTATCTTGACCTTTAAGGAAATCATCCTCCAGAAATTTCACATCTCTAGAGACAAAAACCTTTTGGGTCTCAGGGTCATAAAGTTGGTATCCAATACCATCTTTAACATACCCAATGAAGTAGCACTCACGAGAGCGAGATTCCAGCTTACTTGCATCCACATTCTTTGCATGGACCAAGCAACCCCAAACCCTCAAGTGATTAACACTAGGTTTGGTTCCATACCAGAGCTCATGAGGAGTCTTAGGTACAGATTTGCTAGGAATCTTATTCAGGATATATATTGCAGTCTCTACTGCATATCCCCAGAAACTAAGTGGTAAATGTGCTTTACTCATCATTGAAAAAACCATATCCATGATGGTTCTGTTGCGTCTTTCAGCAACACCATTAAGTTGGGGAGTTCCAGGAGGAGTGAGATTGGAAATAATTCCATTCTCTTTAAGGTATTCCTTAAATTCATCTGATAGGTACTCGCCACCTCGATCAGATCGAATTCGTTTAATCTTTCTATTGGTTTGGTTCTCAACCAAAACCTTGAACTCTTTGAACTTTTCAAAGGTTTCAGACTTATGACGTAATAGGAAGATAAACCCGTATCGCGAATGGTCATCAATAAATGTCAAATAATATCGATATCCATTTCGAGTCGCGGTACTGAAGGGACCGCATACATCAATATGTATTAGGTCAATAATACCTTCACATCTTGTAACCTTGTTACGAAAAGGCATCCTAGTCATTTTACCTCGAATACAATGTTCACAGGTAGGTAAAGGCTGAACCTGTAGAAAATCCAAAGGTCCATCCTTTATCAATCTATTGATCCTATCAACAGATAAATGACCAAGCCTTTGATGCCAAATCATGTTTGAATGATTTATATTACTCCTGGATCTTTTAGGGTTTTTATTAGTGGTTGTAACATTCATGACATGCTCATTAATGCACAATTCATAGAGTCCTCCAGAAGTCAAAATACCCTCTGCAATATATTTATCATAATGATTTATGACTAATTTATTACAAAATAGGAATGAATATCCACTTCTAACTAGCTTAGATACAGATATCAAATTCCTTCTGACTTCAGGTACATAAAGACACTCTTTAAGTACTAGGACTCTTCCACTAGATAATGATAGTCTGCAGGTCCCGACGGCGACTGCTGCAACACTTGCATCAGATCCCATCTGGATGACTATCTCCCCTTCCTCAAGCTGTCTAGTTTCCTGAAACAAATGCAACAAATTGCATACATGAACAGAAGCACCAGAATCAACTACCCAACTTCCTTCTCGTCCAACGAGAAAGCTGGTTTCAATGATAAGAGTAGATTTCATACCTGCTGGGGCTTTACCTTTGTCGACCGACTTCAGGTAATCTAGGCAATTACGCTTCCAGTGCCCCGGCTTCTTGCAGTGGTGACAAACGTCGGTTTTCTTTGACGCCATTAAAGTGGATGCATTGGAAGATGAGGCAACACCTTGTCCCTTCTTCTTTCTCTTCTGGGCCGGGCCCTTCCGAGAACCTTGCTTCCGACCGCGCTTCCCTTTGACTTGTGCAACCATTGCAGTGCCAGAGGGACCATCTTTCTTCATTACGTCTTCTGCAGACTTTAATGCAGCAAGAAGCCCAGCATTTGTCAGTTCCAGCTTGTTCATGTGGAATGACACTACAAAGTTATTGAAAGATTTGGGCAATGACAGCAGAATGAAATCAGATTGCATGTCTGCATCCATCGTTGCCCCCAGAGTCTCAAGCTCTGACAAGTACCCAAACATTTTGAGCACATGATCGCGGACCGAGGTCCCTTCCTGCATCTTACAGCGAAGAAGATCTTTCATAACATTGTACCACTGGGTGCGGTTAATGTCACCAAACATATCCTTCAGATTCTGCATGATATCCTGGCAAGTGCTCATCTCCACATGTTGCTTCTGAAGAACATTGGAGAGAGAACCCAAGATATAGCATCTAGCCAAGACATGATCTTCATCATACTTGTCATTATATGCTTTGTCTTCCTTAGATTTAGGGTTTTCAAGTTTGTTTTCATGGAGCACATAACTGATGCGCTCGGCTGAAAGCACAAGCTCCAAATTACGGATCCAATCCGAGTAATTTAGTCCGGTCAATTGGTTGACCTCCAGAAGCCTATTCAGTGGGTTCATGGCCTTCATTTTCTGAAATTGAGAATGCACTATATTAGAACATATAATCATATATTCAATTTAATTTTATTTGATTAAGGCATTTTAAATCAAATTAGTCTTGCTATGTCAACTATGAAAGTTTATTCCCTTATTCACTTTCAAAGTAGGAGATATACTTACCAACATATCTCAAGCAAGAACTGGGATCTCCTCTTTATCATTGTCATATCCCAATAATATGAGAACCTATGACTCCGATAAAGAGAAGCGGGAACACATTCCGCCTTGCAAGTCCAACTTGCATTTCCCAATTCGGTCTTTAATACCCGAGCCCACCACCCCTAAGGTGATGTTGACCCGTCATTAATTGAACCAACCGTCAACAGGAATACAACTCGCTATGCGCAATCCAATATCGCCCCAATAATATGAGGACCCGATATTGGGGTCACTACGCATACGTCCTTACTCTTTCGAGAAGCGACGAGCCCGATCCAAACGGATCATATGTGGGAGCTGTCACTTCGGACAGGCGTCTCCCACATATAATATTTGGTGACGAAACCCTTCGCCTTGACGGGAGACCATGGATGTCACTTATGTGATCCTCCATCTCTTATTCAAATTTAATTAATTACTATGAATCTCATTCATATAATTAATTCTTCCAATGGAATTATTAACTCTAATCATATTAGAGTATTCTCAATTGGATATAATTAACTTAATCATATTAAATTAATTGTCAATCCAATTTAATCAATCAAACTTAATTTTATGCTTGAATATACATATATGATATTATTCTCAAAGTACGTATTAATTCGAATTTTAATAATTAGAAAAAATACATCATAATCCCTCGGACATTATCCCGGCCCTACCCGCTGTCATGGCCAGTACCGACGGGAGTGGGGCGGACCACATACGTTGCAACCCGCTGACCCAGCGATCCCCGACTAGACACCATATCCACCTCGGGAAAGGATAATGCCAAATTGATTATTTTGTACTTGAGATGATCATCGGTTTTTCAACCGAAATTATACCATATAGTAATCAAAACAATTTTGATTTTAAGGAAATTTGCTAAGCAAATTCCCAAGTCCTATTCAAGCAAGAAGTTTGATGATTGTAGTTCCAATTAAGGTTTAGATCAAATCTAATCAACTAATTGGTTGGGGCCAAGTCAATTAGGCAAATAATCATGTCTCAATATTTCATAAATATTTTTCAAGATTATTTCACGAAATTAACAATTAATTTCTCTAATTGACAATCACTTGGTTCTAGATTAGGAAAGCAATTTCAGCAGTGACCCCTACTTACTAAAATTGACATAACTCAATCATATTAAATCCAAATTAAGCAAAGTCAATTTCTAAAGTTTGCTAATTTGATTTAGGACAGAACCTAAGTGGTGTTTCACGCATTTCGAGGCAAGTCTAAACAGTAATTAACATTTTAATCACGTTCAGATTCACAGTTCCCGCAACAGTGCATACATGTCCATTAAAACGACCATATCTCGAGCATACGAAATCCGATTTACGCAAACTCAGATCCTATGGTTTCCTTATTTAATGGGGAACATAATCCAAGTATAAAATTCGTGTTTAAACAATTTAAACAGTGCCGAATTTATTTACTCAACAGATCTGCGAAATCAAATGCGATGAAAACTTTCGCGACCTTAGCGAACCCAAGTCGTCCTTGGTTAACGAATCACTATTCGAAACCGTCGACCTAAGGCTCTGATACCACTTGAAGGATATGGAGAGATCCTAAAGCGCATCACGGAAGCGTGAGCGTCGTATCGGATACGACGAAGAACGACTAGTCGCACTAGTTGTTCGGTGCAACGGAATTTAAAAAATTTATTCGATGAAACCACATGATCCAAGAACCATTCTCGGATCGTTTCATCTATAACCACAGCAAGTATAATGCAATACCTCTTGAAGCGTGGTTGATCGAGTCTCTAAGAGAAGAGACCTCCTGTCTCAAGTCCGATCGTCGGAGAGATCGCTTGCGAGCGCGGGGATGAACCGCGGTGTCCTCGCAATCCAAGAAATTGATCCAAGCGCGGTTGCTCCTGATCTCGTCGCACGAGATCGAACGTCTCCTTCGCGGGCGAAGCACTCGAAGTAGATGGAGAACCGCAGAGCGTCGAAGCGGTAGCACGAAGGCGAGGGCGATGACGATTCCCTCCACTAGGGTGGACGGCCACCAAGAGGAAGAGGGAGAGAGGGCTGTCGAGTATGAGAGAAAGAGAGAGAGAGTTTTGCTACAATAGCATGTGTGTAGAGAGAGAGCCAAGGGTGCCTCTCTATTTATAGGGTTTTGGGATCCATGGATCTCAATCCATGTGTCACATAAAATCAATGGTTGAGATTGATTTATGACAATCCAATGGCCAAGATTGTTGTTGGTAAAAACCAACAACTTGTGATTTTAATTTGATAAAATATATTTGATAAATCAAATAAATATTAATACCAAATCTAAATCAATCAAATAAGAGAGAGAGAAGACAAAGGAGATACTCTCCTTATTTGGTAGAGGGGACGGCCACCAATTCCCCATGGGAATTGAGTGCCGCCCCCCTCATTCCAAATGAGGAGTTCAATCTCCTTATTTTTCTCTCTTCTTATTTTACCAACAACAATTTGTTGATATATTAATTTACCAAAATAATTCTCAATTAATTTTGGGAATATTGCAATCTTGACATTGGAATATTGTGAATCAAATTCACAACCCAAAACAAAATGTAATTTACATTTTCAATTAATTAAACAATGTGTATCCAATACACATTAATAATTAATTTACTAATATAAATTATATTGAACTCTCTCTAATACATTATAAATCACATTTATAATATATTAGGAATAATTGGATATTACTATCCACATTATTCTTATCCATAATAATTATATCACATTTAATTATATTGGATAATTTCTCATACATCATGATAATTAAATCACATTTAATTATCAACTTCTCTTTGCTTAGATCTTATGGAATTGTTCTCAACCCATTTAAGAACAATGCTATTTCTCCTCAGATACTTGGAGATAAGGACAGGGCGATTGTATTGTTCCACGTATAGTGACTTAGATATTGAGATCAAATCTCATATCCAGATCCCATGGACCTCTCATAGATGCTTGATTAAATCAAGACCGTAAACCTAATCTTCTCATTGCATCTGAATCTCATTCAGATCAATGTCCAGCACATGGACTAAGATTAGGTCACTTCTCTTATGAGAGGAGTCACTAAAATCCAGACCTGTTTCATCACTCCCTCGGAATGGAAGCGTCATGGTTATACAATCGTTTATGATCAAATCACCCTTCAGGTATTCCTAATACCTGCACATCCTGCATACTGGAAGACTCATGATCATCATGAAGATAAAGATCACTTTTACACTGTCATCTTCATAGTCTGATCATTAAGTTTCTCATTCTTGGTCCTTGGGATATGGTACAGATCATATGCTTTCACAAAGCATATATCTTACCTTCAAATTCATATCATGCTTCTAAAGCATGATGACCATGCATGGAATTTGGTCAATCCCAATACCTCATGAGTGAGCTCATGTCTCCCGGTTCACAAGTGAACCTGTATGATCCCTTTGAGAGATCATATTACTCATATGCCCTTACATGCACACCAGCTCGCCGGTGTATAGACCTTGATTAGGTCATCAACCTATTGGTCTGCCAAATGTACATGCTCAGACATATAGTGATATATCTGTCTCTGGTCAGAGGATGTTTGCCTGTGATGTGACAGTATTCATCATAGGTCTTTAGTTATCTCGATCTCGTTAAGTCAACTCATTGACTCAACTAATCTGATACCTCTGAATCAATATTCCTATGCAGAGGACCTGCATCAAGAGGTCGATCAGATATCAGTCTAATGAGATGGGATTTCCATCTCCCACTCAGACTGGAGATCACTACTTGTTAATCATTGATGATGCTTGATGAGTCCTCTATCTAACTCCTTAGATATTCATCCAAGCATCAGCCTTTATGATTCAATCATTGAATCAACAGCTGTATGATTATCTAGTTGGCCATGGTACATAACCCTTATTGTACAGAGGGACCTTATAGTGCATTCATTCATTCAATATCAGAAAGGGAGTGAAACAAAAATCAATAACTTTTATTGATGAATCATTTATTACAATAACATTTATTGTAGGAATGGTTCGCCTCGGGCTCACATTGCTAACATTGATAACCCATGCCCCTATCCATCAACCACAGATCTCCCATTTGAGATCATGATAGATGCATCAGATTACGCCATTGGACCAAATCTAGGATAACGAATTGTCACTCTACCATTTGCAATTCACTATGCTAGTACGACTCTGGATGAAGCTCAGAGAAGCTACACTATCACTGAAAAAGAGATGTTAGCAGTCGTCTTCGCCCTGGAGAAATTCAGATCCCACCTGCTTGGATCCAAAGTGATTGTGTATACAGACCACTCTGCCATCAAGTACTTGCAGGCCAAGAAGGATGCCAATCCCAGACTTATTAGATGGATCCTTCTACTCCAGGAGTTTGACCTAGAAATCTGTGATAAACCTGGAGTTAAAATGTGGTGGTTGATCACTTGTCAAGATTACCAGAGCCAGATACTCCTGCGTAGAGCTTATTGTTGATTACGGAAACCTTCCCAGATGAAGCCATTCTGTCAATCACCTCGCTCCCATGGTTCGTCGATATTGTGAATTATCTTGTGTCCAAGAGAACCCCAAAGATTGGACGACTGAAAGCTGATAAATTTTTGTTGGATATTCATTTCTACAACTGGGAGAATCCATATCTCTTTTATGAGGGGGCAGATTACACCTAGAGGAGGTGCATTCCCTAGGAGGATGTCCAAAGTGTCCTCAAGCATTGTCATGCTATAGAATTAGGAGGAAACCACACTGGAAGAAGAACGGTTGCAAAAGATCTACAATGCAACCTTTGGTGGCCAACTCTATTCGAAGATGCAGAAGACTTTGTTAAACATTGCACTAACTGTTAGAGACTGGGAGACACTATTGGAATGAAAGACACGATGCCCTTGAACGACATTTAGATATCAAACATGTTTGACGCATGGGGCATTGATTTCATGGGCTCGTTCCCTAATAGTCAGGGTTTTGAGTATATTCCTCTTGATGTTGATTACGTGAGTTGTTGGGTGGAGGCTATCCCAACTCGAGCTGCCGACTATCACACCGTCTGCCGATTCCTGAGGGAAAATATCATTACACGATTGCGGATCACCAAAATTCTTATATCAGATGGGGGTTGCCATTTCATCAATAGAGAGGTGAAGAAGATAACTAAGGAATTCTACATCGAACATTGTGTTACCTCTCCGTACCACCCACAGTCCAATTACTTGGCCGAATGTTCAAATAGATAGATAAAGATAATTCTGTAGAAACTTGTGCACCCCGATAGGAAAAATTGGTCATAGTTGCTTGATTTAGTTCTTTGGACTTATCAGACCGTGTACAAGTCATTGTTAGGAATGTATTCCTACCACCTGGTGTACGGCAAGCCACACCATTTCCTCGTAGAACTCATTCACAAATCTTTGTAGGCAATTAATGTCTGTAATTTGGATTCTAAGAAGGCCAGAAATAACATAGAGCTAGTTCTGAATCAACTCCTCGAACTCCGTGAGTATGCATACGACAATAGACTGATGTACAAGGAGAAGGTCAAAAGGTGGCACTACAAGCACATCTGGTGCAAGAATTTTGAACCAGGTCAGAAGGTTTGGTTGTTCGATGCAAAGCTCAAATTATTCCCAGGGAAGTTTAAGAGCAAGTGGACCATACCTTTCATAGTGAAGCATGTACGTGACAATGGAATCATCGTGATATATGTACTGTCAGCTAATGCACAACCATCCGTATCAATAGGCAGCTACTGAAACCTTATCTCGAACATGATACGTTTCTATCCGTGGTTGATTTAGTGCAGGTGGTCTATGATGAAGAAATTCATGTCGCATCATCAGCAGAATCTGACAAGGTCATCACAAATATTTTTAATTAATTAATTTGTTTCTTCTTTTCTTCTTTTCATTTTCATTCTTCAAATTCTTTCTTCTGTGCTACCCTCACCACATTCATCTGTGTTATACTTACGATATGCTTCATCCTAAGTATAGGGGGTGAGCGTCTTCGGGTTATTCATTCTTCAATCCCTCTCCTATCTCCTCAACTCTTGATATTCTGTCAATACTTAGGGACATTTTACCCTAAGTATAGGGGGGATAGGACGAGTCGATGAGTCATTTATTCATTCCCATCCTCGATCCTCCCTGCATGTAGAATACAGTCTGCTATACTTAGGATTAATTGATTCTAAGTATAGGGAGGATGATTTACCTATTATTCTTTATTAAGTCATTATAGTATAGACTTTTCTATATTTCGTACGAGTTATGTCTTCCTTTTATCTTCGATCTATAAGGACATAGCTCAAGCTAAGTATAGGGGGTCAATATATACTCTGTATATATTTTAGCCATAACTCATGCATTCCTATTTTCAATAAGTACGGCTAAAATCCATTTAAATAAGTATAAAGAAAATACTTGTATAACATTCATTAAAATTCTGTGTATATACCTATTAAGAAATCGAGAAAAATGTTTTGCAAAATTGTTTGAAATTCTTTTGAAAAATGTTTTGTAAAACATTTTCAACCTTTGTAAAAATATTCTGTTTATAAAAATTTCTTTTCTTTGTGTGAAATAAAATGTTTTAAAATCTATTTGCAAATGGTTTGAGAAATGGTTGCAAAAATAGTTTTAAAAATCTATATATACTATTTGAAAATCTTTGCAAAATGATTCAAAGTTTGTGAAATGTTTGCAAAAATTATTTGTCAAATTAGTTTCCAAAATAAAATTTTCAAAATATTTGTAAAAATCTTTTAAATTTATATTGAAAACTATGTACACAATCCAAGCAAATAAAAATCTTTCACAAACCTAACAAGTTAAGATGTAAATAATAATAAAGCACTTGTGAATACCTCCTGTAAATTCCTAAATCACAATCCTTGTAAATAAAAGGATGCACTCTTGTGAAAATATTTGTACCTATTTCTTTTCCCAAAAAATTTGTTTTAAAAAAATCCCTAAATTTTGTAAAATAAATAATCCCAACAACATTCCCAAAACCATATTCAAAAAAATTTGCAAACTTTTTTCAAAAACCCACAAAAAGTTTGAAATCAGAAAATTGCTTGAGAAAAATATTTTCTTGCATTGTACATAGCATTCACATTTTTCAGAATAACTTAGAAAATTGAACAAGTCCAAATAAAATCTGAGGATTGGAGCTTGGAATAGACCCTAATACACTTAATTTCAGAGGAACCCATTGAGGGTTGTAAATGGAGATACTTCAGACCTCCTTGACTTAATTATTTAGATTCCATAAGACTATGTTCATTTGTCAATTCAATGTGCCTAAATAGAACCCTTAATATCATCCGTAAGACTCTTGAGACAGTGATGTGACTAGAAGCCTCGCACTTAGCACTTAGCTCAACTTAGATAGACTACTGAAAAATATTGGAGTCTATGTCGGGATGATGCAATACAGCTTCATCAACGGTTGCTCGGGAACCATTCTTGGGGATTGCCTACACTAGTACTCTAACCCACTTCTTTTGGTAACAGTGATATCTAAAGACTAGAGATGGATTGAAACAATGCTTTAGATGAGGAATGGTCTACCAGCGCAACTTTCTCCAAGACCCCCAAAAATGGGCGAAACAAAAGATGCTATATCCACTATGGCAAAAACAAGACTGCATAAGCTATACAAAGTCAAAAGAAAATATCCAAAGAAGCCTATACTAAAAATTCCACAAAAATTTGAGCTTTAGTAAAAGCCTGCTTCTTGGTGAAGAATCGATCACACTGACTGACTTCACAAGGGAATGAAGACTATACTAGTCCATTCCCACTTATCTTCCCATTTTATAACTTCTTACCCCATTCGGTTGTAAAGACCGGGAGCACCTGACCTTAGAAGGGAATATCTTTCTCCACGAGGATATGTTACTAGAAGAGCAGATGTCTTGGTGGTTCAATGGCTTTGTCTGGGCAGAGCTGAACAATTTCACACACATGGTTCTATCATTTCAAGGTAGCAAGAGTATGAGACTGAGAGGATGATTTTGACTTGGTTGTGAATTGGACTAGATAATAGAAGTATGGAACCTAAGGGTTGTTATGTCACACTTCCTAACTTCTATGTAGTTCCGAACACACCATTAATCCAAAGGCCGTCTCTGAGCTCCAATCTTTGACTTTATTAAGACAAGTTTAAAAGTCGAACATTATTCTAAGTTATTTCTTTTTCTTTTCTTTATTTTCTTTTCCACACTTATAGGCATAAGTGTTTGCTAGGGACTAGCAAAGGCAAGTATAGGGGAGTGATGAATCCACATTTCATCACCTTTATTATTTTATTTTGGCCTTCAAAACCCTAGATAAATGCATGTATATAGCATTAATTTGTCAAAATAAATACCCTATAATTGGTACACAATACTGTAGAAAATATAACACATATACTGCATTTATTGCCAAAAAAAGAATAAAGAAAAGAAAAGAAAAAGAAATGAGACACCATAGGTGTTGAGCGACCATATCCCCCGAGACTCAGTCATCATGATGACTTAGTCGATAAAGAATAAAGTAGGGGGAGATAGGGCGACTAATGATAAAGAAAATACAGTTTAAAAACCCTACAAAAATAGGCCAATAATTTTCTTTTGGTACCTATTTTATTATTTATTATTTATTCATAAAATTAATAAACTTTGTACATGAAAGCTTCAGATTAAATTATAAATAAAAATACAAAATTGATGTCATAGAAAATAATATACATTGTACTTTTTATAATCAAAATAAAAGAAAAAAAGCCAAACTTCCAAGACCCATATCTTCTCAACAAAAACTCAAAATGTATCAAAATCACCTTTAATTGTATGCAACTTTTAATAAGCTATTTAATGAAGGTAGTTTCATTCAACTTGAAGTTAAAATGCAAAAGGTAGGTTTTGGACCCCTATTCAATTTATTTATTCTTTATAATTTTTATAATTTCATATTTTAATAATTTAAATATTATTTATAATATATGTGAGTATTTAGAATAGAATGAAATCATAAAGAAAAAGCAAAAATAAAATAGCCAATATAAATACATAGATGAAATACCTATATGTATACCTATATAATAAGTATACATATTTATTTAAGTATGTAAATTACATTGGAAAAATATAATAAAAATATATTTATGTATGAAAATAATTATAAAAATGTAAATTAAGAAAAAAATACAAAAATACAAAATAAAAATAAAATACATAAAATATAGATGAATATACCTAGACTTATACTTGTAAATATAAACTCCTAATAAATAACCTCATAAAAATAAATAAAAATAGGTAATAAATACTGCATAAATTTATAAATATTTTTTGTTTTAATAGAAAATTATTTATATCATATACTATTTTATATTCATTTTAAAGGCATTTTGCCTTGGAATTTCCTGGTCATGTGCGAGTATTATTTGACTGGTGTGTCAACTGCCTGCCCTAGGCTCTGAATTCTATCAGAACCTCATGGGGAGCCTGACTTCATCAAATTATCACACAACCTCCATGACTCCTTCCACCTCAAGCCTTCCACTACACTGTAGCCTGCTCATCCACGACCCTCACCCATCCTCGAATATCCACCTACCACCCCCTCCTCTTATAACGCTATCCATCCTTGAAGTCATCATCTTCTTTGACTATAAATAAGCCATCTCCACCCCTTTTGACGTTTTGGTCGCTCTTTAGCCAATCCTAACCCCTCAGAGTGTGATCGTAAGCATCGTAGATGTGATAGCTTCACGCAGTTGCCTTCTGCAACGAGGAGGAACGATTGTCGGAGCTGATCCATCCACCTGTGGCAGAGCTCCGATGTAAGGTTTTGCCTCTTTGTTTCCCGACAAATCGAGATCTCTCTCATGCTATTTTAGGTAATATCTTTAGTGCATTTTTTATTCCAGTCTTTAGTTTTATGTTTTAATTTATAATTTAAGGAAAAATCAAATTGCCTCTTTGACCTGGACCTCAAGCTCCATGTCTGATTCACCGTTATCTACCTTATAATATGCCTTGCTGATCACCCCACTTCAATCTTCGATGCATTATCCATCTAGTCCACACGTTTTCCCTTTTGATTCAACCAAAATCGAAGAGATCAGAAGCCCCCTTCTTCCACATCACTGGAGCCTCATCGTCTTCATCATTCAGATAGCTCCAACTGCAAATTTTTGGTCAATAGCATCGCTCTTAAGCCATAGAATATTTTAAAGCAGGTTTCAAGCTTCAAAGACCTATAGGGAGCACTTGAGACCACCCGGAACACTTCTAGGTCACGCTTGAAGAAGACACCCCCAGGTCAGCCATAGACGCACCTCCAGTTCATTGGATCCTACCTGCACACTCGGAGGAGTCCCATTTCTCTGTCGGGCTTGTTAGCGGAGCCGTCCATCGCTGGAGCACGAGGAATCAACGAAGCAAAGCTCTCCGGCAACCTGTTCTTTTCTAGTTCTTGTTGTGCCTCTCTGGATCATCCGATCACGAACAACGACTTAGATCTAATTTGGGTCGTTGAATCAAGTAAAAGGTGTACGTGAGGCTGGCCGCTCGATCAGACATGTGGTGATGCAAGGAATGGTTAGATCAATACACTTAAGTGGATATATTTCAAAGACCCCCTCTTCCCTTTTTAATTTCTAAATAGTCCTATAAATATTATATATAGTTTAAAAAGTAGTGGAATATTTGCATGTATGCCCTTGAATTTTTTTAATATTGCAAAATAATCCCTGCCAGACATGTGCACAAGCACGTGTTATGTTGTAAAGTTTGTATGTAAACACCTGCATGGTATTTTAATTGTTGTTTAATTTATAAATTGTGGATATTAGTTATAAAATTTTCGTTTATTGGTACAGAGCCCCTCGTATTTATTTTTAATTGCAAATACACCCCTCCTTGTTCAAGTATTTTTATGTATATTTATTCAATTTTAATAAATACCTCCCATTCTCCAAACAATATAGAAAAATAAGGTAATGTGCCTAATGTAATGTACTTTCATGCTATAATTTTTATTTTTAATTTCTCACATGTTTCCTTTTTATTAAAAAATCAAATATTACACAGATATTCCCTGTTTACTTTAGAAATCCAAAAAATATAGAAAATCATATTTAAAAATTCCTAAAAAATGTGTTTATTATAATATCTAATACCACCAGACCAAAAATCCTTAAAATAGAAAAAGGAAATGAGAAAAAATAAAAGCTTCAAAATCCTATAAAAATATTAAAAATCATCAAAAATTCCACGAATATTTCTCCATGTTCTGTAATTATATTTATATATATGGGTATGTATTAAAATTGATTTGGAAAAAAGTTGAGCCTTTTTGCTATTTTTAATCCCCAAATCTATTCGGCTTATTTTCTAATACCAATTTTGGGATATTTTTTGCTTCAAAATACTTAAAAATTAGTAAAATTACTTGAGAACTCATAAAAACAGTAACAATTATAAAAAAACACAAAAATATTTTATTTTTCTATTTTTGACTCTTCCTCTATATTTATAAGTATATTATATGTAGTGTATTATATCTCTATATATAATAATATATAAGTGATAATAATATCTATCTATTATAGATATTTTATTATTATTTTAAAATAAAAAATATGAAAAATATATAAATATGCTTATAAAAAATATTAATTAAAAAACATAGTATATTTAAAAACCCATATTCTTTGATTAATAGTGTGCATAATTATATCCATATATACCTATATTAGCTATTCATTGTTTATTTATAGATAATATTGAGTGCTACACCTTTTTACTTCCTATGTTCAACACCCTACTCTGCTTGTCACCATACACATTTATTTATAGGTTTTATAATAAATTTTGATTCACATTTATTTATTCATTGATTGATATCTATTGTATGGGGTGATTGTTGATTTAGCACTTGGATTGAGTGAGTGATTGTCGCTTCGAATTCGCTCCCACATTGTGTGGAGCATAGACCCTCCTCCCTTGATACTTGTGTTATTTTAAATGGCTTCATTATTGGGGAGTAACAGATTGTAGCACATTTTGTATATAGTTGCATATTACTCTTCCTTTATTTTCTGCTTATTTTATTTTGATAAATATTTGTACATTCTAATCCTTATTTCTTTGTTGATCTTTCTTGCAAGAGACCGATTAGCAATGGCTATCTCGTAGGAGGTGGACGCAACCAAGAAGAGCAGAGGTCGGCCTTCTCTTGTGAGCCAACTAGGAGAGAGCATGAGAGAGGAGCAAAGAGAGGAGAAGAGTAGATCGGTCTTAGCTTTTTTATTTTCCATTTTTGTGAGAGAGTATGTCATTTTATTTTTAAATTAATTTGTAATAGTTTGGACACTGCCACACTTAGCGAGGTCCAGTGCCCAGGTGTCCGTTCACCTGGGGGCCTCGTCACGGTTTTTCATATTTTATCACCTTTCTTTTATTTTGTTTCATGTAATTTGAGCTTTCCACCTTTCTTTTTATTTGTTTTCTGTGAGTGAGCCCTTAGACATTAGGTTGCTTGACTCAGTAGCTAGGTCAAATGCTCTAATTGTATTGCATGCACCTATAGTGATACGTGATTGGACTTAATCAAATAATTAATTGCTAATTGCTCGAATTTGGAATCACGTGCTATGAGAGACCTCAAACAATGCTTGCAGGACCCGTTGTGGTGGGCACCGAGAAGTCTCCAAGACCAGACACTTAGGATCCATTTTTGAGTAGTTAGCATTTGGTTCTTCTAGATAATAGCAGCTACTATTTAGGACATTTTCTCGTTTTTGCATATCTCCATATAGTATAAATATTTCAATTCTGCCTTGCATCCTGCATGGAGAGAGTTGGGAAGCACTGTAAGTAATTCTATGTTTGCATGCATCATTAGTCACTAAGGCGAGATTTCCACCTTAATGACAACTTGCATGGCTTTTTCGCTTTCTCCCCATGTGTTTATATCACATTTAGGACAAAAAGAAAATACAAAAAAATCATTAGGCGGCTTGCTCTGAAAAATACTCAAAAAATTTGAAAATCCAAAAATTAAAAAAGGAACTGCTAAATAAACTTGACTTTTATTAAAATTCGTAATGAATTATTCATTGTTTGGGGTTCATAAAGACCACATTATTTTTAGGTACATTCCAGAGAGAGTGAGGCGTGACCTGCTAAGGATTAGAGCAAAAAACCCAACCTGTAACTGCCTTGTGCATCGTTTGGATTACCGAAGTATCGACACTTCTATCGTATGTGATCGAGTAGGGACTCATCAAGCACGATGTTCCTGACTTGTATGGAGCATCCGACTTGGTCTAAAGTACTAAACTTAGGCCATGCCCTCACATGTGTGTTTGTCTCATCAATTTATGTCCGAGTAGGTCCTTGCATGCTCACGAGTGATTCCGTTGCGAGCGAGGTTTGAAGTATTGGTTTCACCTATTAGCTTCCTCTCCTATTCTTTGGTTGAGTAGGGATCTAAGAAGGGTTTAAAGGGCCTCAAAAAGTGTAGACTATAGGTTACAACGGAGGAGGACAAGTACGAGATACTTTCCTGACAGTACTCTCACTCCTATAAGGTTAGCGTTCTTAAGGACTTATTATAAGATTGCCTGAAAATAACAAAAAAATTGAAAAGATAAAAATAACCGAACTCTTACGGCTTCACATGTGCTGAGTGGGTGAATCCATCCTTGTCTTGTGTTTGTTTAAATTAGATTAAGGTTTAAAAATCAGTCCTGCATATTTAGTGCCTTATTTTACTTCCATCTATTGTATTCCTTATTTGACCTCCACTCACTTTAAATGTTCTGCTATTTTGCATTCCTTTTGCTTCTCGTTGACCTCCATATCATTTCTCCATATCGATCTTCTTCTTAACCATCGAGATGGCGACACATGGATGGCTTAGTCGAGACTCTATTGATGCTCACATCGATTCCATGCGCTCGTTTCTCCGATAATTCAGGGTGATTTCCAAGAACCCACTTTGGACTCCGCAAACCGATCTCCAGATCCCCTCTTTCTTTAATAATCCGGGATCACTCTTGTCTCTAACTCTGCCCATTTTGGATGGAAATTGATTTCACTCCTTATACATCACCATCCTCAATGAAATTTTGTGTTGACCATAACACAAAACAATTCTTTACATATGGTGCAGCAATTCAGACTGATCAGGGCATTCTTCCATGTGCAGACCAATAACCCGATCTGAAGCCAGAGATTCTCTCAGATTCAAAATTAGAAACATATACATAGATGGTTCCCAGAGGAAAAGGAAAGGGATCGCAGAACCCACCACAACCGTGATCAGAGCAGGGTCAACTAGATCAAAACACTGTAAATGCCCAGCTCCTCGCCTCCATTCAGGCGATGCGCAACAGTTCACCAATCAGGCATTGGCCCAGATCACCTTCCTGGACATTCTTAATGACTTGAGGAGAGGAAGAGAAAATCCCTGAGGAGGAGGGGAAGAAGAAGAAGGAAGAGAAGGTGAGGGCCATGGAGTCCCAACAGACGAGCCCAGGAGAGCGGCCCAACTGACTCTCAAAGAGACATACAACCCTAGAGTTGGTCAAGTCACCGAGTGGATCCAAATTCCAGCGATCCATGCACATTTTGAGTCAAAGCCTCAACTCTTGGCACTTCTGCCTAACTTCCACGGAAATGCAAATGAGGAACCATATATCCACCTGCAACATTTCGGGTGTATATGTGGTACAACGCACTACCCTAACATAACCTTAGGAGTAGTCAAGATGATGGTACTCCCATTCAGCCTTCAGTATAAGGTGCTTCATTAGATCAACCACTTGGAGAAAGTCGTCACTACATGGGAAGAGCTTAAGTCTGCCTTCTTGCATAAATATTATCCTCTTGGGAAACGTAATCCGATGTGTGCTCACATAACAAACATCACCCAACTTGAGCATCATAGGGAGCCACCTGTCCAAGGTGGATATTATAGAGAAATGATCAGAGGACATCGAGAATTACTCTGTGATCGAATAGAAGACACAACATCTAGACAAGTTGGACCAGATTACCATGCAGCTGGAGCTGCTGGTCAACACGATCAGCTCCTGCAATTCCGTGTCTGCATCAGCTACCACTCCTGCTGAGACAAAAGAACAAGCATCACCGAAGTCTCCTCAACCGAATCAATCACAGCCAGTGGGCCAACACGTCTATTACATGCTGGCCTTAGAACCAACATCTCCACAATAGCCACAACAGCAACTGGTGGTCTACCACCCTGAGATCCATCCCATTCAGGATCCCTGTTTCCCTCCTCCACCTCTCATTCATGAGGTGAATGGCGTATGGGCGAACGAAGCACATCCGATCTGTCTAGGCAGGCCCCAACAGGGCTAACAGTCAGGAAGCTGCCAGTTCCCTCATCCACAAGGAGGGAGATTTGTCCAAAATCAACCTTAATACCACCAACAGTCTCCACAAAACTATGGTAATTGGAGACAAAATCAGAACCAAAAACCTCATTACAGTCAGTACCAATAGAATCAATAGTACTCGGTTGTGTCATATCAGAATACTCCTTAGCACCAGCAACAATACCATCCTTCTCCTCAGTACCACAATCAGTACTCCAACCAGCAACCTCCACACCAATCCCAACATCAGTGAGGAGATCATGTTGAATCATCTGAGGCTGTCCCTCCTGTGAACCCTACCCTGGATTGCCTGGCTCATTTAGTGAAAAGCCTAACAGAGATGAGCCAGAAACTTGATGACCTGACCGCTGGGAAGACCTCCATTCTAGCACAAGTGGAGGCTAACCCCAATAATTTTAGAAAGAAAGAGTAGGTAGTTTGTGATGTCCAACCGGTTTAATAATGTTGGATATGCTTGATTTATTTTTATCTAATTATATCACTCTCAAGAGAAGTAGGACCTTGCATCCATCAACCACGTGCAAGGGGAAGAATAAATCTTCGCTAGGTGAATTATCATCTTCTACATCAGTCGATCCAGCATCGTGGCTGGGTGAGGAAGAAGAAAAAGGAGAAGCACCAGCAACAAAAAGCCAAAAAATCAGAAAAATAAAAAATTCAAAAGTGAGCAACAATAGAAGTAGCCAGAGCACCAACCAGCCAACCTTGAAGGAGATCATATCTGCAGTTGATTCAGTGCCAACCGATGGAGCCTTGCATGTGTATTTCGGATTCCCCCAATCATGGATGACCATGCTCATTTTAGTCATCCAGCCTAATGTGGGCATAGATTTTGATGTACATAAGAACATTATTTCTACTGTTGTTTTGATTTTGTAAATATTCCTTTTCCATATTCATTAAGAAAATCCAAAAAAATTAAAAATTTTAAATCAGCCTTGTTTGATCCTGATGTTGAGATTATTCAGAATCTTATGCTTTAAATTCCCTTGCTCAAAGCCATCATACATGCCTAACATCAAGAAAGGTCTGAAAGAAGCATGTACTTCAAAGAGATAGCCGCGTAGAGCCAGAGAAAGAAATGTGAAATATATTCTGACTGCGGCTATAGTAAAAATGCAATCAACAATTTCTCAACCAAAAAGAAGGATATGGGAGATCCTCTAGTGAGATGTCGAATGTTCGATCAGGAGTTCAATTGAACTCTGCTCGATAGTAGATCCTCAATCTACCTGATGCCCACTTCACTACTCAAAAATTTTGGGTCGGGACCGCTCTAGTCTATGAGAATAACTCTTTAGTTCACAGACTCATCTATCAAGTGGACTAGAGGAATTTTGGAGGATGTTATTATCACCATTCATGGAATGCAGTTCCTTGGGGACTTCATCATGCTAGACATGGATACCTTAGCTCCTCTTCTGCATACCCCAATAATCCTCAGGCAGTCATTCCTTCGAACAAACAAAGCAATGGTGAACTATGGCACCGGTAGATTACTTTCCGCTCGAACAACAACAAGGTGCACATTGGGACGATCCAAGTGCAGAACCTGCCAGAGAGTGCATCGGATGAGAGCGGGCCGACAGAGCAATGAACAAAAGACTGTGACTTTCTTGTTGAAGTCCATTATACAAATCTGTTTTATGGATGATATTGAAATCCATGAGCTCCTCTCCATAAAAGAACTAGTGGATAGCACAATCGAGTTCCCAAATATCCTCCGATGATGAGATTTTTGCTTAGTTTCCTAATGAACATAATATGGCCACCTATCCTTGGCAGAGCAAGTGGCAATTATGGAATACAATGTGAACAATATTCTATAATAGAAGAATTATGTGCAGCCTTGAATGCAGATCCCATAATGCCAATGGTGTACACTTTATAGTTGAAAGATTTGACATCTTCACCCTGCAAAATAGCTGAAGTTACCACCGAGCTGAATCAGACCTCGCCTGAGCTCAAGCCACTTCCAGAAACATGAAGTACACCTTCCTTGTGGGTACGCAAAACATGTTCCCTGTGATTATCAATTCACAGATGACTGAGGAACAAGAACCTTGTATGCTCGAGGTTCTAGAAAGAAACTGCAAGGCCATAGGCTGGAAAATTTCAGATCTACATGGGATTAACCCCTCACTATGCTTGCATTACACATATCTTGAGGAGGATAGCAAGACATCCCGAGAGTTCTAGCGAAGATTGAATCCAAATCTTCAGGAGGTTGTGGGTGTGATGCAAGATTCATATATCCCATCTCTGACTCGAAATGGGAGAGCCCCTTGCATGTTGGGCTAAAGAATTCAGGGATCACCATGATGAAGAACTAAAAAGGAGAGGATATCACAACCAGAGTACCAGCATCTCGATATGTCTGTGTTGACTACAGACGCCTGAATCTAGCGACCAAGAAGGACCATTTCCCGCTCCCCTTCTTCAACCAGATCGTTGAGAGATTGACCGTGAAGGAAATTTTTTGTTTCTTGAACGGATACTCTGGTTACAACCAAGTTGCTATAGCTCTTGAGGATCAAGAGAAAACAACCTTCACCTATTCATTTGGAACGTACGCCTTCTATGCAATGTTGTTTGGGTTATGTAATGCTCCGACGACATTTCCTTTTGAGGAAAAATTGATCACAGTTTCTTGATTCGGTACTTTGGGCCTAGCGTACTGTGTACAAGTCACCGTTAGGAATGTATCCCTACCGCATGGTGTATGACAAGCCATACCATTTCCTAGTAGAACACATTCACAAATTTTTATGGGCAATTAATGTCTGTAAATTGGATTCCATGAAGGCTAGAAAGAAAAAAAAGTTGGATCTGAATTAACTCCTCGGATTTCATGTGTATGCATACAACCATAGCCTGATGTAGAAGGAGAAGGTCAAAAAGTGGCACGACAAGGACATCCTGTGCAAGAATTTCGAACCAGGTCAGAAGGTTTGGTTGTTCGATGCAATGCTCAAATTATTCTTAGGGAAGATGAAGAGCAAGTGGACCGGGCCATTTATAGTGAAGCATGTGCGTGGCAATGGAAGCATCGTGATATCTGGACTATCATATGATGCACAACCATTCGAATCGACAGGCAGCTACTAAAGCCATATCTCGAACATGTTACGTTTCTATACATGGTTGATTCAGTGCAAGTGGTCTATGATGAAGAAATTCATGATGCAACATTAGTAGAATCTGACAAGACCATCACAAATATGTTTGATTAATTAATCTTTTTCTTCTTTTCTTCTTTACATGTTCATTCTTCAAATTCTTTCTTCTGTGCTTCCCTCACTACATTCATCTGTGATATATTAAGGATATGTGTATTCCTAAGTATGGGGCGGTGAGCACCCTCGGGGTATTCATTCTTCGATCCCTCGCATGTCTCCTCAACTCTTGATAATCTGTCTATACTTAGGGATATTTTACCCTAAGTATAGGGGGAGACAAGATTAGTTGATGAGTCATTTATTCATTCCCACCCTTGGTCCTCCCTACATGGAGAATATAGTCTACTATACTTAGGATTAATTTATCCTAAGTATAGGGGGGACGATTGACCTCTTATTCTTTGTTGTCATTATAGTATAGACTTTTCTATAATTAATACGAGTTATGTCTTCCTTTACTATTCGATCTATGAGGACATAACTCAAGATAAGTATCGGGGGTAAATATATACATTGTATATATTTTAGCCATAACTCATTCTTTCGTATTTTCAATAAGTATAGATAAAATCCTTTTAAATAAGTATAAAGAAAATACTTGTATAAAATTCCATAAAATTCTTGTATATACCTATTAATAAATCGGGAAAAATATTTTTCAAAATGGTTTGAAAATCTTTTTGAAAAATCTTTTGAAAACTATTTGAAAAATGTTTTGTAAAACGTTTTCAACCTTTGTAAAAATATTTTGTTTGTAAAAATTTCTTATTTGTATGAAATAAAATATTTTAAAAATCTATTTGAAAAAAGTTTGAAAAATGGTTGCAAAAATAGTTTGAAAAATCTATATATACTATTTGAAAAATCTTTGCAAAATGATTTTCAAATTTTGTAAAATGTTTGCAAAAATTATTTGTTAAATTAGTTTTGAAAATAAAAATATCCAAATATTTGCAAAAATCTTTTCAAATTATTTTGAAAACTATGTACACAATCCAAGCAAATAAAAATCTTTCACAAACACTAATAAGTTAACATGTAAACAAAAATTAAACACCTGTAAATACCTCCCTTAAATTCGTAAATCCTAATCCTTGAAAATAAAAAGATGCACTCTCATGTAAAAATTTGTACCTATTTCTTTTCAAAATTTTTATTTTAATAAAATCACTAAAAAACTACAAAACGAAAAATCCCAAAAATATTTGCAAAACCTTTTTCAAAATTGCATAATAATTTGCAAAACATTTTTCAAAAACCCATAAAAAGTTCAAAATAAGAAAACTTCTTTAGAAAAATATTTTCTTGCATTATACATAATATTCGCATTTTTCAGAATAACTTAAACAATTGAAGAAGTCCAAATAAAATCCGAGGATTGGAGCTTGGAATATACCTTAATACTTTAATTTCAGAGGTACCTATTAAGGATCATGTCACCTTGACTTAATTCTTTAGATTCCATAAGACTATGTTCATTAGTCAATTCAATGTGCCTAAATAGAGCCCTACATATCATCTGTAAGACTATTGTGATAATGACATGACTGGAAGCCTCACACTTAGCAATTAGCTCAACTCAAATAGACTGTTGAAAAATCTTGGAGTCAAGGTTGAGATTATGCAACGCTGCTTCATCAAGGGTGGCTCAGGAACCATTCTTGGGGATTGACGACACCGGTACTCTAACCCACTTCTTTTGATAACAGTGATATCTAAAGACCGGAGATGGATTGAAACAATGCTTCGGATGGGGAATGGTCTACTGGCACAACTTTCTTTAAGACCCTAAAAAATAGGTCGAACAAAAGATGCTATATCCTTCGAGGCACAAACAAGAATGCAGAAGCTATACAAAGTCAAAGAAAATTTCCAAAGAAGCCTTGATGACACGGATTTTGCGAGGGACAAAATAGTCCATACAAGGCAGGACCACAGTGTCGCTGAGCGACCGCTCACGAAACCCGTATAAATCAACAGTTAACCCACAACAAGAATCAAACAATGAAAAGCGATGCAGAGTTAAAATTTATTATAACTCTACAATAAGTGTGTAGGTGCAAGTATGTGTAGAGTGTCGAACTCTGGGAGCAAGCAGGATAAAATAAGGCAATAATGCTAAAAAATGTGAATGTGATCAAATGCCTACAAGTGTGCTATTTTTGTGGGTTTTTTATTTTTTATTTTTTTATTTATTTTTTTTGATTTTATATTTTATATTTTGATTTTTAATTTACTAATTTTGTATTTTCTTTTTGTATTTTGTATTTTTTTATATTTTCTTTTCTTTTAATAGAATATATATACAAAGAAGGAAAAAGAGATATAATATATAGGAAAAAATGAGCAAAATAAGAAAAAATCAGGAAATAAAATCTTTTTGGGCTTTTTATATTTTTTATTATTATTGTGATTTTTCTGAATTTTTCCTAATTTTTTTGGTATTTTCAAAGACAAAAATACTGCAAACAGTGGATAAAGTAGAGGGGCAGAAATAAAAATGGGGATGAAAAATAGCAAACAGAATCAGAAATTCCTCAAATTAATTTTAAATTAAAGCTAATAAAGCAGAGAAAATTTAGAGACAAAAATTGTACTTTTATGATTTTTCTGGAATTTTTAAGATTTTTGTGAAGTTTTTAGGGGATTTCTAATTTTTAGGAGTTTAAATTGAAATTTTTAGTGAGTTTTAGATTGAAGTTAAAACAAATAAAAACACACAAAAGATGTTTATTTTGGAATTTTTCAGGTGGTTTTAATATTTTTTTGGTATTTTCTAATGCAAACATTAACAAAAATGCATGTTTTTTATTTTTTATAAATATTAAAATGCAATAAAAATGCAGAACAAAAATATGACGTAAAAGAGAAAGTAAACATGAGCTTAAGTTAATTTTTTGGTGATTTTTGGAATTTTATAGATGCATGAAATAAATAGAGATACCAAAGAGAAAATGCACTGCTAGCAGGGGTATAAATGTAAATATCCAGAAACATAGGAGCCAAAGTGCAATTTTCCACAAAATATATAACTAATAGACAAAGTTCCAAGACCAAATACAAATTTCCAATCACGTAGGGGCACAAGCGCAAAAATCCCAACCCCGCATGTGGTATTCACGCACTTATGGAGGACCTAAATGTATTTAGCAAGAACTTGGGGGCTTAACTGCAATTTTTCCAAAAATATTACACTTAATAGAAAAGTTCCTGGACTAAAACAAAATATGAAAACCCACAGGGGGTCCTTGCAAAATACCCACCGCCCCACGTACGTGAGTCACGTGAGGTGACGTGGACAGGACCTTGATGTAAATATTCAAAGTCTAGGGGTGTCCATGCAAATATTACAAAGCTTTAATACTGCAAATGAAAGATTTAATACTAAATATTTAATACAAAAATCGCGAGGGTTAAAGGTGCAAAATACCCAGGCAGGGCGATCTAACGGCTGGCATCCTTCAATAGATCCTTAGGGATGATCAGACGGTTAGGAAATGCGAGGATCCAACAACTGGGAAACGATCTGGAGCGGCAGCGCGATCGGATGCCGGAGAAGCGAGGAGGAAGAACAGGGAAGAACGCTGGCGAGGCGAATTTCCCCGAGCTGGATCTTGATCCTCCGACGGTCTGTAAGCGTGCAAGATGGCCGAGCGTGTGACGATCCGAGAATTTGCTGTGTTAAAAAGAGATACATTATGTATTTTCATTTTTCGTTCGCTAAAAATAATGTGTCGTTTCGTTGTATGAGGCACTCGGAATCAGTCAAGAAAATAACCACACAAAATATTCATCAATTTTAATCAATGCAGTTTTATGTTTATTTTACTTGGGCAGTCCCAAGGTCGAACACAAGGAGGTAAAGGAACAACCTAGAATTATGTCTATCAAAACTCGTGCACGGTTTTCGAGGCGGTTTTTTTGGGAATTTTTAATGCAAATGCATAATGTAATTTTGGCCTATTTTAGTGACTAAAATATAAATTACATTCAAACGATGTCCGAAAAATACGAAACTTGGCCAAGATGCAAATTATAATGAAATAAATGCACTGTAGTTTTTTAGGAATTGTTGGATGCAATATGAATTTTTTTTATGAATTTTTAAATGCAAACAAAATGAATTTTAATATTTAATTATAATAAATACTAAACCTACTTAATTTCAAGGAATAAAATTATCTAAGATCTATCACTAGGTGATGGATCTCAGAAAAACCCTAAACCTTGAAAATGTGATATTTAATAACTATTAAAAATCGAACACTAAAATATGCAAAATGATTTTTACAGGCAATCTATGCATGCAAATCAAATCTTTTTGGGCACAATGTCAAGCACACTTAATTCTACAATATGTGTTTTTTCGGGAATTTTTAGAGTAATGGTTACTCAAATATAAATTTAAGAGCATAAACTGGGAAAAATATACAAATTTCCACAAAACAATTAATTATCAATTAACCAATGATCATAAAAATGTCCACAATGCGTCAAAATGTAGAGGATTAAATGACAGACATCATGTTATTTTTGAATAATAAAATAATGTCAATGTACTTATTTGAAATAAAGGGGAAAGACAGGGGTACATATGCAATAAAATAATTATAAATAAAGTAAGTAGGGGGACCTAGATATAATTACCAATAAGCAAGGGAACATGTTCTGCAAAATGATCAGCAGGTCACGTACTAAGCACGTGACCTAGTCGGTGGGGCATGCGTGCAAATAAGAGGATCGGTCGGGGCGTCTTTATAATTAACCCAAAGGTCACGTGCAAAGCACGTGACCCCTGGGTCTCTTGGCGAAATGGAGAGAGACCAGGGTTCTTCTTGTAAATTGCCCATGGCTGGGGCTGATGTCGTCCTGACGTTCTCCGGCCACGTGCCACGCACGCGAGGCAGGGGCCTCAGGCTTCGTGCCCGGTCGGCGGTGGAGAAGTGGAGGAGGGCCGGCAACCTTGGTGAGGCAGAGGAGGACCGGTCGAGACAGAAGGATGGAGGGGGGTCGGTGTTGCTCCTGGTTACTGGTGAAGGTAGGGGAGCAGCTGGCCCTTGGCGGGGCTTAGAGCCGACGAAGTGCGTGCCTGTTGGTGGTCGATGAAGTCCGGCGTAGGGGTCGAAATGGAGGGGAAGCTTCTCGGTCGGATGTGTTGGTTGAAGTTGGAGAAGACAACTGTTGACGATGAAGAAGGCGTCATCTCTATGGCTTGGGTCGGAGCAAAGTAGCAACAACCTGGGGGTGAAACCTTGATCGTGGGCTGTAACGAGCTTCGGAGCTCGGATCTCGCCAAGGGAGGAGGAGGAGGGCCGGGCTGTCACCACCGGTCCTCTGCATTTAGGTGCTAACGGCGGATGGGGTACAATGGCGGGGTGGCGAGGCTTTTATATAGGGTCGAAGGTGGGCGCCGACGATGGAAGTTGGATCGGCAAGAAGATCTGATTGGGTTTGATTGGTGGTGATCGCGGGATTGAGATGACGAAGATCGGAGATTCGACGAGGAAGGTCGGCCTGCGAGATTAAGGGGATTGATTGGAGATGCGGCGACGGTGACGCGAGGTGATTTCGGCGGAGAAATTGCGAGGTGAGGCGGCATTCTCGATTGGGAAAGGGAAGGAGGATGACGAAGAGCAGTGGCCGTTCGATCGGCCGAGATCGGACGGCCACGATGGGACCTCGTGGCGCAAAGGGAGGGAAAGGGGGCTGCACGTGCACGGCGTGCCTGGGAGACACGTGCCCCGTACGTGCATGATTTTAATTTTTATTTTAATTTAATTTTTTTCATAAAAATGAATAAATAAAAAGGCCAAAAATGGCTGACACGTGGTAGCCCCAGGGGCGGCGATGTGTCAGCACCTGAAAATTTGAAAAAATAAAGATTTTATAAAATGCAAAATAAATAGCAAACAACCTCGGATTGAAAAAGTTTCTTCACAAAAATTGCTCGTCTCTATGAGATCTACAACTTTCATGAAGACATCAAAACCAAAATCGATCAAATTCACAAAGTGATATTTTTGGGGTATCCCATATACATAGAATACCTTGATTTTCAGGTTTTGTAATATTTATGTTATTTTTAAACCAGATAAAAATCTGAAAAAAAATATGGTAAAATCAAGAATAAATAATTACACATTAGTCTAATTTTTTGGATTTTTATAAGGAAAGGAATAAAATAAAATATGAAAAGACTAATTTTATACAGTCGGTTAGTGAAGACTCGGACTCAATTTGTTTCGTTAATTTCAAGCTCAATTTGGATTTAGATTTTTGCGCATTTTAATAAAACTTTTATCAAAGAATACAAATGAAAAAGAAATGAACTAAAATAGGTTAGTTATATACATAAAATAATAGGTCAAAAATCGCTAAAATACAAAATGTACAAAAGAGGCCCAAAACCCAACTTTCACATATGATCTCCGATTCACTTGAACTTGATCTTGTTTTGAAGGTAATTGAATGTACATTAGTTCAAAAGTGAGTAGGATTAAAACAAACAATGGATGAGGAAGATATGAGGTTTTTAATCCGGAAATCCTGAAACTATGGTTTGGGTTTTTGGTCCACTTATCTTGGTTAGTGATTTTTATGTATTTTTCATTTATTCTTGTTAGTGATATGTACACAGTGGAGGTAGTTTTGGGTCATTCAGAGTTAGCATGAATGAGTTAAAAATCAGGAAAATAAGGCTATTTACAGGTCATTTTTGGCTTGGATTTTTGGCTTCTTATTTAGTGCAGAAATTAGAGCTAAAATGCAATTCTTACGAAAACATGCATGAATGCTAATTATGCAGAATAGATGCAGAAATGCTGTTGATTTTGAGGGATTTGAGCTTAATAAATGATATTTAGAGTGATGAATCCAAGATTCATCATCCCCATATACTTAAACCATGCTCGTCCCTGAGCATAAAAAAGAAATGCCATGAGGTGAAATGAGATTGGGTTCCATACCAAGACCATGAACTGAAGGTGAAAGTGAAACTAAACTAAATCTTGGATTATTTGTGTGTCGGAACTTCTGTGAGACTTAGAATTTTAAAATCAACAACCATCAAGTTCTACACATCATTGCTACAGTTTCGGCTCAGAAGTCATCTTAGATCAATCCTCTTCCCAAAGTATACCCTATGAACATTGAATAATCGACTCATGTGTGTGAAAGGTTTTAGCTCTTCCCATCTAGAATGCCAGACTACCATGCTCCTCTCCTCTCCAGTAACTCGTCCTCAGGGAGTCAGGTATTTCCTTCTAAGGTCTGTCGCGCTGTGTTCACAATAGAATTGGGGGAGAAGTTATAAGAAGGAGAAAAAAACTGGAGGGTGGCCAGTGTAGTCACCTCTCCTTGTGAAGTTGGCCAGTGTAGCCGAGTCTCCACCAAGATCTGCAGGTTTTCTTTGAAGCTTGGACCTTTTTGGTCAGATATTTATTTAGTAGAATGCTTCTTTTTATTTGGAATTTTTGGTGGTTCTGCTTGGATCTTGTTGTGCCCCTACGGATATAGAATCCTTTTGTTCCATACATTTTTGGGAGTCTTAGAAATAATTGTGCCCAGTTGTCCATCCCTTTTCCGAAGCTTAATTTCAACACGTACTCCGATCTTTAGATTTCCATGCTACCAGAAAAGAAACTCGCACAGTCTTCCAACATCCCGTCCGAGTTGAGCTAAGTGCATAGTGCGAGAGTACAAATTAATTCCCTATTCCACAGTTGTACCCAGAAAGAAGAGACCAGGTTAGACACTAAGAGTCAAACGCTGCACATTATCATGTGGAACTCAAAGAATTAAGTCAAAGACCTGAAGCTTCTAAAATCCTATTTCTCGGTGAAGTTCCTCTAAAAATTAGGTGGGTTACGGTCAAGTCCAGACCACTCTCGGTTTCTGCTCATAACTCGGTTCAGAACCCAAAGACTTTTCACAGATGCAAATGCATGAAGTGTTGGATGAAGTGCAGGTGTGTGAAATGCAGACAATTTTTTTATGCAAGGGATTTTTGGTTTTTTTATGCAAAAATAAATAAGAAGCCATTTTTCAAAAAATTTGGACACAATTAGTGTTAGTAGCAAAACTCTTTTTCTTTTTCTTTTATTTTGTGGTTTTTTGTTTTTATTTTTGTTTTTGTTTTTGTTTTTGTTTTTGTTTTTGTTTTTATTAAATGATTACCCACCCCGTAAATACATATAGACTTACGTGCAAGTACAAGATAGGGATAAAATATATACAAAGTATATATACAGACCCCCTATACTTAGCGAGTGTTGTGTCCTCAGAGCATAAGAAGCGTAAAGAAGACATCGTTCGAGCTAAGCGTAAGAGAGTGAAAAAGGAAAAGAGAAAAAAGAAAGAGACACAACGGTCCTCCCCCTATACTTAGGCTGTGAAAAGGCTGAGAAAAAAATGAAGCGGTCGGGATATGTGAATGAGGGGAGTATATATAGGTGGGCATCGGATTCCCTTATACTTAGGCTCTTGTCAACCTAAGTGTAGAAGAAGGGTGGAAATGGAGCGATCGTGAGGAGTGTGATGGGGAAAATGGTATGTACAAATGGCATCGATCTCTTATACTTAGGCCTTGGCCTAAGTAGAGGAAGAAGCTGTACAAGGAGCCGATGTGGTTGGGAGGGAGGGTGGGTAGCCGATGATTAAGGTGGTTTTCGACTGATCTTTTTGTGAGCATGTGATGGGAGATCGGTATAACGAGACGAAGATGAAGCATATGATTCCCAACTATTATCAGTGTCATCCTTAGAAAAATCATGATGGATAGTAGATGAAACATTTGAGTCAGATGAAAGGTATCCATCATCAGAGGAATAGTATTTGAAAGTGGACACACTCCAGATATTCATGTCTTTTTGTTTCTTCAATTGTTTCCTCAAAATTTGTTTCTTTTTGGGGTCAAGCGGTTTGTCCTCAGATGAATACTCAGAAGCACCGGTCTCAGTCAACTCATAAGAAATAATTCTAGTGTACTTGAAGAGGGCAGGAGCATCAGCTTTGGATGAATAGTAGTTAGGAACGGGAGTTTTCCAACGAGAGTTAAATTTTGGATCCTTGCGAAGATATGGCTTTAGAGCTGCCGAACAGACTTCACTCATGTAGACTACCTTTTCCGGACCTGATGAGGGATCATCAGCTGATTCCTATTCCAAAAGGTCAAAGGTGACTCTTTTTTTCTTGTTTCGTGAAGACGTCGGTTCACTTGAGTATCCGGACGAATAACCATTGGAATTCTTCTCCTTGGTCGGTGTTTATCTTGCTTGTTTTTTTAGTCTTCTGAATGGCGGTGCACTCTCGATTTGGGATGATTTGGTCAAGATAATCAGAGTAGGTTGCCCATGGGTGTGACCATGCATATGTCTCAGGATCATAGAAGAAGGATTTGTCTATTTTGAGATCCGCGGGAATTGAAATACTGGGGGGAGTCTCTGCATGTTCGTTCTCAATTGATTTGACGTTGGAGCATTCTTGTATCAAGTTGATGTGATCAAGGTAGTTAGAATAGATCGATCCAGGGTGCGACCATACATAAGTCTCAGGATCATATGATTCATATACTCGATTCTCCATGGTGAGAGCACCTGGGAATGGAGCAGGGGGGATTCTCTAAACCAATAGTCTCATCAACAACCGCTATCTCAGGTATAGCAGCGGGGTAGGGATCTTCTACCGCTTCATGGTTACGGTTGTCGGGGACTTCGTGGGTTGCCTCAGAAAATTGTGGTTCCTCAAAGACTGGGTCAGATCGAAGTGCTTCCAATGCTGTAAAATTAATTTCCCGAGTCTTACAGTCAATAATTGCCTTAGACAATGCTAAGAATGACTTTCCAAGAATAATTGGAGACTGGGTGAATTCTCCTTGATGCTCAATATCAATGATCGTGAATTCTACTTTGAGCGGAGCACCTTGGAATTTCATGATGACAGAAATGATTCCTCTCGGTCGCTTTATCAATCAGTCAGCCAATTGAACAATCTCTCGTATCTTCCGAATCGGTCCGAGTTTGAGTTCGTGAAATACAGAGGTCGGGAGGATATTGATCAGTGAATAATCATCAACTCGAGCATGGGTAAAGATTGTGTCTTTGATTTCACAGTCAAATCTAGGCAACCGCTTCACTATGCGACTCTTGGTTTTTCTCCTCAACACCAAGGAGGAGGCCATTAACAAGATATGCCTTTCAGTCTTTGTCCGTATCCTGCCTGACTTTTTTATCATTAATTTATCCATTACAAATCCTTTAAGGTTGGGAAAGTGTCAAATGGCTTTTGTAAAGGGAAGTTCAAAAATCAGTCTTTTCTCCAGTGCTTCCCGTACAACATGATCCAAATTTTTCAGATCTTCTTTAGTCTCAATTTTTATGTATTTTTTGGGATTTTCGATTTTTTGGGTGTTTTTGAATATTCCAATTTTTTTGGTATTTTCTGTGTGGTGTGGTGATGTGGTGTGTTGCTCAGATGAGAAGGGGGTTTGATGTTCAGAGTAAATATCAAAGGTGTCGATGTTGGAATCGTTCCTAGATTTTTTAATATCCTCAAAATTTTTATCATGAGATCCAATCTTTTCCTCATCCATTTTTATGTCCGAGCTCCCATAAAATAAACTGAGTCGGTTAGTAAAATTTCTGAATTTTTCCTCCATTAATTTAAATTTCTTATTTATCCTTGAAATATCATCCTCAAAAATCTATTCATGATCAATCATGGGAGCAGTCAGTGTGTGTTTTTGCATTTGAGATTCAATAATTTCATCTTCCATTTTACTGTATGTGGTAAAATCATTATATGATCATTATTTTCTGAAAATTTCTCCTCAAGAATTATGGAAGGAGGCTGCTCATATGGTCCAGGCATGTGTAGTTGGTCTGAGTAGAGTTCAATCCTTTGATCATGATTGGTCAGACCTTAATACTGTGGAGTCAGCATACAGAGTTTATGTGTTTCTATGTGGTCAGTCCAGTCCTCTGTACAAGTATCATGTTTGAAGAGGGGTTTGTTATGGTCAATCCAACGCTGATGATCATTAAGTGCGAGTCTTTCCATCTGGTTTTGGTTTCTCGGCCAGTCATGAGATTCAAAGGTATTTTGATCTTGAAATGGTTCATTAGCGAGAAACTAAGAATAAGACGACTTAGTCCAAGATGGTAGGTGGTCATGTGCGGTCGGATGATTCGAGTAGGATTTCAACGAGGGGGCTGAATTCATCCACGAGTGAAAGTCTCCCACAAATGTTTGAAGATTATTGAAAGAAGAGGATTTGGGCCTAATCGAGACAAATTCATTTTCATAGTATAGCTCTGATGGATTTTCAAATAAATGTTCGGCCATTTTTGAAAGAGCTGAAAGGAATGATAGTTTGGGTTTGCAATGATTTCCGTTATCTGGATGCGGAGAGTTTTTGGACAAAAGTTCCATGATGAGGTTTAGGTTAAGGAATTTTATCAAATGTACGGTTTTTGATCTTCGATATCAGTTCACGCACACCAATGCAAACACAAATCAAACTCCGGGTTCACCAACTCACACAATGAAGCCGTAAGAGTTCGGCTATTATCTTTTCAAATTTAGTTGGTGATAAATCAATCTTGGCAAAAATTTAGCTAGATGTTAGGTGCCGAAATTTTCATAATGACTGGCCCGAATTCTTACGACTAGTTGTACCTACTTTCAGCTAGTATGGGAGTAAGTACGGACCGTAGAACAGCTATCCGTTACTTAAGGACGGAGCCTTACGCAGTGTCCTCTAAATCACCCACTCTGCTAAGGAAATCCGGACCGTTTATCGGCTACCCGTAGATCCTCACAGAAAAGTAGCTAATCATTTTTTGGCAGAATCAGTAGTCAATATGAAAATCCGGATTGGGCTCTAGCCTTAAATGTCGTCTCTCGCTCACTCAAAAAAAAAGCATCCAAGGTCGAGGTTGCTTACCCACAAAAATTCTTGATTTTATGGGTTATTTTGAAATAGGCTATAGTTAGCAGTCCCAATTTTATTTCGGCGATCACTCAAGAGTTATATGAGCATAAATACACGTCTACCGTCCAGTCCCAATTTCCTTTAAAATTTATGTGACAAAATCAAGAGGGAGGAGTTCGGAAAAAAGCCGATGCACGTGAAAAACAATGATGTATGCTTATTTACAAGACTTATAGTGAATCCTCACAATCTCCTTGTGGGATGCTAGACAGATTTTGAAAAATTATTCTAAATGAAATGCAAGCCGATGAAAAATCGCATCTAGTAGAAAGTTCTATTAGCAGGGAAGAATAGAGTTAAGTTTGGCTAAATTGAACGATCTATGTGTGTCTCGATTAAAGTGACGTGTAGCCTTAGGTCCTACGAGTACAATCAAAAATAAAATTGCTCTGAGAGCCGTATGTGCAGGTCTATCCTAATCGCCACTCAAGTCGGGCCCCACCCTCACCACAAGTTTTACACATGCGAGAGTCCAAACAAACACCGCTATAAATGAGAAATTAATTACAGAAATAAAATTGCAGAAATTAAAATCCTAGACTCTACGCTCTCTCACGACTCGACTCGATTTTAATTTAATGGCGGCTTTTTCGGAAGTTGGTGAAGATGCTTCAGTTTCTTGAAAAACCGCTCCACGTACGCCGAGTACCTCGCAAGAAATATAAGAGAGAAAATGTAAGAGAGTGACTCAAAAATAAATCAAAAAAAATAAGAGAAAAAATGCTGAAAACAAAATAAATTGCAAGAAAAAATGGAATTTACAACGAGAAATTCAGGGGTCAGACTACCCGAATGTGGAAAACCGAATGAGAATTTTCAAAACACAAAACTAAGCCGTTTGCCTCCCCGGCAACGGCGCCATCTAATGATATGAGAATTCGCTGTGTTAAAAAGAGATAAGTTGTGTATTTTTATTTGTCGTTCGCTAAAAATAATGTCTCGTTTCGTTGTAGGCGGCACTCGAAATCGGTCAAGAAAATAACCACACAAAATATTCGTCAATTTTAATCAATGCGGTTTTATGTTTATTTTACTTCAGCAAGTCCCAAGGTCGAATACAAGGAGGCAAAGGAATAACCTAGAATTATGTCTATCAAAATTCGTATGCGGTTTTCGAGGTGGTCTTTTTTTGGAATTTTTAATTCAATAAAGGATGCAAAATGCAATTTCGGCCTATTTTAGGGACTAAAATGTAAATTACATTCAAACGATGTCCGAAAAATACAAAACTTGGCCAAGATGTAAATTATAATGAAATAAATGCATTATAATTTTTTAGGAATTTTTGGATGCAATATGATTTTTTTATGAATTTTTAGATGCAAACAAAATGAATTTTAATATTTAATTATAATAAATACTAAACCTACTTAATTTCAAGGGATAAAATTATCTAAGATCTATCACTAGGTGATAGATCTCATAAAATCCTAAACCTTGAAAATGTGAGATTTAATACCTATTAAAAATCAAACACTGAAATATGCAAAATGATTTTTAAAGGGCAATCTATGCATGCAAATGCCAATCTTTTTGGGCACAATGTCAAGCACAATTAATTATACAATATGTGATTTTTCAGGAATTTTTAGAGCAATGGTTACTCAAAAATAAATTTATGAGCACGAACTGGGAAAAATATACAAATTTCCACAAAACAATTAATTATCAATTAACCAATGATCATAAAAATGTCCACAATGCGTCAAAATGTAGAGGATTAAATGACAGACATCATGTTATTTTTGAATAATAAAATAATGTCAATGTACTTGTTTGAAATAAAGGGGAAAGACAGGGGTACAAATGCAATAAAATAAATATAAATAAAGTAAGTAGGGGGACCTAGATATAATTACCAATAAGCAAGGGAACATGTTCTGCAAAATGATCAACAGGTCACGTACTAAGCACGTGACCTAGTCGGTGGGGCATGCGTGCAAATAAGAGGATCGGCCGGGGCATCTTTATAATTAACCCAAAGGTCACGTGCAAAGCACGTGACCCCTGGGTCTCTTGGCGAAATGGAGAGAGAGCGAGGATCTTCTCGTAATTTGCCCACGGCTAGGGCTGACGTCGTCCTGACGTTCCCCTTCCACGTGCCATGTACGTGAGGCGGGGGCTTCGAGCTTCATACCCGGCCGACGGTGGAGAAGTGGAGGAGGGCCGACGACCGTGGTGAGGTGGAGGAGGACCGGTCGAGGCGGAAGGACAGCGGGGGTCGGTGTTGCTTCTGGTTGCTGGTGAAGGTCTGGGAGTAGCTGGCCCTTGGCGGGGCTTAGAGCCGGCAAAGTGCATGCCTGTTGGTGGTCGATGAAGTCCGGCGTAGGGGTCAAAACAGAGGTTAAGCTTCTCGGTCGGATGTGTTGGCTGAAGTTGGAGAAGACGACTGTTGACGATGAAGAAGGCGTTGGCTCTACGGCTTGGGCCAGAGCAAAGCAGCAACAATCCGGGGGTGGAACCTTGGTTGTGGGCTGTAACGAGCTTCGGAGCTCAGATCTCGCCGAGGGAGGAGGAGGGGGGCCGGGCTGTCACCACCGGTACTCTGCGTTTAGGTGCTAACGGTAGATGGGGTACAACGGCAGGGTGGCGAGGATTTTATATAGGGTCGAAGGTGGGCGTCAATGATGGAAGTTGGATCGATGAGAAGATCTAATTGGGTTTGATTGGTGGTGATCGCGGGATGGAGATGTCGAAGATTGGAGATTCGACGAGGAAGGTCGGCCAGCGAGATTAAGGGGATTGATTGGGGATGCGGCGACGGCAACACGAGGTGATTTCGGCGGAGAAATCGCGGAGTGCGGCGGCATTCCTGATTGGGAAAGGGAAGGAGGAGGACGAAGAGCAGTGGCTGTCCGATCGGCCGAGATCGGACGGCCACGATGGGACCACGTGGCGCAAAGGGAGGGAAAGGGGGCTGCACGTGCGCGGCGCGTGCCTGGGAGGCACGTACCCCGCACGTGCGTGATTTTAATTTTTATTTTTATTTTTATTTTTTTTATAAAAAAAAGAGTAAATAAAAAGGCCAAAAATGGCTGACATGTGGCAGCCCCAGGGGCTGCCATGTGTCAGCACCAGAAAATTCGAAAAAATAAAGATTTTATAAAATGCATAATAAATAGCAAACAACCTCGGATCGAAAAAGTTTCTTCACAAAAATTGCTTGTCTCAATGAGTTCTACAACTTTCATGAAGATATCAAACCTAAATTGATCAAATGCACAAAGTGATATTTTCGGGGTATCCCATGTACATAGAATACCTTGATTTTTGGGTTTTGTAATTTTTATGTCATTTTTAAACTAGATAAAAATCCGAAAAAAAATATGGTAAAATCAAGAATAAATAATTACACATTAATCTAATTTTTGGAAAATTTATTAATTAAGAAAAAGAAAAAATAAAATAAAATATGAAAAAGACCAATTTTGTACAGTCGGTTAGTGAAGACTCAGAATCAATTTATTTCGTCGATTTTAAGCTCAATTTGGATTTGGATTTTTGCGTATTTTAATAAAAATTTTATCAAAGAATACAAATGAAAAATAAATGAGCTAAGATAGGTTAGTTATATACATAAAATAATAGGTCAAAAATCGCTAAAATACACAATGTACAAAAGAGGCCCAAAACCCAACTTTCACATATGAGCTCCGATTCACTTGAACTTGGTCTTGTTTTGAAGGTAATTGAATGTACATTAGTTCAAAAGTGAGTAGGATTAAAACGGACACTGGATTAGGAAGATAGGAGGTTTTTAGTCCGGAAATCCTGAAACTAGGGTTTTGGTTTTTGGTCCACTTATCCAGGTTAGTGATTTTTTTGTATTTTTCATTTATTCTTGTTAGTGATATGTACACAGTGGAGGTCATTTTGGGTCATTCGGAGTTAGCATGAATGAGTTAAAAATCAGGGAAATTAGGCTATTTACAGGTTATTTTTGGCTTGGATTTTTGGCTTCTTATTTTGTGCAGAAATTAGTGCTGAAATGCAATTCTTATGAAAACATGCATGAATTCTAATTATGCAGAATAGATGCAGAAATGTTGTTGATTTTGAGGGATTTGATCTTAATAAATGAGATTTAGAGTGATGAATCCGAGATTCATCAGCGTGCTCCTGGGAGGTCGGGCTAGGTGCTGGAGGGATCAGCGTCGTCGGAGCAGCTTCTGTGCATTGCCCAGGAGGGCGATGGAGGAAATGGGGTCCAGGTGTCTTCGACGAGCGCTCCAAAATGCGCTCCAGGCTCGAGTCGTGCACGTTGATATGCAAAAACAGGTGTCAGGGCCCAGGGTAAACTGCCTGGACCCCGCGATTGCAAAGTGGCAATGTGGAACGACGACGCGAGCTGGATGGCTGGAGTGAGCTCTAGTGAGGGATTCGAGATGGCGACTGATGGGTGTCGGTCTAATCTAAAGGGACTAAACTACTCCTAAGGGTACAAGAAACAAGAAAATGCAAAAGAAACAAAGGAAAGGGGACTACCTCGATGGTCGGAGACCAAAGGAGAAGAACCTCGATGCCGGTGGTCGGCGGAGATGGTGGAGCCGCCTCGGCCCTTCCTCGACCCTCCTGAAGCTTGGAATTGGGAGTTGTCACCTCCCTCTATCTCTGGAGCACGTTAGGTGGGGAGAAAGCGGCACGCAAGGGGTTCAAACTCGAGCTCGAAGGTGGCGGGTCCAATATATACATGGTGATTGCGTCTCTTTATAGCGATGGCCACACGCGAATGATAAAATATGGCAAGATATGAGCACTCGGTGAGGACCAGTGATGAATAAGAAAGAAGTTCTAAGAAGATCGCGAGGCCAGAGGATGGAAGAATTGGGCGCCAAAATTTCTTGAAATCGGGACAAAAGCAATGGCTGTCAGACCTGGCAGGCCTCGGTCAGGGAGTTGACAGAGGTAAACAAACGACCGCGCCTGGTTGGTCCACGTGGACCAACCAGAAATATCCAAGTCAAAATAATTAGTAAATTCGAAATAAAAAAGTAAAATGATTTTATTAATTTTAGTTTATAAAATAAAATATGTTCCTTATTTTATAAAAAATTTTATGGTGATTTTTATTTATTTTTATGAGGTCTGGAATTGTAAAACCCTTTTAAGGGCTAAGTATAGGTGTATTCATCCATTTTTATTTTTATTTTTATGTTATTTATTTAATTTATTTAATTTTGTTTATATTTTATAAATTTATAACATATTTTTATACACTTAAATTTATTTTTATTTTTCTGAGATGTTATCTACAATTAAATAAATACAAGTATTATTTATATATGTATAAGTATAGGTATTTTGCCTATGTAATTTATACAAGTATTTTATTAAAGTGTTTTATTGGTCATTTTATTCCAATTTTAATATGCACATATATTATAAATAATATTTACAAAATAATAAAAATATAAAGGAATAAAATAATAAAGAATAAATAAAATGATTATTTTATACAATATAGCTATACAAAAAGGGGTCCAAAACTCAACTTTCAAACTGTAGATCCACAAAAAATGAAACCACAATCCATTAAATATCTTATTAAAAAATATGTACAATTAAAGGTGATTTTGATGCGTTTCAAGTTTTTATTTGAGAGATACACATCTAGGAAGTTGGGATTCTAGAGTTTTATTTTGAGTATATCTTTTCATCTGTACATTATTTTTGAGTGAAATCAATTTTGTATTTTTATTTATTTAATTATCTATAACTTTCATGTACAAAGTTTCTTTATTTGGAGTATAAAAAGTAGAACCAAAAATAGGTCCCGAAATGAATAAAGAATGAATAAAAATAAAACAGATTTTTATTGGATTCTGGCCCTTATCTCCCCTTACTTTATTCCCTGTCAACCTAATTATCGAGACGCCTAGGTCTCAAGGTTTCGGGTCATAAAATATTTACAATATTTTATTCTTTTTCTTTTCTTTTCTTTATTCTATAATTTTAGCTTTAAAACATGTACTTTATATAGTATTTACATACAAATGCATGGATGCTAAGATGCACGAATTAAGGGTATTTACATGCAATCGCCAAGGTTTTTGAGGCCAAAATGATAGAATAAAGATGATGAAATGTGGATTCATCATCCCCCTATACGTTGCCCCCTATACTTTGCCTTTGCTAGTCCCTAGCAAACACTTATTCAATAAGTGCGGAAAGAAAAACAAAGAAAAGAAAAAGAAGAAAGATGGATTTAGTTTAATTATGAAACTTGTCTTCACAAAATCAAAGTTTGGAGCTCAAGTCAGACCTTTGAAATTTTAGTGTGGTCAGGGAACCTTAATGAGAACCGGATTTGAAATCCAACAGTCCCTGAGAATCCCAAAACTCTCCTCAAGTCTCCTCAATATCCAGGTCAGAAATATTTCAACTCATATGCAAACCCTTACGACTATGCAGCTGACTCGTTCAGTGTAAGTGATTGTGGCTCTCCCCCACTAGAATGACAAAGAGACTGACTTCTCCAGTATGACAACCCAAAGATTCCCCAATCCTATAACTCCTTCCTCAAGGAGCAGGGTATTCCCTTCTAAGTTCAAGTGGCAACCAACTCAAGAGGAGGGGGTGAAGAGAAGAATGGACGGTAGCCAGTGTAGCTACCTATCCTAGGATGCAAGACCAGTGTAGCTGCAGGCTCACATGTTTTGACTTTAAAGCTCAAGCTTGCTTATTGGCTATACAACATACTTTTGCAGGCATTTTATTTTTGTACAAGCCTGTCCTTTTTTTTAATACCATATACATCAGCATTTACATAGGGAGTTTTTTATCTTGAGCCAGTAGACTATCCCTCTTTTGAAGCTTTATTGCAACCCACACTCTCTTGTCTTTAGAATTCCTCATCACTGGATGGGTTGGGGTGCACTTCCCTCCCTAGAGGAGGACAAGTGTTTCCACTTGTGTGCGTCTCATACCGACAAACCCAATCCCCTCACCACTCCAACTGAGTTGAGCCAAGTGAAAGGTGCAGGTGTCCAAGTTAGGTCATTATCAACAAGAGTCATGGGTGTGCTCCTAAATACTCAGGCAGTCAAGACTCCATTGAACCAAGTCCCGTGATCCTCAAAGAATTAAGTCAACTGGACTTGAAGTACCTCAATTCTAGCTCCTATAAGGTTCCTGTTATTAGGTAGATTTTAAGGTCCAACCAAGCTCCAATCTCCAGATTTTACTTAGACTTGTTCAACTATCAAACTCAATCCAAAAAAATACTAATGCAATGCAAATGCAGGAAATATTTTTGTGATGCAATTTTCAAAGATTTTTGAATTTTTTTATGGATTTTTGAAAAGATGATGCATATGCATTTTTTGTATTTTTCAAAAAGATTTTTCAAATGTTTTTGGATTTTAGTTTTGCAAATGTTTTTGGGATTTTTGAAAACAAAAAGTTTTGGCCAAAAACTAGGTACAAATATTTACACTGGAGTGCTTCTTATATTTACAAAAAGTGGATTTTAAGAATTTACAAGGGTAAGTGGTAAATTTTATAGGTAGATTAATATAATGAATTTTGGTTTGATGTATGTATTCCACAAACTTATTTGAAAATCATTTTACAAACATGTACACACATTTGAAGTCATTTTGCAAAGGTTTTTCAAACAGTATAAATAGATTTTTCAAATATTTTTGCAACCATTTTTCAAACCATTTGCAAATCATTTTTCAAACATTTTATTTCACACAAAGAAAATAAAATTTTCCAAACAAAACATTTTTACACAGGTTGAAAACATGTAACCAAACGTTTTCCAAATAGTTTTCAAAAGATTTTCACAAAGATTTTCAAACTATTTTTCAAACATTTTGCAAAGGCTTTTCACCTGATTTATTAACAATATATACAAAAAGAATTCGAGGAATAATAGCATCGTTTTATTAATGTTTTTAATGAATTTTTTTAGCCATATTTATTAGGAAAATACGAAAGTACGATTTATGGCTATATACGCAGTATATACGACCCCCTATAACTTATCTTGAGATATGTGCTCATAGATCGGAGAGAAAAAGAGAAGACATAACTTGTACTGAGTATAGAAAAGTCTAAAGAATACGGAACGAAGAAATGAATGAACCAATGAGAAGTTGGTCGTCCCCCTATACTCAGGATCGAATAATCCTAAGTATAGTAGACTGTACACAACGCAGGGAGGTCAAGGGTGGGAATGAACATATCGTACTCAGATTGTCTCCCCCTATACTTAGGGTAAGATATCCATAAGTATAGACAAAAAGAGGAGACAATGGAGAGGATCGAAATAAATGAAAACTTGGGGTGTACACCCCCCATACTTTGGACAAAGTATGTCCTAAGTATAGAAGACTGTCTACAAGGGGCGGCTCCTTTTTGGTACAAAAAGAAGATAGACAAGTAAAAGAAGAAAAGAATAGATCACAGCTTAGTGTGTGCACCCCCCTATACTTAGGACAAAGTGCATCCTAAGTATAGCAAAATCATAAAATGTCAATGGGGTGGCAAACATAACAAAAGAATGAGAGAATGATATAGACATATGGATCTATACAGAGGAAGATAGAAGTGATAATCATGTACAAGATGCAGAAGGTGTGAGTCAAAGAACACATCTCATATCAGATGAATCAGGGCAACATCAACGGTCGACGAGTCATGATCTAGGTATGATTTCAAGCGCTGACCATTGACTCTAAAAGTGGAAGATGATGAAGGTTTGGATATATCAATGCTACCATTATCATGCACCTTCCGGACCACATATGGTCCTTTCCATTTACTTTGTAATTTCTCTGGGAATAATTTTAACCTAGCATCAAATAACCATACTCGTTGATCTGGCTCAAACTGTTTATGGCTGATTTGAGAATCGTGCCATACTTTCACTTTCTCCTTATACTGTAGGCCACTTGAGAAGGTTGTATCTCTTAGTTCTTCCAGGGCTGCCAACTCTGCTTTCCTCTGTTCTCCTACACTCTTAGGATCCAATAATAGCTCTGCAACTGCCCAAAGTGACTTGTGCTTTATCTCCACTGGTAAATGGCATGGCTTGCCATAGACGAGACAGAAGGGAGATGTCCCTAATGGAGTCTTGAAGAAAGTCCTGTAGGCCTACAGACCGAGTCCAAAAGCTGTGACCAATCCTTTCAGTCTGGGCGGACAACCTTCTGTAAAATTGTCTTAATCTCCTTATTCGATACTTCGACAAGACCATTAGTCCGAGGGTGATATGGCATGGCAACACGATGGTCGATATTGAACTCTTCTGCAAGGGCCTTTACCTTGTCGTTAATAAAGTGAGACCCCCATCTGAAATCAAGACTCTAGGTACCCCGAACCGTGAAATAATATTTTTCCTCAAGAAACGACATACGGTTTTAGCATCTGCGGCTCGGGCGGGGATGGCATCAACCCAACGACTCACATAATCTACATCAAGAAGAATATACTCAAACTCCTGACTTTTAGGAAATGGGTCCATGAAATTAATCCCCCATGCGTCAAAAACCTCACAAAAGTGAATGGGCTGCATGGTCATCATGTCTCTCTGTCCGCAAGTATCCATCTTCTAACAGTCAGTACACCTTCTCACGAACTCATTAGAATCCTTGAAAAGGGTAGACAACCAAAGACCGGATTAGAGCACCTTCTGTGCTTTCAGTCTTCCAGAATGATGCCCTCCTACCTCGAGCTTATGGTTATAGGTGAGGATGTTATGTTGCTCATCTTAAGGAATGCACCGTCTCCAAATGTTATCGCCTCCTTCATGATATAGGACGGGTTCCTCCCAATGGTACGACTTTGCCTTTGCAAGGAAGGTCTCAAGCCGCTGTCTGGGCCAGCCTTGTGGAATAGATTTGGCAACAAGGTAATTCACAATGTCGGCATACCATGGGAGAGAGGTGATAGCAAGGATCGCCTCATCTGGAAAAGTCTCAGTAATAGGTGCTATGGGCTCAGATTCCTCAAGGTTATCTAAGAGGGAGATGTGATCTGCCTTAACATTCTTAACTTCAGGTTTATCCTTAATCTCGATGTCAAATTCCTGAAGGAGAAGGATCCATCTAGTCAATCTGGCTTTGGCATCCTTCTTCGATATCAAGTACTGAATGGCAGTATGATCTGTAAAAATTATCACTCTAGATCCAAGAATGTAAGATCTATACTTATCCATAGCAAAGACTACCGCTAGCATCTCTTTCTCAGTCACTGTATAGTTCCTTTGAGCTGCATTCAAAGTCCGGCTAGCGTAGTGTATGGCACAGGGTAATCCATCCCCCCTCTGTCCAAGCACAGCCCCTATGGCATAATCAGAAGCATCCGTCGTGATCTCAAATGGGAGAGACCAATCGGGTGGCTGAAGGACAGGAGCCTCGATAACTAAATTCTTGAGAGTTTCGAAAGACTTAAGACATTTATCATCTACAAGGAACTCGATGTCTTTAGTCAACAAATCTGTAAGCGGTCAGGCAATTCGATTGAAGTTCTGAATGAACCAGCTGTAGAAACCGACATGCCCTAGAAAAGACCGCAACTCTCTCAAATTGGATGGTGGATTGAGTTTTCTAATGATATCCACCTTGGCCGGATCAACCTCCATGCCTCTGTTGGAGATGATGTAACCAAGGACCGTCCCCTGAGTCACCATAAAAGTGACTCTTCTCCCAAGATAGTACAAGGTTTACCTCTATGCAAAGCTGAAGTACTCGGTCTAGGCAGTCAAGACAAGCATCAAACCCATCGCCATAGACTGAGAAATCATCCATGAAGACCTCCAAGCAGTCACCTATCATGTCTGAAAAGATGGACAACATGCACCTCTGGAATGTCGCCGGAGCGTTACATAGGCCAAAGGGCATCTGTCTGAAAGCATATGTCCCAAATGGACAGGTGAATGTCGTTTTATCTTGGTCTTCGGGTGCAATAGCCACTTGATTGTATCCGGAATACCCATCAAGAAAATAGTAATGACTCTTCCCAGCTAGCCTCTCGATAATCTGATCAATAAATGGCAACGAGAAATGATCCTTCTTGATGGCCTCATTCAATTGTCTGTAGTCCACAGACCCTCCAAGAAGTGGGTATCCGAGTGGCGATCTCCTCTCCAGACTCATTCACAACTGTAGTGACACCCGTCTTCTTGGGTACCACATGTAAAGGACTAACTCACTTGGAGTTGGAGATGGGGTAGATAAAATCGGCGCTCCACCATTTAGATATTTCCTTCATTACCACATCTCGAAGGTTCGGGTTCAGTCATCGCTGGAACTCACGAGATGGCTTAGCGTCTTCCTCGAGGTAGATAAGGTGGGGGGATAGAGCCGGACTTATCTCCTTGAGATCAACCACACTCCATCCTATTACCTTGCGGTTTCGTTCTAAAACCTCCATCAAATGAAATTCTTGTTCTCCAGTCAAATCTGCTAAGATAATGACATGGTGCATATCTGGTTCTCATGCAAGGAATCTATACTTGAGTGGCCGCGGTAAAGGCTTCAATTCTAGCTTGGCGGGAGCTGGCAAATCTGGCTTCTGATATGTCTGTGTAAAAGCAACCAGGTCTACATGTGAGAACTCTCGTTGTACCTGTAATTTTGATGAAGGGAACCCTGTTGGTGTGTCTATCATCTATGTTGTCTCACTCTCCGTCTTCTCTGTCATCTCATCGGGAAACAGACATGGCAAATATGCATCAAAATCCTTCCAATCAAAGTCTGCCTCTGAGGGATCTGAATCCAAACAAACATCAGTTTCACCACTCATTATGCAATTGTCAGCCTCGGTAGTGTCCTCCGCCAGGGGTGTGCTCTCCGAACTCTCGTCTTCTATGAAAGGTGTGTACTCTGAGTCTGTAGACAAGGCGAGGGCTCGTGCTTTTGGTTCTTCCCAAACCGCTTCATCATCAGTCATAACAAAATCACATTCCTGGTGGACGTCTAACTCTGCGTCTGTCATCTGCACTGTATCACTGCATGGTTCTAAGCAGGCTGAATCTCTCGTTCGGGTCTCGTCAATCGTCTCTATTTGTATACTCTCACCCTCTACGCGAAAGTATACCTTCCCACTATCATGGTCAGTCACCACCTTGGGCCACGTCTCTCAACAACCCCTTCAGCCTCTTGATAGACCTATCAGCAAACTGAAGGACTGTCCAACTCCGATGGAGCGGGCCGAACTCGAATCAGTCAAGTAAGACTGTCAGAAGGAGGTTGATAGACAAGTCGCTATCTAATAGAGTACGATCGAACGACTGCTCACTAATCTGGCATCTGACATATGGAGCTCCTGCATCAGGTCGTTTGGCTACCAGCTGGTTCTGAATGGCACAACATGTGGCACGGGTCAGCACATGGATCTCTCCTCTACGGTTCCGCCTCTTCCTACGTACGTTGGTTTTTTCTCTCAGATTCTTTTGGAAAAGGGGGATGTGCTCAAGTGCTTCCTATAGAGTCAGCTGTATCTGAAATCTGTCTATCATCTGTTGGCTGAACTCTAACTATTCCTTCTTTTTGGGATTTTCTGTTTTATTCCCCTTCGCCAAGCGGAGTGCTTGAGGGAAGGGGATGGATGGGCCCTCCTCAGACAAAGGGCTAGGAGAAGGTATCTAGGCTTGTGAAGGACTGAAATCCATGCAAACATCATCATTCAATACACATGGACTCTGAATTGATGAAGAAACCTTTCCTTTATTCATTTTTTGTTCTTTTTCATAGTGTCCAGAGATACAGAAGATGGTAATACAGTAGGTTGGAATACATTTGGACTCAAAATGGGGGCATCAGCACCACCCACAATATTCTCCTTCACGGCCTCAGCACCACGCTCTGGTTCTTTATCAAAAATGGTGGCCTCAGTACCATCCCAATCATTTGGAATTTTGGCGACCTCAGCACCGTTAGTGGGATCTGTATCCTCGGTGCCCTTGTCACCATCATCATCTTCATTGTCAGCGGTATCAGCACTGCTTCTCTCCTCATCTGGGGCTCTTGATTATCCATGGTGTTGTCCCTCAGATGAGGCACCGTCGGTTGGTTCCCTACCACTCCTAAGTGACACAAAGTGTGTATCAAATATAGAATGCAAGCCATTAAAATAAACATCAGGAGTGGTATCCTCTGTAGACTATACCTGCTCAGACTTTCTCTTCAAGTTATTCAGGTTCGGCTCACTCTGTGCAGGTATGGTGGCTTTTCCTTTTATTATGTCCCTTATTTCCTGTCGGAACTCATCCATTTCTCGCCGGAAGGATGCTTGCTGTTCGGAGAGCAAGCGGGCGAGATCGTCAAGTGTTGGGTTCTCCAAGGCAGGTGCTGGAGACCCGGAAGTGTTCCCTTGCTGGAACTGAGGTTGCTGGTGAGGCTGGGAGTACTGCTGCTGGTAAGGCTGTTGCCGCCGCCTCCACTGTTGTCCCTGATAGGCAGGATGAGGACTCTGCTGGTAATGCTGTTGCGGTTGGGAGTACTGTGGCTGCTGGTGTTGGCTAGTATGACTGCCATGAGCTGGAGGATGCTGTTGGGATGAGGCACCTCCGGTGGTCCAACGGAATCCTGGGTGATCACGACGAATCCCAGCCTGCTGGGGGTACTGGTCGTACCATATTCCGTTGACTTCCATCAACGGCTCCTGCTCGAAGGGTGGAGGTATTAGTGCTGCCAATGGCTGATCCGACTGATAGACCACCATCTGAGTGTCATGAGATGGTGGCTACTGTGAATAGTATGGTAACTGTTGTACCGACACCTCCAGGACATGGTGAACTTGGCGGTATGCAGGGGGTGGTGGGGTAGAGCGACCACTACTGGACTCAGTCTGTGACTTGGGAGGCGGATGTGAAGCTGATTGTGCCTCTTGAATACTCAAGATGTGAGTCTTCAGGTCACTCATGGTCTTAGCCAACTAGTCTATCTGTGCCAGACGTTGGCCTTGCTTCTTCTCTAGAATCTCGATGCGGTCCAATTTTTCAGTGATTATGCCCATGTCAGCAGCTGATGATTCATCTTGTGTTGCTGTTGCTGACGAACTCTGATTCCCTGCATCGATCCTGGCAATGCGGTGATAAGAAGTAGCCCGTGGCAGGACCTTGGAGTGTGAGTAGATTTCACCCTGGGACATCACTATAGAATTTTCTGCCATATGTTCATAGATGGCCCAGACCTCTTCTGCATCCTTGGAGAAATAAGATCCCCATAAGAGGCATTTACTAGCCCCCGCAGCTCCGATGTAAGCCCACAAAAGAAACTTTGAACAAGATTGGGTTGTGATATCTCATGGTGTGGACATCGGTCTATGAGCTCTCTAAAGCGATCCCAAGCTTCATGGAATTGTTCGTTGGGGTTCATTATGAAATTGTTGATCATTGCTCTTGCTGCATTTGTCTGGCTGAGTGGATAGTACTTGTTTAAGTACTCGTTCCAGAGTTGCTCCCAAGTGATAATGTACCTCCCCAAATGTTTCAGCTAATAGGCTGTTCTATCAACCAAGGAGAACGGGAAGGCTATCATTTTGATGGTATCCCCAGTCACCAGCATGTCATGGATTGTACTGCATATCATTTCAAACTCTTGCAGATGGAGGTGAAGTTCTTCGGTGGCTGGCCCGTGAAACTTGGGCAGTAGCTGAATGGCATGTGGACGAAGTTCGAAATTTCCATAGATTAGAGGGAGTCGGATCCATCGGTGTGTGAGGGGTGCACCTGGGTTGTGCAACTGCCTCATGGTCCTTGGGGGCAACCTCTCCTGGTTAGGTTTTTCTCCTTCGCCTGCTGTGTCTGGTATATCACCGCCCTCAGGTCTGTCTTCTCGTCCCTCTCGCATCCCCCTCATGATTTCACCCATGAACACTTCCTGGTCTCTGATCTGTCTCTGCATGGTCTCTAGGGAGGCTAACAGTGAATTGTTGATGGTAGCTTGATCGTATATGAATGGATGTTGTCCCTGATCATCTGGGTGTTCCTCTCTGCCGGCCATTTCTTAGGTCTCTGCAAAGGCAAAAGAACCCATCTCATGTGCTGTCAAATGCCCTGAACTCTGTGTTGCACTAAACTCTGACACCACTGGACTAATAGAAGAAGAAGGGTGGTCGAAGGGGAACAGGGTGGACGTAAACTCAGGCTCAGAGAGTGGGTCCGGACTCCCCAAAGCCTACCTAGATGAATAGGAAGGAGTGCTAGATAGCGGTGCCACCAGATGTGGCCAAAGGGATCTCCTTCCCATCATTTTAATCTTGGAAAAATGGCGTATGAGATCTGGAATGCAAACAAGATGTGAAAAACAAACCCCCTGTTCACCTACGCAACTCTTGAGACGATGACTGTCAAAGTTTGGTCCTTTATCTTGTCAAATTTTATTAAAGTGATCAGTCAATCTATCAGAGCAGTTAAGCGAGTTGTTGGAAACCCAACTCTCCTAGCCAACTGTCCCAATCCTAAATGAGATCTTTCCTAGGTAGTAGGAGTTACGGACCGTTTACCGGCTACCCGATCAACTCCCTCTGCTAAGGACGTCGCGGTCCGCTTTCTGGTTACTGGAGAGATCCTCACTCGAGAACGACTCACCAAGACCAGTAGTCAACTAAGATTTCGGGCGTGGATCTATCCTAGTGTTCGGGTCACTCTCTCGCTGTAGATAAATCAACCAAGGAAGGGGTTACTCTCCCCAAGATGAAATTTTTGAAAGAGGTGAGTTTTAAGGTCAATTTTGCATTAGCAGTCCCAATTTTATGATTTTCACTTTTTAGTATTTTTCTGAAATAAAGACAACGCCTAACGAATTTTTCGATCTCCTGGTTATTTTAAGTCCAATAAAACGGGGGAGGAAGTCGAAAAAGCCGATGCGCGATCAAAAACAATGATGTATGCAGAGATAGAAATGCGTACCTTGCTCCAGCACTCTACATGCAGGGTTATCCGTGCATAAATTAAAGACATAATTAAAACTACCTATATGATGCAAGAAGAAATTGGCCTTAGACAAGAATTTCTATATGAGAAGACAGTAGCTAAATAGTCAACAAGAGGAGTCGGAGTCTGGTCTCTGATGTCGATCGGTGTCTGCCACAATGGATCTTGCCAGCGTTGTATACGACCTCTATCGGCACGTGACTCCTCAGGTGACCAAGATAGCTTTTTCTTTTGTGAGTTATTAATTAGGTCCACTTACGATCTATAGGCATAGGCAAAATATTAGGTATGGGATCCTAATCAATTACGTCACAATCACAATAAAAGACAATTGAAGAAAACAAAAACCGACAATAAAACCGCGAAAGTAGACGAGGCCGCCAAGGGAACAATCCCTCGGAAATTGGGCCCGAGTGTCCTGGAGAGTCCAAGTTATTATAATTTAAAGTCTCTCTCTCACTTCAAATTACACAAATAAACAAATAAGCCAAAATACTCAAGATGGTGACTGTCTCCTCAGATCCTCCAAGTCTCCTTTGATGCAAGGTCAGAAGTCACGCTCCGCCTTCACGTGGATGCACAGGCACCTTGGATATAATGCCTCCCTCGATCTGTAGTACCTCGCACAAAATCCAAAGAGAGAATGATTAGACAAGTCAAGCAATAATATCAAATGAATAGAGCTCAAAATAGGCAAATAATCACAATCAATAATGAATCTCAATCAAATTGTTGTTGCTCCCCGGCAACGGTGCCATTTCATGAAATGGATTTTGCGAGGGTCAAAATAGTCCACACAAGACAGGACCACAATGTCATTGAGCGACCGCTCACGAAACCTGTATAAATCAACAGTTAACCAACAACAAGAATCAAACAATGAAAAGCGGTGCAGAGTTAAAATTTATTATAGCTCTACAATAAGTGTGTATAGATGCAAGTATGTGTAGAGTGTCGAACTCAGGGGAGCAAGTAGGATAGAACAAATGCTAAAAAATGTGAATGTTAAAAAGCCTACAAGTGTGCTATTTTTGTGGGTTTTTTTCATTTTTTTAATTTTTTTATTTTAAAATTTTATATTTTGATTTTAATTTACTAATTTTGTATTTTCTTTTTGTATTTTGTATTTTTTATATTTTTTTATTTAATAGAATATATATACAAAGAAGGAAAAAGAGATATAATATATAGAGAAAAATGAGCAAAATAAGCAAAAATCAAGAAATAAAATCTTTATGGGCTTTTTTTATATTTTTCCTTAATATTTTTGTAATTTTTTCTGAATTTTTCCTAATTTTTTTGATATTTTTAAAGGCAAAAATACTGCAAACAGTGGATAAAATAGAGGGGCTGAAACAAAAATGGGGATGAAAAATAGCAAACAGAATCCAAAATTCCTCAAATTAATTTTAAATTAAAGCTAATAGAACAGAGAAAATTTAGGGACAAAAATTGTATTTTTAAGATTTTTCTGGAATTTTTAAGTTTTTTGTGAAATTTTTAAGGGATTTCTAATTTTTAGGGGTTTTACTTTGAATCTTTTAGTGATTTTTGGACTGAAGTTAAAACAAATAGAAAACATAAAAGATGCTTTTTTTGAATTTTTCAGGGGGGTTATAATTTTTTTGGTATTTTTTTAATGCAAATAATAGCAAAAATGCATGTTTTTGAATTTTTATAAATACAAAAATGCAATTAAAATGCAAAACAAAAATATGGCATGAAAGAGCAAGTAAACATGAGCTTAAGTTAATTTTTTGGTGATTTTTGAAATTTTATAGATGCATGAAATAAATAGAGACACCAAATAGGAAATGCACTGCTGCCAGGGGTATAAATGTAAATATCCAGAAACACAGGGGCCAAAGTGCAATTTTCCACAACATATATAACTAATAAACAAAGTTCCAAGACTGAATACAAATTTCCAAACCTGCAGGGGCACAAGCGCAAAAATCCCAACCCTGCACGTGCTATGCACACACCTGGGGAGGACCTAAATGTAATTAGCAAGAACATGGGGGGCTTAACTGCAATTTTTCTAAAAATATTACACTTAATAGAAAAGTTCTTGGACTAAAACAAAATATGAAAACATGCAGGGGGTCCTTGTAAAATACCCACCACCCCACGTGCGTGAGTCACGCGAGGTGACATGGACAGGACCTGGATGCAAATATTCAAAGTCTGGAGGTGTCCATGCAAATATTACAAAACTTTAATACTGCAAATGAAAGATTTAGTACTAAATATTAAATACAAAAATCGTTGGGGTTAAAGGTGCAAAATGCCCAGGCGGGCGATCCAACGGCTGGCGTCCTTCACCAATCCACATGTCGAGCATCGGACGGCCGATGACGGTTCGATGATGGTCGTCCCAGATTAGATCCTTGGGGATGATCAGACGGTTGGGAAATGCGAGGATCTAACGATTGGAAAACGATCTGGAGCGGCGACGCGATCGGACGACGGAGAAGCGAGGAGGAAGAACAGGGAAGAACGCCAACGAGGCGAACTTCCCCGAGATGGATCTCGGTCCTCCGGCGGTCTGTAAGCGTGCAAGATGGTCGGGCGTGCTCCTAGGAGGTCGAGCTAGGTGTTGGAGAGCTCAGCGTCGTCAGAGCAGCTTCAGTGCACCGCCAGGAGGGCGGTAGAGGAAATGGGGTCCAGGTGTCTCCGGCGAGCGCTCCAAAATGTGCTCCAGGCTCGAGTCGTACGCGTTGACCTGCAAAAACGGGTGAGAGGGCCCAGGGCAAACTGCTTGGATCCCGCGATGGCAAAGTAGCAGTGTGGAACGGCGACGCGAGCTTGATGGTCGGAGTGAGCTCCGGCGAGGGATTCGAGATGGCGATTGATGGGTGTCGGTCTAATCTAAAGGGTCTAAACTACTTCTAAGGGTATGGGAAACAAGAAAATGCAAAAGAATATAAGGAAAGGGGACTACCTCGATGGCCGGAGACCAGAGGAGAAGAACCTCGACGCCAGTGGTCGACGGAGATGGTGGAGCCGCCTCGGCCCTTCCTCGACCCTCCTGAAGCTTGGAATGGGGAGCTTTCACCTCCCTCTATCTCTGGAGCACGTTAGGTGGGGAGAAAGCCGCGTGTAAGGGGTTCAAACTCGAGCTCAAAGGTGGCGGGTCCAGTATATACATGGTGATTGCGTCTCTTTCTAGCGATGGCCATACGCGAATGATGAAGATATGGCAAGATACGAGCACTCGGCGTGGACCAGTGATGAATAAGGAAGAAGTTCCAAGAAGATCGCGAGGTCAGAGGATGGAAGAATTGGGCGCCAAAATTTCTTGAAATCAGGGCAAAAGCAATGGTTGTCAGACCTGGCAGACCTCAGTCAGGGAGTTGACCGAGATCAACAAACGACCGCACATGGTTGGTCCACGTGGACCAACCAGAAAATTGCAAGTCAAATTTATTAGTAAATTCAAAATGAAATAGTAAATAATTTTATTAATTTTAGGTTATAAAATAAAAAATGTTCCTTTTTTTATAAAGAATTTTATGGTGATTTTTATTTATTTTTATGAGGTCTGGAATTGTAAAATCCTTTTTAGGGCTAAGTATAGGTGTATTCATCTATTTTTATTTTTATTTTTATTTTTAAGTTATTTATTTCATTTTATTAATTTTGTTTATTATTTTATAAATTTATACATATTTTTATATACTTAAATATATTTTTATTTTATTTTTCTAAAGTGTTATCTATAATTATATAAATACCAGTATTATTTATATAGGTATAAGTATAGGTATTTTGCCTATGTATTTTAAACAAGTCTTTTATTAAAGTGTTTTATTGGTCATTTTATTCTAGTTTTAATATGCACATATATTATAAATAATATTTACAAAATAATAAAAATATTTACAAAATAAAAAATATTTACAAAATAACAAATGGAATAAAAATAATAAAGAATGAATAAAATGAATACTTTATACAGTATAGCTATACAAAAAGGGGTCCAAAACTCAACTTTCAAACCGTAGCACCGCAAAATACGAAACCACCTCCATTAAATAGCTTATTAAAAATTATGTACAATTAAAATGATTTTGATGCGTTTCGAGTTTTTATTTGAGAGATACAAGTCTGGGAAGTTGGGATTCTGGAGTTTTATTTTGAGTATATCTTTTCATCTGTACATTATTTTTAATCAACTTTGTATTTTTCTTTATTTAATTATCTACAACTTTCATGTACAAAGTTTCTTTATTTGGAGTATAAAAAGTAGAACCAAAAATAGGTCCCAAAATAAATAAAGAATGAATAAAAATAAAAGGGATTTTATTGGATTCAGGCCCTTATCTCCCCCTACTTTATTCCTTGCGACCTAATTATCGAGATGCCTAGGTCTCGAGATTTCGGGTCATAAAATATTTACAATATTTTATTCTTTGTCTTTTCTTTTCTTTATTCTATAATTTTGGCTTTAAAACATGTATTTTATACACTATTTACATACACATGCATGGATGCTAAGAAGCACGAATTAAGGGTATTTACATGCATTTGCCAAGGTTTTTGAGGCCAAAATGATAGAACAAAGATGATAAAATGTGGATTCATCAAGCCTATATGAAAAATTACACAAAAATTTGAGCTTTAGAAAAAGCATGCTTCTTGGTGAAGAATCGATTACATTTTCTGACTTCAATGGAATGAAGATTACACTGGTTCATTCCCGCTTCTCTTCACATTCTACTAACTTCTTGCCCCATTCGATTGTAAAAACTCGGAGAACTTGACCTTAGATGGGAATATCTGCCTCCAGGAGGACTAGTTACCAGAAGAGCAGATGGCTTGGTTTTGTCTGGGAAGAGCTGAACAATTTCACACACATGGTTCTATAATTTCAAGCTAGTAAGAGTATACGACTGATAGGATGGTTTTGACCTGGTTGTGAATTGGACTGGATAATAACACTATGGAACCTAAGGGTTGTTATGTCACACATCTTGACTTCTATGTGGTTTCGAACACACCATTAATTCAAAGGCCTTCTCTGAGCTCCAATCTTCAACTTTATTAAAACAAGATTAAAAGTCAAAAATTATTCCAAGTTATTTATTTTTCTTTTTTTATTTTTTTCTGCACATATAGGCATAAGTGTTTGCTAGGGACTAGCAAAGCCAAGTATAGGGGGTGGTGAATTCACATTTCATCACCTTATTCTTTGATTTTGGCCTTCAAAACCCTAGATAAATGCATATATATAGCATTAATTTGACAAAAATATACTCTATAATTGGTACAAAACTATAGAAAATATTGTACAAATACTATATTTATTACCATAATAAAAGAATAAAGAAAAGAAAAGAAAAATAAATGAGACACCGTAGGTGTTGAGTGTCCCTAGACCCCGAGACCTAGTCATCATGATGACTTAGTCGACAAGGAATAACGTAGGGGAAGATAGGACGGTTAATTGTACAGAAAACATAATTTAAAAACGCTACGAAAATAGGGCTAATAATTATCTTTTGGGATCTATTTTATTATTATTTATTCATCAAATCAATAAACGTTGTACATGAAAGTTGTAGATAAAAATATAAATAAAAATACAAAATTGATTTCATAGAAAAATAATATACATTATACTTTTATGCTCAAAATAAATTAGTAAAACCCAAAATTTCAAGACCCATATCTTCTCAATAAAAACTCAAAATTATCAAAATCATCTTTAAATGTATGCAACTTTTAATAAGCTATTTAATGAAGGTAGTTTCATTTAATTTGGAGTTAAAATGCTAAAGTTAGGTTTTGGATCCCTATTATACAATATACCTAAATAAAATATTCACTTTATTTACTCTTTATATTTTTTATAATTTCATATTTTTCTAATTTTTTAAATATTATTTATAATATATGTACATATTTAGAATAGAATGAAATCATAAAGAAAACACAAAAATAAAATAGCCTATATAAATACATAGATGAAATACCTATACATATACCACTATAATAAGTATAAATATTTATTTAAGTGTATAAATACATCAGAAAAATATAATAAAAATATATTTATGTATATGAAAATAAGTTATAAATATGTAAATTATGAAAATAAAATACAAAATACAAAATACAAAATAAAATACATAAAATATAGATGAACATACATATACCTATACTTGTAAATTTTAAATCTTTATAAATAGCCTCAAAAAAATAAAAATAGGCAATAAATACTACATAAAATTAGAAATGTTTTTATGTTTTAATAAAAAATTATTTAAATCATATACATTTTTATATTCATTTTAAGATATTTTTACATTGGATGTTCCTGATTGGTCCACGTGGACTAACTGGTGTGAGTATTCGTTGACCGATGAGTCAACTACCTACCCTAGGATCTGACTTCTATCAGAATCTCATGAGGTGCCTGACTTCGCCGAATTATGACACAACCTCCGCGGACTCCTTCCACCTCGAGCCTTCCACTACTCTATAGCATGCTCATCCACAACCTTCGCCCATTCTCGAATATTCACATACCACCGCCTCTGATAACACTATCCATCCTTGAAGTCATCATCTTCTTCGCCTATAAATAAGCCACCTCCACCCCTTTTGACATTTTAATCGCTCTTTAGCCAATCCTAACCCCTCAGAGTGTACTCATAAGCTTCGTGGAGATGACAACTTCACGTAGATGTCTTCTGCAGTGAGGAGGAACGATTGTCGAAGCTGATCCGGCCACTTGCGGAGGAGCTCCGATGTAAGGTTTCACCTCTTCATTTCCCGACGAATTGAGACCCCTCTCCTGCTATCTTAGGTAATATCTTTAGTGCATTTTCAATTCCAATCTTTAGTTTTAGGTTTTAATTAATAGTTTTTGGAAAATCAATCGCCTCTTTGACCTGGAGGTTGAGCTCCAGATCTTATTCATCATTACCTACCTCTTAATCTGCCTCACTGATCACCCCACTTCAATCCTCGACGCATTCTCCATATTGTCCACCCATTTCCCCTTTGATTCAGCTGGAATCTGAGAGATCAGAGGCCCCCTTCTTACACATCTTCGGAGCCTCACCGCCTTCATCATTCGCGTAGCTCCAACTGCAACTTTTGGGCCGAGAGCATCGCTCTTGAGTCGTGAAATCTTTTTATGCAGGTTACAAGCTTTGAGGAGCTATAGGGAGTTTATGAGAACACCTTGAACCCCCTCCCCAAGGTCAGTCACAGACGAACCTCCGTCTCATTGGAGCCTACCTTCATGCGCGGAGGAGTCCCAGCTCTCTGTCGGGCTTGTTAGCAGAGCCGTCCATCACCGGAGCATGAGTAATCGATGGTGCAAAGCTCGCTAGTGACATGTTCTTCGCCAGTTCTTGTTGTGCCTCTCTGGACCGTCCGGTCAAGAACAATGGCCCAGATTTAATTTGGGTCATTGAATGGAGTCGAAGGGGTGTGCGAGGATGGTCGCTCAATCAGACACGTGGAGACGTAGGGAATGGTTAGATCGACACACTTACATGGGTATATTTCTAAGACCCCCCTCAACCTTTTGTAATTTCTAAATATTCATGTAAATATTATATGCATTTCAAAAAAAAGTACTGGGATATTTGCATGCACGCCCTTGAATATTTTTAATATTACAAAATAGTCCCTGTTAGACACGTGCACTAGCACATGTTATGCTGTAAAAATTACATGTAAGTCCTACATATTATTTAAATCATTGTTTAATATATAAACAATGGATATTAGTCATAAAATTTTGGGTTATTTGCACTAAGCCCCTTGTATTTATTTTAAATTACAAATATACCCCTACCAGTTCAAGTATTTTTGTGCATATTTCTCCAATTTTTATAAATATCTTCTATATTCTAAAATTTATAGGAAAAAAGGTAATGTACCCGATGTAGTGTACTTTCACGCCATAATTTTTATTTTTATTAAAAATCAAATATTACATGTATATTCCATGTTTTCCTTAAAAATAAAAAAAATACAAAACTTTATTTTTCCCAAAAAAATGGCATGTGTCTATTATAGTATCTAGTACCCCTAAACAAAAAAATCCTAAAAATAGAAAAAATGAGAAAAAAACTTAAAAAACTCCAAAACCCTATAAAATATAAAAATCATCAAAATCTCTAAACATATTTCTCCATATTTTGTAATTATATTTTTATATATGGGTATGTATTAAAATTGAATTTGGAATTTTTTTGAAGATTTTTGCTATTTTTAAACCCCAAATCAATTCGGTTATTTTTTAATCCCTATTTTGGGATATTTTTTGACCTTACAAATACCTAAAAATTAGCAAAATTACTATAAAAAACATAAAATAGGGATTTTGCTATTTTTAAACCCCAAATCAATTTGGTTTATTTTTAATCCCTATTTTGGGATTTTTTACTTCAAAAAATACCTAAAAATTAGCAAATTACTCGAAAAACCACAAAACAGTTAAAAATATATAAAAACACAAAATTATTTTATTTTTAACTATTTTTCTCTATATTTATAAGTATATTATCTATAGTGTATTATATCTCTATATATAGTTATATATAAGTGATAATATTATCTATTTTTATATATTTTTTATAATTATTTTTAAAAAAGATAAGTAAATAAATATACTTATAAAAATATTAATTAAAAAATATTGTATATTTAAAAAGCCACTTTTTTATTAATAATGTACATAATTATATGCACATATACCTATATTATTTAATCATTATTTATTTATAAATAATATTGAGTCCTACATCGTGTTGCTTTATGTATTCAACAACCTACTCTGCTTGTCACTATACACATTTATTTGTAGACTTTATAATAAAATTTGATTGACACATGTTTATTCATTGATTGATATCTATTGTGTGGGTTGATTGTTGATTTGGCGCTTGGATCAAGTAAGCGGTCGTCGCATCGACTTCGCTCCTGCGTTTTGTGGAGTGTAGACCCTCCTCCCTTGATCTTTTTGTTATTTCAATTCCTAGATGATTTAGATGGACTACCATAGACTAGAGGGATTGAGTTTGATATCATTTTATTACCAGATACACATCCAATCTCTTTCCCTCCATATAGGATGGCACTCGTCGAGATGAGCCGCTAGAGAAGGGATTCATCTTCCTCAGTAAATCACCATGGGAAGCATCAATTCTCTTCATCAAGAATAAGGAAAGATCCATGAGACTTTACATTTATTACAAGCAACTGAATAAGCAGATGATCAAAAATTGTTATCCTCTCCCATGGACTAATGGATATTTTGATAAATTACAGGGACCAACAATATTGTCTAAGATTGATTTGTGATCCATATATCATCAGTTGAGGATCAAAGATTCAAGAGGAAAGTTGGCCCCGCAGTTTGTGGGACCATTTTGAGATTTTAGTCAAAGTTGGGAAGGTTTCTTACAGAGTAATGCTTCCCACACATTTGGAGGGCATACATGATGTGTTCCACGTACCAAATTTGTAGAAGTATATCCGAGATCCCAAGCGTGTCATCAGCTACGAGGACTTGATAGTATAACCCAACCTCTCTTTCCTTGAGGAGCATGTTCGGATACTAGACCATGTTGTCAAGAGGTTTAAGAGGAAAGAGATACCTTTAGTCAAGGTCCTATGGCGCAGTCAGAACATTGAAGTGGTGACATGGGAGCCTGAGGCTGATTTGAGCGAGAAGTACCATCATCTTTTTACATGTAACAATCGAAACCCTAGTTTAATTCTTTTGAGTTTTTATGGGGTTCACCATTTTTAGATTTTTATGGGGTTCAGTGGAACGAGATTAGGACATTGGTGGATCATGTTCTGGTTAGAGGATACACGTAAATCTCATGGATGGCACTTCCTTTGAGATTTTTCTAATGTAAGACATCTAAGTATAGGATATCCCTAATTCAAAATTTCATAATTGATCCATTGTCCAAATGAGATTAATGACCACATTATCTTGTAGTACTTTTCGAGACATTTCCAACAACCCTAAGAACATTAAAATCAAAGTCTGTATGAGTACATGGAAAATATGATCAGTTTATAGCTTTATGACCTGGAACCAAATCTATATCTATTTAGGCTCAAGCCTATATAAGGAGGTAGGCCCCTAAGTAATCTAGCTAACCAGATCCCTTAGCCTCATTAGAACTCCGCTCCCATCACCGGAGCTCAGCACAGAAGATATTTTCAACGATCGATCGAAGATCCAAGGGCACTGTCGCAAAGGCCTCGACACGTGGAGTCATAGGGTGGGCGTAGAAATATGTTAAATGTCGTGGAACAATCATTCTGGGTGAGGGAGCATCGCAGGGGATGACCCCAAGGTATGGTATTTCACTCTCCTTTTGTTGTTGGATGTGCTACATCTTTTGCATTGTAGGGTTTCGTGGGATGTGAGCTACTTATTGTCGGGGTTATCATCGCAATTCATTGAGGTTTTAGAAATGATGAGGAACTTAGCACATCACATTTTCGGGTTTTTCAGCCAATCCGTGTCTCGTATGTGTGATCCAAGCATGTTTTTGTGATATGTATGTTCATAGAAACACAATGATGTAGTCGGATCGTCAATCGAAGCAAGTTCATGAGACGTCACTAGAGTGGTTTCAGCTATTGTCTAGGTATTTCATCAATCATGTAATTTTGTTGATCAATCATGCTTGATCGATCATGCAAATTGTTGATCAGATCAATCATGCCTGGTCGTTTATGTAAATTGTTGATCGGTCATGCTATTTTGTTGATCGATCATTCATGATCGATCATGCAATTTTGTTGATCAAGCATGCTTAATCAATCAATCTTGATCGATCATGCAATTTTGTTGATCGATCATGCCACTAAGGCTAATCGATCATTATGGGATTGTGGACACTTTTGAACATTAAAATTGATGGAATTTGATGCTGAAATGATAAAGACCTTATAAGACATTAATATATATGCTATATCTAGATTATAGAAATAAAGTGATATTCAAGTGAAATGGGTCCGATACTACTTAAATTGAAATCAAATGAGCAAATGGAATCGGTGAGGTTTGGTAAGAATGTAATTTGAGCATCATACGTACACTTTAGTTCTGAGTTTCGTCTCTTAGGAGCGTCGGTCGAGTTTCTCGATGTAGTTCTAGTTTCATGCCATGGTATCTGACTTCCAGTAGCATGGGGTTAGCTTGGAATAGCGTTGCCAAGGGAAGGGCATGCACCTTTAGGGCCCTGGGTAGAAGCTTCTATGGCCGTAATCCCAATAGATCATTGGTCGATGAACAAACTACTTGCGCACATGTGTGTCTTTTTTGCCCGATATACAGTCTCGGTTTCAGATGTGCGGTGCCAAGTAATATGATTGGTTGGTTGTTCTTCTCTTCTTTCACTTAAGATTGGTACTTATGTACTTGTTGGTGTAGGTCGCATTGATTAGTATCACCAGTATTAGTCTTAAGTGGGGAGTTCCAGGAAAAGTAAACATTCCAAGGGTCAATTCAGACCAGTAGTGAGGATTGGCACACAGTAAAGTATGGGGTTTGAATTGGCACACTGTAAATTATGGAATGGACTAGACATACGATAAAGTGTGGGATTACATGTTTTGATTCAAGGTAAAGGATAAGGATCAAGAATCTATGTTTTTTGATCAGTTACAGTACGGTCTGGGTTTTACACATTACCTATTTTTGTATACTTTTAACCTGTAGTGGTTCTTTCTTGGTTAGTTTTTTTAGCACAGTATCGGATAACTTTGCTCATGACATAACTATTTTTGTGAATCGGGCAGGTTCTCAGGAGCAGCCATAGTGGTGAGCGGTTTGTTTGGTTCAGTTCTTCTAGTGTCCTTTTGGTTACTTTTGGTATATACATTTATTGCACTTTATATTGTCTTTACTTGTATCTTTTTGTGAGAGATGTGTATTAGATTTGTAATTACATTACAGTAATACATGAATATGGTATTTTATGGACATGGTTATATGATGAATTTTAATGGAAAAAGTTTATCACACTTTCTGTTGCCATTTTTTGCTATGTTTCTATCTTGATTATGTGCTTCGAATGTGAATTGCATAAGTGGATTACACTACCAAATATCTGGGTCTCGAGGGTGTCATATCTTTCATGCGACTGATTCGATCCACAATGAGGAGTTGAATTTGACCTGATGCATGATATCATGTATGTGGTTCTTTATAAATACCTAAGAAGATTCGAACCATTTGCACTTGCTTCTCAAATAGAGCAGATATGTTACATACCTTCTGTGTTGGCAAAACGAGAAAAATGGATAACATATTAACAGCTTTAAAAAGGATTATATATGTTGGTACAGTTTTGACATGATTAGTGGTCCTGAGCATGAACACCCACAACACATTTCAATATATTCCATATTATCGGTAAGCATCGATAACACTTTTTAGTGATGTATTTGATTTTCAAAACTGATGTTGATTTCTTTACGTTCATTGATGTGTGTGTCCATGTAGGGATAGCGATCACGAGAGGAGGAAGTTCGCCTGGGAGGAGCGGCTTCGGTTGCTAATGGAGGTTCTGGAGATCGAAGTATACCTAATATTACAAACTAGCATTCCTTTACAAATGGTAATATTGGGAATCATATATAGTTTGTATAAATCCTTCAATAACTTATTATGATGTGATTTCTATTGTAGCTGGAGGGTCATGGTACCTAGTGCTTGCTACATTTACGCAACAAATAGTTTATCATGGGATAGAGGTCCTTGCTTACCTGGTTCAGTATGTGATTCCAACTCCCATGCATGCATCTCTGAGTGATGGTCATCAGACCACTTCATGGTCTTTGCATCAAGGTAATCGGCTGAAGAAGGATGCAAAACCTGCGGAACATATCCACACATCCCCTACAACGCAGCTTCCCATAGGCACACGGGAGGAGTTTCCGGATACCCATCGGTGCCTACAGTTCATGTCTGACAGGTTTGCAGTAGAGCTATTCTCATTTTTTATGTACTTCAGTTGTGGTTACTCTATGCTATATTGAACTTGTTTATTCGATCTAAGTATATCTTAAAAGATCAACATGTTGTAGCAAAGGACTGTGAGGAATACACATGGACTCCCATGAGTGAAGTATGATGCAAATATCTCAAGCAATATTCTGGAGCAAGTCAAGAGGAGTTAGTCTCAAGATATTTTGAGTTGTTTTCTTTTTTTAGTTATTTGAATCTTTCATGATGTATGTATGTGTTAGTGGATTCTATTTTTAGTGCATAATGCATGAGAGAGTGAGGTACGAGTGTTGCATGTGAGGGCTTGTTGGGGTCTTTAAATACCCCTTAGTTTATTCATGTTGAGTGTGAGTTGTATGCCATTTCCATTCAAGAAACAGTGGGCCTTTTTCCTTTGAGTGACATCTTTGTACGAATTCTTTCTTTTCCTCCCTTCAACATTTGAGTGACAATCTCCATATTGTTCATCCTCTGCCTATTGTGTGTGTTTACAACCTCCATTTCTCCAACAATTTTTGGCATCAGAGCCAGGTTCGATCAGATTGGGCGAACTGATTTTTTTGAAGATTGCTACCGAAGTCAGAGGTAATCACTTTTATGATTCATAATGTCGAATGGGAATGGTATTATGAATTTAAATACCATTAATTTATCGCATGCATTTGTGCCGATTTTCAATGGAGCAAATTATGAATTTTGGTGTATCAAGATGAAGACATTCTTTATTTCTCAAGATCTTTGGGATCTAGTTGAGAACGGTTATGCAGATGAATCGAAGACCAGGCAACAGAAAAGGCAGGAGCTGAATTGAAGGAGATAAAAAAGAAAGATGCAAAGGCCTTACTTGTTCTGCAGCAAGCTGTGACAGATGTTATTTTCCCACAAATTGCAGGAGCCGGTACATCAAACGATGCGTGGAACATACTGAAAAATGCCTTCCATGGTGATAGTAAGGTAACTGCTGTTAAACTTCAAACTCTCCGTAGAGAATTTGAAACCTTACTAATGAAAGAAAACGAGTCAGTACAAGATTTTTTCTCTAGAATTTCTACCACATTGAATCAAATGAAAACTTTTGGGGAAATCATAGCAAATAAGAAAGTAGTAGAGAAAATTTTATGGAGTTTACCGTCGAAATTTGATCATGTAGTCGCCGCGATAATGGAATCTAAGGATATGGATGACTATTCCGTAAATGATCTGATGGGATCTCTTTTATCACATGAACCAATGATAAATAGAGAAAACAAAAAGAATGTTGAGCATGCATTCCAGGTGAAGGCAGAGATTTCTGGCAAACAAAAAGTTGATGATGCTAGTGTAGATTTTAGACATGCAAGTAGAGGAAGAGGTGTATATCTTGGTCGTGGCCGTGGCCGTGGGAGATTTGGTTTCTCTCAACAAAAATCATATGATCAAAAACAGAGCCACAAAGGGAAACAATGTTATTTTTTGCAAAAAATAGGTCATACCGAAGCATATTGTTGGGAAAAAGCAAAAGTCTGAGCGAATTTTGTTGAAGAAAAGAAAGAGGAAGGTAATCTTTTTCTCGCATGTGTAACTCCCACAGGAAATACTTCTAATATATGGTATTTAGATAGTGGATGTAGCAATCATATGACAGGAAAGAGGCATCTATTCAGCAGTTTCGATGAATCCGTAAGGCTTCAGGTCCGACTCGGTGATGACAAGTGCGTACAAATTGAAGGCATGGGAACAATTGCAATAAAAACTAAATCAGGTATCGAAAGATCAATTGCCAATGTTTATTATATTCCTGGTTTAGCACATAGCCCGCTCATTGTTGGTCAACTAATGAAGAAGGGATTTTCAATTCTATTTCAAGACAGAAAATGTGAAATCCGATGTGGGAATTCTGAACGAATATATATGGAAATTTATGTTGCTGGTAATAATATGTTCCCACTTGATCTTTCAAACCTTGATGGTTGTGCATTAATTGCTAATTTAAAAGATGAATCATGGTTATGGCACCTACGATATAGACATCTGCATTTTAATGGTTTGAGATTATTAAGCCAAAAGCAAATGGTATATGGTTTACCTTCTATTACCTGCAATGATGATTTGTGTGAAGGTTGTATTTATGGAAAACAACACCGATTGCCTTTTCCAGTTGGAAGAGCATGGAGAGCCAAAATGCCTCTTGAATTGGTACATGCCGATATTTGTGGTCCCATGAAGACTTTGTCATTGAACAAAAGCAAGTATTCTTTATTGTTTACTGATGATTTCTCATGCATGAGTTGGGTATTTTTTCTCGTACAAAAGTCAGAAGCATTTGAAAGATTTCAACAGTTTAAAGCATTTGCAGAAAAAGAATGTGGCCATCAAATAAAAATATTGCGTACAGATAGAGGCGAAGAATTTTTATCCAATGCATTTGATTCCTTTTGCAAACAAAATGGAATCCGTAGGTAGATGACCGTGCGAAAGACACCTGAGCAGAATGGAGTCGCCGAGAGGAAAAATCGCACAGTTGTGGAGATGGCTAGAAGTATGTTGAATGAGAGAAGGCTTCCTAATGATTTTTGGGTAGAGGCAGTGCAAAATATGATCCCATATGAAGCATGGACAAATCGAAAACCCAATGTGAGTAATTTACGTATTTTTGGTTGTCTTGCCTACGCATTGATTGATTCTAGTGATCGTTCGAAGATGGATAACAAAGGTGAAAAATGCATTTTTGTGGGCTACAGTGACGAAATAAAAGGTTATCGTTTGTATAACCCAATTAGTAAAAAATTAATTATTCATCGAGATGTTATTTTTGATGAAGCTAATTGTTGGGTGTGGGAGAAGGAACAAAATCAGCAATTGCCTCTTTTTATACAAGAGAACATGAATAATGGAGGTGTTCCAATGCAAAACTCATCAAGTTCAAGCTCCCCATTGTCTGTAAAAATTGTGGGTGCATCAACTTCACATGTTAGCAGTCCAAGCAACAATATTGACTCCACACTTGATGATGATTCTCCACCAAAGAAGGTACGATCACTACAAGATATTTATGAATCATGCACTTTTGCACTTATGGTTGCAGAGCCTACTTGTTATGAGGAAGCTTGTGGAAAAACAGAATGGGAAAAATCCATGCAAGAAGAATTGTCTGCTATTGAAAGAAATGATACATGGGATCTTGTAGATTTACCTGAAGGAAAAGAACCCATTGGTGTAAAATGGGTGTCTAAAGTGAAGTATAATGTAGATGGAAGTATTCAAAAATATAAGGCAAGGCTAGTTGTGAAGGGACATGCACAAAAACATGGGGATGATTATTCTGAAACATTTTCTCATGTTGCTCGATTTGAAACTGTTAGAATAATATTAGCATTGGCAGCTCATATGAGGTGGAAAGTTTTCCAATTTGATGTTAAATCAGCTTTTTTGAATGGCATCTTAAATGAAGATGTGTATGTTGAGCAACCATTAGGATTCATCATTGATGGAAAAGAAGATAAAGTCTTTAAACTCAAGAAGGCTCTTTATGGGCTTAAACAGGCACCACGGGCATGGTATGAAAGGCTAGACACTTATCTTCATCAAAAGAATTTTCGAAGGAGTGAGAATGAGCCTACATTATATGTCAAGGTAAAAGATGAACATATCCTCATCATTTGTGTTTATGTGGATGATATAATTTATACAGGATCTTCTGAGGCCCTAATACAAGAATTCAAGTATGATATGATGCATGAGTTTGATATGTCAGATTTGGGAATATTGTATTATTTCCTTGATCTTCATGTTATATAAACTGATGATGGTATTTTTATATCACAAGAGAAATATGCATTAGATGTACTTGCAAAGTTTAACATGCAATCTTGCAAGTCATTTTCTACTCCGATGAATGCTAGTGAAAAGCTCACCTTGGATGATGGAACAACTAAGGCAGATGAAACACTATTCAGAAGTTTGATTGGTAGCTTAATGTATTTAACCAATACTCGTCCAGATATCTTGTTCTCTGTCAGTCTAGTGTCAAGGTTCATGCAAAATCCATCAATCCATCATCTTGGTATAGCAAGGCGTATTCTTCGCTATATTTGAGAAACAAGCAATTATGGCATCTGGTATAAACCAGTCTCTCAATTTAATATGGTTGGTTTTACCGACAGTGATTGGGCCGGTTCTACAGTCGATAGAAAGAGTACAAGTGGTTATATATTTAATTGCGGCACGGGTGCAATATCATGGAGCTCTAAGAAACAAACTACAACGGCTTTATCATCTTCTGAAGCAGAATATATTGCGGCATCAACAACATCGTGTCAAGCTATATGGATGCGGAGGATTATGGAAGATTTGAATCAACCTCAGTGACATGCAACTCAAATTTTTTGTGATAATAAAGCTACAATTTTGATGACGAAAAATCCAATTTTTCATGGAAGAACGAAGCACATAGAGCTTCGTCACCATTTTATTCGTGATGTTGTTGCCGAAGGTTTGATTTTGATGAAATATTGTTCAACCAATGAACAAATTGCCGATGGTTTTACTAAAGCTCTTTCATACGCAAAATTTATGAAATTTAGAAGTCTTCTTGGTATTTCCGATTTTGCATCAAGGGGGAGAAATGAAGTATGATGCAAATATCTCAAGCAATATTCTGGAGCAAGTCAAGAGGAGTTAGTCTTAAGATATTTTGAGTTGGTTTCTTTTTTTAGTTATTTGAATCTTTCATGATGTATGTATGTGTTAGTGGATTCTATTTTTAGTGCATAATGCATGAGAGAGTGAGGTACGAGTGTTGCATGTGAGGGCTTGTTGGGGTCTTTAAATACCCCTTAGTTTATTCATGTTGAGTGTGAGTTGTATGCCATTTCCATTCAAGAAACAGTGGGCCTTTTTCCTTTGAGTGACATCTTTGTACGAATTCTTTCTTTTCCTCCCTTCAACATTTGAGTGACAATCTCCATATTGTTCATCCTCTGCCTATTGTGTTTGTTTACAACCTCCATTTCTCCAACAATGAGTCCATGTGACCCAAAAAGGATTTCAAAAAGTGTCTTCATGAGATTCCTAACTTACATTCAATTGTATTTAGACATTGTGATGTATATATTTAATAGAATTTTTTTGACACAAAGAACACATATGCTATCTCACCTGGTCACACCCCAGAAATATACTGCATTCCATTGACCCATTTGGCAACTAATAAGGTCACATACAACATTCCATTGATCCATTTGGCAACTAATAAGGCCACGCACAACATTTATAGGAATAGAAAGGTAGCCATAAATAAGTTGGATGGGGTCATTGATTGGGAGAGGGAAATGGCCTTCCCTCCTGCATGTTGCACCTTGGAGAGGGCACTGGATGGGGTCGTTGACTAGGAAAGGGCAAAGGCCTCCCCTCCTCTGCGGTGCACGTTGGAGAGTATGTGTGTTTATCATGTTGTAATATTGAGATATCATTTGAGTGCATTAAAATATACGGTTGATTGTAGATGGAGTCGATATTGTGGTCTCTTTGTTTTCGATGACTTTGGGAAGCATCATATTCCAAGCATGATGAACAAAAGGAGGGAGGAAAGTCGATTGACTAGAGGTGCCAAGAGCTTTGGGATGTGAGGCCCAAAATGGTACATATAGTCAAGCTTGAAATTGTCTACTCTTTTTACGGTTTAGTGTTGATTGTACAAGCAAGCAGCTTCACAATGCGAGCCGGCCCTAGAGGAATGAAGGGCAAAGATGTGCATGCATGGAAATGAGTGGCCGATGCCGAAGCTATGAGGGTGAGTTTTTTTATATTAATAGAGAATCATCTCATTCATAAGTCTGCAATTTTAAATTGTTTGCCAATTAATGTATCTAATAGGATCACTACGATGACCTCTGTAATGCAAAGTACGACCCACTCACATGCAAAAGCGTCTCACGTTTGACGCTAAGATCCGGTAGGAGGTCATCGATCAACGATAGGTAGGGCACCTCCCCTCTCCCTCCCTCTCTCTCTTTCTATACCCAACCACTCAAACAAATACGCATCACAAGACTTCAATCTGGTTAGGAGCTTTAGGATGGAACCTCTCCCCCCTCCCCCCGACCCTCTCCCTACCCCCCTCGTCCGCCCAAAACCCTAACTTCGAACACCAGCAGCCGCCACCACATCTCTCGGCCTCACCTTCTCACCCCGCCTCCTCCGGAGATCCCCTCTCCTTTCCTCCACTCACCAGAGCGCCTACTACTCCCACTGCTGAACCTTCTCCCCCCCTTTCACCTGGCCATCTGGGCCGACTTCCGCCTACATTACAAAATGCTAATTCCTCTTCCCCTTTTCGCTCCAACGGTCCCTCCTCGCACCCCTTCTGGCGTGAAGCGTGCGGTCCCAGAACCCTAACCCCTTCACGGCGGATGGGCTTCGAAGCCCCGGTCTCGATTGATGGCGAAGAAGTTGCATACTCCACGGAGGATGACCTCCGCTCCCTGGATCAAATCTGGGCCAACACGCTGGTATTCTACGTGATCGGTAAGAATCCTTATCGCAAGCTATTAAGTACCTTTATTGAAAAGGTCTGGAGGCCCCCTGGGGGTTTCAGACTATTCCCAAGACTAAATGGCTTTTTCTATCTCCAACTGTCATCGGCGGAAGCTTGCCAACAAATTTTGGACGGTGGCCCTTGGCTTTTTCAAGGGAGATTCATCGTCATTCGCCGTTGGGAGGCCTCCTCTTGTTTCGAGCGTGATCTGCTATCGGAAGTCCCTGTGTGGGTGCGGTTTCATGGTCTCAGCCTTGGACACTGCTCCCTCTCTATTCTAAACAAATTGGCGAGCCTCCTGGGTACACCCCTTTTTATGGATGCCGCAACGGCCTCCGGCCAAAAGGAAGGTTATGCGCGATGCTGCGTCTTCATCTGCGCCTCCAAAATTATTCCAAAAGCTGTGCCCCTGGTCTTCTTCAACGGCCAACGCCAGATGATTGGGGTGGAGCTCGAGTGGAGCCTGCCCCGTTGCGAACTGTGTTCGACTTTGATCATAACTCCAACAACCGCCCTTTCGCTCACGGTGCTAACCCTTCGACTACTCCCAGGCACGATGTGGGAAGGGGCGCTGAGGGGAGGGTCGTAGAGGGAAGGCTCAAACAAGGAAAATGCTCGGAGGGCCCTCAGGCCACCATTCAGTCTACTTCCCAAGGCAGGTCCCACTCAAACCCGTAGAACATGTATCTTTCACCTGAGGCTCCAGTGGCCTTTGGAGCCCAACACTCACAAGCTGCTCCTATGCAACACATTTCTAACCCTCCCCAGTTCCCTACAAATGAGGCCACAGAAATTCCAGGCTCATCTACGCGTGATCCCACCAACCTGGAGGGCCTCCTCAGTTGCCTGGAAACCCCCCCTTTGCAGTTTTGGGATACCACTTCGCCTCCACCACCTCTTGTTCGACAGCTTCCCGCTGGAAGCTTGGTCGCTACTGCTTCGTCTCCGGTGAATGCATTGGAGATCGCATCTAAAGGGTAGAGGAGAACCCCCGAGAGACCTTTCAGTGCCTTCCCATTTGGGCCTCGTGCTCTTATGCAAAGGCCCTCGGCGCATAGTCGGAAGGCCGGTCACAAGGGCACCGAAGTCTTTGACCTAAATGTCCCTAGAGCTGAAGATCCGTCATCGGCTGGCAATTCCTATCCACAGAACATGGTGGAAGCTAATCCAAATTGGTTGCTAGCCACCCATAAGAAAAAGAAGCCCTCCGGGGGTCCCCCAAAGTCTGCTGGCCGCGAAGGCCAAACTCACAATCTTTAATGTCTTTGGCCGTTTGCAATGTGCGTGGGCTCAACAAGCCACGCAAACTTAAGTCCCTGTGGAAATCTCTGAGAGTATTGAAAGCTGATATCGTTGGCTTGGTCGAAACTAAGATTCGGCCCGACAATAGACACAAGTTTGAATCTAAAATACCGGCTGGGTGGAACGCGGTTCATAATCAAACCGAGCTTGGACGTGTCTACGTCTTGTGGAATGAATCATCCTGGACTTGCACGCCCTTGAGGGTGTCCCCGCAAGCCATCTCCCTCTCTTGCTCTAATGCTGGTGGCCTCATTATCATGGTCACTGTTGTCTATGGTGCCAACTGCCCAGGTTCCTGCAAAGAGCTGTGGAATGACCTGATAAATGTCCAACCCACGGACAACACCCCATGGGTGGTCCTCGGCGATTTTAACACGGTGAGATACACTTCGGAAAAGAGAGGAGGTCGTCCTCCGGCACGTGCCTCCATGGATGACTTTAATAATTGTATAGAATCGTGCAACCTTATGGATCTTCCCACTACAGGGAACCCTTGGTCTTGGCCCAACTCCTCCATTGGTCCAACAAGAATCGTTGCCCGTCTTGACCGTGCGCTTGTAAATGAATCATGGATTGCTCTCTTCCCAAATCGCACCCTTACATACATCCCCCTCCACCACACGGACCGTCTCCTACTTTCAATCAAGCTTGGGGACATGGCCTCCAAGGGAAAACCGTTCCGCTACTTCAATTACTGGGCTTCTAGACCCGGCTACTTGGAGCTCATCTCTTCGACATGGAACATGCGACCTAGGGGTAACCCCTGTACCGCTTGCTCATGAAGCTAAAAAATGTGAAGAAGGCGCTACGTGCTTGGGCCTCTCAAGAGGCGAATGTGTTTTCTGACATTAAAGCCTTGCAGGCCACCCTGAGAAATATCAATGATGCTCTAAGTCTTGACCCTCTTGATCCCACATTGGCTCAGCTTGAGACTGACGCAAAAAATCACCTGGAAATGCTGGAAGATGACCTGGAATCTGCCTGGCGCCAAAAGATCCGGATTGACTGGCTTAAGCTGGGGGACAATAACACGAAGTTCTTTCATCTATCGGCTAAAAGCCGCACCGCTAGGAATTCTCTCCCACCCCTCCGGGACTGTGAGGGTCACTTGGTGTATAATGACCTCGCCGTGGCCTCTAACGCCGTGGCTTTCTTCGGGGAGCTTCTTGGGCCGGACCTACCTAGGCCCATTAGGCCAGCCCCCCCCCCCCCTGCGCCTAAGCACCGGCTCACGCCTGATGCGTCCTGCTGGCTGGTCAGGCCCTTTGATAGTGATGAAATTTGGGAAGCTCTCCGGGACATCCCCTCCTCTAAGGCCCCCGGCCCAGACGGTTTCAACTCAAAGTTCTTCAAATTGCATTGGAACCTTGTCAAAGAGGATGTTTGTGACGCAATGGCGTTCCTACACAAAGGGGGCCACATGGTAAGGGAAGTTAATCACACTTTCCTTACTCTGGTTCCTAAAAAGAACTCGCCAGCAAGCTTGGGTGACTTCAGGCCAATAAAGTGTTGCAACATCATATATAAGATCTTTGCTAAGCTCCTAGCCACACACATGGCTGCTGTGCTACCTCAACTTATCTCTCTAAATCAAACTGCCTTTGTTAAAGGCAGATTGATTAGGGACAACACTCGCCTGGCACAGGAGGTGCTTGGGGGCTTTGAGAGGAAGACAAATAGGATCAAGGCTTGCCTTAAGATTGATTTATCTAAAGCTTTGGACTCGATTGAGCATTCTTTTATCTTAAGGAGTCTGGAAGCAATGGGGTTCTGCCCTACGTGGGTGGACTGGATCTCCAACTGCATCACCACGTCATCCTTCTCTATATTGATCAATGGCTCCTCCGAAGGCTTCTTCAAGGGTACCAGGGGTCCGACAGGGAGACCCTCTCAGTCCTTTTCTTTTTGTGGTCGGCATGGAAACTCTCACTAACCTTGTTGATATTGCGGTTGCTAATGGTCGCCTGCAGCCGTTGGGTCGGGGCCGGCGCAGGGCGCTGACCCATCTTATCTATGCAGATGACCTCCTCCTCTTTTGCAAAGGCTATTCTACATCGCTCCTCGCGGTGAGAGTGATCTTAGAGGACTTTGCTTCGGTCTCCAGCCTGAGAATGAACACCTCAAAAAGTAAGCTTTTCAGGCCTAAGAGGGCTCCCAATGACTTCGCCTCCACTTTGCAGTTGGGTGTGCTTAGGGACTCACTGCCGACAACGTATCTGGGTATCCCGCTTGTTTCCAACTACGGCCGACGCTTCTCTCTGAGAGCTCTTGAGGATCGGGTTCGTGCCTCTCTTGGTGGGTGGAAAGCATCCTCTCTTTCGCTCACCGAGCGTTGCCAACTTCTCCACTCCGTTATTTCTGGTATATTGCTTTATTGGGTCGCTGGGACCCTCATCCCTTGCGGTACTGCTATCAGAATCGACAGGTTGTGTGCTGACTTCCTTTGGGGATTCGGCCGGCACCATATTGCCTGGAAAACCGTGTGCCTTCCGAAGCTCGAGGGGGGATTGGGGCTGCGCATTTGCTCCTCGCTGCGCAATGCAATGATTGTGTCATGGGCGTGGAGGCTTCTTTCTGCGGACAACTCCTTATGGGCATCTTACATGCGCTTCAAGTACCTAAATTCGCTCTCCCTATGGGAGGTCACCCCTACTCGCAATGACTCCTTGCTTTGGAAAGCTATCCTTCAGGCCCGTGATCTGTACAGGAATGCTATCTCCCTTTCAAACAGCCAGCCCAACTGGACCCGTTCCCCGAAGGGATTCTCCTTCTCGGATGCTTTCGATCTGATCCGGCCCTGGGCCCCCACCGTTCCTTGGGCGTGTGTCGTGTGGTGCATGCGCTCCATGCCGCGGCACTCTTGCACCCTCTACCGCACGTTGATTGACCGCCTCCCCACTCTTGAAAGGCTGGCCTGCCATGGGCTTCCAAACACCTGCAAGTGCTACCTCTGCGGCAATGGTGATGAAACCCGAGACCATATATTCTTCCTGTGTAGCTTTGCTGCTGATACATGGTCGCTTGCACTTGCGGCCTTGGGTCTTCCAAGTCCAGCCACCCTCTCCCTCTCTGGTATGGTGGAGTGGATCTCGAGCCTCACCGACCACAAAGCCCGTGACAGCTGGAGTGTTTTGTTAGCTGCTACGTCATGGGAAATTTGGACGGAACGTAATCGCCGGTGGACCTCCGGACGCTCCACAACTCCATCTAATCTTGCTACCTCCATTCTTACAAATGCCAGACTCACTCTGTATTAAAGATTGGCGCTGATTTTTGAGCTCTCAGCTGCCCCCTAACTTATTCCTAACTTTTCTTTTTGGGGCACTATCTGTAAAGCACACATACATGTGCTCGTTTGTAATGGTTTACCCATAAAAAATGATAGGTAGGGTGAATCCTAAGGCAAGCTTTGGGGGAACTCCACCCTAAATTCTCATCATACTATAGTTGGGGCTCTCCTGAAGGAGCACAGATCCTCTGCAGTACTGAAGAGGCCGGCTGTAAAAAGTGGGGTGTAGTGAACCGTTCGATCAAGATCGAGCGGTTCACATGGTAAGGGCTCAAAAATACCCTGATTTTGTGTGAATCGTTCGATCTTGATCGAGCAGCTCACAATACCTATTTTTTACAGCTAACCTCTACAGTACTGTAGAGGATCCATACTCCTCCTGAAGCCGCTAGTGCGTATGGTCTGTCACCCATGCAGTACATGCTACCATCGGGGCTCAGTGCAGATCAACCTCAATTTATCCAAATGTCACAAAATATTTAATTAGTGAATGCAGTATGCAATGTAGGGAGAAGACTCGAGAGTATAGAGGTCAAATTGGTTGATGTCAAGTGATATATTGTACAGTCAATTTAAATTGTTATTTTTGGCAAAATTAAGTCATGTGATTGAAATTCTAGGAAGAAACAAAATGCTGCAAATAAGATTGTCGTCGAGGATGATGATAATAACGACAACAATGAGGACAGTGATGAAGATGAGGAAGAGGACTACCACATAGGAGAAATACCGCGGAGTTGTGACCTACAAGAAAGATGAAACTGTGACGTGAAGAGAGAGGGAGAGACAAAAAGAACGGAGAAAAGAGAATGTAAAGGGAATCATGTGAAAGTGGAGGAAGTAGCTACAAAGAATATACGTTTCTTTGTACTTTAAACTTTGTTTGCTTAGTTGTAATCGAACAACTGCTATTTATTTCATTTACCAGTGCAGCGTATGAACTGTCATTTTTGTTAGAGTACTTGAGTGTGCGTATGTATGTGTATATGAATGTTTTTCTTACAATTTACGGCGGTATTTGTGATATATGCATGAACGTGCCTAGCAATGTATTGGCATAGCATGGTGATGATTGTGTATGCATGTACGAATCCACCTATGAATATATGTGTGAATGTGAATGCACTTATGAATGTGTGCGTGAATGTGAATGCACATATGAATGTATGCATGAATGTGAATGCATAGTGAATGTACGTGTGTGTGCTCGAAGTCTACTCTGATTATAGTAGTGCAGATCTTTCAGCTCATGATGTGCGTGAATATGTGCGTAAATAGTAGTGTAGATTTTTCAAAGTAGTGCAGATTATAGTAGTGCAGATCTTTCAGCTCATGTGAATGTGTGCGTGAATAGTAGTGCAGATTTCGTAGCCTATAATTATACATAGATTCTTTGATGTTTTGAACAATCTATGTATAATTATAGGCTATGTAATATTATGATGCGCACATTTTTGTAGGAAGAAGGAGGGCTCCTAAACAAAGTTTCCATAGAATTTTGGCAACAAGGGTATGAATGATGCCTCATCTCACATGCATCCATGATACAGGATTGTGTATCTAGTCTTGTGCCTCACTTGCTTAAGAGTTATACGCCTCTCGCATCGTTTTAGCTCTCGACATTTTTCAATCAGGCATCGACTTTGTTTTGTCTCAGCCTCTATTTCATCTCAAACCTCGGTCTGGATTCAGACTTGATTTTGCAGCAAGTAACATATAGTTTGCATGACATCACCCTCCTCACTTGATTCCTTTTTGTTCTCTCTACCTCCAACTATTTCCTTGGAGGATGAGTTTGAACTAGTGAGATGTTCTTTAGAGATAAGATGGCGATGATGATGATGAAAAGATAGAAGCATTCAGGGAAGCGTCATCCTTGTTGATGAAGAAAAGAGTCGACCTGGGTTTGATATACCTTAAATAAAAAAAATTTAAAGGTCGTCCTGAGTCGGAGAGGATTCAAGCATTAGATCGGTGACTATGAGACTCGCAAATCCTTGCAAAAAGACATCAAATCCTCCATACTTGACAAAAAAAGTAAATTGGATAGTCAAATCAAAATACAGAATGAAGATGTGCAAGGGGCGGATGCATATGCACACAATAAATGATACACAATACAAATACACTCCCTTGGATTTTATGCAACAACCGGTGAAACCATTAAAGTTTGACTATTTAGATCTTTTCAGTTTTGTGTTCTTTTCACAATCAGTTGCGCATGCACATCTTCATATTTTAGTGGACCCAAACCCTAGAAGTGACAATGTCCCAATTATACCTAGCTTCATGTGAAGAATCCTTGTTCCGAAATCTACTAGGTCCCGGATATGTCTACTATCGAGATAACACATAAAACCTTCTATAACTATATGCTCTCAATCACTTGTGTAACATGTCAAGGACAAGGTATGCTTCCATCATCATGCTTTTGTTGTGTTCTTCATGAGGGAACGAGAGAGAGGGATGTGAGGCTAGGATTGAAATGGTAGAGGGCTCCCGATGTCGAGGTTCTAATGTCTATACTTTCCCCCTCCATATGGGAGGTTCATATAGGGTGTAAGCCCTCGCATCATCCGCCCCCTTCTTCCACGTACGGGGGGTTAGGCTCGTCGCAAGACCCAGTCTTGCACAACTGTCGTTGGAAGTTTTGACCACTCATTCATCCGCAAGACTAGTTATGACATCTCCCACTTGACCGCTATGGTCAAAGATTTTACAATCTCACTATTTGTTTAGTGTATAGATGCCTACATCGAGGTTAATTATTCACTCTTCCGTAACTCATGCATTCATGAGTCTCATTAAATCAAATAATGTAAGTGCTAGCTACTATTTCTTTGGTTAGGGAATCAGCTAACATACCACTTGTAGGTATATAGGTTACAATAGTTTCTTATTTTGCCACAATATCTTGTATATTGTGATATTGGATTTCAATGTACTTTCCATTAGAACAATTAGCACCACTGTTAATCAACCTTATTGCAACTTAATTATCACAATACATTTCAATCGGTCCTTTAACTAATTACATGCCTACGTTTTCTAGAAAGCGTTGAATCCAAACCACGCGAGTGGTAGCCATGCTACTCGTAATGTATTCTACTTCTTATGAATGTCTAGATACACATCCTTATTTCTTGTTACCCCAAAAAACAGCTGCTCCACGAAACATGAAAATGTAACCTGATGTAGAATTCCTATCATCTATATCCCCTCCGAAATCTGCATCGGAGTATCATACTATCTCAAGTGATTCAGCTTGATATATTAGTTCAGATGTACAGTTCCTTTCAAATATCGAAGAATTCTCTTTACAGCTTCCCAATGTGTTGGTCTAGATTACTTTGATATCTATCGACTTGGCTAATAAGTCAGGTCGAGTGCACATCATTGTGTACATCAAACTACCCACTACTTGTGCATATGGAACTTATAAAGATTTATGCCCCTTTCCAGGACATTGACTCTTACTGAATCTCTTTCCAAGCACAATCGGTATAGGAGCTGGAGTGTTATTCTGCATTCCAAATCCCTTTAATGCAGTATGCAAATACTTTTCTTGACTAAGACTCGATGTCCTTGAATCTCTAGCTCTTCTAATTGAATTCCAAGAACATAGGATGCTTCACCCATGTCCTTCATATCAAATTCACTTCTCAATTTCTCTTAATTTCATTGAGCATCCCTATTTCATTAACTGCGAGTAGAATGTCATCTACATATAATGACATGATAGTAAACTTGCTCCCACTCTTCATGATATATACACAATTATCCAACTTATTTACAAGGAATCCAAATTGGATGATTTTCTCATGAAATTTGAGATACCATTGGCATAAAAATTATTTTAAGCCATATAATGATTTTAACTTATAAATCATTTTATCTTGACCTTCCACCTTAAATCCATTATATTGTCACATATAAATCTCCTCTCTTAGTTCTTCACTAAGAAAGGTTGTCTTCACATCCATTTGAAATAATTCCAAGTCCATATATGTGACTATAGCTAAGATCTTTCGAATCAATGCAAACTTATCAATCGGAGAGTAGGTTTCTTGGAAGTATATTCCAACTTGCTGAGCATAACCCTTGGCAACTATTCTTGCTTTGCATTTATCAACAGTACCATAAACTCGGTACTTTTTCTTGAATACCTACTTACATCATATGGATGGCCTACCTTCATGTAAATCACATAATTCCCGTACACTGTTTCACTCAATTGAGTCCAACTCATCCCTCGTGGTAGCCTTTCATGATTCTGACTCATTCAAAACCATTACTTCGTTAACGGATATGGGATCTGTATAATTTGCAACATCCTCGTTTATTATGTAACACAATGCCTTGCATCCATAGAAATGATAATCTTCCATCCATGCAGGTTGTGTTCTAGGTCGTTTATTACCAAGTATACTCGTGGGTTGTGTGGGTTCACCCACTTCCTCTAAAGGATCATCATTAATCATAGGTTCATTCTGTGTATATGGATGATCAGTGTCATCTATTGATTATTGTCTTATCTCCAACTCATCTTCATTGTCCTGTAGGACAATCAGAGGATCCAATTTCTCTACTTCATGTTCCTTCTCTTGATGAATTTTAAGGAAAGTTGCATCACGACTTTCGATCAGATCTTTAATTTCATGTAAGAACATATATCCTTTAGAATTTTCACTATATCCAACAAGTTTTATTTTAATATCTTAAATTCTATCTTGTCTTTAAGTTGACTCGGTACCAAGACACATGCAACACATCCCCTTTTCCGGAGATGACCCAACCCAGATTTCCTGCCATTCTAAATTTTGTATGGTATTGATTCTATGGACTTGGTGGAATTAGATTTGTTAGCTATCAACAACGCTTCTTCCCAAAAAAATTTAGAGACTTGAGTGTGATAACATGCACCTAACCGCATTCGTCAGAGTTCTATTCTTTCTTTCAGCTACACCATGTTGTTGTGGTGTATAAGGCATTGTAGTCTGTCTACAAATTCCTACTTGAATGCAGTACTCCTCAAACTCCTTTGAGGTATATTCTCCACACCTATCAGTCCTAAGGGTCTTAATTGGTTTTCACAATTTTGTCTCTTCTTATGTTTTATATCTCTTAAATGTTTCAAAGGCTTCTGTATTTCTTCCTAAGAGATAGACATGAGAGAACTTAGAGTAGTTATCAATGAATGTTATGAAGTATTCCTTATTTCTATGAGTACTGACCCTCAATGGTCCACATATATATGAATGGATCAAGCCTAATAATACTTTTCACTGAATTCCTGTCGAGAAGGGCTTCCTCATCATTTTACAGGTCAAACAATGTTCACAAGGCATTGTCCTTGCACATGTAATCTTAGGCAAAAGATCAGATTTTATCATTTGATTTATTTTGAAATTTCCGGGATGACTCGGTCTCGTTTGGCATAAATCATAATCTGACAAATAACACATAGAATACTCAGAAGTCATATTCATTGATTCACTAGAACTTATTACAGGAAGACATAGTAGGTCATGCTCGAGTACAAACTTTTCCATTGCATAAATCTTCTTATTCTTTCCTATGGATACACACTTATTATAAAACAAAACTTCAAAGTCTTTCTTGAGCAAGAAATGGAACAAATATGAGGTTCTGACGTATTCCTGGAGTATATAGTACATCCTGAAGTACCATTATGCTATCACATAGTTCAAGCATGTATGTCCCAACACCTTCAACATCCAATTAGGCATTGTTCCCCATAAAGATCCTTTGTTCGTCTTTTTTCAGTTCATTAAAGTTCACAAGCCCCTCCTTTGTCTTGGTAATATGGCGGGTTGCACCAGAGTCAATCCGCTACCCATCACAATTAGTGATCGCAGAATTACGCTCCACAACTACTGTGAATTCAATTTTCTTCTTTTTATTTTCATGCACTTTATAATTTCTCGGCTTCTTCTTATTGAGGCAATTAACCTTGAAATGATCACATTTGATGTAATCATAGCATAAGACACATGGGTATTTCCTACTTTTTCCTTTGAAATTTGTCTTGGAGGGTCCTAGTATTTTCTTTACGTGCACCACGTTAGCTTCTTCTTCCTTCTCCTTAACCTTAAAGATCTTGACTTTCGATCTTTGCTTTGAGGGGTCTTGCTTAACCGCCAGTTGTGCAAGTAGGTCTGTCACACTCTTGATGTTGTCATTCATCCTCAAGGATGTAGCAACCATGTTAAATGATGACAGAAGTCTTCCTAGAATGGTTGCTATATGCATCCTCTCTGGAATTACGCATTCAGCAACCGCTAGATTCTTGGTCATCACAATTATCTTATTTACGTGCTCGAGGATACTTTTAGATTATTTCATTCTACACAAGTTGTACTTGTGTAGAAGAAGTTGGACACTCACTTCTGACTTGGAGTGATATTTCTACTTAACCACGGTCCAGAGCTCATATGCAGATTCATAGGTCTAGAAGTCCTGAATCAAACTCAACTCCATGTGGTTCAACATAAAGCTCCTAGCCTTATTATCTATTTTCTCCCATTGTTCACGAGACCTAATTTCCTCCATGGTTGAATTCTCAGATAATATAGTTCCGGGTTTGTTTATTATGGAGTGTATGCTGTTGTGTAGCATGACAAAATAAATCTTTCTACTCCACAACTCATAATTAGTACCATTAAGGTACTCGATTTTCCCCACCTCAGTGGCAATAGTATTGCTTGTCATTTTGGATATAATGTAAATGTATGTGAGTTTGTAAGAGATTGAGCTATTTAAAAACAATAAGCAAAAAATTATTTTTTAGACAAAAAACTCAACAAGAATATGAGACAATAATAAAAACCCCTTTCCCTTTTATTTTAAACAAACAAACAAAGCTTGTAATTAATACTTAGTTTTTATATAAAATGTGTATTATCAATCTCTATTCTAATAGCTTATCTTTTGAGTTGGTAGACCAAGAGAAGTAATCAATTAGTGTCACTAAAAAATTACTGCTTTCTTAAAAAAATAATGCAAGATTAATAGAAAAAAATAACAGCAATTCTCCAAAAAATACTTCCAATTTAATTATAAAAGAAAGAAAATAATTTATTAAAAAAGTTTAACAAATCAATGTAATCTATGAACTTTAAAAAAGGAACTCCACTTTTTATTAATAGAACTCCACTTTTTAATAGCGGCAAGTTCTCCAATCTATGAACCTTATCTTTTAGGGCGTTCAAAATTTTTTTTAAAAAAATAGAACTTCCACTTTTTAATAACAAGACAAAAACAAAAAAAATATCCGTGGGATCCACCAAAATGAAAAAAATAGAATACTTTCGGTAATAGGCAACCCCTGTTTTTTTAAAGAGGGAGGGAACGTTACCAAAATCAAGTCAACATTTAAAGAGCAATAAATCAATAATTTTTTTTAAAGGAGTGAGAATGAGATTGTAAATTATCCTAATAAAAATAAAAAAACTCATCTCCACCAATAGATAAGACAAATCACGACTGGAAAAAGAACAAAAGGGACTTGTGTTACCCTATTAGGTTTTCGAGAAAAAAAGGGTCTTGACGGAGGCGTCTTGTTCGGCAACGCTCGTGTGTGGTGACGTCAGGGCTCGAAGCGGCAATGAGGAAACAAGGTCATGGTCATTGAGGTCTAATACCAGACAAGGAACAAGGTATGCTTCCGTCCTCGCGCTTCCATTGTGTTTTCAAGGTTGCAAAAGTCGGTAGTCGATACTTGGTCGGTTGGATCACTGACTAAGGATTAATCGGCAGTCGGGCGACTAATCGGATTTAGTCGGACTTTAATCAGCTTTGAATTTTATGATTATTTTAAATATATTACTCATTTGTATACACATATTTACATAGATTTTGTACAATTTTATACTTTCATAATAAAATCATAATAAAATAAAAGAAGTAATTGAATTTAAATAAAACATTAAGCATATTATAATAAGTTTACTTATAAAAAAACAAAACATTAAAAAAACATGGCATCTCCAATCAAAAATTGGTTGATTAGTGTACCTAGTTGGAATTAGTCGGCACTCGGTCGGCCACCCCACTGACTAGACTAGTCAGACCTACTAGTCGGGCCAGTCGGGCAACTTTTACAACACTGATGTTCTTCACGAGAGAATGAGAGAGAGGGATGTGAGGGTGCGATTGAAATGATAGGGAGCTCCCGATGATGAGGTTTCGATGTCTATACTTTTCCCCTTCCTATGGGAGGTTTATATAGGGAGTAAGCCCTCGCATCGTCCGCCCCCTTCCTCCGTGCCCGGGTTGTTAGGCTCACTGCAAAACCCGATCTTGCGCAATCGTCGTCGGTGATTTTGACCACTCGGACATCTGCGAGACTAGTTCTAACAACATGTCTCTGTTATCCCCACAATCTCTATAATACCAAAATATTGGTGAAATAACCTATAAAAAAAGTAAAGAGGAACAAATAAGCGAACTTAATACTTGATCAAATCCGAATACAAGCTATCAAACCCGGCTACTTGGCCAGAGTCCATGGGATGGGATTTCTTGTAAAAAGGATACATATGCTTAATACTTGTCCAAACCTCATTGAAAGCACTTGGACACAACTACAAGACTGTGTGGAATTGGAGTGCTTTACTTTGTCCACCATTATCAAATATTATATAGTGTTTTTATGTGCAAAGATAGGGATTTGAGCTGTAAGTACATGTGTGATGAATGATATTTTCACTTTTTTGATAGTCGATGATTGTAATATAGGATATGAAAAGTGATCTATCAAAAACCATAAATATTTAATATTGTGAAATATTTTTTACTGGACAAGTCTACCAAGGTTGAACATAGTAACATGAGCCTCCTTATCAATTTATCAGAAATTATTGATTAAATAAGACTGAATAAATTCATTGATCAAGGACTCCTTAATACAAAGTAAACACATCACAGAATGAGGTCAAATATTATGTAAATAATGAATGATGCAAAGAATATACAGAGACAAAATAATATGATGTCGATAAATGAGATGCAAGGATATGATGCAAGACCATGCAAAATGAGAAATGCATTTATTTTATTTTATTTTTATGCAAAATAAATGTGACACAAAATGCAAGAGAATATGAAGCATGGAAGGATGGTTAATATACACTACAAATCATGAGAAATATGCATTTTTATTTGTTTTTAGCAAGATGGAAATGATGCAAGATGATATGAAGATGCAAACACCAATATGCCCTAAAAATAGTCGAATTAATGAGCAATTAAAAGGGGATTAATTTTGATGTCATTTGTGCATGAAAATAATTCACAAGTTAATTAAAGGAGTTTTAGTTAAGAGCAATTGACACATTAATCAATTAAAATAGAGCACATAAAATCATGTGTCAAATTAGTTAGATAATATATTCATTGTGAAGAGGATAAAATAAGCAACAAAATGAGACTGAAACCATTCAAATTGGAGTTTGAATGCTCAAGTTATGGAATAAAGAGTGCAAGGGCATAATGCAATAAAAATATGGAGATAAAATGCGAAAAATATGCAAACAGGTCCCTCATAAGGGCATTTATGTAATCTAGAAAAGGTGGTGGGGGCATATTTGCAAAATTCCCAAGTGTGGCACGTAGTTGATGAATCTGTGACTCATCACTCTAAAAGTTGAAAATTGAGCTTTGTTCCCGAGTAATTAGTTGTATTTCTCCATTTATTTTGCATTATTCTCATTCATGCATCTAGAATTAATATATGCATTTTAGCATGCATATTTACATTAAATCGTAAGCCAAATTCCCGTATAAATATCACATGTATTATACCATATTTTCTTCTATTTTTATTTATTTTTCACTAAGTCGGAATTGAATAAAAACAACTCTATAGTGTATATATTATTAACATTAATAAAGGAAAAATATCAAAAAATACTAACTTGTAAAATTAACTAATAAAACCGAAACCTTTGTTTGAGACTAAGAGCCTTAAAACATGAATAACTCTCTTTACAACCTCCTATGGACTCCTACTCACTTTGAATTAATGTACATTCAATTACATTCAAAACAAGATCAAATTCAAAAGAATCGGAGTTCGTATGTGTAACTTGGGTTTTGGAGCCCTTATTCTATATTGTACATATGTCCCTTTATTTTATTTATTTTATTTTATTTTTTTATTTTCTTAATTATTAAAATAAAAAAATAGATTAAGTTGTAAATATTTATTTTATATTTTAGTGTATTTTATTTTGATTTTTATCTTTTTTTTAAACTACAAAAAATGCAAAAGATAAAAATACAGTATTTTATACCTATAAGATACCAGTCAAAAATATTTTTTGTACAGATGATTTATTTTGATTTTGGATCCTTCACGTAAGTTGTATATCTCATCGAGATGAGAAACTTTCGTGTTGACACTTTTTATTTGACCCTTTTTGTTATTTCTTCTTGTTTTTCTTTACATTTAATTTTTTAGTTTTTTTAGGAGCGACATGGGGCTGCTATTGGAGTCGCCACATGTCACCCCTATTTTATTTTATTCTATTTTCATTGTTTTTATGTATTTTATTCATTTATTTTTATTTTATTTTATTTATTATTATTTATTATTATTTATTTTCTTTTTATTTACTTAATATTATAATTATTATTTTATTTATTATTTCTAAATTTATTTTAATTATAACTATTTTTATTTATTTATATTTATTTTATTTAAGTTCATTTTTTAATTTTTGTACTACGTAGTTGCACCTTTGCGTGCCACGAGCCCCCCCTCTCCTTCCCTCTCCCCCACATGACCCGCTCCATCTCCTCCGCCTTGCAGTTGCGCAACCTCCGCCAACGCAACCACCTGCCACCACAGCCTCACCCACCTCCTGCATTCCTCCCCTCTCTCCCTTCATCTCGCACATGGCCTACAACCGTCGTACGCTTTCGTGTGACCCACTACAACCTGCAACCGCCATAGACCCCCATGACCACCCAACAAGACATGCGCCCTCATCCTCCACTCTTCGCATGACCTTCTCTTGTCCAACCACATTCAAATAGATGACCTATGTCCCCGTCGATCATTATCCACCATTGGAGAGAAAGAGAGATAGTAACTTCAGCTCCCTGCATTGTGACAGACCTTGGAGGGTCTGGGAAAGAGATGACGATTCTACCCCATATCTTAGCGAGATCCGGAGGACCATCCTCCTCTATAGATGTGTGTTTCATCACCGCAAAGCTTCAGAACCCCCTTCATCGGAGTTCCTCGAGGCGATGACTGGCAGAACTTAAAGCTCCAGCCATCTCCAGGTGAACCACCCCCAGTCGCTGCTCTGCTTCCTTCAAACCACCTCGCCAATGCCTCTCTCTCTGACAGAGCATCTATCTTCGCACCATCCATGACAAATAGGAAAGAAGCACAACTCCCTCCATACTCAGGTGACAACTGAATAGATTTGAGGTCGAGAGAGAACGACCTCTTCCAGGCGAGATCCAAGGTTTGATTGACCACCTTGTTGCCACCACGCTTCGCAATTGTTGAGCTCTGACAAGCTGATCGTTGAGCGAGAACTGAGGAGCTCAAAGAGCCTCTCCTCCCAGGCACTCATCCATCTACTCCTTCAGGTAACTCCTTTCCCCTGTTTCCTCTCCTCTTCCTCCTTCTATCTTTTTCTTCTTCTTCCTTCATCTTCCTCTTCTTCATGTTTTGCTTCTTCTTTCTCCCTTTTTTATGCTTTTCCTTTCTCGCTTTCCCATCCCCAAATCGCTCTGCCTTAACGTCTGCTACGACCTTCGCATAACTCCGGTCACCCCGCACAACGGCCACCTCAACCTCGCTAGCCACCTACGCCGACCATTAGCCCTCGTCTAGCTCCACAATGTGTAATCGCCCAACACCTCACATAAGGCATTGCACGTGCGCACCCCACCCTGCGGAGGAGCTCCGCCCTCGACCAGTCCCCAACCCCATCGACAACGACCTCTGCTCCGCACCTCCAGGCACACGATGTATGCCTTTGCCCTGTAGCAGGCACTCAAGTAGCCCATGCCTACCTCACCACCTTCCACCTTAGGTTGCGCACGCTCACGCTACGACGCACGCACTACCATTGCCACGAAGCCCTCGAGGCTCAAGCCTCTGCCACACGCCAACACCATAGCCCCTTTGGACTCTCCTCTGATTTCCCTCGATGCGCCATCACTGCCCGCTATGGCTCGACATCGACTCCATTACGCCCTGCTACCCTCATCGCTTTCGCGTGCCTCCACCGAAGCCATTCCTCGCCACTCGGTCGGTCATGTGTCGACTGGCCGATCCCTCGCCACCGCCCTCAGCTAGACTCCATCGGATCACATGCCCCCTCGCCATCATTGTAGATATCCTCCAAACTTCTCGTGCAAGGCACGTGAGGCTGGGGGACATTTGCACGGAGACCCCTCATTCTTCTAGACGTTGCATCAATGTCCTCGCTAGTTGGACATCACGCGCAACTCATGCCCCCGCCTAGTTAATTTGTACAAAACCCCTTGCGAGTTTAGGTAATTAAAGGAGTGCATTATTGTGTTATTTTTTATTTCATTTGTTCTCTGTATTTACATTTAGAACCATGTGTTTACACATTTGTTTGAGTCTCATTTTCGCATAAGTTTTCGATTCAAAAATTACATGTTGTAGAACATATAATTCTTGATCTCTTGGATATCTTTTATAATTTTGTGGGCAGCGGTTAATTAATTAAAATTTCTTTGGTGAAAAAATTCATATTTTACCCAATTTATGATCTGAAATTCGTGTTAAATTAACGGTTGCTCCAAAAATTGTGAAAAATTCAGAAGTGATGTGTCTAAATGTGTTTTAGTTTATGTTCAAATTTCATTGCAAGTGGATGAGTCTTATGCCTAAAATAAATTGTAGAGTGATTTATGTAATTAAATTTTAGTTAAATCCACACACATTTGTGAAATTTCAAGTCTCCCAGATTGCTCATTGAAGTATCTATTTGAGATAAATTGGTTTCGGGATAATTGATTTCATGGATTTATTAGAAATTATATAGTCACGGTCACTCTGTTTCACTTAAAAATTTCATAAAAAATCATATATTGTCATAAAATTTCAAAAAAATATAGTAGCTTAATTTCATCATGTTTAACTTGTTGGATAAGTTTCATAATTGTTGGACATCATTTGGATGAAAATTGCATTTTAGTTCCCCAACTTTACCAAAATTGCATTGCTTTTATTAATTGCGTAAAAAATTATGAAAAAAATATCTTTGAAAACCTAAGTTCTGAATCATCTAGAGATTGACCTAAGGAGACAGTGGCCTTCTTGAGTTTGACCTTGGGCTTGTCCAAGTGAAAATATAAATTGACCTCTCATATTAGTCGATTAATTAATTAATGGTTTTTTATTAATCCTGATTGCCCGAATACTACAACAATTTGACAATTAATGTAGGGCATTTATGGGTCCATCAAATATATAGAAGAAGAAGAAGATTATACAAGATGAATGGATAATATACAAGGATCAAGAAGGTTTGTAATGAACCTTCTTGCGTGAATGAGGAGGTTGGAAATATACAAGTGTGTCATTGTCGAAATTGTCCTCAGATGAATAATAATAATGAGGTGAAGGGATCTTCCAACGAGGGTCGACACAAGGATGCTTGCTCAGGTACGACCTAAGAATAGCGAACTGAGATCACTCATATAAATCACCTCATCTGGACTCCATGAGGACTCCTCAGAAACTCCTTCTCCAATATGTTGAAGGAAACTTTCTTAGTCGGATTTCTAAACCCTAAAGCATTGAGGGAGAGGAGAGTAACACATCTTGAGGGTTTCAGGGAACACCTCAAGGAATCAATTCTCGACTTCATCTCACTAGATAATTGACTAGAGGATGGAGAAACCGTGTTTTTGTGTGGGGTCAATTTAGTCTTGGTTGTCTGCTTTGTTGAAGGTCCGGGATGTGGTGTGGTGCTGACCATGGGTTCCTCATCAGATGAGTCACCATATAGATTGCAATATTCCTGAACGGTCAACACACATCTCAGATAGGTGCTAGTGATCTCAGTTGGCTTGGCAATAGTAGTGATGCAAGCAGCGGGAGTCATGGATGTGTGGGAGTCTCTGATCTAATGGTCGACACGACAGTCAGTATCTTAGGTGTAGCAGAGAGGTGTGACTCATCTACCTCTTGATGGTCATGACTGTCAGTGGCTTTGTGGGTTACCTTAGAATATCACGTGTCCTCAAAAAATGGGTGAGGTCGGAGTGCTCCCAATGTTGTAAATCGATCTCCCGAGTTTCGTAATCTATGGTCACCTTATTTAAGGTTAAGGGCGGCTTCCCGAGAATAAATAGAGACTAGGTAAACTCTCCTCGATGCTCAATGTCAATGATCGTGAAGTCTACCTGGAGTAGAGAGCCTTGGAAAGTAATGATGACTGAAATGGTTCGTCTCAATCGTTTTATAGATCGATCAGCCAACTAAACGATCTCTCTTGACTTCTTAATTGCCCTGAGTTTGAGCTTGTCAAACACAGAGATTGGGAGGATTATCGATGAGTCATCATCGATTCTAGCATGGGTGAAGGTAGTGTCTTTGATTTCACATTCAACCCTAGGTAACCGCTTGACTCTGTGTTAGTCTTTCTCCCCATCATTAAGGAGGTTGCCACAGAGACTAGATGTTTCTCAATCCTTTTCCTCTTATTGTTCGACCTCTTAGGCATCAATTTACTTCTTAGAAATCATTTGAGGTCGGGGAAGTGATTTATGGCTTTATTAAGGGAAGCTTAAGAATCCTCATCAAGTGCTTACCTCAGGGCAAGATCCATATTTTTTTAAGTCATTTTCATTTTCAAAATTTATGAGTTTTTCTGATTTTCCAATTTTTTGGTCTTTTTGGGATTTTTATTTTTTTGTAATTTCAATAGGTGAAGGAGGAGTGGGAGAATGGCAGACTTGAGATTGAATGGCAAGTGGTTAGTAGAAGAGGGAGGTAGAATGGACTCCAGTTGTACAAAGTGTATGTGTTTCCTTGTGTCCTCTAGATTTTCAACATTGAATCCACTCATTTCATTTGTCACTTCAATACCTGAGCCGGCGTGAAATGAAATTAGTAGGTCGATGAAATTTCTATATTTATCCTCAATTAGTTCATATATCTTCATAATCCTAGAAATTGTATCCTCTAAAGATTTCTCATAATTAATCATGGAAGTAGTCGGTTCACTTGGAGGATAATACTGAGATCCTGAAGTCTCATACTTAACATACCTAGACTCTAGCATGTAATGTTGGGTCGAGTATGGACCATCCGGATGACAGATATTGGTCGGAGCCTCGAATAATGGAGTCAATGAGCAGGGGATTGTAAATTTAGATCATGACTCCAAGTTCTTGCATGTGTATGCTCTTGGAATGTGTAGTATAAGGGCGAGTAAATGTGTGCTTGATCACTAAATTCAATCAAGTCCGAAAAATTAGGAGGTTCATACATCTCCATTTGGTTTGTTCTATCAACCAAGTTGTGTCCTAAGGTCAAGTTAGGATGTGGACATGTAAATTGCTGACCTATCCCAACAGTCATGTGATGAGTTAATGACTTCTCTTGGGGAAAATAGTTCTGCCAATCATCTGTCTCAACAGTAGCTTGCTTTATGAATGGTTTCATGATTCCAGCAAGCGACCAATTATAAGGTGAAAAGAAGGTGGGGTAGGTGAGAAATGCGAAGAAGTGGGGAAGTCAATCGAAGTTATGACTTCATACTCGAGGTGAGGTGAAACCGACCATGGGTAAGGGTCTCCCGCAGATGGTGAAGGATACATGGAAGAAAGAGAAGGTGAAGATGAATGGTATATGGTCGAGGAAGAGTGACTAGAGATGTTAGGGTATGGACCTATATCCCGACATCTTTGAGAGATGAATATAAGAGGATGGTGGTTGAAAATGTACAACTGTACAGAAGGATATATACACGGACAGACACAAAACAAACGCAAGAGCAGACCCTAATTTCACCAACTCAACACAATGATGGTCGCAAAGGTTTGACCGTTTATCTTTTTAGTTTTAGTTAAGCAGCAAAACAAGAAATTAGTTTATTTACGCATGATTTAGATGTGGGTTTTTGGTACTATCCTAGGGATGTGTCCTCACCTCTCAACAATCAATATACAGTGCGTACAATGACGGGGTTGCTCTCCCGCAAACAGGGGTTAATTTTAGCCATTTTTTGTCAAAGTTGTATTAGCAGTCCTGATTTTAAGTTTAATTTTCATTAAATTTAATCCACCAAACAAGGCATGCCTAACAAACAATCTTGATTTCCTTTAATCCTAAGTTGTAAAGCAAGGGGAAGGGGGTCAAGAAAAGCCGATGCAACGATAAAATCAATTATACATGTCCGGGTTAGAAGACTTACAGTGATCCTCGTGTTCTACATGCAGGATGCAATATAAAACTAAAAACTTATACAATATGAAATGCATATGATTAAAACACACCTAGCAGATAGTTCTAAATAGCGGGAAGAAGTGAATTGAATTTGACTAAGTAGAATGTTCTATGGTGCTTATTATTAAAAGTGAATTGTGGTCCTAGATTTTATGAGAACAAGCACATAAAAACCTTTAAAAAGCTCTAAGATCCGCATGTGCAGGTCTAACCTGTAAGCCACTCAAGTCGAGTCCCACCCTCACCGGAGAGTGAAACAGTTCTCGACACACCACAAAATAATGTCTAAAGTCCAATTACACATGCAAGATCCCAAATGGAATCTGCTGGAAATGTGCAACTACTATAAATTAATTGAAAAATAAATGCAGAAAATAAAATTCTAGACTCTACAATCTCTCATGACTCGACTCGATCTTAATTTTTAATGAGGTTCCTTCAGTCGGCTTAATTCCCAAAAAAAGCCATCTCCCAATGCTCCTAAGTTGTCGGCCATCTAAGCGGTCGCTCCGTCACGTCAGTCCCTCCCACAAAAAACACAATGGTGGTTAGAGAGATAGACACAAAATAAATAAAATAAAATAAAAAGAGAGAAAAATGCAAGAAAATAAATAAAGTAATAACTACAAGAAAAACTGGGGGTCGGACTAATTAGGGTGAAAAATCTAAAACTAGATTTTCTAAAAATCAACCAAAGTCGTGCCTCCTCGACAACTACGCCATTTGATGGATTCGTAATTGCCCTGCGTTAATTATCAAATTGTTGTAGTATTCGGGCAATCGGAATTAATCAAAAACTGTTAATTAATTAATCGATTAATTTGAGCGATCAATTTATATTTTACTTGGCAAGCCCAAGGTTGAACTCAGGGAGGCTACTGTCTCCTTAGGTCAATCTCTAGATGATTCAAACATGGGTTTTCAGAGAAATATTTTTTCTTTTTTTACGTAATTAATAAATGCAATGTAATTTTGGTAAAGTTTGGGGACCAAAATATAATTTCCATTCAAATAATGTCCAACAATTATGAAACTTATCCAAAATATTAAACGTAATGAAATTAAGCTACATTAACTTTTTTGGAATTTTCTAACAGCATATGTTTTTTTATGATTTTTTTAAATGAAATAGAGGGATTACGACTAATTAATTTCCAATAAATCCGATAAATCAAATTATTTAGAAACCAGTTTATATCAAATAGATACTTCAATGAGCAATCTAGGAGACTTGAAATTTCAAAAAAATATTGTGTGTGGATTTAACTAAAAATCAATTATAAAAATCACTCTATAATTTATTTTAGGAACAAGACTATCCATTTGCAATGAAATTTGGAAATAAATTAAAACACATTTAGACGCATCATTTCTGAATTTTTCACAATTTTTGGAGTAATCATTAATTTAAGATGAATTTCAAATCATGAACTGAGTGAGATATGTAATTTTTCAACAAAGAAAATTTAAATAATTAATCACTATCATAAAATTACAAAAAAATATCTAAGAGATCAAGAATTATATATTCTGCAACATACAATTTTTGAATCGAAAATTGATGTGAAAATGAGACTCAAACAAATGTGCAAACACAGGGTTCTAAATGCAAATACAAAGAATAAATGAAATAAAAAATAACGCAATAATGCGCGTACATAAATCCGCTAGGGGTTCTGTGCAAATTAGCTAGGGGCGTGATTTGCGCATGGCATCCCGTTGGTTGGGGCGTTGATGAAACTTCTAGAAGAATGAGGGGTCTATGTGCAAATGTCCCCCAGCCTCATGTGCCTTACACAAGAGGTGGGGAGGATAGATATGGCAGTGGCGAGGTGGCGTGTGTCCTGATGGCGTCTTACCGAGGGTGATGGCAAGGGCTCGACTAGACGACACACGACTGGTCGAGCGACAAGGCGTAGCTTCGGCAGAGGCACACAAAGGTGACGAGGGCAGCAAGGCGTGGTGGAGTCGATGTCGAGTGGCAGGCGGGAGGCGATGGCGTGTTGAAGGAGATCGAAGGGGAGTCCCAATGGGCTCTAATGTTGGTGTGTGGTGAAGGCTTGAGATTCGAGGGCGTCGTGGAGATGGCGGTGTGTGCGTCATAGCATGGCATGCACGACCCAAGAACGAAGGCGACAAGGTAGGCGCTGGTTGCTGGAGTGCCTGTGAAAGGGTGGAGGCGCACAACGTGTGCCTCGAGAGGCAGAGTGGAGGCTGTTGTCGATGGGGGGGACTAGTCGAGGGCGGATCTCCTCTGCACGTTGGGGGGCACACGTACAATGCCTAAGGCGAAGTGTTGGGCGATTGCTCGTTGCAGCACTTATTGAGGGCATGATGGTCAGCAGAGGTGGCTAGGGAGGGTGAGGTGGTCGTTGTGCGAGGTGGCTGGAGCGATGTGAAGATCGTAGCAGATTTCGAGGCAAAGCGATTTGGGGATGGGAAAGCATGAAATGAAAAGCAGAGAAAAAGGAGAAAGAAGAAACAAAACAAGAAGAAGTGGAAGATGAAGGTAGAAGAAGAAAACAATATAAGGAGGAAGATAAGAGGAAATAGGGGGAAGGAGTTACCTGAAGGAGTAGATAGATGAGTGCTTGGGGGGAGAGGCTCTTCGAGCTCCACAGTTCTCGCTCAATGGCTGGCTAGCCAGAGCTCAGGAACTACGAAGCGCAGCGGTAGCAAGGTGGTCAATCCCACCTTGGATCTTGCTTGGAAGAGGTCGTTCTCGCTTGAGCTCAAATCTCTTCAACTGTCACCTGATGATGAGGGAATTGATCTTCTTTCCTATTAATAGCAGATGGAGCTAAGATAGATGCTCGGTTGGAGAGAGAGGTGCGGGCGAGGCGGTTCGAAGGAAGCGGAGCGATGGCTGGGGGTGGTTCACCTGGAGATGGCTAGAGCTTCAAGCTCTGTCGATTGTCGCCTCGAGAAACTCTAGTGAAGGTGGTTATGAAGCTTTGTGGTGATTGAACACACCACTCCATATGAGGATGGTCCTACGAATCTCGCCAAGATATAGGGGTAGAACCGCCGTCGCTTTCCAAGACCCTCTGTGATCTGTCACAACACGGGGAGTTAAAGTTGTTGGCTCTCTTCATCTCCAAAGGCGGATAATGATCGATGAGGCGGCGGTCATCTATTTGAAGGTAGTTGGATGAGAGCATGTCGAGCTGTAGTGGGTCAAGTGGAGGCAAGCAGCGGTTGCGAGTCGTACGTGAGATGCGGGGAGAGAGGGGAGGAGCACAGGAGGTGGGTGAGGTCATGGTGGCCGACGGTTGCACGGGCGGAGTTTGTGTAACCGCCAAGAGAAGGAGATGGAGCGGGCCCTATGAGGGAGAGGGAAGGCGAGGGGGCCACGTGGCATGCAGGGGCAAGACCACGTGGCAAAAGAATGAAAATTAATAAAATGAACTTAAATAAAATAAATATAAATAAATAAAAAATAAAATAGAAATATAAATAATAATATAATATAATATAATAAATAAAAAATAAATAATAATAATAAAATAATAAATAAAATAAAATAAAAATAAATAAGTAAAAGACAAAAATAAAATAATGAAAAAAAATAAATTACAAAAATAAAAATGGGGGTGGCATGTGGCAGCTCTAAGAGCTGCCACGTGTTGCTCCCAAAAAAAGTAAAAAATTAAATGTAAAGAGAAATAAATAACAAATAATAAAAAGGGTCAAATCAAAACGTGGTCGACAAGAAAGTTGCTCGTCTCAACTAGATCTACAACTTTCGTGAAGGACCCAAAATCAAAATAAATTATCTATACAAAAAATATTTTTGGGTGGTATACTATAGGAATAAAATACTACATTTTTATCTTTTTGAGATTTTTTTATAATTTTTAAGAAAAGATAAAATCAAAATAAAATCCACTAAAATATAAAATAAATATTTACATCTTAATCTAATTTTTTTTTGGATTTTTAATAATTAAGAAAATAAAAAGATAAAATATAAAATATAAAATAAAGGGAGATATGTACAATATACAATAAGGAGCTCAAAACCCAATTTTCGCATACAAACTCCATGCAAATTGGTTCCTCTCCGACTCTGATGAAGATGAAAGCTTGGGGTGGAGGGAATTTGCGGACGAAGGAAAGGGTGTTCGGAGTAGTCGGCATAGGTGATTGATGTATTGCAAAGCTTGTGGGGGGTTCGAATTAAGGTGTCGTGATGTGTGTACGTGCAGATAAAAATGAGAAATCAAGAAGAAGAAGAAGTGGATAAGGGTCTTACATGATCAGAGATGATGGCTGGTGATGAATCTGCATTTCATCATCTTTATTCATTTATTTTAGCTTAAAATACCTTATTAAACACATGTATAAAATAGTAACTCCATATTCTTACTAACTTGCATCTGTGTGTAAATATTGTACATTTATTACCATTTTAACCTAAAATAAATAAAGAAAGAAAGGAAAAATAAAGAAAAGAAAAAAAAAGAGATTGTATATATGTAATAGATATAAGCAGACCTGAACCCCGAGAGAAGGTCAAGACTTGACCTTATCGACTAGGAATAAAGTAGGGAGAGATATGGTCCTTAATAAAAAATCCAAAAAATTGTGTACTGTGTACATTTGTATACTTATACTATTATATTTATACATAAATTGACCTCAAATTTAATAATTTTCAAACAAAAGTTGTAAATAAAAATATTTCCTTATCAATAAAAATGTTTACAAAATAAAATTATGTACAGAATAAAAGCAATCACACTTGGAAAAAGCCACTAAGCAATAATTGAGAGACCAATTCTGGCTCCATATGAACTCAAATTGAACCATACTCACTTCCTTTGTATTCTAAATTAAATTATCTTTAAAATTGTTGTGATTTCGTAATTTTTGGAGTTACGGTTGAAAAGTCAGTTGTCTGGGGTGGTTCGTGCAATTTTACCATTTATTTGTACATATTGTATTTGTAAATATTTGTAAATATTTTTTACTAATTATAAAAAAATAATAAATTAATAGAAATTTTAAAACAAAAAAAACTAATTTCCTTAATTAACTATGTATATAATGTACCATATGTATAAAGTATATGGATATAGTTGC